>CM052093.1:18460955-18475282 GCA_028453745.1 Agapostemon virescens | reverse complement strand
TATCAACCCCATTTTTTCCATTTTCGCCATTGAACGCCCCGAAATTTCAAAGTCGCGCCACGGCTACAATTCTTTTCCGATCGACCTGAAAATTGCCATACACTCGGATCGAGCGTCTAGAAACGTGTAGCCAAAATTACAAAAGAATCGGAGACCTAAAGATTTTTCGCGATTTATAGAAGGGGGTTACCTTCAATATTTAGCAATATTTGGCAATATTTGGCAAATCTTTGAAGTCGTGCCCCGGCCAAACTATTAGAGCTATCGACATGATTCAAACGCGAAAATCTTCCTCAAACCTTCCCCTTTAAGAAGAGCCCTCAAAATCTAGGCTAGCATATCAGGGGACTTCGGGAAGCTATCTTTTATCAACCCCATTTTTTCCATTTTCGCCATTGAACGCCCCGAAATTTCAAAGTCGCGCCACGGCTACAATTCTTTTCCGATCGACCTGAAAATTGCCATACACTCTGACCGCGCGTCTAGAAACGTGTAGCCAAAATTACAAAAGAATCGGACACCTAAAGATTTTTCGCGATTTATAGAAGGGGGTTACCTTCAATATTTAGCAATATTTGGCAATATTTGGCAAATCTTTGAAGTCGTGCCCCGGCCAAACTATTAGAGCTATCGACATGGTTCAAACGCTAAAATCTTCCCCAAACCTTCCTCTTGAACACGTTAAGCGCCACGCCGAATTTCTGTGCCGTTTTGTTCAAGCCACGGTTAGCCGTCAGGCGCGCCTTCGGATTCGCCGATAGACGAATCAGAGTATAAACAGTCGGGTAACGTAACGCGCGCCGCGATAGCAGAACGAAAAATCTGTCGCCGGTCCGTAGGGACCGATGAGGCTTGAACGGAAAGTCCAGCGCCGGTCCCTAGGGAGTTAAGGTATTAAGATAGGTGTTAAGATATTGTCTGTAAATGAAGAGTTGTTTAGAGTTTTGATATGTGTACACCGGCGAAGTGGCGCAACAATATTATAGAAACATATTTAAACACAATATGCGTCATCACACCGTATAGAGATCGTAATCGAATAGTTGCTGCAGTTTTCGTGTTCGACGACGGAGTTGATTAAAAATATGCCGTTTTGTCGCGTTTCGAAGGAGCCCTTGACGCGACGAGCGCAAAGCGGCGAATCTGCTCGCGGTCGCGTGTAGTGACAGAATCCGTTGGTTGTCGGTGACATAGAGGACAAATCCCCTAATTTAATGTCTTTGATCGAATCGCGGGATTTTAGTGTGCCGGCAACTAGTCGGCATTACGTTTAAATTTAATTACCGCTACATTAGGTACGATCGGTTCATTACCGCGAGTCCGCGGGAGCGTCGAATTCGGAAAATAACCTGGCGACTCATTAAACCTAAAGTTAATCACTCGTGCCAGACCCGTAATCGATTTTCGAAGATGTAAAGTGGTTGGGTCGGTTGCACGGAACCGGCCATTTAATTCTCACTGTCGACCAACTAGTCGCCCCCTTCTCCCGCCCCGCCGGAATCGTTAATACGCGAATAATCATAACGCGTCGATGTGTTCATCGAGATTAAATAATCTCGCTAATCGACAGTTCATAGCACCGTATAACCCAATCACCGGATACATTTACTCATTTCTCCGTGCAGCCAAATCATCGGTTGCGTGTCAGTGCTTAAGCAGTCCGGGCTGCAACCGCTCGATGAATCATCCACCCTTTTCTTCGACGCGTTTTTAACAAAGCGATTCGCGAATCTAACTTTCATCCTTAGGCAAATTTCGACGGTATCGAATTCCAAAGAATCTCCGGGTACTCCAGATAAAAGACTACTCAAGTGGAGGATCTGCTAGAAAAACTCATCAAGTTGGCGTGGTCGCGACGATCTCGACTTCCAAAAAGGTAGACCAAAGGTAGAAGAAGTTAAACAATTTTGAGTCTTGCCTCGTCTTCCTTTTGAGGTCGAACCGGATTCATTTCCGATCCCCTAATCCGGCAACTTCTATCTAATCTCGCTCTAGGAGAAGTTGAGTGGTTATCAATAAATTAACAGCATTGAACGTTAACGCAGTACTGCCAAAATTAACCAGATTATAGTACGAGGTGAAAACTTTTCATTTGTATATGTAGGTTTATAATTTCTGATTTTTCGTTCCCCAATTTTTTTTTTACTAAAAACAAAAATTCGGCCCATATAGGGTTAAGGAAATACAGTTTAGAAGATTCAGTACGAAATCTTGATCGCGAGCCTGACTCGTTGTTGTAGGGCAAGGGGTTAAGGGACCGACCGACCGTTCTCCAATTTTCTGAAACAATTCCAAGGTACTTTGTTCCCGCTGGAGCCAGCGGAACGGTTACACGGACGATCTTGCGGGATTAATTCAAAATGCTGCGCCGGCGGAATACCAAGGAGCGGGCTCGTCCGCGGACCAGATTCTCTAATCAATCCTTTTTTCATTACAATGTCATTAACTCGCGGCCCTCCGGTTCGTTTTTCTCCGATTGCATTCCGGCGTGCTCGTCCGTCCATGCGGCCCGATCGGTTTGGTACCCACGGCCGATGCATCGCGACGCGAATACGAATCATCGCGGGCTCCTGGCCGCAGCGACGATATTTCATTCAAATCGTCGCACTGAAAAGTATTGATGACTTCGAGGGTTTTATCGCGTCATCTGCGAAAGTACCCTGGGCGATCCGGTACCACCGTGGCGCGGCAACGTGCAACGGTGCAACCGAGAGAGGACGCGACTGGAGGGATGTGCAACAGGGGGATGGAGCGAAGGGGGAGAGGAGAGGAACACGATCCCGGTATAGATGTCCCTTTCGTACGTTAAAGCCGGAGTATGCGACGATACGAGATATCGTTGGCCGGTGGACACACGCGTTCTCTCGTGCGCGCACACCCGGGGCTCTCTCTGCGACCTCGATGGCAATGCCACATCGAATACGTTGCTCTATCGTCAGCGATATCGTAACCTGTCAAAAGGGGCAGGTGCGCGCCGCTCCGCGAAACTGCTTCTGGATCCGGGCTTCGCATCGGATTTCGTCATCGCGAAAACTGCTGGTTCGATCGTAGATCCAATTACCGAGGTCCCTCGACGCACGCAATACGCCAACAAATAATATGACCGCGATCCGCCGTTGCATACGGTGTCGCGTTACCCGTGAAATTTTTCCGAAAGATGCCTCTAACGACGCCGAGATCACCGACCGATATTTCCCAGCCGACAGAAAATTGAATCTTCCTGCAAGAAAACAGATTCGTATCGAGCACACGCGATTCCTCGATATCGTTCCCGATGCATTCTTCGCGGGTCGCCTGACGCATCGATTTCCTGCGTCTACGGTGTCGCGTCTTATCCGCATGTTTTACCTTGTTAAAACGTCGAGTGCCGATCTCGATCTCTGAGAAATCAAATCTGTTCGATATAATTTAAGCTGTCACATTTTGCAAATATTAACGCTTTACACTCGGAGCAATTTTAATTCCAAAGTAAAGACATTCTTTCGGCTTAGAGTAGTTCCATTCTGCGTGGTTCAACACTTTCAATTTTACCGATTTTTTAAACGCAACCATAGTAATGTCAAAGTTATTTTAAATAACGGTATGGCAATATTTGGTGGCGCCATTGGAGTGCTAAGGGTTAAAAACTATACTCATCGAATCGTCGCATATGAAATGACTGATTTTAGCAGCAAGGCAAACGCGATGGTGAAAGTTTCGCAAAAAGTAAATAAACAATTAGAAAAGTTGCAATCTTCGGTTTGCTGGCATTCGTGCGAATCGCAGCGATACTCGACCCTTCGCAACATGGTCGTTGAGCGTGTTTACCGCTCGACTAGTTCCAAGGGGAATCTCCCAGCAATGGGGATAACATTTTGACAATCACGGTGGAGGTCTTTCCGACAGTTACGGAGAGAATGTAGTACAGTAGCGATCCCCTAAATTTAAGCGAATCCGTAACATGTAAATTTTCGCGACCCATCTTTCCCTACCGCTTGGTGCTTTTAATAAAAATAAAAAGAAAGACTTCTAGACCCGAAGGTATCTACACTTACGGAGAGAATACTGTATTGCATTCTGTTAAAGGAGATGGTCAATTTCAGTGAATTAAAAGGAACTTTATTAAACAAAACAAAATTTTTAATTAAGCTGAGCGGGTATGTCCTGCCTGTACCGACCCTTGTGTCGAACTAAAAAACGTTTCGCGTCCGAATCGACGCCTCGGCTATAGATCGTCATTTTAACCGTCGGTCGTCATCTCGCGGTGATGCACACCACCACACAACATACATTGTAACAGCATACTTTCTAACTGCATACATTGTAAAGCATTGAGCTTTATCTCAACACATACGTCTTCGTACGATCGCCATGTCGTCTGCGCGAATACACGGTTTAGCCTCGTGAAAAGCATACAGAAGCGAACGAGAGGATCGGCGTGTATCGCACGCGATCGAAATTCGCAGTGCAACAGCAGTCATCGGAGGGTGAACGATTCGGCTGAAAAGTTCACGCCGTCGGACTGCGTCCGGATCGGTAGCGAGCGCCGCGCCGGCTGCCAATTAAACCCTCGCATTAAGGGTGCCAATTAATCGGCGATCAGCCTTAAAATCTTCCGCGTCAATGGCGGGGGTAATAATCGGGCAGGATGATGCGTCGATTCGCGCGGCTGCGTCTCGCCCGGTTCAAAGTTCAATCAAGTATCCTGGTTTTTATCGAGCAGCAAGTTTCAATCGAAGACAAGCCGACTCTCGACGGCTTGTCGTTTTCGGCGAGACGTGACCGCGTCTCCGCGTCGTGGCAGCTCCATTATCTGCTCCATCAGTCGGTGATTTTTCTTTGCCGTGGGAGGCTCGACGGCCGGGGAAGAAAGCGAGAGGAGAGAAAAATAGAGAAGAGGGAAAAACCGGCGAACGGGTTCGGAAACCCGTGGAATATGGCGGACCCGGTCGCCGGGGCGAGGTTAACGGAACACGGGAGGAGGAAATGGTTTCATTAAAACAATCCCGGTGGCTCGTGGCGCTTGATCGAAACCCCGTGTACAGAATAATGAGCGTGTGTCCTCGGCGCATGTGCTGGTACGCTGGCACGTAGCCGCGCGTACACACGAGGCCGCTCAGGCCACCTGTGTATTCGTGGATCTGGTTAAAGGCTCCTACACACCGGAACACGACGGATTAACTTTCCCGGGGTGAACACAATCGAAACTTTCTACCCGGGGCCCGGCGTTATCGTAATTCACCGTTTTGCGTGAGCAGCTAATTAGCCGAGCCTTAAACGGCCGGGCAGGGATCGCTCTCCTTTCGTGCCGCAATCGTCGCGGTGCTCGCGACGAAACGGACTATTAATAAAGCATTATGTAAAACGCGACTCGTGTTCCAGTTACGATACCACATCGTACCGATCGTTCGAGTGGATCTAATCGCGCGGACCTCGCATTTTTTTTCTTTTTTTTTTGCCACGTTTTCAGAGGGGGCTATTCGTCAGAACGTACGGCGACGTCGAACGATTACCGGCGGTTCGTTCCGACGGAACGCGAACCGCTTCGTAAATTAATCATCGCCGGGACCGGCGAGAAACTTCGTCATCGTTGTTGGTATTCTGTAAATAGAAATCGCTGCGACGGTAAATAAATGCCGCTCGCCGGCCGAAAGTATCGTATCACTTTCGCGAATCGATGTCGAGCGACTACATGTAATTATGTTAATCTGTGAATGATAAGAGCCGTGCTGTTGCCCTTTCTAGGGACATTAGCATCGAAAGGGGAAAAGATTTATTGCTGCCCGACTTTTCTGGAAACTAGGGGATCGCTTCGAACGAGTTTCGTTGCCTGATTTAGTTCTCGGAAAGCGGTAGCTTGAAATTGTTGGAGGAAAGTCGTGCTTTTGCCAACGTCTTTCTTATAAATCGCGATGAATTAAAGATTCTTCAAAGCCTTCTCATATATTTAATGTGATAATGTAAATGTGGCACCACAAACGTAACGGGCACCTAAATATAGCCGTGATCCATAGATGTACATGTTAGCCCCTTGCTCTACGATTTATTTCGTGGTGACAGTGACTAGATGTTCTTCGTCCTCCAAAGAACGACGAAAAGGAAAGGAAATTTTGTAGTTACTGCAGACTTAGCTATTCTCCAATGACTGTATACGAGGAATAATTAGATAAAATTGTATTTCGATTTATAGAAAATTAAGGACATACATATTCAGAAGATTTTGCTGGGCAAGGGGTTAAGAAAAATAATCAATTTCGAATTCGCTCAAATTTGTTACAGTACAGACGGAAAACTTCGATTTCGCATGGAAAGCTCTCTCCCTGCTAAACGCTGTAACAGTAAACCAAATCGTACCGCGAAGAGATTAACGCGCAAGCTTCGAATTCGATGCACATTCGGTTCTTTCCTCACCGTTCTTCTGAAAGAAAAAAGCGAAGAAGTTCCGGAGGGAAAAGCTCGGTACAATGAATTATTTAAATAACTTTGAAAACTGTGCTCTCGTCGTGCGTCCGGCCGAATACAAGCGTCGCGATGGCCGGCGAGCGTGATGCAGTTAGGGGTTGGCCTGGCGCAAGCAAACTTCCGTCTCGCGTTCGAATGACACGCCTGGTCGTGCCGGTGCTCCCCAGAGCGAGCGGCGGAACAAAATTCCGGCGCTTAACGATCAATTAATAATTCATCAAATCGGTCGGAATCCGGTATGCAAAGGGCTTAAAATTCGACGGTCGGTGTGGTTCGCGTACGTGCGTGCTGCGACGGGAAAAGCGGAACGTCGGTCGGCGGCGGCGGCGGCGGCGATGGCGGCGGAAAGAGAAAGAGAGTGAGAGAGCAAAAGAGAGAGAGAAAGAGAGAGAGAATGGTGTGGGTGTGTACTCGGTGGCGCTCGGTGAAATGCGTGTATCCGAACAATTAGATTCCAGGCCAGGCCAGGCCAGGCCACGGTTCGCCTGGGGGCCGGGGGTGTTCTGCGGGGGTGGTCGGTAATATGTACGTACTAGAAACTCTCGTGTTTTCTGTTAACGTATCGCGAAAACATGAGAAATAATGTTTCCCATTGCCATACCGTGCCGTGACGCCGAGTTAAAGCGACGTCGCCCTGCTTGCCGTGGAACGCGACGCGCCCCTAATCGTGGAATGATATTTCCAGCTGGCTGTGCGGCCACGCCGCGCCGCGCCGCGAACCCAGCCACCCCTTTTACGAGCGTACGTGCGTGCGCGCGCGTAAAAAGCCTCGAGCCGGAGGAGCGAAAACGAAACAGAGAGACGGCCCTCTCGGAGCGCGAGAGAAAGAGGAATGTCGTTCGTGTTTGCGACCGCCATATATCTGCAGCGATAACTTGTTTTGTTGCGGATCGGTCAGGAGGCGGAGGAAGGGGAGGTTTCAAAAGTATCTGGGTCCGGCGATTAATCCACGGCGATTCGCGATAACCCCTTCGATACAATTCCTAAGATAAAACCGGCTGAAACGGTCGGGTTTCCGCGGGCCCGGCCGTAGCGCACACGAGCTGAATTCGTGGGACACGGAGCATTGTCTGAACCGCGCGATGTTTAATTAATTGTCGGGCAAGGAGCAAGAACGCCGTAATTGACGGCGTTACGACGGGAAAGGATGCACGCGATACGCGTACGGTGTACGCGAGCATATCGCGCCGCGGCATACTTCATTCATCCGGCAATTAGTGTGTTTGCCTTGTCCCTCAAAGGACGCGGCGCCGATTTAAAGAAGATTACCGAATCGTAATTGCGTGCCGGTCTCGACCCCTCGCGTTAACGAGACCCGCGACGGGGATGTACAAAATTGCGGGCCGATTCCGGAATTGCGTCCTTCATGGAAATAGGGGATGGTTCTTCTCAGGTTCCGCGAGGTTTTGCAAGGGCCCGAGGACGTGTCCCGCGCAAGGGTAGGAAACGGGCTTGATTAATGAAGGTTATTTAAATTAATGCGAGAGTCGCCGCCGCGCTGTTTTCCGTCCCGCGATTCTTGCGCGACGATCAACGTTAAACGTCCCGTCCCGCAATAATACGGAATATGAATTATTTTTGCCAGTCATTGTACGCGAAGGGCTCGCCGCCATTGTTTTATCGTGACGGGAGAACGCGCGGCAATATCGAGCCTCGTTACATGCAAATGCGAGGACTTACTTCTAGCTACACGGGATTTTAAACCGCGGACGGCTCTGATTGTTCCTGTCTTACGGCTGACCTACTTCGCCAGACATTGTTTCTCCGGGTAAATAAAAAGAACTGGGTAACTGGCAACTAGTAAAACTGTTCCAAAGTGTTCTTCCGCGAGTTGTAGCGTCTGGCGATACGCTAATTCGTTGTCACCATAAGGAAGAACACTTGCGCGTTCGAATACAAAGAGTTCTCTTGTTGTCACGATAAGGAAACGCTATTCTGTCTACTTAACCGTACAATGTATCTTGTGAAATTAACACTGAAATTGCCGTCTCAAAACGTATCAAAACGTTTTTCTGAGAACATTTCCTTTTATACGTATAAATTCTATCACTATTACTATAACATAGATCTACAAGAAGTATACTTTAACCCTTGGAACTGCAACGGCTCAAAGGGTTAAATGGAAAAAATGATAAAAACTGCCTGCTTCATTTTTACATGTGATTTTTACCAATTTTTCAAAATCTTTTTTCTGCGTCATTCACTAAATCGATGCGTTAAAAAGTTATTCTGATTTAAATAGGGTGGAAATATTTTTGCGTCTCGCTGTGTACGGGGAGCACACGGTATTTGTTCGGAATCGGTGAAAAGCGTATCAAATTGGCAAGATGGACGCACGAGGGTTAAGCTGAAAAGTCGAAGCCGGCAAAAAGGGTGCGCGAGGAAAGTCGGCGAATTTTCGTGGCAATTTAAAAAGCGGAAACGAGGCCGGTTGTCGGCGTTTCAGCAAATATTTATTCGCGCCGCGAGTGGCGGGTAATTTAGACGGATGCGCCTCCGGGCTTGGCGCATGTATCCCGGCGGCTTTGAATGCGCACGGAACGTTTCACTCTCGCGCTACGAACTGCGATCTCGGGGTTAAAACTCTTTGCGATATTTCTAGGGAACGATCCCCGTGGTCCGACGAGAAGGTGCTTTCTGGGAGGTCCGTAGCGCATTCCGTCTCGTCGCGTTAAAAGGAAAAACATGCCCGCGAGAAGACCGTCTCCGAGGAGACTTTTCCTTAAAGAAACGGCACTCGTCACGAAACCGGACTTATCGCCCGTCCCCGATCCTATACACACTCGGCCCGGGGTTTGTTTTGAAGACGTGACTTAACCAAAATAAGTTCGGCAAACAGGATCCGGCAGTCGTTCCGCCTCGGCCCCGCAGGTTTACGCGAGCGTTTAAACGGTGCCCCTATGGGCCGTCGTGAAATGAGCCACATGCAAATACCAGAGGGAAAAGATAAACCGAACCCGCGAGGCTGAAGTGTTTGGAATTGATCGATGACGACGTCCCTTGATTGCCGAATGCAAATCAAACCGCTACGCGACCGCTCGTACACGAGATCTCCTCGGTTTCCGAATTCGGAAAAATTCCTTTCAAGACATAACCTGGTCACTTTTCTCATTCGTCGATTGTCACCGTAGCTACACGATCTAGAAATGAACCGTCTCTAAAATTTCAAACATCTAAAATTATTTACAATTTTGATAGCCACTGGAGGCAGACATAGGTCTCTTATAAAAGGATTAATTGGTAATGCAATAGTCCTTTACAACCCGGATCGCTTCTATGAAGGAAATACGTGAACCTCGTTAACACTTTACTTACCGGCGATTATTTCAGAATTTTTGTAAGGTCCATGATCCATGACTGACAACTTTTTAATGGGTCTTTCAACGCTGACAGCAATTTTTATTGCGGATCAACAATGCAGCCCCCAATAATATTGTCTAATAACGTTGTTACAAATTGGAATGTAAAAATAGAATTTTAAGCTTCATTTTGATATAGCGCGAATATTGAAAAGCCTACTAACAGGCTTTCGGTCGGTAAATGTAACTAGGTAACTAGTGCGTGTACATAATCGAATTAACGAATGATCGTAATTTTTCCAAGATAAAGATTGAATCAAACGGTTCCGGGAATTTTCGAGAGAACGCTGTCGTAGCTCGATAAAGAAAATCTCTTGTCCACTGCTCCCGACACGAACGACAGACGCAATCGTCTCGGAAGCAGGAGGTATTTTACCCAGGAATCCCGAAGGTCCCCGGGGAAACGCGGCGTCGATATTCCAAACAAGACTCCGCCGCCGGCAAAACATTTGTTCCCAGAACGTGACTTAATTAAAATATTTAACGACAAAGCCAAGAGTGTTTAACCAGGGTTGCTGACGGGAGCCAGGCTGTAGGAAGCGATTATTTACACCGGTGTGCGACGACAAAGAGAAAACATGAGGAGCCAAGAACCACGTTCTATTAGCCTATATCAGGATGAAGACGACGACGACGACGACGACGACGTCGAACGACGACGATGGGGGTCTGGGGAAGAAGCTCCGAAGATCGTTCGAGCTTCCTATTAGAGTAATTCGCCGACTCGCATTTCATTATGACTCGATAAATCCGAGAAATCCCTTTCGATTCAGGAAGCGTAAAGTAAATTGAAAAGCGCTGCCATCTTGCCATAGTACCCCTTGTCTTGCACTCTGTCATCAGCTTCGCCGTGTCTTCCGATGGGGTAGCAAGAAATCGTGCCATTCGCAGCTGGTTCGTGTAACTGTGAGGGAGCGTTGCTTTTTCCGATGTTAACGGAGCCGCTCGGTTCAAAGAGTCGATACTCTCTACTTTAATCAACGGGAGCCCACACGTTCCGAACTGAAATTCTATGTAGTTTTGCGAGCGCAGTTTGTAAAACACGTGTGCACAGAGTTTAGATTAAGATCCGTAAAGCTACGGTTGCCGAATAATTAAAACCGCAGTCTTCGATCTTACCGTACCAGTTCCATCATAGAAATCGTTGAGATTTGAACGCCGTTGGTATTTTGAAACGAATGCAGGCATAAGAAATTATTATTAGACATCGGCGTGGATTATTAACCCTTAGCACTCCAATGGCTCCTCCAATGTTTGTATTTAAGAAGCTAGTAAAAATTGAAGCGTTGCTCGTACAATTAATAGTAACAAATTTGATATGCACGAAAGGAAACGACCACGTGCTATGGAATTATGGAAGAACAGAAAAACGTCTCGAGTTAGGAATTAAAATTGCTTGGAGTGCAAAGGGTTAAAACAGACCTGTTTCATAATTTCTAAAAAGAAATCTAAAAATCTTATTTTAAATATTTTTAGCCTTTCCAACCCCTTGCCGCGTGGATTTTCCCAGCTGTAATAAATAGAAAAGGGTTTGTATTGACTGTACGTGTGCACTGTTAAAGTATTGAAATGTAGAGTTTTGATTTCAATGTAAAAGAAACGAAACGCCATTTATATTTCTACGTTTTGTTTGAGAGTTTCATTGGCAATTTACTCGGTCAATGGGGCGACGTGTTTAGTCGCGGGGTTCGCAGTCGATAGAAACGTCCGAGAGCGCCGAGCGGTTGCGGAGAGACATTACAAAATCAAAGAAACAAAATGGAGATTCATTGACAATGCGACAAGTTGCCGACCCGGCGTTTGCCTTTAGAAGTTAAGCCACCGGGGCCAGACGGAAGGACACCCGCCAACCGCCACCGACAAAAGACAAGATTACTAAACGAGATACCTCTCACCCTCTTTCAATCAACCCCAGCTCGGTCTGATCCCACGGAAAAGTTCCAAGGAGTCGTGTAAGCCCGAAGCATCGGTGGTTTTCTTGCGAGTTTCGTCACGCGGCTGATGAACTCTCGCAAATTTGCATTTAGGCTATCGCTTTAATTCGCTGAAATAAAACGGGCTTCGCCGGCTCGAGCCCGTTAAAAACGCGGCCCAACGGACGCCTGCGAAAATCGTGGGTGCCGCTCGAAGGTAGGCTAATTCACCTCAGGTTATGAGCGCGAAACAGGAGATTGTTTTAGTGATACGAAACACTCGGCCGATTTAATACCGTTAAAATCTATTTCTAGAAGCGAACGAATGAAAAAAGTTATCCCATAGAGGAGTTTCGAACTCATTAAACTCTCGTCTCCGGAAAATTAAATTAAAAGTCCCTCCCACACCCGTTCCATATACTCCTCATAGCAATTTCTAGAGAGACGAAGTTAATTCGATGTTTCTGGGCATCGAGAATATACTTAAACGTAAATTGCCGGCAATCGCGTCACGTATGCTCGTAATTTTCGCGGAGAGGACCATGCGCCATTTTTCTTGCCCGTTGAAAACGCGTTTTCGCCGCGGCTGCTTAGAATTAATAGCGCAATTCAAAATAATTACGCTATAGCCGGGTCAGGTCTGGTTGGGCCGGGCCGGGACGGTCGGGTCGGGTCGATTTGCCGTTCCGTGACTCAATTTTCAATTTTCATCCAATTTCCCCCATCGTAGCGGAGTTTATCGTGCGCGAGGGCACTTTATCCGGGTAGCCGGCGGGTCCGTGATACCCGAGCGTCCATCGCGGGTCGTCCTACCCGAGACAACCACTCTTCACGGCCGATTCCTTTGTTCCGTTTTATTTTCCACGGTGCACAGGTGGTCCGAAACGTATTACACACGTGAAGAACAGTCCCTTCCCAAAAAATCCTTCCATTGATCACCTTTAGAGTATTTACACCAGTAACTGAAACTGTACAGCATCCTCGATCGTTCCGAAACGACGTCGGCACGCCGCGTAAAATTATATCGAATTCTTTGTGACCATTTCTTCCTGGAACCTTTGAGAGGTTTCGAAACGCACAGTCAGCGGAGAAGAATGTTTCTCAATGATTTCATCCACGTTCCAATTGGAAGGAATCAACGCTGACTCGACCGAGAAAAAGAAGGTTACTGATTTATAAAAATGTTGAACGTTATACAAGAATTACAAGATTTGATTTATTTATATTTCTTGCAATTCGAGGTATAACTTGTAAAATCGAGTACGATAAGGTGTGCGTTAATTTTTATACATATTTTTGAAGAGGTTAATACCATTTTACGAAGACCGAGCATCGGCCAAAACCACTTAACGATTACCAGAGTGTGCATGACAACACGCACCAAGGTCAAGGTCGTCGCTGCTACCAGTCCTAAAGTAAACGTTTACCTAATGCTTTAGCGTTCTCTCTTGTACGTCGTTTAAAAAAAAAAATTCGCAGAGATCAAATAGTTGCGGAAAAAGAATGACTGGTGTATAAAAGTTTGGACAGTTTTACAAAAATTACAAACATGGATTTATTTTAATAATACTCCTTTCTGGGATCGATCAAATTTGTGTGACTTTAACATTTAAGATTAAGATTAAGATTAACGTTAACTTATACGTCATGAGATAAATACCGTTTTACGGGATACTGAGCATCGGCTAAGACCACTCGACGAATACTCGAGAGCGTGCATGACAACGCGCGGCAAGGTCAAGGTCGTCGCTGCTACCAGTCCTAAAGTAAACGTTTACCGAATGTTTTAGCGTGCTATCTTGTACGTCGTTTGAAAGAAGAATCGCAGAGATCAAAAGCTGAAAAATGAATCAACTTAGCCGAGTCTCCCCCGCCTCGTCCGAAAAGGAACAAGGCGAGCGCCGGTATCTCGCATCGATCTGAGAAACGGATGAGCCGTGGCGGGATTAATAGAGAACCCGATGTAAGCCGGGTACCTCGCGCTACCTCGAGCCCTCTGGAACAAAGGTCGGCCAGAAGGCAATGCGGAACGCGGACGGGAGGAGAGAGTATTTTCGAGGCGAGCAGATAGCATCCCAAAAGATTTAGAGGGTCAGTGGTGCAATTAGCGATGTTTAGAAGCGAATTATGAGGCCGTATATCTCCCTCTCCCTGTATCACCGTCTTTCTTTCTCCCTTCGCGCGCCCGTTTCCCCGAGCCCTTTCGCCTCGTTCATATTGCACGATCCACGCCCGAGCTGAACGCAGGAGAAACACGACCCTGGCCATCGAGTCTTGGCCTCACCCGAGCGTTCCGTGAACTGTCGGCGTATTTACACTGCCGACAGAAAGTTTGCAGTCGGTAGCTGATTGTGAGAGCTGTTTTCTGCACTAACGTCCCCCGATCGCCGTCCGTTTTCTGGCTGGTACATATGCTTCTCCATTTTTAGCAAGTTAACCTCGAGACGCGTTTAAACGCATCTGTTCAGTACTTGAATAACAATTAGTTATATTACTCGGATTTAATCTAGACACCGGGTACAACGCGAGCCGAAACATTTGCAGGTTCTTATCGCCATAAACTGTCGACAGAAAGTTTGCAATCGGTAGCTGATTGTGAGAGCTGTTTTCTGCA
>CM052093.1:18442703-18460945 GCA_028453745.1 Agapostemon virescens | reverse complement strand
CTAACGTCCCCCGATCGCCGTCCGTTTTCTGGCTGGGATATATGCTTCTCCATTTTTAGCGAGCCAGCCTCGAGACGCGTTTAAACGCGTCTGTTCAGTACTTGAATAACAATTACTTATATTACTTGGATTTAATCTAGACACTGGGTACAACGCGAGCCGAAACATTTGCAGATTCTTATCGCCATAAACTGTCGACAGGAAGTTTGCAATCGGTAGCTGATTGTGAGAGCTGTTTTCTGCGCTAACGTCCCCCGATCGCCGTCCGTTTTCTGGCTGGGATATATGCTTCTCCATTTTTAGCGAGCCAGCCTCGAGACGCGTTTAAACGCGTCTGTTCAGTACTTGAATAACAATTACTTATATTACTTGGATTTAATCTAGACACCGGGTACAACGCGAGCTGAAATATTGCACGTTCCTATCGCTATAAACCGCCAAAACCACCCCTTCGAGCAACACCTCGAGACCAGGCGCGACGACAACCCTCTGCGGCTACCTTTGACCGCGCTCCTCCGAACGCATAATCGACGCTGATTGCGAACGCTAGCCGTACCCTAAAACCGTATAAATACAGCACGCTTCTTCATCGCAGAAACATTCGAAACTCGAAGGTCATACGGTTCCAAACTCGACCGTCAATTTCGTCACGCACAAGCAACCGCCGAGACACTAGCTCACGAGCGTCAACAATGACTTGTACCACGAAAGACTCGCTACTTACCAGTAAAATAAAGTTGTCGTTGAAAACAACAGCGCATCGTTTCTACCTAAGCAATTTTCTTGTTTTTAATCGTGACAACGCTGTTCGGGAACATCTGTTGGCGACCGTAGGAAGTAGAACTGCCACGAAACTTTTTCTAGAATATTTCTGATATCTTGCTGGTTCGAATGTGTTCAGACACGAGATAGTTCCGAATATGTATGCTTGGTTGATTAATAGATTCCGTATGACTCGATTGTCCGGACCGACATCTGAATTGTTTATTCGAAAGCGATGCATATCAAAATTCATTGTATGAATTCATCATATCATCAGTCAGTGAAAAATTAATTCAGTACTGTAGCTAAATGTACACTGTTCTGTTAATTAGTTCGGATAATAGAGGTTCTGCCGTGTCGTGGATCAAAGAAGCAACCATAATCTGTCAAAAGTGTCATTAAAAAAGTTTTATCGACGATTTTAAAATCTTGAAGAATGTAACCTACATGAAATTTCGATCAAATACGAAATCTCAATTTGGAAATCCTTCAGCACCCGAATTGCGTGCCGTGATTTTTATAACGGAATGCAAGTCGCCAAAAATCGTCAAAATCTTCCAGCAAATCTTTCGGTTTATACTTCGTCCACCGAGACAACAGATTCCCAGTCAAATTCAAACGCACTGGCTCCATTCTCTTTTTTTTCCACAACGCTATTACGTATTGATGTCGATAATTTTGAGATAGGACCGCCATTAATTTTATAGCCGGCGCCCGTGCGAGCCGCGTTTTCAATGTACTGTTTTATCGGGATAAAAACAATCGCCGGGATATAAATTATCATTCCCGTTGCGTTTTACGTTCCTGCGGCCCACGATCGTCTGCAACGGGAGCCCGGCCGTTCCAGCTGGTACAAAGCGTTCCACAATTCTCCGCCAGCGATTCCTTTCTCACATTTCCCGAAAAATCTCGAAATTCCTATCCTTTGACCGTCTCCGGCATACTTTTCGACGCAGAAATCAAAATCTTATCGAAAACACGATTAAGGCAGAGCGCACAGCGTTTGGAAACGCAGTCATTTCATTTTCTCGCAGACTTATCGATAGATTCCTGTAAGTAACAACGCGTAGTCGCAGAGTAGACGTGCTGCAATGAGAAATGATTCTTTGAGCAGCAATACTTCGCTATTACTACCCCTTTGATTTCATTCGCTGACAAGAAACTGTATCTCTAACCTGGACGTGCTAAACGTGTACGTGAACAGCACCGTCTGCATGTATAATCATCTGTTGAAATCATACGTTACCACATCGTCGAACGGATGCAACTAAATAGTTGCCTACAAGTTTTTATAGCCAACTATTAGAAAAGCAATCAGTAATTTCGCTGTGCAACTTCAAGCCTCGTTTAGACCAACTATTTAGACGACAAGAAGTCGAGAGCGATTCGTAACTTTGTAGCAAATAAAGAGAACAAGTTCTAAAGTGGAAAAAAGTAAGAGACAAGTTGCGAAACTAGAGGGTGATTACTTTTTTCTTAAGCTTTAAGAGTATGTTTTAAATATCAATTTAAACTATAGAACGGCAAATGGCACGAACTTACGAGACGACGTAATAACGCGTATGGTTTTAATGGGAAAGGAAAATGTTTGTAATTAAGGAAGTCTCGAAAAATAAAGTCTCGTTAAATGGTATCACCTTGAAAAACTTGTGTGAATACACGATAAGCGTAACGTTTCGAACCCCAGGTGGTGGCATTTAATTTTTCAAGGCGCGGAATTTTAGAAAATAAAATTGCAGGTAGCAATTGCGAAATTTCCAGGTGGTAAAAAAATATCCCACCGTGCAGATTTATGCATTAAAAAGGTAGGACACTTTTAGTACCGTCGTGTCTCAAAAAGTTAACGCGATTTTAGCATGATAGAAAAGTATCTAGTACCTATCAAAAGTACAAAAAATAAATTTAATCCGCAAAAATATATTTAATCCGTTTCCCACGCACTCTTCAGACACGTGGAACAGAGGAAGCAGAGTAACGGAAACTTTCTCCTCGACGTTTATTCGAAAGTTCGATCGCCCCGTTGGAGTCTAACTTTCGTAGCCTTTCGACAGGTGCGCCCACCCATACCCAACCACCCTCTCGCGTCACTTTATACCTCTGATTCTTTTAACCCCTTGCCATATTATTACGAGTCTTACTCGCGGTGAAGATTTTAAACAAAGCCTAAAAAATATAATTATTATACTGTTACGGCAGCTGTCCATATGCAGTCGCCATAATGAAGAATTACTTCATTCTGAACAACCCCTAAAAGCGTAATAGAAGATAGGGGTTGTCACGGATCCGTTGTATCGACAGACAATCGAGAATAGTCAAAGTAACAGCGAATTCGATAAATCAATCCAGACTGTACTCTACTATAAATAGTTACCTGTTCGTGAATAAATAGTTATAAATAAACGTGATGCCGCGCCATGCACCACACGAAGTGCACAGAACGCGCAACATTGGGAGGACATTTGCAATATTATTCTTTTGTAAACAATATTTAACCCTTTGCACTCCGAGCAATTTTAATACCAAAAGACATTTTTTTCTACATAAAATAGTTCCATTTTACATGGTTCACTTCCTTCGGTGCATATAAAATTTATTGCTATTACTCGTACGCGCAACATTTTAATTTCTACCGATCTTTTTAACGCAACCACAGTGAGGTCAAAGTTATTTTAGTGTCGCCTCAGAGGCGCCATTGGACTGCTAAGGGTTAAGCATTGACGGAAATGTGGCGGTACAAGAAATATAAATAGTCTTCTCTTTTCGGTGACATTTTCAGTGATAAAAACGTTATAATAGCTTTGGCTTCAAAGAAAATGGTATGACAAGGGGTTAAGCTGTTCCAGGGTCGTTGAGGCTCGGCCATGAAAACAGGGATCGAACATAGCAAACCGAATTCGGTGAAATCCGCGCTTTTCGAGCGGGACAACGATTGTTTGGCGACGCGCGCCGCATGGAACGACCGATAACCATCTAATCGCGGCGACCTGGACGTGCATTAAAAATAAACATTTCGCTTAACGCGAGGGTTTCGTGTCGCCCTCGACCCCGACCAGTGCAATCGTCGGAGCAGGGTCGAAACTTTTTCTCGAACTTCCTGCATTCACCCCCGGTCGCACAACCACCCCTCACTCCTCCCTGATTCTTCCTGCGTCCAGCCGAGGAAACACGAGGGGAGAGAGATTATTTGTCGTTTCGTCGACAGTACAAGTCCACCTAGCTGATTTTCGGGTTCTTCGACCGGCAGCGTCCTCCTCGTCCACGCCTCCGGGTGTCCTTGGCGTCCTCGTTCCTCGTGCTCTTGACCAGAGTCCTTTCGCGAAAGCTGATTTGCAGAAACCGTGACGGAATCGGTTGTTTGCTTGGCCTTTAATCCGTTCGAAAGGGGAATCGAAGGAACGGCGAGGTATTAGAGGGGTTTTTCGCAACGAGTTTAATCGCCCCGACCGACCAGCCGAACCAGACTTTATTCGAGGTTCCCTGCCCGCACCCTCTTTTTCCCCGATGACTCTGATTAATACTTTAGAGTCGAACCCCGCACACTTACTTTTTAATCCCTTCGCTAATAATTTCCAACGAAATAGCTGGTCAGAAATGCGGATTCCGCGGAACCCTCGGGAAGGCTTTCAATTTTCTGTGTTTGTCGTTACTCTTGATTTCTGTGTCGCGAACAGCGGACGAAAGATGGTTTCATCAATGGAAGCCATTTTGAGGCTGAAAACTACGTTGAATATAGAATGTTTATAGTTGCGACGAATGATCGTATTTAAATTTACAACCTGGGGTGAAGAATTTTTAAGAGGACAAACGTTGTAACGCACACGTGTTACATTGTATTTCGTTGGTATTTTATTCCATATTTATTTCAACTTTCGTCATATTTGAACACGATTGAATAATTATTGAATATAAACGATGGTGATTAATGTAGAATTATTTGAGCATTTATTAAACGTTTCTGTAGAAAATTCCAGTGATATTGATCGTTTGAAAATATTCCGAAAGGATCCAGACCTCTCGTGCCCGTGTTAACTTTTCAATTAATCAGATTCGATTTGTCTCTCTGTGGAGGATAATTCTCGGAAAATTAAAATTGGAAATATAGTCTTTCGGAGCGACCAAATTCCGGTCCATTGTGCTCCGATGGCACCAATGCGAAAATCGGTCCACCATTGAACATGCTCGGCGAAACCGATTACAGGTTACTCGACTAGGATTGCGCGAGCTAAAGGGCCAACAGTTTCCACAGCTTCTAAAAGGGCCACTCGTCAGTTTATGCACGCTGTTTCCAGAACATTTCCGCGATGGTGTCCTAGTTTCCATTCGACCATTTTCCAAAACACCCTATACAGAGCAAGTCGCCTAACTCTGCCACCGTTCATTACCTGTAAACTGTTTGTTATTCGAAAGAGTACTTCTACTGGAAGTTGCATGGTGCCGAGGGAACCTTCTAATACAGGGTCCAATTCATTTTGCTTTCTCATGGAAATAGGATGTTCACTCTGTGTCTAACATTTTCTAATAAATCTTACAATTTTAAAAACGCTAAAAAACATTTTTCCCACCCTAAAATTAAATGTATTCGATCACAAAGGTAACCGTAAAAATAAAACTTTAGAACATTTTATGGTATGCGCTTATTTATTAGAAAACATAAACGATCTGAAAAGAGCCACGTGCAAAGATGAAAAGTTACTGTGTCGCTCCAGGCATAGAAACTTTCGCGATTTCTTATTTATTTATCAGACAAGCGAGGTCTATGAAATGTGCAAAATATTCATCCTCTTCCCTCAGGTATCAGAATTTCAGCAGACGCGAGTAAACTTTCGCAACTGCATACGCAAAACCATCGATCGATGAGACAAATGCTACGAATAATTCGTAGATCTCTTTCAATTCGTGTTCGAACGATTAAAAATTCGCAAGGCGTCTAGAACGTTGACCCAACGTAAGTTCAATTAACCCTTTGCACTCGAAGCTGTTTTAACTAGAAAATCAGAGGGTTTTTACTGTTAATCGTCCTTACAAGACTTAAATTTTTATCAATTTCTTAAATATAAATATAGCGATGTTTAAATTATTTTAAATAATGGTATGCCAATTTTTCGTGGCACTTCAGAGTAGCCATTCTAGTGTTAATAAATCATAATGATCAGTTCGCAAGTGATTCGAAGTGGGCGTTGGTCGCCAGGACATCCGAGCAGTGCAGACGTCCGACAGCAAACAAAAGCGGTCTCGGTACGATATTTTTCACGCGGAAAAAAAAGGATATCTCGCCGCGGGATGTCTTTTTTATTCCGAAATATCACTTAATTTTCACGGATGAATAATAAAACTGACGGACACCCGGTGGCCGCGACGTTGTCCCGCTTCGAAAACAACGTATGTATTAAAGAGATATATCGCCGGTTGTCCTGTGAAAAGAGTCGCCGGTAATCTTGACCGTTTTATATCGCCGCGCAAAACTCGCGAACGAACGCGCGCGAGGGCGCGTGTTCTCCGCTCGGGGCAGTATACCGTGAAAAATATTCCGCAGCTTCAAACAGCGCGAAAACCCGGCGTGGAACGCGCGCGCGAATCGCGGGGCGTCGTTATTTCATAACGCGGAACACCACCGTCCCGGGTAAAAGGGAACGACACTTTCATATCTTTCCTCGCATTAATATCGCGTTACGACAAGAAGAACCGAAATCTAGGACACGGCGGAGGCCAGCCGCGAAGAGTAATGCGCGCAGACACGTAATATTAATGCAGCTGCGGCTGCACCAGACAAGCCGTCGCGCTGAACTTCTTTCGCCGTGTCACCGATTCGTTTTGGAACCGATCGGTCATACGGCAGTCTATTAAAAGATCATGCTCGCTGAAAAGGTCAAATATCTGATATTTAGACATTTCATTTTCTGGAAAAATTGTAGAACGTGTCACGGGGCGACGCGGCGTCCGAACCGGTGGTTCGTTTCATACTTTGTCATTTTACGTAGTCGGTATGCTCGTTTGGATATTTCTTAGTGTAAAATGGTCAGAGCATCATCACAGTTTTAACCATTCCGTTTATGGAAAGTAATTATTAAAGGGTGTCCCAAAATTAATGCAAGATTTGAATTAAATAGAAAACACAGTTTTTAGTCTTTAGATTGTTATTTTTTCATTGAATCATAAAGTACATAGGATAGGGTTATTTATGGAATAACACATCGGGCAAATGGCCTTCACGGCTTTGCTAACAATACGCACTCTTTTGTCGAAATTTTTCATGACCTTTCTTCATAATTGTGGCTGAATTTCGTTGATGCAGCGTTTAATTTCCTCTTGTAATGTACAGGTGGTTGTGGGCTTGTTGACATAGACCTTTGACTTCAAATAACCCAATAAGAAGAAATCTAATGGTGTTAAATCACACGATCTAGGGGGCCAATTCTGATCACCGAAACGAGAGAGTACACGACCAGAAAATGTCTCATGCAGTAATTGAATTGTTTCACTGTCTGTATGGCATGTAGCACCGTCTTGTTGAAACCACATATTGGCCACATCAATAGCATCCAATTTCAGCAGAAAGAACTGTGTTATCATGTCGCGATATCGAGCACCAGTAACAGTTACTGCTTGACCAGCCTCATTTTCAAAAAAGTATGGTCCAATGATGCCTCCAGCCCAAAATCCGCATCAAACAGTAACACGTTGTGGGTGCATTTGTTGTTCGACAATCACATGTGGGTTTTCCGAACCCCAAACACGGCAATTTTGGCGATTAACAAAGCTATCAAGGTGAAAATGTGCTTCATCGCTTAGGATGATTTTGCTCGAAAAATCAGCATCCACTTGTTGACGTTCAATAATCCATTCCACGAACTCTCTTCGCTGTTCATGGTCATTAGGCTTCAGTTGTTGTGTTAATTGAATTTTGTAAGCATGGAGACACAGAGTTTTTGTGAGTATACGCTGTAGAGAGATTCTTGGAATTTGTTATTCTTGTCCACTACGCCGAATTGATGTTCCTGGGTTTTCAACACTCTCACGCACTGCTTCGATATTGACATTTGAACGGCTTTTTTTTAGGACGACCGGTGTGTTTAGCGTCTCTAACTGATCCAGTCTCCCTGAATTTTTCAATTAATCTTTTCACAGTTGACGAGGTTAAAACACTATTGTGACCATATTTTGTATAAAATTTTCGAACTGCGGCCGCCGAACTTTAATTATTTTTTAAATATTGTCCAATAAGGAAAACACGTTGTTGTATCGTATAACGCTCCATTTTTACTAACCCTAAACTCTCCGCTGTCAAATTGTTCTTTTTTCAGGGTTGCCAACAATTTACTGCAAAAATGGCGGCAAATTCAAATCTTGCGTTAATTTTGGGTCACCCATTAGAATCGTAGTTCGGATGTTCCATCGACCCCCGACACTTATACTGTGACCCTAAGGTACCGCTAAAAATTGTCACGCTATTATTTGGAAGAATGTTTACATCTCTACGAAATTGGTAAAAATTTCACTGTTGCGCGGATATATTGTAGTAAAAAATTTATGCGCATGAGAAGAAACAAATCGTGTAGAATGAAAGTATTAAAAGAAATGCTTCAGTTCTGGAGTTAAAACAGCTTCGAGTGCAAAGGGTGAACTCATTGGAAAAAATTTTGTATATTTCCTCCGTGGAAGATTGAAACTACGCGGTACGAAGTTGGCGGAGATATACTGAAACGTTTTTAACACTTTGACTGCCATGTCACCCATATATGGGTGACAGAATTATTCGTCCATGTTTAAAAATAAATTTGTACGCTAATATATTCGTTGCATTCAATTTAGTTCGTATCTGGAGACTGCAAGAAGGTATAAGGATAACTATGTGTGAGACGTTTTAAGTTTTCAATTGCTGCTGCGTTAAATAAACTACTTTGATTTTGTGGAATTTTTCAGGCTGTTGGTTCGGCAGTTAAAGTATTAAAAGTTGGTTTTTTAGAAATTTTGTTGCAACGCGTCCACCGATATTCGACCAACAGCTTCTAAGCATTCGTTCTCCGTGAGTCGAAGGATAAAGACGTTCTTTTCAGTTCAGCTTAACATAAAGCATTGATTAAAGTTAAAATGGTGCAGTTATTTTCTATTTAGATTCCACAATCCCAAAGAGGATTCTTCTTTAATAAAATGACTTCCTTCCGCTTCTTGGATGCGAATACTGTTATCGTGCATCGTTGTCAGAGCAGACGATGCAATCAGTTCGATGCTTCCACTATGCGAACTACGGCAACGCATCGATTTATGTGAAATAGATGTACGCTTTCGTAGGATTTTCGGAAAAGGAGGACACCAGCCACAGCGAGACTCGAACACCCGCGACCTCGGCGGTCGTAGCTGATCAGCTTCCGCGCTCACCCACAGAGCCCTTTGACTTTTCCTAATCTCCATACGTATTTTGGTCTGGAGGCTCCTGATCCCATAGTATATTTGTAGAACATTCATCCTCATTAACCGCATGGTTGTACTTTCTGAAGCACCCAGAAGCTCAACCGCTGCCAAGTGTAACACAATACGGAATTAGTAGAGGTGTGCGAGATCCCAAAATTTCGAGTACCCGTACCTCGGCCCGGGTTGGGCGGGATCCCGAAAGTTTGTCCGACCCATAAATATGTTCGAGCACCCGAGAATTTCGAGACCTGAAACTCAATCGGGATCCGATGCTCGTTCGGGACCCGGTATTTAATTCGCATCGTAATTCCTCGGACTGATCTTTTAATTTGAAAGCATTTGATTTTCGCACCGCTCGTTTCTTACAACATTGAATCAAATTGCAAAGAAGGAATAAATGATGACGGTTCGTTATCGCAACAAGTGAGCCGCCCGAAAATGAAATGCTGTCGATACAGTTTCGTAGTTTATAATCTGCCCGGAATGTATTTTCTCGTTCGATCTGCGCAGCCATTTTGAATTCTTCATCGATGGCGTGGCGTCGTGTTTCAAACGAATCGGACTTCAGGATCGACTAAAGTCGTCTGCGATCCCAAATCCGGCGGATCCAGGGTCACGCCTGACAAATAATAAGTATCTTTGAGATAAATTGATTACGATAGCCGACGAACCGAAAGATCGTTTCAACGAGTCAATGGTGCGGGGCACGGCGCAGGTTGATTAAACGAAAAGAACAGCCGTAGCGTCCAAGTGTACGTCGACAAATATTGTGTCGGCGGCCTCGCGTTCGGTCCTGCAAATTAACACTTCCGAATTAGCATGCATTAATCACTCTAGCTGCTATCATGTGTAGCAACTCGAGGCGAGTCTCACGATGCCTGAACGCGAGCAGCGAGCTGTAACGACGTTGCATGACCGACCAAAAAAGTCCCGACACAAATACCGGATCGGGATCCTTGGCGATCGAGAGCAAGCGATTTCTGCTCGATTTGCACTCGGTATGACAGAACATGGGGATCAACGTACGGGGTAATTAAACGGGCAATTAATACATTAACGTTGATGAAATATCGATCGACTGTTGGTTCAACGGCGGCGTTCCGTTCGTATGTAAACGCGTTCGGTATCGCAGCGAACGTTCCCCCACCTCCGTGTTCTTGTTGCGAATGTAAATCTAGCCAGCTGATAAGAACGCTGGTCGAAGCTCGCGACCCCGCGATCGGCATTCGTAAGCGATCTGTAACGTAAACTTTCGCCGATCGGCGGTCGCGATCGCCGCTCGTGTTCCGTTTCACCGGCACGCGCCCGTCCCGCTAATTAATAAGAAACGAACGCGACACCTCTCGGCGGGGGGTTATCGCAAACCTGCTCCCCGTGGGTGTGGAACTGGCAGAGCCCAGCTACGCGGAAACTCGGCTCAGAATTCGCAACACGGCCTGGAAAAGGAGGGAACCACAAATTTCCGCCGGCAGCGTAAATAAACACGCGGAAAAAGCGAACCATGCAAATGTATTCCGACGAACGGCCGCGCGATCCCAGAAAGTCTCTCTCGCGACGAAAAAACGTGGCCAGGGCGTGTATATGCAAACCGAATTAAACATACATGCCGTTTTGGCAACGGCTACGCCACTGGAATACGGAGAACCGAATTGTAAGACAGAAAAGGAACGATTTTTCGCCGAGGAATGCTCGGAGCTGCCTTCTCGAACAAGTGATATTAAAGGACAACGGCGGAACGCGCTGTTTATATTGCTGTCGTTGAACAGAGTGGGCGTGGTTCCTTCGGAGAAGGCGTAGCATCGTTGCTCTTGTCGTTCGGAGTTCACCGGAGGGCGTGTGTAAAGAATGCAGGTACAATTGGCGGTAACGCGTAGCTCCGCCTCGCGAGACACTTAGTTTCAATGTTATCTTACTATTGGCCTAGATGATGGCATATAAGGAAAGATTATTGTCGCGACGAAGAGAGAAAGATCAATTTACAATTTTAGAGATCCTACGACTATGTCGATAGACTTTGCCAAGACCTTAGGCGGAAACGTGGAAGGTGGGGACGGGCGGGGCTGTTACTTGTCCCCTTTGCCCCGCAATAACTCCGGACGACTTCTTGTCAGTTCCAAATGATACTCTCAACAACGCTGGATTCGTGCTCCGCGAGGAATACCGAGCTTCTCTTTGATCTGGAAGAAACGAAATATTCTGAAATCTTGTTAGGGTCTCTTCAGAAAATTAATTTGATCTCGCTGCGTGCGTGAATGTCTCCGGTAGGCGTGGCTTCGTCGCTCTCGTTCCCGGCGTAGGCGTAGTCGCACGTTGGCAATAACATACCGTGTCGTAGCAATCGTATAATCGCACACGGCAAACTATCTTCATGCTTGATCATATACAGCTAATAATTTCCATATCTGATCAGTACCTATTGAAAGAATTAATATGCTAGCGGTTTCTGTGTAAACTGCTCCGAGTAGGCGTGGTTTTGCAGCTCATTACCTCTATCGAATTTCAAGATTTGTATTGTACACGTCTGATTGATTAGATTGACGCATTTTTTAAATAAGAAATGCAGCTACACGACTTATTTTACTTAAAACGACTGAATTTACTTAAAAATACATTTAAAAACGACACTTTTGTACCGTTTTTCCCATTCGCATTTCAATCCACTATCTCAAAATTTTATGTGCGAGCACACGCGCAAATGGACGATATGAATAATTCCAAGTTTCGATTTATTTGGTTTTAAAAATATTGACAGTTATTATTCGATTCTGCGTCGCTTTCTCTGGAACGGTAGCATCAGGAACGAATCGTTAATTAGACAAGGGGACTTTCACGGTGAGTTAAATAATTATGTCAGTGTACAGCTCGATATTTCATTCGGAGTGATCGAAAATTTTCACCGCGGGTATAACAATTCTGTTCGCCGTTAACGTCCATTGCAAACAGTATAGGCGATTTATGGCGCTGCCGACGCTTAACTCGCTCAGGGTCGTAAGACGTTTATTAAGACTGCTGCTGAACTAGAATCGTTTTAAACGTCGCGTGTGGAAGAAAACGCAGACTATGAAGCGTTTCTACGATAACCCGACGCTCGTCGTCGTAGAACCCAGGAAGTGAAAGTGACGTGGACATTTCAGGTTGTCATAAATTAGCTCTCTCGAATATTGCGTCGTCGTAGACAAAGGAAACGTTCTTTGTCACTCCGCAGGATACGCTCGCTCCCCGTAACACCGTCGTCCTGGACGCAAAAGCATTAACAGCACAATTCCATAAAAACAAGAACAAACTGTTATATCAGAGTTTCCTCGATTGCTGTCATCCGAGACAATGCCAACCGTAGAGCCAGTTCCGGATGAAAATCGGTGACATAATCGCTCTTTGCTACATCGTCGCCTTGGTCGTACAGAACATTAATGGAACAATCCCGTAAAAATAAAAACAAACTGTTATACGAGACTTTCCTCGATTACTGTCATCCGAGACGGTGCCAACCGTGGACCTAGTTTGAACGAAGATCGGTGAAACAGTTGCTCTTCGTAACGTCGCCTTGGACGTACAAACCACCGATGAAAGAGTTCCGTAAAAACAGTTTTCACAAATATCTCGGTAACCGAGTCTATGGAAAACACTTGTTTAACCCTTAGCACTCCAAGTGATTTTAATTTCAAAATCGAGATACTCTTTTAATGTACAATAGTTCCATTGTACATGATTTATTTCCTTTCATGTACAGAAAGTTTATTACTACAACTCGTACGTGCAACAATTGAATTTGTACCGAGTTCTTAAACGCAAATAAAGTGATACAAAAGCTGTTTCGAATAATAGTATGGCCATTTTTAGTGTCTCCTCAGAGGAGCCATTGGATCGTTAAGGGTTAAAATCGCACCCCACATAGCATATTTGAAGCTCGTCAAAATAGAATTTTTATCAAGTCCGAATGGATTTGGATTATATTTCTTGAAAGAAGGGTGCAGTGAGAGAAGTCTCTGTCACCGTGAAGGATACTTGCAGGTATACCTAGAAAAGAACGCTCAACACATTGCGCACTATTTTCTCGACGCAATCGATGTCAAAAACCATTACATAAAGCAGAATGCTTCACCAGATATCATAATCTAAAGCATTACTCAAGTGTGTAAAATAAACAATAGTTAACCCTCTATGGGTCCGTATAACTTTCAGGTCTCATTTTAATTTATCGGCATTTAATCAAATAATTATAGCTTTTTTCATGAGACGGCGCATAAATCTTAATTCTATAACGTTGCCAAAACAACCAATATTAATATTTATGACCGTTGCTAGGTTCACCAACCTGAAATAACAAAATAAATGCTGTGCAAACTGTATGCGGTAAAAATAAGCGAAACCATTTGATCCAGTTGATATTATTTGTGCTTTTGTCAGTGATTACCAAACTAAAAATAGTGCACATAATAGCTCTGGGATCATATATCGATAACAACCTATTTGTTTGCATTTCAATTTTCAATTTTTTACTGTTTTTTTATAAAGCTTCAATGCACAGAAAATTTTTTTTCATTTGCATATACAGGGTGAGTCACCAAATGTTTGCACCTAAAATATCTTTGTTGTTTCTAATGATATGTAGAATATGGTAAGGACAAAGTTGAATGGTACAATGGGGCTGACACAGTGCTATAAAAAAAATTTTGTTTTTATGTCATCTTTTTAGAGATATCAAGGTCACCTTTTTTTTTAATGACACCACCCTTTTTTAAGGGTACGTTTTTTCTGTCCTTCACCTTGAATGACCTTGGAATAATATAGTCACTGAATTCCTAATGAAAGGGACTATCATTGTAGGTGTTTAAAAAAGGGTGGTTCCATTTAAAAAAGTCAAGGTGACCTTGATATCTCTAAAAAAAATGACATAAAAACAAAATTTTTTTATAGCATCTTGTCAGCTCCATTGTACCATTCAACTTTGTCCTTACCATATTTTACGTATTTTTAGAAACAACAAAGTTATTTGCGGTGCGAACGTTTGGTTACTCACCCTGTATAGGTTTATAATTTCTGATTTTTTGAAAACAAAAATTCGGCCCATAGAGGGTTAAAATATAAAAGAGTCTATATAATAAATAGATGTATAAAAGATATATCGTAATATTTAAGAATACCTCATGTGAATACAATACCAAATGCCAATTACAAAAGTGCATATATGCATCGTATAAAGTGTTTCTGGAGCGGCCAAAAATATGCGGGCCCTGGAAGCGCGTTAAGCAGAGTGCCGTACGCGATTCGTCGACAAACGTGCTTGCCAGAGAAGGCATCGGCTACGTCGGAAGTGTAGAGTTTTCTACAAATGCAGATATTCTCAATGCATTTCCTCAACGACGATAATCCGTACAATAACTAACACAGTTTCGTATAAATCGAGAACAAAGTGTTTGCGTCGGTGGTTCGCCGACATGCGCTAACCGTAGAACTAGTTCCAGGTGAAAACGCGTGGGCCCGGGTTCCTCGTTCCTTCTCGGAGGCACGCGGCGACGTCGAAGCCGATCGTGGAGCCACGACTGGCGTGTATTCAGTTAATGAAAACATTGTCGTACCCACACCAGGGTTAACGGGGCGCACGGCCGGCTTGTCGCACACGATCTCCGAGCTCGCGCGTCACACATTGAAGCGACGCGACGCAGCCGGCGGGGTCTGCGACGACGCGTTCTCTCCTATCCGGGGCTGCTATCAGCGTGGATCGCGCTCTCCGGCCCTCTCGCACGCGAAAACACGGTGCTGGCCGTCAACACGCGAGCCGAAATTCGAACACGGCCCGGACGTACGCGAGCTGGAACGTTGTTCAGGGAGAGGAGCGTTACGGCGCGGCCGTGTTAACGCGCCGACTGATTCCCGGCGAAAATCGAGTGGCGTAATGCGGTCCGGCCGCCAGTAAATCATCCGTACGATAGAGCGAAAAGATTAAAGCCGGTAACGAGGACGCCGGGGATCGCCCCACGCCACGCCCGTATAATCCCGAATCCGACGAGACGCGAGCCGTTAATAAATAAATAGACGCCGACGCGACGGGACGGCCCGAGATCCGCGGCCGTTTCGTTCCGCGCGATCGTTCACACCTGTCCTCAACGCTAATGCTACCGACTAAATTTACAATCCAGTCGACCGCTCTAATTGACAGAATTCGAAAACCCCTTTGACAACCACATCCACTGACCGAATAATTAATGGAATTGTTTAGTCGGCCGCGATCCGTATCTGAGAAACCCCAAAGCACACGATATCGACATCGGGACTCTGCGTAATTCCCGAAATTACCGGAACAGAATTTCATTATCTACGCAACAGATCAGCGCCTGCCGCTCCCTTTTGTTCGGTTTTATAATGTACGCGCAGAAATGTCGCATTCGATTCCACAACATCCACGATCCGAGAGGTCGCGTTTCGACGCGCGGCAAACGCCAGCCGAAATTCGAGAAAGCGATGACAATGCTGCAAGTGTAAAACGGACTTTGATCGTACAACGTATTCCGAGGTCTTACCGGTGGAACACGACGGAAACGACTTCGTTGAGGTTCCTTGAGGGAGATGTTCATAGAGTTTTAAAAGAACGCTGTAAACTCTTTATCTCGACGATGGCGAACGATCGCGAGATTCGCTGTAATTTCGCGCGAACAAGATCCGTGAAATGTGTAGAATCTTTTTCAGCGAGCGTACGCAGAGTTTCCTCGGCGAGCGCAAGTTCGAGCGTCTATTCTAACTAGAATATGTAGCCTGATAACGATTGCCGAGTTCGAAGGCGTTTTCTACATATCTTCGTTCGCAGATTTTCACGGATTCTAGAATAGTACTTAGGAGAAGGAACGGAACTGATACATACATTAGGCACACCCATCTCGCCAACCGACTCTCCGGAACACCCACCTCCGGGGCACGTGAAACCTCCGGAGGAAAGAAAGAAAAGTTATCGCTAAGAACACAGCGGAACGTCACCAGGAACACATTCAGTTGTCAGAGAGCATAGTCGGATACCACCAGGAACGCACTTAGTTATCATCAGGCACACATTGAAGACCACGCGTACAGGACTCGCGCATTCACGCTTCTATTGTAATGCATCCGCACAATTCTCAAGTCAAACATCGTTACACTAGCCCTTATACGAGTAATTTATCGTAAGTGCACCTGGCGGGACAGGCTTGCGCCGAGAGCATTAACCACTTTTACAAAACTCTCCTCTCTCTCGAAGGATTTCGTTTCGCCCGAGAGAGACTATCTTCGACCGTAACTTGCTCGTTTGACAACGCAGATATTCGCAACGCGGAGCTCGCATTCATTTCGAACATTAATTAACCTGTTAACCGGGGAATGAACTTTTGTTCGACTCTTTTCACAATGGGGACATTTTTTAATACTTATTATATAATCATATATTGTAAACTTATATAACTTATAAAATGTAATGTATTCAAAATATTACAGCAAATTTCCATGTCGAAAAATGTCATCATGTCCATTGCAATAGTAGTTCGTGTATGACGAAATATTTCGTCATACCCAGTTAACACTTTGACTGCCAGACTAGCAGCCACAAAATTTCTAAAAAATCGAAATTAGGTATTGACTGAAATAAAAATTGAAAAAATAAAATGTAGGTCGTACATTGCTCACCCTACCTTCTTGCACTTTCTGTATAATCATCAACTTTGGCACAAATGAATATATTAACGTAAAAATTTATGTAGAAACCGTACAAATAATTCCGTCATCCATATACAAAAATTAAATCAATTCTGTCTCCTCATCGGCGCTTTTGCTTTCGCCTTTTCCTTTTCGGCGGACACGGTACTTCATTTCGCTAAAACAGCGTCGACGCAATTAACAAAGAAAATTAGGAGACTTAATTGCGTTGCTAAGTAAAACGCTCCAGTTTCAGCATGAAAAATTGTTTAGTAAGAGCAAGACTGTTGACCCGTAGGATTAATCCGCGAGAAAGGGAGCGAAACGAACGCAGAAGATCGACAAGGCGGGATTAGTGGCACGTTCGTCGAGCAATCGGCCACGTCGCGATATATTCCTCGACGCGAATTATTGCCAGAGCCGCTTTAAAGCCGGAACAAGCCGTATCGTAGCAGGTAACATCGTTGACCCGCGATTAGTAACGGCGGGCAAGAACGTACGACCGATTCTAATCAGTCGTCACGCCTGTGCGTACGTAACGACGTCGTTATCGGCATCTCCGCGCAGTTTCGCGCGGTATCGCGACCGCTCGAACGAGACATGCGCTGGCGCGCAGTCTCCAGTCTGCCTCGTGGCCTCTGCATTACGCCTTTGACAGGCATTATGGTCGTTCGTCGATGGATAGATAGCTTCGTCGTCTATGTTCCCCTGTTTATTAGGAGACGGCGACATGCGCAATCTCCTGCACAAATAAGTCACCGGCTCCATTTCAAGTTGACAGCCAGCAGGTACAGCACACTCGAAACAGTCGGAGGGAATGTTGCACCGTGTACATTTTTGCAAATATACGCTTGTGAGACCTTTCGGTGCGAATAACGCTTGTAGTACGCGTGACGGATCTAGCTCGCTGGTTCACCGATAGATGGAGAGACGAATAACCGGACGCCTCTTCTCGCTGCTGCCCGATCTCTCGTCGATTCCGATATCCCGGCGACTAAGACAGAGTTTGGTTAGTTCTAACAATCCTCTGGCAGACTCGAAACGATCTTCTTCCTTTTCCGTGCTTTCACTGTTTCACTTTTCAACCGCCGACACGGTGTGCAATAAAAAAGACTTAAACATGCAACAGATTCCTCAAACATGCTCACGATCGATATTATGTTATGTTAATTATTTTATAATCAATGGTAGTTAGGACTACTCACTGGTCTATTTATTCGTGTTTTGAAATATGTGTTTGCTGGTAACTATTGCAAGTATAGATTGTCTTTTACAATTAATACTCTATGCCCTTACTGTAAATTGTCTTCTACAATGAATATACTATGCTCTTAGTGTAAATTTTCTTCTACGATGAATATACTATGCTACAACTGTAAATTGTCTTCTACAATGAATATACTATGCTACAA
>CM052093.1:18398488-18436368 GCA_028453745.1 Agapostemon virescens | reverse complement strand
AGTAACAAGTTGCATCAGAATGAAAAGATCATGTAAAAATGTATCTATTATGGTTGCTGATTAGATTTTTTTGAAAATGGACTTACGCCACTTTCAAAATGAACGGGTCATATCGATATGAAAAGAAATACCGAATTGTACAAAGGTTTTTACCATAGGCAAAGAGATTGCGAGAAAAGTATATTTTTATTGTACAGTCGATTCGTCGGTAACGATCAGGTTCGTGAATGCTGGTTATCCGCATAATTACCTTGAACGTTTGCTCGAAGCTTTCTGGATAGAATTCGTTACTTTCTAGTAAAATAAAAAAGAAAAAGAGCGAGGATTCTGTTTCTGTGTGAATAGCTGGGCTTCTGGCGAGACGAGCAACGAACGCTGGGCTGTTTCGTCAATCGAGGGCTGGAAATTGAGAAGACACACCGCGAGCAAAAGATTGGGAACGGGGACGGCGCGGTTCCGACCTGGATCCCGTCGTTCCTGTCGCTGGCAAGGAGATAACGTGTTGCCAGGAGAGAACGAAATAATAATGGACATATAGCGTAGAAAAGGGTCGACCGTCGCGTCGCGCGTCGTGGCGGTGTAATCTGAGGAAAAAAGGCTGGCTCGGTGCGCTGTGCTCCGCGAGCTCGCGTTTCCCCTCCGTTGTTATCGCTGGCAAGCTTTTCACCGGGCTTTGCGCTCGTTTCGTGACACTTTTCAAGGGACACGGAACTGTGTCCCCCGCCCCTGCGTCGCAGTCGCGAACACAGTACGCGACCGCAGTTGTCCCGATTCGAGATTCGAGTCGAGGACCGATATTAATTGCGACACGTCGGGAATCGCGCGGTCCCCGGCGCCGGTCGCTTAATTTTCTTAAGCGAGTCCGACGGTTATTTCCCAGCAACAACGAGGGAACCGAACACAGCAACGATGTAATCGAATCGCAATGAACCACGGCTGCCTTCCGACCCATCGTCTCCGGAGTTTTATAAATTTCATTCCCGACTTCCCGAACTTTCCAAATTCATTTTCCTGCGCCCTGCCGGGTCGAGTCGAAGCTCTCTTCTTCGGCAGAGTTTCGTAGCACAGCAACCTCACTCTTCCCGAGCAACGTTCACGGCGGAATTTTCTTTTCAGCACTTTCACGGCTTCCACCTTCTTCTTCTGCTTCTTCTTCCTTTTTTTTTCTGCCCCGGCAATTGATACTTTCGAGAGTGGGAAGCTTGTTCTCGGAACGCTGGCCGAGCGAAATCTTATCAGCGCGAAACACTGCGTACCGCGAAATTGGACGGATTTCGCGAGCTCCGTCTGCTGTTTGATTCCGCTCGATTGACTTTATTGTAATCACGCCTGGCTCGGGATAACGATGCAACAAACGCGTCGGATACCGAGACATTCACCGTTCAGAGAACCGAAAGTTCGGAATAATTCGTGCAACGCGCTCTTTCCACCTATTTACGATGTTCCAACTCGAAACTGGAGCATCTAGAAAAGTATGCGGGCTGTCCGAACGTCTCTTTCAAATCTGGTTAAAATGTTTCTCTAAGGGAACCATAAAATCTGTCGAAATCAAATTTTTATAGACGACTTCAACGGGTTCCGAAAATGTTTGGCAGTCTTTTTTAGATATCGTAAGATTTAAATTCGCAGCGGCCGCTTCTAGAAAAGCAAGTAAATTCGCGAGGTCTATTGATCCTGCGACAACGCACGTTGCGCTGTTATAAATAGAGAGAAAAGTCTAGTCCGAGATTACAGTGGCTCTAACGGAAATGTGTCCTCGCAAGCTGCAAAAAATGGGGACGTCGGTCAACTCTCCGCGATCTGCAAGTTTTTCATCGCGAGACGCGCTACAAAGGGTTGAGAGGACACACACAGGGTGCGCTAAGTCTCTATTACGGGTTCACGGTAAACGTTAAACAAATCTGCGAGACAGACGGTATTTCGGTGTATTAGCTGGCGTCGGTTTTTCCCTTTGTCTTAACGGCGCTGCGCGCAGTTCCGGTGGCAGCCGCAACGTTTACCCCGACCACGGCGGACGCCAGGCCGCCTTTACCCCCGGAGGTTCAAAGAAAACCCTGTAAATAGTGGATTGCGGGGACCATAACAAACTCGAATGGTACATTTCGCATTTATCAAAGAGCCCTCGTTCCCCGCCTCGCATTACCGAGCTTAGAAGCACCCGAGACGCTTCTTGTAATCCGTCCTCTCCGCCCCCCGATTCACCTCCAGCCTTGTTCTCCCCCCGTTTCCAGCCCCGACCCACCCCCTGGGTTGGTTCTCTTATCTATCTGTACTACAGCCCCGCTAACCGCTCTTCGAGGATAATGCCGGGAGAAGAGGACTTCAAACGGAATACCGTATCTTCTTACCGGTATAAATAACAATCTGCCGGGGTATATTGATTTTGGAAAGACGGCAGCCACCAATGGGAAACGCAGCGGCGTGTGTCATTTTCTAAAAACGCGGCGGCCGGGTGGTGGGGCGAGACGGAGAAGGGTGGCGGCGGAATATAAACCCGGGGAAGCTTCTTTTGTGAGTCGCGGATCGGAATCGCGCGCCTCGCCGTGGCCGACGACAGAATTTCGTCGGGGATTGTGATTGAAATCGCTGAACCGCTTCGCCAGAGCTTGAATTAGACGTCGACTTTTTTTAAGCTCGGAATACTAGTCGCGTTTACGGAAAAATCGAGAAGTATAGACGGATCGGGGAGAAGGAAACCGATAGCCTTCAATCGCTGCACCAAAATCCCGAAAGGCGAAAAATATTAAAATACGGCCGTGGCACAACTTTGAAATTTTGGAGCTTCTGAAAACCGCGAAAATGGGCAAAATGGGGTTGATAAAATGAATCTTCCTGGAGTCCCCTGAACCGCTGGTCCCAATGTGAGGAAGATTTTAGCGTTTGAATCATGTCGATAGAGCTGATAGTTTGGTCAGGGCACGCCTTCAAAGATTGGCTAATATTGAGGGGATATGCCCCCCCCCTCCTTTAAAAAATCGCAAAAAAGTGAAAAAAAATTTTGATCCCCGATTCTTTTGTATATTTTCCTACAAGCTACTAGGCGCGTTGGCAGAGTGTATGGCAATTTTCAGGTTGTACGGAATGGAATTATAGAAGATATGCAAGTCGGGGAAATTCAGCAACCCCCAAACTGATACTTTCTGAAAGGCAAATATATCGGTCAAAAAATTGAGTTTCCCAGATCCTTTTATAACTGTGACTACATGTAACTGGACGCGTAGGAAAAATTGTGGTCATGGCACAACTTTGAAATGTTGGGGCTGTTGAAAAGTCTCCGCGTGGACGTGGGCAGATTTCTAGGTCTTTGTCGTTGCGTCCCAGAAATTTATCCCAAATACGCACGAACGACTCCGCCGTAGTCCTCGCTTCGATTCGGCTTATTATACGTAATAAACAAAATACGTTAAATCACGACATAATTCACTGAGAAAACGAGAGGATTTTTGCTGAAGGAGTATACGAGGGTTAATTATAAGTGTCGTCGAGATGGGGGTCGGCTGGCTTTGCCAGCTACTTCATTATCGAGCCCGTATTCAGAATCGCAGACCAAAAGGTCTCGGAAAAGGTCATCCAGCGTCGAGGGCTCAGCCGATGTGAACTCCGCCACCTGTTTCGCTGAACGTTTCTTCGGAAGCGTGCGTCCGTCGCCACGATATTGCTTAGTCCGCGCAAAACTCTGAATCATCGCGGGCCGGCCATTTTTCAAAGTTGCCCGGGAAGGCCGACTGCGCTGCATTAATAACCACCGGGTGAGACGGTACTGGCCGGCTTCGTGGCGTGCAGCGAACGACGATAACAATGAGAACAAAGGGGCCGAAGGGTGGATTTCAATCTGTAAGTTGCGGACCGCGCTACCGGGGCCCCGTTGTTCCCCTATAATATATTCTGGTCATTAGAGAGCACGATATGACCGAGACTTTTCAAATTCACGCTATTTTCTTCTTACGTTCGTGGCGGTGATGCTCGATAATCGGAAAATTCCGTGCCGGATCGGCAACCAAATTAGCGGACAACGTGAATTACGGCAGCGATTAGTTTCGTTTTATTTCAGATGATTTTCCTGCGGTATCGGTTAACTGCTCTCTACCTCATTTTTATCGATACCAATCGCATCGAAGTAGTCTTCTTAGAAAATCTTCCAAGTTCGATCACGAGTGGTCAGTGACCACAGCGATCAACGTCGCCTCGTTCGTCGTTCGAGCGCAACGAGCAAAACGAAAATTTGATGACAAACCGAATTCTTCCACGCCTATCCTTTGACATGTACAAATTGCACAAACAAGTATTGTGACTTTTCTAAAACGTTATTTATACATTCTAAGTTTCCGATACCATTCCTTATGCAATCCCATGCTGTGTTATCATGCCACCGTTTCGGTACCGCGTTCTCTCCATAAATTACGCAGATTTCGACTACTCGGCATCGTCCTCGAACGAAACGGAGAATGCATTCAGAATGCTTTTGTCGAGGATGCGCCTTGGCCTCGTCATTTGCAGCGAAACGGAATACGGAGACGCGTGATTAAAGAAAAATGTACGCCATTACATTAAAGCATTTCCGGAGCGTGTTTACGGAGAAGTAACGTGCCGCGTTTCTTGTTCCGCGGGTCGGCCGCAATGCTTACCGGCCGGCAAAAAACAGTTGCACGGTAATACCCGGGAGGCTCGTCCGCAATGCCGGTGATGAATTAAAATTTTTGGACTGGTGATAATACGGCGGTCGAGCCTCGCATGTCTCGTGTTTAGAAACGAGCTGGGCGTCGCGTCGCGTCGTCGGGGACGGAAGCTCGGGGAAAAAGCAGCGTTTTTCGTCGGCGGACGAAACGAGGTAACGAGAGCGCTCCTAAAAGTGCTCGTTTATGCTTCCGCCTTTCTTCTCTTGTTTGCGCGGCTGGATCCGCTTTAAACGCACGAGTTACGATAACATACGGCAACTAATTGTCCGCGGTAATTTAACTTTTGCGGAATTCTTTGTGCCGAGGCGTTTCACCGAGCCGGGAATTAATCCGATGCCTTCACCCGGAAGATTCATCGCGACCTATCGCGCTCGCGACTAATCTTTGTAATGATTTAATTGCTTCGTTTTGTTACGAGGGAGGAAGGTTACGGGGAAAAGTATATTTTCCCGTGGCACGATCATTTATTTTTTGGTATCCAAGACCCGTTGTCGGGATTTTTCGAAAGCCTTCAAAGGCTTGCTCGCAGTTTCCCGATAACAATTAGTTTTACGGTCGAGGAGATCTGTTTGCGGGCACTATCGGGCGCGCTTGAATCCTGAAATAAACGGGGAAACGTGCCGCGGAATTCTATCGGCGCACTCGGCCGTCTTAATAATTTACATTCCGACGCTGGCATTCAGTAATAAGCGATGGGCATATTTATAGACGGGACTCTCCAGTCTAATAACCGTGTCGTCCCGTTGCCTGTCCCACTCCGAGGCATCGTTTCCGTTCGTCGGGCAACTTGTTTTCTTGTTTCTTCCGGTCTGTTTGTCCCATCCCGACGTCGGGGCGCGTACTCTCGGAGACGCGACGTTTTAATTCCTTCTAATTAGAAATAACAGCGATTAATTATCTCCGGGGAAAGGTGGCATCTGTTTAATCCGCAGCCGGCCAGCTCGAAAAAAGAATAATTAAATCATCGAACTTCCGACTCGATGCTGCCTCCGTCCGTGGGCGAACGTTCGCTTCTCTCGAGCCAAGTTGCCGAACGCGTTTTCTTTATCCAAATCGCAACCCGATTTCAAATTATTTATTATATTCCACGTCTGACAATAAATGCATTCAACGTCTAACAATCTGTTCTTGCTGCGATGAAAAGGTTGCTTTTTATCGCATTGCACTTTCTTGTGAACTCTAAATACCAGTCATTCACGTCAATGAGATTCTTCACTTTCCTCGTCTTTGTAAAAATATATTAAAATAAGAATGCTTCTTATAAAATACTTGTTAATAAAAATTTTCCACCGAAAGACTAAAAAAATATTATCAAACGTGGCTTCTTTTAAGCGAACATTAAAATAGCGCAACGCTGACTCGGTCACATTCTTCGAAAATCCAAAAATACTGGAGACATTTGGATATTCTCGTTTAAACGCTGAAAAGCTGACGTAAAAGACTTATTAAAAATTCATATAAACTTATGTCTGAAATTGCTTCGTTGAACAGTTATAAGCGTTCAAAGACTTTTATTAATTGTTTAGGTAGTCATCACAATTATTCAAAACTCCTTCCTTCTGCAAGAATGAATTATGAACGAACGTCACAACGTGTGACAGGTGAAATTAGATGTACAACAACACTGATTCTGTGTACGAGCCTTAAGGACAACTTTCTTGAGATCTTTTAATTCTTATGACTCGTCGATAAATCATTTTTGGACATCAGTTTATAAGAACTGCTGTTATCTACTGGTTTGGCACCGACCTTTCGGACACCCGATGTACTTCGCGAAGAAGTAGATCTTGCACCGGAGAGGAATTCATTATGACCATCTTTTCGGTGTTTCAATTATCAGATACGCGGTTAGCGCACGGGCGTCCTGAAAAATGCAGGCTTCGCCAAATCCGCTCACTTAAGCGATCTATGATTTATATGGAACACGATGAATCGGTGATTACGACGTACCTGGAGAACTATTATTATTCATTACGCGATACGAACGTGACCCATCGGCGGACACGTGGCCGACTTTTCGACGGGATTTCAGCAGTTTTAATGGTTCGGAATTGCAACGCGAATCTGCAGGATTTAATGGTCGTGCATACTCGACTAATAAGGTCGGCCGAATCTAGTCAGTGCTCGTTTGTGCTAAGCAATAATTCTCGCCAATGCAATTGTCGGCAGTCGATAATAATGATATTTACGTAACGCGCGAGCGCTTGACATAATTCCGCTAGTCCACGATTCGTTTTCAAATCGACAACCGAGGAAGAATTGCGAATGTGCTTCATCTGTTCGTACTTCGAGACTGCGTCTTGCGGTCATTCTATCATGGCTATTACAAATTTGCATATAACTCACAACGCGCTATAATGCATATATCGTTCCGAGTTCTTATTAACATTACAAAACTTGCACCACTGCTGTGCTATCGTGCATCATCCCGTAGGTAATGCGAATTTAAATCAGAGATAATACACAATAACTGAGAGGATGCAGGGATGGAAAAAATGAGGGGACTTAGAAAAGTTGAAGGACTAAATAGTCCAGGAAGGTGAAGAAGAGGGGAGGAGATCTGGGGAACAGAAAGGGCAGGAAATCGAGGGTAGGGAGGGGCTGGGTAGGGCCTAGGAGAAGAGGGAGATCACCTAGGGCAGCGGAAGGAGGAATTTGTGGATCTAAGTTAGGAAAAGTATGAGAGAAAGAAGATGTTTAGCTGTGACGGTTTTTACAGGTAATTTCTTCACACCATGTACATTAAATAATTCTCCATGGTGGATCTATGAAAAACAGCAAGCGAAAAGAAACATGCATAGAACAGTAATGGTTGTTAGCAAGTTTTATTGTCTTATTTACCGAGAATATTAACAGATGTTCGATAACGAATAGAAGCATTTGTGCACTTTTGTGCATCTTATAAAATCGTACAGTTATCGAGAACCAATATTCAGGAGACCTAAGGTATAATAAATGCAGACTATATTAGGAATAATGGTAGGAAAAATCGTTCGAATTCAATTTGCAATGGTAGCGTTTAAAAAAGCATAGTTTCGTCGAGGCAGCTCCTATCTCTCAGAATGCAGTGCAGCGGTCGCGCGGGCCGCAACGGGCAGATGCAGATACCGGCTGGGCACTGGCGGGCAACCGGGCGAAGGGAAGAATAAGGTAGGCGTGTCGCAGCGACGTTAGGTGCGTTGTACGTGCGTGTGCACGACAAAGAGAGATACGTAGGCATAAGCCGGCTTATTACGCGACGCCGGAGGCTACAAACACGCCGAATAATGGCCGTGGCCTGGCAATAGAGCGCGAGAACGCCGAAGAACGGGAGGGGTAGTATCGTATTAAATTATAATAATTCCAGCGCGAAATTATTAGAACGGCCGAGGGGTAGAGAAACAGGAGGGATCGAGTGCGGGAAAGAGAGTGAAAGAAGAAAAGAGAGGGAGAGCGATAGAGGAAGAGAAGAAAGGAGAAAGAAACACCGTGCGGCAACCGTAGACATAAAGGGCTACAACGGAGCCTTTCCCTCGGTGGTGGTTAGGCGTTTTCTCTGGATGGAGCGAGCGGAGCCGGCACAATCCGCTCGATGCCGGGCCTTATCGGGCTACCCGACACGTCCGGTCCCCGCGCCGCTCGGCAGGGGGCACATCCGCGACATTTGTTAACAAATATTTTACCCCGTAACACGATATACACCGCGACCCGTAATAATGCTATTCAATGCCTCGAATAATAGGACGGAATGCGGGGACGCGCCGCGCAGAAAGCGGAACAAGCCGGCCGAGGAGCGGGCTGCTCGCGGGGAATTTGCCGGGGACGTAAGTTTCAATAATAATCACGCGATAAACATCGAGCCCGCGCATGGCCTGGCATCGGCAAATTGAGCCGAACGATCTTACATTGTTCGTTCGCAGCTACCGCTTTGCGTCCTACCAAACTCTACGACTCATTTTCCGTCTGCCGAATCTCCTTGCCAACGTCGCCGAACTTCGAGGAGAAAATTCGCCACGGCAAACCCAGCGGAAGTTGGCCAAACGAACGCTGAGAAATCGGAACACGCGTCGAGATCAAATGCTACGAAATTCTCAAAGCCCCTCCTCTTCTGCTAGTTCTTCCTCCGGGAAAAACGAGAATGGGCCAGAACAAAGAGTTCGCCTACGTAGAAAGGAAGCGGAGGAAGTTATCGAGCGGGCGTAGACGAGTCGCGTCTCGCCGAGCCGGAGGATTTATTATCGATCCCTCTCGTCCTTATCTCCTTACAACATACTTTCGTTATCGACTGGCAGAGCCCTCCCCAGTGGCCGAGCGCGGTATCCTCGTGCACGGGACGCATAATTATTACAATGTGCCTCCGCCAGGCTGCCGCCATTAATATTCATAACGTCGATCCGTCAAAACAGCACTCATCCCCCGTTCCTCTTCGCCGGTTCTCTTTCTTTTTTTCTCTTTCGGCCCCCCCACGGAAGGAACGGCCACGGAACGGCGTCGCAAATCGATGGAATTCCGCAACGTGGATGCAAGACGTTGGCTGAACGGTTCACGCGTCCACGTAGACACCGGTGCACGTAAATTCGACGGCCGCGCGCAGGGCGTCTAGCTGCGCGCATGGGAATAAATCAGATGCCTATTGATTTTGAGCCGTGCAATCCGTTTCGCGACAACAATTCGAGCACTACCGGAATAACGGAGAGTGCCGTTGTTTTTGGCGTCTCGAATGGACCAGGATCCCCATTCCTCTCCCACAACCGCGTCGCCGTACAGCCAACCTCCGATGCTACCCCCGTTCTTTGATCTTTCAAGATTCTTTCGCAGCGACAACTTTCAATTGCAGTCGACTTCGATCGGCTCCGGTAGAACAGAACGTCCCGCTTGAAATGACCTTCTTCATTTTTGTCATTACTCGCAGCTCCGAATAGTTCCGGAAGCTGCACGCTTTTACAATCGAACCTCGGTTTTGCAAACTTGATTCGTTCCCGAAGGTAGTTCCCAATTGTCCTCGAAAGAATTAGCGTGGCTCGAGACATAACTCGATGTCCATTATGATCCATTTTAGCTTCGAGTGGATGCACCAAAGACATATGATAGTCCACTTCCATATTTTTCAATGAAATATGACACTGTGGCACGGTGTACTGTTCTAACAAAGGAAGCACCGAGCTACTTGCGGAATAGGTGCACATAGGGAACATAGTAATGCTGTGATAATCGTGAGAGCGCTAATTACGGGTAATTTTAAAGAGAAGGGAACCTTAAAGCTGACAACCTTGTCGCAGTCAGCAACAATTATCTTTAGCGACAGTAATAGACAAATAAAGGACAAAGTAATAAATTTCACCGTGACAAGACGATCACACCATTTCATTTTAGTCTATCGGCTATGGATAACAATTCCCTATTAACCGCTGGAAAGACGTGCCACACACGTCGTAATGCTTTTGTCACAGATTCGCCAACGACGTGGTATGTACGTCGTGATGCGATTGTCACAGAAACAAAAACGACGAAATTATATTTATATAATTTTATAATCAATCGATGCTCTATATTCCCTTCAAAAAACTATTAAAAGTCCTAGGTCAAAAATAAATTAAATTAGAAAATATAAACCTTTTTCCGATTTCTCTGAGGCATCAAACACTGTGTGACGCGTCGTGTGAATTTTTTGCCAGCGCAAGTAGTTAAAAGACGATCGTCGCAGGAAAACCGTTTGTTCGACGGTTTTGTCGCTGACAGCACTATCCTTGACGTTGTTCCTAACTCAACGCATAGGTATTGCTAGCGCTCTTCGGTTCTCAAAGGCCGAGTTATTTCTCCGAAGCGGAGTTCGCGTTTTCTCCCGGGGGTGTCGCGTTCTCGAAAGAATGCGCTCGCCCCATTCGTCGTCGTTAGACCGTGCGCCAGCTTGCGATGTCATAATTGCCCGTATCCTGATTCCATTTAATCCGTGTACCTAATTACGGTCTGTCCCAGGACAAATACCACTTATTCGAGTATACCGTCGCCGAATATAATTGCACGCGTTCCTTTGTAGCCGGTGCTTCGGGGAGGGGATTTCGTTAGCGTACGGCTAGTATGCGAGAGACGTCCCGCTTTTCAATCCCGCGAAATGACAGTGATCATTGTTCCACGCATGTGACGTTTCTCGAGCGACTGACTGTTACCGTACGTGTACCCGCTCCGGGTACCTACGTCCACGAACAGAACCACGTGTCTCCGCGCAACGAGGTCGTGAAAGCCGGAAACACGTCGTTTACGTGTCTGTCATCATACTCGCTGTCTGAACCCGTAAAACCGGACACAACGATGCACCGGCAACCCTCGGCTAACCACTTGGCCGATGCCCGACGTTCTACTTACGGCCGGGAGCCCGCCTACTTCGTGGGTAACCCGAGCCTCCTCTTTTCCAACAATAACGATGAAAACATAATTGGTTTCTCGGGATCATTCTTCAGGGTTATTTTCACGCTTCCGGCATCGCGCGACGGGGGGAAAGGCATCCCGTCGAATGGCCGGTACGTGGTTAACCTAGACCTAACCCCGAAGATGTTTTCGGCGACCTTTCGGCCGCAGAACCAAGGCCAAGCGCGGCTGCGATCGGCGTAACACTTTCCTAGCTAACTCAGAAATAGTTGCATGCAGTCTGCAGAATCCGAGGATTATATGGTGGACTGAGAACCATGGCGGCGTTAGTTCAAATTCCGAAGTTTTCACTTAACTCTAGACCGCTCCTGCCGACCTGACCCGGACTATCTACTTTGGAATTGTTGCAGTCGTAAAGTCTCCGTCAAAGGGCACGATTCAACCAATTTCGTAAATCGAATACACGCTGTGACAAAAATTGTAGAAACTCTGGATAAAACTGAATCTTGATATGTTTATAGTGCATCGGATGTCAGTCGATACTTAAACTTGATTATTTATTCAATGGTGGCTCGAAGTGAGCTAGATCTTTCTTTTCTGCTTAAAGACTACAACCTGTGCTGCTGCCACTAAACGATAAATGCAATCGTTATTTTATTCGAAATATCATGTATGTGACTTACACTTACTCACTGCGAATCTCTGCCCGCCATGTTTGGAATAAAAAGAGTCTATATTAATAGAATGAAACGAGAGCGAAATGGTTCTTTCGTTTTACCGTTAATGACTCTAATCAACTCTATCAACGAATTAACGATTCCACATTCTCTAAATCTGTCCACGGCTTTAAATTCCATTTACCCTTTTTTTGCGAATAAATGCATCGAACCCACAGTTTAATTATACCTCGGCCATTCTTGCTTTCACAAATTATGTTAAAATATGATGGGATATTTTAACCCGTTTGTCCACATGGACTATGGTGGCTGCAAAAATTAATTAAACAATAAACACCGAATTTTCGATACATTGTTTGCATGTAAATTTTAAAACATAATTTTGTAAAACTGAATTTTATCTCTCTACTATCGCAAAATCGTAGCGAAAATTCGAAACCGAAGACACGATTTTCTCAAATATACTGCAAATAGAAACGTCTCTAAAAACGTTTGAAAAATTTTGTTTCAGATTACACATATACGTTTCAAGACCGAAGCCATCTCTTGTCGACGATATTTTGAAACTTGCCATTATATCGAACTTCGAATAAAGAAGTGTATTTCCGACTTTACCATAATATAGGATACACGAGAGATCCACGCGACCAAACATGTTCCTCATTTTTGTTGCATAAAATAGTTTAACAAGATCGTATAATAAGATTTACGTAAATCTTGTAGAGGAAGCTTCGATCTTCGTATCCAAGGTACAATTTAGTAAGGGAAAAGATTTGTTCGCGTGCAAATAATTAGATAAAAGTTGAACTGGAACTGGTGGAAGTATTTTCTGAAATGTAATAGAAAGAGAGATAGAAAGAGAGAGATCGCGCGGAAGCAATGCCAATTTTGATGGCACACGTCCGCGGTCGGGCAAACAAAGATGATCCCAAGATCGTGCCTGCGATCTCTGTATTTTCGTTTAATAATTTCCGTGACATTTGGTTAGGGGTTCGCCTTCATTTACCACGTGCGCATTGTTAATCGTAGAACATTGCAGAACAAAGCACGGAGGAGTTGCACATATATATTTAGAGACTGGTTGAATCAAATTAGAGCTCCGCCCGTGTATCATCCTGGTTGGGAATACGTCGACAAAATTAGCAATTCAATTTTTTACGTTTCTGAACGTGATATTAATGCGGAGGATGGGCGAAGGGGCGCCCTTAATATTTCAACTGCAAAATCCGCATTAAATTAAAGCGAGCGAAACGCGTACTATGCGCCGGAGTGTTCCGTACTCGGCCTGTGCAAGTATTCCGCAGAATACATCATTGATTTGATAACTTTGACCGTTCCAAAAAATTTCTCGTCTCGGGAACTCGGTGCATTTCCCGTCTTCCATTTCGCAATTCCGTAAAGCACGCGAATTTGTTGGAGCATTTCTCATGCGCGTGTGAAATCGTGCGAGCAACCAGCATGCCAGTACAAAGAATCAACTATGGATATTCCGTTTGCATTAAAGTTCGCCGAAAGGAGATGTCGAGATTTTTAATAACAGTCGCGTGGAACTTAGATCGTTAAGAGATTTATTGCGTTACCGTGGGAGATTTATAAGATCGTTTATCATCGCTAAGATTATAATCTCCATCGAGAAAGTTATTCAACAATCGCTAGCCTTTCGATCGCTGCACGATTACCATGCGCATCGGAAATCTTTCCATGTCCTTTTTCCAGCGATGATAAAAACACGTAATTGCATGAAAATACTCTTTGTTCATTTCCAAATGAAAATGGATATTTCAAAATTTAATCGAATATGCGTTTCTGTACTTTCTTATTTCTTAACCAGTTAGCTGTGTTTGACGAGTATACTCATCATAAAGAATTGGCAGTATTTTGTGTCGTGACGAGTATATTCGTCATGCGTAAAATTTAGTTACGGCTATTTAAATTATAATTTTAACGAAAACTAAAATAAAACTAGAATGTTTGAAGGTCAAGATGAAATAAAACGAACAAATAAAAAGTATAAATAATTTCAAGATGGATTTATACATCTCCGTATGCTCTGGATGGAGCTGCTTCTCTTGATTTTCGCGACACACATAGGTGTGCGCTTTGAAAAGAGGTCGCCACAGTTAACTGGTTAAAAGGTGGTTTACGTTTGAACATATCGTTCTGTACATATTTTCCGACATTTATATTTGCATGTCAGCCAAAATTTAAGACGCTACATAAATAAAATAATGAGTGTTTTACAAATTGTACGTTTATATCTTGACCAGCAGATTATAGACGAGAAATAATCGGTTGATTGAAAAACTGACAAACGTGGTAAATGAATTTCACGAGCAGGACGGCTAGAGTGGAGAGTCAAGGTGAGGTCGAACGACGTCCACAGAATGTACGTCAAGTGCGAGAAGCGTCCGGAAAGATAGTGCGACCGACGAGCGTTGCGTTTCAGACTCGCAGACGTGTTTGTGTGCGAGACCAGCAGTCTACATTTTGAAGCTGACAACAAGGACCGATAAAACTTTATCGTCCATTTGTGGGGGACAGCGCTGTCACGTTAGCGAGCCGATCGCGCGAGTCGTTTGAAGCGCAACTCGAAGAAACGGATAAGAATGCTTCGGAGAGATAGGAAAATATATTTTTGTACTTCTCGAAGATACCGAGAACTTAGCTTTCGCTTCATCCGCTACTCGTCTAATCTATTTATTCAACCGGTGTCTGTACCCGAGCGTATCAAAGGCAATAATGACGAATAGACTGTGGCTCCCACGGGAGCTAAAATTATCGAGTCTCGCAATCTCGATCTCTCACCCAAACGAAAAATTTTCCGTTTCCTTCCTATCTTTAGATTCCCGTTTGTTTTCCTAGGCGAGTTACTCGGTCAAAGAATAAGGAAAATCGTGTCGAGCTTTCCGATATTCAGCCGCGATGACACTCGACTCGTACGAAGTGCCGGACGATAAGGTTTTACAGCTGCTAGGAGATTATCTGATATAATCGGGCGCACCCCTCGCTGCGGACCCGTTCAAATAATAGTCTAGGCGTTTCCGTAGCTTCGCAAAGTCCCTCGGTCATCCAGAGACATCGGCGTTACACGATTACGCCGGAAAACAGAAACGATGGGGTGCCGTTTCATCGTCGGTGCATCATATTTTCCCGGGTGTCCGAGTGCCCGCTGACTATCGACAGCTGTCGTCACGCGGCATTCTGTCGCGGCAAATATTAACGTTCAACAGATAAGAAATCGTTAGCGTGTGTGTCGTCGTTGATGGAATACTTGTTTTATCATTCTCGAACTCGATCGAACAAGGGACAACGAAAACTGACCGGCAAAGGAAGCAATTGCGAGTGCGATTGTGAAACGTTGCCAGACTATTCACCAATGTTACACAGTAGAATGCAGATTTTAATGAAAAATCAAAATTGTCTCTTTTTGAAAAATTTATTGTCCTTTCAACAATTTTAATTATAGTATGCAGCAATCTTTAAAAAATGACATCCTCTTGATTTTAAATTATACTTGTCTGGAAAGAACACTATTTATTCATACGCCAAAAATTGCTGTTATCATCATTAATGTGTAAAGACATGAAAAACATTGTGTTATTGCATAAAATAACCCAAAGCATTAAACAACCCATGTCTATACGTAACAATTCTTTCTTATCTAAATCGATAAACTACGCGGACAAAATTTGTCAATTTAAACTTGGAACGACACGTATAATTTTACAAGGAACATAATCAATTTGATTTCATGCATCGATAACATACGCGAATAAGTGAAATTAAAAATAGCAGGAAGATTAAACGAATCTGTGAGAGGTCATATATTATTTCAAACTCGTTAAACTTACTAACGAAGGAGTTAAATTTTTAATCGACTCGACGAGGCAGTTGTAACAGACGAAGGAAATTTTTATTCTGCATAAGGATCCGTAATCTGTTCGTCGCTTTCTTCGAATTAGATAAAAGTCCACTAAAAATTTAATACGATTTAATGTTGGTCCGCGAGACATTGTGACGGAGATGCGTCTTCGTTTCCGGAGTTGCTAAAACCGTTCGTTTCTTTTCTACGGAAACAGTTTAAAACTGCCAGAGCAATTAAGTAGCTAGCAAAGGATGGTCTTGAAGATTTTTCTCCGCGTACCACGCAATATTATTGATGTGGATCTCGCAACTGAACTATTAAAAACAATTCCCGGAGGACTCCGCGAGCGGTAAAACCTGGCCGGGCGGAACTCCGTCGAATTATAATTCAGCGGCAGTTAAGGGTGCGCGCCCTCTCCGCCGAAGATTATTATTCCCGGCAAATGGGTGTTTTCGATAGAGCGAAACGGTCCCGATTATCGGTCGAAACGCGTGGCCTGCGGAGGGCGGCGCGCGCTTTCGGTATGGAAAAAATTGTTAGAGGGTGAGTCGGTTCGGAATCAAGATAACGCCGGAAGCGAGCGTTGCAGGCGGGACTCCGCGATGGAAATAAATCAGGCTTGGTCCATTCACCGGAGGTATTTCCGGACAGACCCGACGCTTTAATGGAACCGGTGCCAATTCTATCGTCTGATAATCTTCGTTAAACACGCCGAAACGAAAAAGGAAATTGTTTGATCCGATTCGAGAGCGTCCAATCCGCGACTGATTCCCACTGCCAACTATGCTTTGCAAACCAAAATCTATCAGCTCCGTGTAAGCCCTCAAAAATGAAATCGCGGCAAGAAGTTTCGTTACTCAAAATTAATCGATCCTTAACGTTTTCGGATAATTTTTCTTTGACTTTCTACGCGGCTACGATGATTAATAATTTAACTAGAAAGTCGTAGCATTTCTTCTGATCTAGCATATTTTTATTCTACATGAATTATTTCACCTTATACATGTGGGTTCTTTTGTACTGTTAATCGTCGTTATGGCCGTTACATTTTTATCAATTTCTTAGATATAAAGATGACGGTGTTTGAAATTGTTTCAAACAATGGTGTGACAATTTTTCTTGACGCCTCAGAGTCGCCACTCGAGTGCTAAGGGTTAAATATTTAACGGTGAAACGCTTTCAATGCTTGAAACAATATAGGGACGCTTCTCTTGGAAATGATTAGGTGCAATCCTTCGTGCAACCACATATTACGATCGAAATCGCGTAAACTCTAAGTAAATTGGATCGTTTCATTTTTCTAAGACCACGTGGAACAGTTGGTTGTTATGCTACATACCTCCGATCGATTGAAACATAAGGAAAGATCAAATATGCACGTCTCATTGTGTAATATCTAAATAGTATTTGCTGAAAAATGGAACTGATTATTTTAAATTGTCACTGTTATAAAAGACCGTTCATGGTACCGGATAAACCTCCGTGCTAAATTATGTAATAGGCATGTTTCAGCTTTACGGTAAACTAGATCAAACAAACTGGTCGTTGTAAAAGTGGGAAAACGAGCGTTTCAGATTTTCCTGAAAATACTCGCAGATTCAGAGATCGAAGCGGGTTCTTCGGGACGAATGCATCGAATTTCCTGTATGGATTTTCGATACGGTCTTATCGGTGTTCGATCGTGTCGTCCACGGATCGGTAATAATAATAAATTTTAATGGGAAGATGGAACTACGGTCGGAATCGCGAATCGTCGATAATTGGCGACTTTGATCGGTCGCGATCGTGATCGCGGGGCTTGGAAATTTCACGTTTTCGGTGGCGTCATCGCCGAAATTCAAAACGGTAGAAAGTTTGGACGGGCGGCGGTCGATAGCGGCGTCGGTCTCTCATGAATACATTCACAAGCAGCGCAGCCGGCCGCAGAGGTACAAGACAAAGATGTTAACTGGTGATTGGGGAAACGCTTTCCTCCTTTAAAGATCGTCTTGTTAGCGCAAGACCGCGGGAGCCCACGGCACTCAGCCGTCGAAATCTCCGGCTCGCTTGCCCCCTCGTGGACTTTAATGTCTTCAGTAACTGGCCGTAAAAGAAATTCGTGTGCCAGCGCAGCGGCGTTGCGGCGACCGGGCCGGGTTGCACACGAGCGCATCGTTGTCGTTGCATGCGCCCGCGTGTAGGTGCAGGTGCACGCGCGTGCAATCCAAACCGGGAGCCGGGCCGCGCGGTGTCGCCTCGATTTTATGCAAAACGAGAATCTGCTTTACGTACTTACAATGTATACGCGATAAGGAGCGAACGCAGTCGTCCGGCTTTAAACGGGCCCGTCGATGGCAGCGCTGGGGCCCCTTTCGGCGGCATTCTTCTTTCCTGCTAGCCACCACCGGGGGGGAATAAATTCGTCGGGCGTTTCGCTCGATGGCGTTTCGATCGACAGGATAGCATTAAAGCCACCGTTGATTGCGCCGATCGAGGAAACGAAGCAATTAACGAGCCGGCTGCTCCCAAAGTGACAGCTTATTCCGGCGAATTCGAGTTGCGCGGGGTTACGAGCAACCGTCAAGAACAAGTGGAACGGAACCGCGTCCATCGTTAATTTCGGTAACAGGATACCAGCGGGGAAGTTCGCGTCGAGAAAACGTTACGCGAGCAGCGAGCAGCGACGGTTACTCGCTTCCAAGAGAAGTATCGCGGCTCCTTCGGAATCAGGTCGAAGGAAGCACGGAATCGCTTCGCGGAAGAAATAAGAGTGACTGCAGCACGGCTGGAACGCGTACGGCGAAGTAGATATTGGTGCGCAGCCGAGTACATTAATACCTTCCAGGTCAGAACCCTAAGTTCACCGCTTCCGTGGAGTTCGCGTGTTCCGATGAACCGCTCGGGCCCATCTCTACCATTACAAACTCCCCTATCTTAATAGCAGCGAAGACAAACTTCTGATTTTGACCTGAAGGCACTAAATGCACCCGACTGCACACCGAAATCTACTTCGACGAATGGGTTTTGACGACAGTCGCTCATGCTGCTTCCTCGAAACGATTCCAATCTGCCTTGACCTGTCTTTCGCTTCAACCGATCCTTACCTTATCTAAACGGCTGTCCTGGGTTCTCTCTCTCCCTCTCTCTTCCCTTTCGCCTCCCTCTCTCTCTCTCTCTCCCTCTCGCGATCTCTCGATACGAGCGCCCTTTTCGCCACGTCCCAAGAGCAACCAACCAAACGTCGCGGTAGCGGTAAATAATGGACCCTCCTATTCTTAAGCTGTAATGGATATTGTCAACCGAATAGATGGCATTCTACAACAAACCTCTGCCCGCTTTATCCGAACTAGTGACGCCAGCTTGTCTGTTTAAAAGCACCCTTTTCGGAGCCATCCGAACGACGCCGCAATAACTACAAATTGAAGCCACTTTTCTCCCACAGAATTATGCGCGCCTGTTTATCTGCGTAACTTCGTCTAACTGTCAGCGCTGCTGCCTTCTCCATTGTATGCATTATTTCAGAACCTAAGTTCACGTCCTGAGCGTACGCGTACAAACGACCGGAGCAGTTGCTCTTGCGGGCTGCAAGTTTTCTTACACTGTCGTAGACAATAAGCACCGAATAAACTACATTCTGTGACGAAACTGAGCTCGCTGATTTATCCACGCAACTACCGTCGTCTTTTTCTTTGAACAGACCTCTGCGAACCCGGTGTAATTGCATTTAACACCGCTGTAATTGCAGTTTACAACAAACCCGCTAACGCAAAACCGTGCACGTAGCCGCGGAGTTGAAAACGACTTCGTCTACGTTCTCGCGCGTACGTTTTTTTTCATAGTACGTTCTCTACCGCAGACGATAGCCACTCAATAGATTACGCTTTTCCATCCGGACTCGATTGTCTACGCTCACCTAGACGAGTAGCGAAGCCACTCTCTTTCGAGCACGCTTTTCAACCCCTTGACCTACAACAACGAGTCAGACTCGTGATCAAGTTTTCGAACTGAATCTAAACATGTATTTCCTTAATTTTCTTTAAACGGAAATTACATTTTATTTAACACTTTGACTGCCATGACACCCATATATGGATGACAGAATTATTTGGCCAAGTTTAAAAATAAATTTGTATATTAATATATTCGTTGCACTAAATTTAGTTGAGATCTGGAGAATAGAAGAAGGTTGAAGGATAACATTGTGTCATACATTTTAAGTTTTCAATTGTTGCTTCGTTAAATAAATTAGTTTGATTTTGTGGAATTTTTAAGGTCGTTAGTTGGGCAGTTAAAGTGTTAATCGTTCATCGTATACGGTCAGTGAAAAATTGCTAGGCACGCGGTAACTATAAATTTGTCTTTTCATTTTGTCGTTCTGCGGAGGACAAAGAAAGTCTAGTCACTGTTATTGTAAAATCAGTCGTAGGCGAAGGGGTTAACACTACAGCGAACGCTTCACGACGCTGCAGCTAAATTGTTGCGTTCCTCCTACACAGCCCTGCAGACAATATCGACTCAACAACGACCAAAATACTATCGAATCGTGCTTGTTATTAGTCTCGTATAACTGTCCACAGCGATCGACATGTTTCAGACAGTTTCAACGACGATCTTTGCGACGCTTGTTAAACGATCAACGAACTCCAACCTTCTCCGTGAAAATCCATTCGCAGTGGGGCCGATCATGCAGTCGGATTAGAACGTTGAAAAACGAAGGCTCGAGGTTCCACATTAGCAACGGAGCAGCGTCGCGGCAGCGAATTTTAATTAATATATACCTAATTAAGTTTCTGCGACGCCGGCATTGCGGCTCCGCCACGGACCTTGTTATCTATGCCACGCAGTGCGCGGGTGATTTACTAATAGAAACTACGCGGAATAGTTCGTCTAGTTAAGCCCCTTCGAATACACATTGGTTTATTGTGTACCGCGTCGATGCACCGCGACGCTGTTGCGAAACATCCTATATCGCGGCTGTGCGCTCGCTGGCTGTATTAAACCCTTCCCACCCCCTTGGCCCCTCTGCAGACCCCCATGGGTTCGATGCGCATCACGACGAACCACCACCGAGAGAACGTGTTTGCGCTCACCGCCACGATTCCGCATATGTATCGATAATATATACATATCCGTGGCTCGCGATCAAAACGATTCGCCGGCAATTATTCCGCGGACTCTCACGGAAATAGCCGAGAAACAGGCGTACTCCCGTACCCGCCACCACCATGGATCGAGTACTCGCCGACCCACGCGAATACGCGACCAAACCGATGACGATTACTCTCTCGGCAGCGAAACAATCGTGTCCGCCATGCCGCGTCTGGCGCACGCTTTTCAACGCGTCTAGACGCTGATCACAGACTCGGTTCCCGGTCCAGTTTCCCTTCGCATCGATGACTTAATGTCACGTTTTCATGGTTTCGATCGTTTAAAAAAAAATATATAGATACGCCGTCTTTTGTTTCCGAAAAGAGAACTTTTTCGCTCAATTGTCCGCGGATCGGGTTAGTCGATGTCTGCGCATTGTTCCAAGACTCGTTCGCCGAGCGAAACTTAGGTCTTCCGTTCACGTCGCAGACGAGGACGCGACGAAATGTCATTTATTGTTTCTGTGTCGCAACCGTGAAACAATGGATTCGCATCTACGCAGCGTTCATCGCCGCGCCATCGTCGCAATTTGCATTCACATCTAACGTCGCGTTTGTTTAATGCACACCGTTCAAGAACATTTGGGAAGAGAAGGTGGAAAGACAAGGATGTGGAAAGAGAAGGGTTTCCTATACGACGTACTGGGATTAGAACGATTTGCAAAAGAAGCTTTGATAGATGTGATAAATGTGATAAATGTTTGATAAGAAAACGCCGAAGCCTGTTTCGTTAAGAACGTTGCAACTTTCATTCTTTACATGTTATGGGAGTATTAACCTTTTGCACTCCAAGTAATTTTAATTCCAAAATCGAGACACTTTTTGATCTAGAATAGTTCCATTGTACATGGTCCATTTCCTTTTGTCCATATAAAATTTATTACAATTTTTGTTTACTTCAATTTTTACTGATTCATAAAATGCAAACATGGTGATATAAAAATTGTTTTGGATAATAGTTTGACAATTTTTAGCGTCGCCTCAGAAGAGCCATTGGAGTACTAAGGGTTAAACATTAAAGAAACGGCGGTCGTCGAGTTCGATACATTTTTTAATACAGTTATAGATAATTTATCAGTATTTATTTGTTACACGCATTGTATACAATTCCATACAAATGTTTAGCCTTATACATCATCCTCGTTCATTTTTTAACACTAGAACTACCAAACCAGTCATTTTGACTGGTCCCTAGTTTTTTCTTCCGCAATGATTGAAGTTATAAAAATATTTTCATCAGAAATTTTCGGATGTAATTCTTTAATGACGTACACGTTAGAATAAAAAATGTATATCGTTGGATTTATTGTTCGGTAGTTCTATTGTTAAGAAACGATTACGTTCGAGTATTGCAAATTAAAGGAGATCGAAATCGAAAGACATTGTCAAAGACGTATTACAATATTATTGTTCTGTGTTGGAATGCAACGAAATAGCGTTTCTGGCTTTAAGTGCTCAGGTTTAAGGGGCGGTTTTTCCAAGGACAGAAGCCCAAGCGGGGGTGTAAATTCGAGACCGTTGCCTCTGCGTCAATCGGCAAACCAATTAGCCAGAGCGCATCAGTCGCATAAAGTTACAATCACGATTTCCTTTTTCACATTTAAAGACGTTAAACAGGCTTCACGTGGAATCCATTCTATATATTCCATACAAGGTGTTATAATTTATTCATAACCTTCCGTATTTTTATTCCGAAAGGATAATTAAATACGATTTAGTCGGCGTTGATATAAAAATGTGATTTTGAAAAACAAAAGACACTTGCAATGCAGGAGTTGCCCGCGACATTCTGCGCAGAGTAACAAGCACAGACTCGAACGAACGTCGCGAAAATTGAGAAAGCTGTTTAGTCAATCAGGTACTTCCGGAAGTTGACTGAGCGCTGCGCCGCGAGCAGCAGACGGATGGAGGGGTAATTGGAGCATAAAGGCAAAACGATTCGCAGTCACTATCCGGTAATCTTGTTAGCATCGACGGTAAGGTCGCCAACTATTTGTCCGCGAGCAGCCGCAGCGTGAAACATAGCTGAACAATTCAGGTTGGCGACGGCAGTGGCGTTGCAGTTGGCCGGGGCCGAATATTGTGTACGCGAAATGATATCGGTCAACATTGTCAAACGATATCGGTCCACGGACAAATACACCGGGTGGAACGATGTTTGCCAAGAATAATGCTGCTATCAGCCTCGACTATCCCTGCGAGAGGGGTACGGGGGGGGGGGGGAGCTAACCCGTTCAATGGCAACGCAGAACGTTACGCGTCGGGAACGAGTTCCGGAAAGTTGCGAGCGAGAAAGCCGAGAGGGTTCGGGAACCCGGTTGAATTAAAATTCGCCGGAGAACGCGTGCGAACGAGTCCCGCGATTCTTTTTGATCTAATTGGAAATTATTGAAACCCGGCATATGGCCTGGAACAGGTCAACGGGTATCAAAGGCCTCTGCGCTCCGGTAACAAGAAGAACGCGCGTGCGCGCATGCGACAGCCAACGAGCTGCCTTTGGTGATCTCGAATTTCGCGTCGATTATTCAGCCGAGGGCTTAATAAAAATGCACGATACGACCGACGCACAAAGAGGGCTGATTCGGCCTGGCACTCGGATTCTGACATCCCAGGAAACAGACGGGACCCTCGTTAACATTTTCCTTCGTCAAACCGCCTTTTGTCGGCGGCCAACCCCTTTCTCTTCCACCGGTAATAATCAGAGACCGACGAGCTAGTTACCGACGACTTTCCGACTTTCACCCGGTCCATTGACGGAGCATCATCACGAAATGGCGGATGTTTCGACTACGCCGGTTCGTTTATACCCGGTAAACAAGAATTAGCCAGAGGATCTGGTGGATCGTGATTTTCTGCGGTTAGAAAGAAAATAAGTGACTGACGAAAGAAAAGCTCGTCCGAAGACCGAAGACGACGTGAAACTACAAAGGGGTTTCAAACGCTACAAATTGTTCCTTAACCATTAGAAAGACAGTTCCGAGCAGGGGTTGGAAACCTTTGTCGTATCGCTATCATAACCGTTACAAGGCACAAATTATTTTGGTTAAGCATTTTTATTCTTCGATATTCGATTGCTCTCTTCTAAATTGTCAACTGTCTCGCGAGCTTTGCAAGTAGACGGAATATTTTTAACCCTTTGCGAAAGACGATTTGTGGAAATATTTTCTACACAAAATTCAATCTGGCACTAATGTTTCAAGTTCTCAGTGAAAATAAAAATAAATACCAATCTCGTGTTGCTGCAATAATGAAATTATATTTGTTGCAACTTTAAGGATTGAATACACAGACATTCGTCCACAATTATATTAGACTAGATAACAATGTACTGTTCCCAAAGAACAGTATCCAAACTAACATTTAGTTTGCCTTTCGAGTACTTTGAACAGCAACGTTACAAGCTCTTCCGATGCTTTGAAACGTCTCGGTTTTATCAGATACTATCTGATACTGATACTGATATATTATCCGAATATTTTTGTTCACCCGAGAATTCGGATGCCGAGCGTTCAATTGATAACTAATTTCAAGCATCGTCGCAATAAGAAATTCGCGAGTTTCCTCGCGAGAAATGCTAGCAGGCACTGATCAGAGCGAGAACGCCGTGGAATGAGAGAAGCGGGCGTATCTACGGTAGCATGATGTTCCCAAGTAAGTGACATTTCATGTTTCGTCTCGCGGAAGATTTCACCGATGCTCGGAAGACATGCTAAATAAAAATATGTTCGTTTGAAGGTGCGTCGAGCAAGTTTCGCTCCCCGGGACCACCCGGCCCGCGTCTTCGCCGTCTGCGGACGCGTATTGATCGCGGCCGTAAGTCAACGGGATCTATAAATTGGAGCGATCCCGTGATAGGACTGTCGATTGTCCAAGTGTTGCGGAGGGCAATTGCCTTTCATTTGAAATTACTTTGGGAAAATATTGGACCCATAACTCATAATTCTTCGGGGCAAACGGCTCGTTCGATTCTTTTTATCTCCCCGACGCTCCCGATAAGGAATTTCGGGGAAAGCGATCCGAACGTGCTCGAGTTATAGTCCGCGTAGAGTTCGCCAAAGTAGATTTTTCTAGTCGAGGGACCGACATGTTCGAATTCTCCTGCCGATTGTCGAAGAGACCGAAAAAATCGATTTTCCAATTCACACGGTTAGCATATGGCTTCTTAATAAATCATCTTCGACGTGAAACTTTCGAACGTTTTTGTACACGTTTTACGGTACATTGTGTACGGATTACGAGATATTTCGTTTTTAGCAAGCCGAACGTTGTGGCAGGATCACAAGAAATCTCGTTTTCATGTTTCTTCGACTGAATCGATGACTTAAGCAACTAGAGACAACATGTGTTTGTTGCATTACCAGGGTAGTGAAGCCTTGCGCATTCTTGTGAGAAATGATAAGTAAATTAACCGAATGTAGACATTCCAAGCATGTAAGAACAATCAATCAGTATAGCCAGTGCATCGGTAGATCTGTGCCGATCGTCTACCGTACCATATAAAGTGTTTTATTGTTGTACATTTTGTTATTTCAAAGTTTGTGTTTTAATTTGTAAGGAAACAACTTTTTAAAAATCATTTACACTTTTAATCTGTTACTGATAATTTTTTTTAGCAGATATCACGCTCTAAAGCATTATTCAAGTTTGTAAAATAAATAATTGTTAAAATGTAAAAAATCTTATATAATAAATAGATGTATAAAATATATAATAATATTTAAGAATACTTTATGTTGAAATCTAATACCAAATGCAAATTAAAAATGTGCATATATACATCGTATTCCTTGCCAAGAATGCTTCTGGAGCGTTCAAAAATGTGCGGGCCCTGGGAGCGCGTTGAGCGCGCAGAACGCCGTACGCAATGTGTTAATGATTAAATTAAATGGAAAATCGTGAGAAACAATGCGATGGTTTACCTGCATTTTGTATTTGAAAAAGGCCTTAAACTAATAAGACCGCAGGCAAATAGGTTTAATGTCAACGTAAGAAAGTTAGATACAAGCTGATAGCTTCTGGAAGAGAGAATTACTCGAAGAAGCAACAAGTCGAGTTGCTTTGTTTGGAAAAAGTTCTCGAAATTACCTCGACCGTCCAGGCCGTTGAACGCTCGTCTCGTTTGACGTAACTTTGCTCGGCGACCATATCAATTTGCCGCTGATACAAGAAAGACAGAACGCGAGTGCGTCGGAAACGCGACAATCCAAGAAGCAGCAAGTAGATTCGCACCGTTTCGTCGAGAGAAAAAGATCGTAAATTTTCTCGAATCGTGTAACGCGGCCGGTTAATTGCGATCGGCGAAACGTTAAGATAGAGAAGGTAAATATAAGCCGAGCAATGCCACGGCGATAGCAGTGGTCGTTTAAGAGGAAGAGGACATTCGACGCGATGACGGTAATAAAACGAATTTGTTTTAACAGCGCCTGAAAAGGTGCCGGTAGCTTTACGACGGTAGCGCGTGATTTGTCGAATAAAAGGCGCGATCGCATCGGGGGATAATAATTCTCGCTCGGATCGAGATTCATCTCATGAGAGACGGCGATCCTTGAATTAATACAGTCCCGGGCGTTTGTCCGGTTCGGAATACGTTCGCGCGGTACGAATGAGACGTCGACTCATTAGCGAGGAAGTTTATACGCCCATGAGGATTAACACATGCCCGCTAATAGGAACAAATCGTCCTTGGACCGGCCCGTGGATACGAAAGCGGGTTGCCTCTCGTGCCGTCGAGTTTCGCGTCGACCCGAGGCCGATCGTTCTTCTCGTTCTCGTCGTCGAGCGAGACGAAGTTCATCCTTCTCGATTCGAGCCCCGGAAAAAGGAGGGAGGCGGTGGGAGGGAGGGAGGAAGGGAGGAGAATTTTGATTAATCAATTTTCCCGTCGGATACAAACCCGGTCCCGACCCCCTCTCCCTCGAAAATCCGACATTTTTCACAGAATTCCTGAAACATTTTTCACCGAGGCGTCACGCGCAAAAATCCTGAATGATACTCGCGATCGTGCTGAATAGTCAAACACCGTGCCAGATTCTGTCGCGCTATCTCGCGGAACCTGTCAACTACAAATAGAATTCCAAGACTCGTGTATTATTCGCAATAACCGACATAACCCGTGCACATGGTGACCTATCTCCCTCCACGCGACCGGTCCGCGCATCCCCGTATCTGCGGCACACGTCCCGCCAGATAGGAGAACGTGTTCCGACGGTTATATTCCTCGCAATCACGTCATCGACGCAATGAAGCTTTAAGCTCGTTTCCGTATTTAGTTGAATCATTCGCTGCGCGTTCGTTCCGTATGATCCGCGGCGTTGTAGTCGGGATGATGTTCATCTCGCAGGGTCGTATTTAGAAATTGTCAATAACCAAGCGATCGCAGCGACTGGTTCGACGAATCTGAAACTCGGATGTTTTCTAAAAATGTAACTTGCTACGTTTCGATCGATACACGCGAGTATGGGCTTGTTAATGGCATAGGTTTAACCATTTGCAGTCCAAGCAATTTTAATTCCAAAATCGCGACACATTTTGACCTAGAATCATTCCATTACACATGGTTCCTTTCTTTTCATGCATATAAAGGTAATTACAACAATTCGTACTTACAACACTTGAATTTTTACTGATTTATTAACCCATTGACTGCCACTGTTTTATTTTAATATAATTAATTTAATATATAGTTTTAATAATACTTTTAATAATAAAAGTTGATAATCAATATGTTCTCTACACTATATACATTTTTCATTCATCCTTTCTAATAGTTCCTAACTCAAATAGCCATTTGTAGCCAATCTAAACTTGCAGCACCCACTACGAGATATCTCGTAGCTGGCAGTTTTGGTACAGACACTTACTACGAGATATCTCGTAGTTGGTAGTCAATGGGTTAAATGCAAATATAGTGATGTAAAAATTGTTTTGAATAATAGTTTGACAACTTTCAGTGTCTCCTGAGAGGAGCCATTCGATAAATTTATTCTCTATTGTATCATTGCAAAATCCGGTATAAAAGGAGGCAAGTCAAATATACGTATAAATTGTATTTAGTGTAGTAGTAGATATAAGTATAGAATTAAATGTTCAAATGTATCCAAATAAATCGATCACGAGCTCGTAGCACGTTTGAAAGTCTTAGATTTTTAGAAAAGGCCGAAATTTAGTTCTGGTAATTGTTCCTGTACTATTTGCACGTCTAATACAGAAAGGAATGCAAACTGCATTTACTGAAACAGTGCAGTCGATACAAATTTCGTATTCGATACAAGAATTCGAGAGCACAAAATCGAGTTGATAGAGTCATAGCACATTCGAAGATTAAATTATTACAAAAGATAGAAATTAAGAACGTCAGCATCAGAATCAATAACAAGCAGTTCGAAACATATAAATTGTATTTATTGGAGCAGTAGGAAAAGTTTATGTTTCGTATTTAACGTAAAAATTCAGCAGCACAGACGTTAAACGATGAATTCGTGCAATGTTCGAAACGGTACTAAACTTTTCCGAAAATGGAAAAAATAGAAGCTTACAGTTTTGATAGCTGCTCCAGTGCGATTTCAGCATCCGAAACGAAAACAAGCAGTTCGAAAATACAGGTTGTATTTATTGGAGCAGTAGAAATAGTATACGTTCCGTGTCGAACGTAAAAATTCGGTAACGGAAATGTTAGTTAATAAATTGGGTAGAAACCTTTCAGATCGTGCTGGGTTTCCCGAAAAAACCGCGAGCAGCTCAGAGTTTTGGTAGCTGCTCCGAGGAATATCGGTAGAGTATTTGTCGCGCGATGTTACCGGAATAACAATAATTTTCTAATAGGGAGATGACGGGTAAAAACGGTAAGAGAAACGAGAAAGAAACAGCGATCCATCGTTGCGGACAGATCCGTATCGACGGCGAATAACGAGGGAATACCGAATCAACTCGAAATCTCAAGAAGAAACGGCTGAGTGTAGCAATAGAACCGGATCTCGTGGCTCGACGACGGTATCGTTGTCAGTCGAACCGCAAACAACGGCGACGTATTCATGCTCGAGCGGCACTTGATCGTTTTTAGCGTGGAACGTGACGGCATAATCGATACATCGTCTGCCGGAATGTATCGCGGCGTGCCCCGAATGGATGCTCTCCCGCAGAAAGCATCGTGCCCCACCACTTGCGCTAATAAATACTCCGGCGATATCGAAGGCGCAATAATTGTCCGTAATTACACCTCGCTTGAAATTTGACTGATTAGTTTTTAGGATTCATTATCGCTGCGTCAATGCGTTATTACGGCGCGCTCGTAATTGCACGAAGAAGATACCGATTACCGTCGAGCGAAGAGGAATCTTGATCGATATCGATTGCTCCTGCGACTCCGGCTTCCATCCCCGTATCACGGAATAACCGCGACTTTCGAATAACTCGACGAGCCTCGTCGTTGACAAATTAAGCGAAACAGGCGAAACGTTATGGTTTTCGATCTCCTTTGTCCGCGGCATGAATAGGAAAGGCAAGACGCTAACGAAAGTATAAAAGGCTGCACCAATTACTCAGCGAACCCGAATGAATCAGCGACGACCCGGTGCTGTCCTAGTTCACCAACTACCAGATCCCAGATCAGAAATCTCTGTTAGCTTTTATTATAACTCTCGGAAACGTTAAATCTTCTCGGCCAACACCGGCCGCCTCGAGGATCGCATAAACATTCGCAGAAACGGGTTTTCTCGGCGCAAGCATCGAAGTATGTATTTGCTCGAGTAGCGTTCGCATTATGGGTCCAAATGTATTCGACGAAAGGGGTAGAATGGGAGGGGAGGAGGGTAGCCGTGGTCGACACAAAAGAAAGAGACAAATACGCGAGAAATCCGGGGAAACTGCGCAAGAATACATTTGGAAGGTGATAAAGCGTCGAGGATTCCCTACCGGGTTGGCCGCGCGACGTGTCTGAAGAAAACAACGGTGAAAGTCCGCGCCAAGGGAGCAAGGTAGCCGGTGTGCCGCAGAAGCGTGTCGTGGAACAGAGAGAAAAAAGAAACGCGGGAAAAGAAGAAAAAGACGACGACATTAGGAGACCCGGTAACGCCGTGGCTCTGTGTCCGTGGCTACCATCGAACCCTGTTATAAATGCGTTACATCGCGTTAGCCAGGTATACATTTACGAAAAAACGGTCGAGCGACGTCGCGCGCGACCCGCGATAATTACAACATGTCTTGGGTTAGAGGATTAAATATCTTGGCCGCGTGTGTAATTTGCGCAACGTTAATACAAGGTCCAGATTAATTTACGGCCGCGAAATACGAAAACCGCTGTGTTCCGGCGAACCGATGATGCTCCTCGTACGACCGGCACGACGCTTCGTCCGGTTCGCTAATTTTTAAAAATCCGTCCTTTTTTACTTTGCTCGAGCGATGCACACCTAGAGTTCCCGTACCTAAAGTTTCCAGCAGGAATTCGAAGCGGTTGGGGAAATAGAGTTCGTCGAAGTGCAGGGCGTCGCGCAGATATCAGTTGGAAACTTTAAATGCGTTATTATCGAAACCTTCGATCAAAAGTCTCATCGACTCGTCGATTTTGTACTTTCCCGAACTCTTTTGCGTATATTGAGAATATACAGATGTAAGAATGAGGAATATCATTCGTGCTTTCGCTTCGGACAAAAATTATAGACTAGGAAATGTCTGTCGGTGAAAGGAAGAATTTGTAATGTGTATACAAGAATGATTAAAAATATTCATTTCTGTCACATATTGTTTAACGAAACAATTAGTGGATGTTCCTCGAACATGAAACGAATTATTGCAAAAGTTTCGAGAACGACGACTTCGGAGTGTCTTAAAGAAAAATTGTCAAAGTTCCTTTTTGAATATCCTAGAAAGGAGTCTGATGTGACTTTCCGCGAACAGAGGAGTCTTCGTGAATTTATTACAAACGGTGAACAGAATCCATCGGAATGAAATTATAGGTATATCTTGCCACACCATTGAGGTAACTAAAATAATTTTTCTAAGTCGACTTACATCCGGTCGACAGTCAAGAAAGTTCGATCCATGCAACCGTAGCTACTACCGCGTTCGTGGGAGACTCAGAGTCCAGAAAGACTTGGTGCCAACTTTTTGAGCTTTCTTTGGCAGGCTATTTCCGCAGGGCGATTAGTCCAAAATAAAAAGGGAAAAAAAAGAGGAAGTCGACGTCTTTAACCAGCCGCGGCAGGCCCGAACGTTTGGCTCGGTCGTTGCTACGAGGAACAAGAAAAAGAACCGTGTCTTTCGGAGCAAACGTCTCTGCGATCGAATGAATCACGACGTCGGTCACGGGGAATCGTTCAAGCACCGGATAACGCGGCGCGACGAATCGATACTGTGTCCGGTGGATCGGATCCAGAGAACCGAACGCGAACCGAAAACAAAAAGAAAACGGAAAAAAGAAAAAAAGAAAACATAGAGGTGGACAGCGGGGCGAGAAGGAAACGCGAAATCGAATCGAGAAAGGTGGCGGATCTTTATCGAACTATCGGTGTTCTCGGCGTCGATTCTGGCTTGTGTAATTTCACGGGCAAATCGCGGAAGTTATGGCGAACGGGGGAGGCGAGGCGCGATACACGGGACCGTAAACGGGATCGGCTGGATCGCGCCGAGGTGTTTTCTCCGTGGGCCGATCTCACGAAAAACAAACAGTTGAAGCTAGGTGGTCCCTCATTAAGTTGGCACCACTCCCAGGGCCCAGGGTCTCTCTTTCTCTCTCCGTTCCCTTTCGATTCGAGTCGATCTCCGGTGCCCCGTTGCGAGGGTCTCCGAAAGGGCCGTTGGTCCCGAGGGTCCATTGTACCGGGTTGTACACGATCATGCGTGTCCCTACCCTCTTCCGGACCGTTCGCTGGTGTCGCTACTTCGAGTGAGACGTTACCTACGCGAAATCAATGCATTCGATACGTGACACAATCGTTGGGTTTCGTTTGTTAGCTTCGGACGTGCATGTGAACAAGCGTGTGAGCCGGCCATTGCCACGTGAACGGTATGAACTCGCGCGCGCACGTGTTCGTATCGCGTGCACGCGAGCCCGTGTGTTCGCGCGCAGTCAATGGAGCGGCGAGCCGCTCCGATTCCACGGAATTAATCATTGATTTATGGATAATGTTACCACGGTCGCGAAGGTGCGTCAACTCAACATTCATGCCGATTTAATTGGCCGTGGATGATCCTGAAAAATTAAGTCCGCCTGTTCGAACGCCGTCGATAGATTCGAATCGTGGATAATAAATTGATCAACTTCACAGACAAGTCGAATTGTCGAGGCTTGTGCTTCGGGCTGAATGGTTTCGCTAAGCGAAACGTGTACGAGCACGGTTTAATGACACCTGGATATTCTGCAGCGGCGTGCACAACGGTGTAACCAATTAGTAGTCGCTAGATTCCAGATGCGCGAAATACACGTGTTCTACATCGATCGCAACAAAGGAGAATCGAATAGAAATCTATTTCTTCCCGGAATTATTTTAACGAGCAACAAATCAATCCTTTGCGAATCGAGGAAGTTTGAAAATATTTTTCCACAGGAAACTAAATCTTGTATTAAAGTTTCAACCCTTAGCTGTCCAAGCAATTTTAATTCCAAAATCGAAACATTGTTTTTTATGTAAAATAATTGCATCGTATATGATTCATTTCCTATTGTACATTTACTTATTTACTTATTATACATTTCATATTAATATTACTCGTACGTGCAGTATCTCAATTTTTATCGACTCTTTAACACTTTAACTGCCAGAACAACAACCTCAAAAATTCAACAAAATCAAAGTAATTTATTTAATGAAACAACAATTTAAAATTTAAAATGCACAACACATAGTTATCCTGCTACCTTCTCGTATTCTCCATATTTCAACTAAATGTAGTGCAACGATTATATTAATGTACAAATTTATTTTTAAATATGGACAAATTGCTCTGTCACCTATATGTGGGTGACATGGCAGTCAAAGTGTTAAACGCAAACAGAGTAACCTAAAAGCTGTTTTGAATAATAGTTTGACAACTTTTAGTGTCTCCTGAGCGAAAAGTAAACTAGAAAATAAACTTTTTTGAGGGATTTAACATTTCTCTGTTGTACGTTTTACCTTTCTTTCTGTTTAAAAGCATAAAATGCGATAACTAGTCGCGGTTACGTTTCTTTCCAAATGTAACAATGGCCCTAATTGTACAGCTAGAATTATGAAGTAATATTTAAAAGCCATGGAAGCGTTATACAATGAGCCACTTCAATAGCCTGCTGTGGATATCCTGAAACGCATTTTGGGGCCGTTTGGACAGAGTTCAAAGACAAAGTCAACCAGATCGTGCAGATTAGCTGTTACAGCTATTGCGGACAATGCGAGAGCAGATCGAAAGGAATACGTATGAAGTAAACGAGTTTCAGTGACGCCGTTAAATACATTTCATAACATAACATTTGTGCCGGCTTATCGAGCAGGCTTTTGTAGAAACTGAAAGCGAACCTCCGATCGACAAAACGATGAATTTGACTTGCGAAACGGTGAATTTAGTTGGTGAAAGATTCGAATTTCGTCCGGGAAATCACGAATACCGGAGTTTGGCGTGTACAATTTGCGAACGAGGGAAAGGGGTGATTTTTCAAAGAGCAAAGGCCACGGATTCCAATTTGCTGCGCTCCGATCAACAACCTTGTTTGGCCAGGGTTGAAGACGAGTGACGAGCACGTCGAGTCAAAAGCGGTCGCGTTAGCGCAAGGAAAACGCCCGATAATGGGATTACACATAGCGAATGGATTACTGAAATCCCTCGAATGCAAAACCTTACGATAATCTGGTACAACGTTCCCGTATCTTGGACACGGTTGGCTACGGTGGGCCGAGGGGAGAGCAGGACGTCGGGTATCAGCCGGTAGGCCCGGTTCTCAGAGACGAAAACTGCCGTGGAATAAACAGCGTCCGTGGCAAGAACCCGACGGTTTTCTCCGTTCCACCTGTTGTGAGGTGAGACCGCTCCTCCAACCCGTCCGTGTGTTCCACGGTGGAATTATCCTTCGGCCGTACGCAGGTAATGTGAGCAGTTAACGCAAATGGGACGGTATACCACCGTCCGAGGCGGGATTATAATGAAATAAATACTACGATTAAAGGGAACGCGTTTAAATTAACCGTCCCTATTGCTCGTGTACCGAACGAGTTTCGAGATTCGATCTCGCGGACGCGCGAGCCACGTACACTCTGCAACACAACAGCGTCGACAGGATTTCTTCGACTGTTGATACTTAATGAAGCGAGGACTCTGGTCGTCTGAATGCACACAGTCGTCCTCGAAACGTTTCAAATTTGTTTCGTTTCGCAAAGATATATTTCGAAATCAGCTTCGAGCACTTCGACCGGTCGTTACACGATTATTTGTAAAATATTTGTAAAATAAAATACAATAATTCTGTGAAAATTTTCCAAGTAGACGAACGGATTGTTTTGCTCGGTCTACATTGTACAAAGCAATCTGTGAAAATGTTGCTCTGCACAAACATGAATTTCGATGTAAATTCTTACGGTTTCGCGAGCGACGAGAAGGATAATATTATAAAAGTTTGTCGATATTCAGAGCAGCGTAAATGTGACGTGATACTTAGCGAACGTCTTGCGAGGAGGATATTGTAAACGGTTTGGCCGAGCGCGATTATCTGTTGGGGCCTCGCGAGTGCTCAACAACGCTGTGGCAGACTGTACACACAAGGGGCCAGCCGCATAAACAGTCTGGTCCGCGGGTCCCCGGGCCCGATACAGCGTTAATGACCAGGTCGTTTTCTGTTGCAGACACCCGTCAGCGGCTCGGGACGAGCGCGGCGAACAGCCTGGAAAAATTCTGTGAGTATGCCAGAGCGCCGTTTCGCCGGCCGTTGATATTTAATCGATATCGCTAGATCGTATCGTCGCTTATCCCCTCGCTTTCCGCAGTGTCATTCCACGGGCCCATTTCTCTCTAAGACGACGACGACGACGTGCACGCACACGCGTTCGCACGCACGAACCACGCAGCGCCCGCGCGGCACCGCGCGCGACCTCGCTTCTCGATCGCGCGTCCTGCCCGCAACGAGAGACAAAGAAAATTCTTTCCCACGCGCAGGTGTCGGTTTATGGCCGCTATGGATATGCTCCGGCATCGTTGCGAGAACATTCCGTAAATGAAGTTATTTCGAAGATGGCCAAAGAAACGGCTGCCCTCTGGGGCCACGGGCTTCGACCTAAACGGCGAAGTTTCACGGAATGTAACGGAACGAGCGCGCCACCGACACCGAGACGTTCGCCGAATATTATCACTCTCGAGAGGAATATTTCATTTTCGAAAGTAGAATCGTCCCGAATTCGTTTGCGCGAGTTTTTTTCGAGAAGTCCCAATTGGTCGAAAGCCGGTCTTCTTTATCTCGATCTAGGAAATGATCGCGGGCAAACATCGTATCAATTTCCATTTCGGCTTTTCCCTCGATATAATTGCAAACAGAAAAATGCCCGGGAAATATCTCGGCGGGTTGCAGTTTCCAATACTAGGGAATTTTTTCCGATATTTTGGTTGGAAAGCCTGCTTGTAAAAAAGTCGAACGCGACCACGTCGCGCGCGCCGTTCAATGAGAATCCCGCGAGCCGTGTCCGCCGCCTCGTGGCTCGCGTTTTCTACTCGGCCCAGCTAATAGCGTTTTTACTTTATTTCGAACGAACTTTTCGTTTATTCTGATTTACACGGAGCGACCCGTGGAAAATGGAGACCCGTTAGCTGCCAATCAACGCGCCGGTAATTCCCGATCGCCAGGTGCTCCAAGTAACGCATAACGCACGAGTCACCGTCAAGGAACGTATTAAAAGTTCCATCTCCGCGGGGATAGTTTCCGGTTTTACGTGCCCGTTGTTCTCCCCGTATCTAGTTAGACCGTCAAACAAGGCTGTAGCTCTCTCGCCATGGCCACATTCGCCGTCATAATTTGCGGAATCAGTCGAAGTTTCGCAGCTCGCGAAACGATAAGCGTGACTCGCGTGGCGATACGTGCTCGCGAGACCAGTCTCAATAAAATCGCGAATGCCGCGGTCATGCGGAAAACGGCGTAAAACTTGTCGCCGTTGTTTTATCCGGCCGTTTAATAGTTTGCGACGACGGTGCACTCTCGAAAGAGTGCTCCGCGCTACGGAGCAGAGACTTAGGTGTCTTAGAATAGTATCATCTACTTATAAACCGCCATTCTGTTGCGATCGGGTGTACCTTGTTTTCGTGTTCTCAATAAACGGTAATTGAAAATCCAAGGTTACGCCAGAAATAGTTACTTCGCCGCACCCCTCGGCCTCTCGCTTTAACAATTTCACTTATCTTTTCCGCTGCTTGCTTCGCTTTTCTTTGTTTTTCTAATTGGACAGGATACTCTGGAATTATAACGCGGTTGTTTACAAGATTCTGCGCGATGGAGTTTGCGAAGAGACCTTCGGGTACAGTTTTTATAATTCTAATAACGATATCGTCGAACGGAAATTGTACGCGGAGATCGATGCAGTAAACCTTTTTGTTAACACGTCGAACGCCGAGCTATTTTGCCTAGCTTTCGCGTCGCATTTCATTTAAGTTTCAACGGGAAGAACGCGACTGTGCACGAGCGAGAGACTCGCTTACCCTGTTTGTGCTTTTCTATTTCAAACGAATCTATTAAAATTGTGTGAATATTTCTTGATATTATGCGAATTGTATATAACATATTAACACTTTATCGACCGGCGATTATTTCAGAATTTTTGTGAGGCCTATGATCCATGACTGAAAACTTTTTAATGGGTCCTTCAAGGCTGATAGCAATTTTTATTGTGGATCAGCAATGCATCCCCAATAATGTTGTCTAATAATGTTGTTACAAATTGGAATGTAAAAATAGAATTTTAAGTTTCTTTTTGATACAGCGCGAATATTGAAAAGCCTATTAATAAGCTTCCGGTCGATAAAGTGTTAATTTGTAAATTTGATACGGGGAAAGGAAGTCTGAAACATATCGATTTTATGTACAGACGCGAATACATAGTACCAATACTATTCTCAACATTTGCAATCTTAACTTTTAAATAGAAATGAAACAATACAATTAAACAATATTCCAAAAACTATTTTAATTCTTTTGCCTGTTTTTGTCACATGGTGTACGTCTTTATAATTATCACAAATAACTGATTTACCAAAATGTAATTACAGCATTTACATATTCATACTTTATATTAACAAAGCTGTCATCGCACATGTTTAATCGTCTTTTGCCGATGTCCCATTTTGACACGACACTGGCGTACGATTTTATATACATTCCAAATTATTGTTGTATCCAGATGAAATTAAATTGCTCACGCATTTATACTTTATGTTAATAAAGCTGTCATCGCACATGTTTATCGTAATCGTCTTTTGTCGATGTTTCATTTCGAAATGTTACCGTGAAATGGCGCGCATACCGTTATAATACGCGTATCTGTTCAAATTAGGGGTGTAGATGCAGAGTATATCATATTAACACTGTAACTAATTTATTTGATGCAGCAACAATTGAAAACTTAAAATGTCTGACATATAGTTATCCTTCAACCTTCTTGTAGTCTCCAGACGAAAACTAAATTGAGTGCAACGAATATATTAGCAAATATATATATTTTTAGTACAAATATATTTTTAAATATGGACAAATAATTCTGTCACCCATATATGGGTGACATGGCAGTCAAAATGTTAAGTATTAACAGTACTTACCAACAGTCTGAAAACGGTTATGCACAATTGTATCCTTCCCATTCAAAGTTAAATAAAATATAACATTTTTATGTTATATAAACTTTTGCTTGGCAAAATAGCTCCGCGTTCAACGTGTTAAAAACCACCGTCTACCGTCGTCCTGAAAACCCCCAAATTCCTTGGTCGATTCACCCCTAGATCGCTTTAAAAAATGCTATGAAAATCTGTTAGGACACTTTGAGACATACAGTAGCGCACGAAAGTATTCGGACACTCTTCAAACCTAAATAACTTTTTTAAGATTGGACCAAACGTCTTGACTTTTCTTGAGCAATTAGTTGCATTGATTTAATAAATGATATACAAAATAAATTTTGTAAATATTGGAACTGATGTGAATTACATGACCAATAAAAAAGGAACTTTTTAAATATTTTTTATTTGAGCCACGCACAAA
>CM052093.1:18364475-18398388 GCA_028453745.1 Agapostemon virescens | reverse complement strand
TGATCAGTTTCTGCTTAAACTACAGAAATTCTTACATCTTTCTACGCGTGCCATTTTTTCCGTATCAATCAATTTCGGTGAGATTTTCAGCATGTGCATAACTAACACAGTTCTGAAAAATACATATTTTAAATTTTCATTACGAGTTGAAATAAAAATGTTTTAAAAAATGTCTTTTCTACTTTCCCACGTAATTTCTACCAATTAGAATTATTTCAAAATTATTTTTACATATCATTTAGTAAATCAATGCTGCTAGTTGCTCCAGAAAAGTCAAGACGTTTGGTCCAATCTTAAAAATGTTATTTAGGTTTGAAGAGTGTCCGAATACTTTCGTGCGCTACTATACATGTCGAGCCTACAAAATATCCAAAGACTTCAACGAAATGTCATATTCGCGCTTATCCATGGAATCAAACAGGATACCTGTTGTTATCGAAACTGTTTTCCAAGCGATGTAGAACACTTCGTTGGAACAGGTTGAGAGTCCTGCATCCACGGGGCGAAGGGAACAATAAGTAATGGTAATACGGCGCAATATTCGAGCGCAGTGCGAGCAACGCGTCTTTGGATGAGTCGATCGCTTTATTACCTATTCCAGGGCCTGTTTAAAGCTACTCGGTTTTTTTTCCGCCCCTGAACGGACCGTGAAATAGTGAATGGGGGAGCGAGTGTTCACGCAGGTTAAGGTGAATGCGTGCTCGCCCCGACAATGGACCACCTACTCCCCCTGCGCCGCTCCATCGGATACCCCTGAAATCACGTTTCGGGCAGCTGCGCTAATGCCGTGGAACCGTGTGTAGCGTTGTTCAGGTTTGTCGTAGCCCCGTGAACTGTGAAGCGTTAGAAACTTGCCGGGACCGAATCCGAGGTCTCCCCCGGATGCGCGAGTGTTGACGTTCTCGGGTGTAAGCATAGGTATTCAAAGTCGACCGAGCGAGTCCTGTTTCGCCAACGACGAGTTTTCGTATTCGAAGCTACACCCGCGAGATTCGCCGGCCGACCGATGGTCCGGGGACCCAGGATAATGCCCGTGTCTTTCTCGCAGCGTTTGCACGGTGGTTCGATCGAAATTTTGCGAGCTGATCGAACGCGATCGCGAGCGGGTAAACCGCAAGGACGTCGCTTTCACGAGCCGACTCGTTGGGATTAGAAGCTCGTGAGAGATTGGAAATGCATCGCGGAGGTAACTTCGCGGTAACGTACAGCGATTTGTCCTCAGATCAACCGTAAAACGTGCCAAGGAGTCGTGCATTATTGGTATTCCTGGGCGCGATTTGTAATCATTCGCATGGATCATGTTTTACGTACGCTTTACATAACGCCGAACATGACGGTATTCGCATTACACAATTGTCTGCGAGGCGTCCTGGAAACTGGCGGCTTTCTAACGCCCTCGGTTGCTGCACTGTACCATTTTGTGTTCAACGTGTTGTTCGATGCTAATCACTCGTTCGAAGGATCCCGCGGAGTCCAAGAGAATTCGAAGAAGAATCGGAATAGCGAGAAGTTGAGGTTCTTAATGGGAATCGATTATTCAGTTGATGAAAGTCGAACTTTTCCGACGATCTGGGTTAGATTTTTCAATGCGGGTTCGCGTGAATCATGATTTAGAAATTTCTGCAAGGCCCGCTCCTTGCTTTGCTATGACTTAGCATTCAATGAATATTCCGAGTCGTAAATGTTTCTGTACGTGTTTGAGATGTCATGTTATGTGGAACAGTATTTTTGTAATCATTACAAATTTTCGTTAGTCTGGGTCATCGTCCTATAGAATATTTTCGAAACATATCTGTTAAGTTTTTAAAATCTGCTCAGCAGACTTTTCGCAATCGCTGATAATTATCGCTTGTCCAAGTAATACTTCAAATCGACATTACCCGAGATGATATCTTCGTAGTTGCAACTTTGGGTTCGATCAATATTTCTGTTTATAAAAATTGCTACAAATTCTTCGAACACGCAGGAATAAATTGGCACAATTTCAGAATTGTATGAACAACAGTTTTCTCGCAATCGCTGATAATTAACGCTCGTCTAAGTAATACTTCGAATCGACATTACCCGAGATGATATCTTCGTAGTTGCAACTTTGGGTTCGATCAATATTTCTGTTTATAAAAATTGCTGCAAATTCTTCGAACACGCAGGAATAAATCGGCACTATTTCAGAATTGTATGAACAACAGTTTTCTCGCAATCGTTGATAATTATCGCTCGTCCGAATAGTGCTGTGAAACAGCATTGCCCAAAATGCTGTCTCTGCCGCTGCAACTTTGGATCGAACAAATACTTCAATTTACAAAAATCGAAGTTCTTCGAACAAAAAAACGAACCAGCCAAGTTTCAAAATTATACGGACAAAAGTGTTTTCGCAAATCGGCGTAAATTGTGGATAATCCGGGTAGTATCCCTATTGGATTTTATATTGTGGACATACAAAAATTATCTTCCGAACGCCTTCGTAGAATTCTTACAGGATGCATCCTCGCGACACTCGAGTGGGTGCTTACGCTAAGTGCCATAGGGTCTGCAGATGTGCGGCTATGGTTCGTCTTTTAACTTTCACTCTACACCTTTCTTTCGAAGAGTAAAGACGCGCCTTATTCGCTCTCTAAAAATAGTCACCGATACGCCGAAGAGCATAACATTTATCGAATAAGCCCCAAATTTTCAATAATCCCAAAGAAGTATTTTTTATTGGAATGCAACGGAACCGTAGCGTCCCTAACTTTAAGTGCTTAGGTTTAAGGGACAGTTTTTCGAAAGACAAAAAGACTCAAGCGGAAACGTAAAGTCAAGACACACGCATAAGACAATCGCAATTTCCATTTTCACATTTACAGAGATGGTCTACGACTTATTTTATAATAACAGTGACTAGACTTTCTTTGTCCTCTGCAGAATGACAAAAAGAAAAGACAAATTCGTAGTTACTGCGTGCCTAGCTATTCTCCAACGACTGTATACGATCAACAATTAAATAAAATGTTATTTCCATTTAATGAAAATTAAGAAAATACATGTTTAGAATATTTGGTTCGAAATCTTGATCACGAATCTGACTCGTTGTTGTGGGGCAAGGGGTTAACCACGGTTCACGTGGAATCCATTATATCGCTACTTCTAAGCGACGCTTTGTTATAGAATTAAAGTACATACAGCATATAAGGTGTTATCGTTTATAAAGCAGTGTACGGTCTAAAGACCAATTTCCACCAATTTCCAAGTAACTTGTACCTTTAAATACCGTGAAATTTTTCGCCGGCAAAGATGTCTGAATATTCTTGAAACACGGTTGAACGGGCGAACAAGGTTTCGCTATGATGGTAATCGATCCGGTTCGTCGTGTAGCCGTCGTCGTCCAGCAGCTGTCAGCTTCTAGCGTCGCGGTTCACACGGGCGAACAGCACTCGAATGAATTCGTCGAGCGACAGTAATCGAAGCGTTATCGGCGAAGCGAAACGCTGTCGCAAATTCGGCGACATTCCCGGGGACGCGCATACTGGCGCCGGATTAAAGCGTCATCACCGGCCCGTGTCAGGGTACAACTGTGATCCTGTAAACGACCCTTTCGAGAATAAACTCCCTTCCAGTATTTATGGACTTTTGGGATTAGCAGGAGAGAGCAAGTCGAAGAGAAGGGACCCGGGAGCGATCTGCATTATCGTCGAGAGCGTCTCTTTTGTGTGATCGCTCTCTCGAAACTGTTCGAAAGGACGTGGAAACGGGCACGGGGGCGGAGGAGGCGAGGAGGAAGGGTTGACGCGGGTAAGCGATCGTACATCCTCGTGGAAGATCGCGATCTCGGTTGTTTATGCGATACTCCGAGATAGGGGTGCTCTTTTGTCCAGGGGGCGGGTTTCGACGCTCGCAGGAGACACGGATGAAGAAATTTCGGGGACGCGACATATTTTACGAACTGGCCTCGTGCACACCGCTTTGCGACGCCTTCCATCTTTCCAGACTCTCCGCGTAACGTATTCAAAAAGCATCTTCGTTTCTATGTTATCCTCATTCGTCCATTGCGTTCTCTTAACATTCGCGCACTCCTCGCGAATTATTCCACAAGAGATGCTCGCAGTTCCACGGCTTAATCCCCGTACGCAATCTTCGCTCGTTTTAATTCGATTAACCGCGTTCCGTCCGTATTCTTGCATTAAAAATAATTGCATTACCGTGGAACATACGGTATCTGAAACAGAAATCGAGTAAATTTGTTCCCTCGGTGCTGTTAAAGAGAGGTCTAAGAATAAGACGCATATCCACGACGAAGAATGTTATTAACGGACTAACATTTTCTAATAGCTACGCTTTACCTTCGATATTCGTATCATTGTATGCAAAGAGATTGTAAAAGCTCGGAGCACGATTATTGTCCTTGTTCTGTCACTTTGTCCGACGCGCCACGGGACGGGATTCGACAAATGAAACTCGGATCGGTGAAAAGCAACGACAAAACCCGACGGATTAAGAAGTTCGCAGCAGTCGATAGGCAAACGAACTCGTGGTATAATTAAAAGGATCCGTGCATGTGTTGTTCGGAAGACCAGGTCAACAGGAATTTAATGATGCTTCGAGCAATTCGAAAGGTCACGGGGAATATAGTTCGGCAAGTCGGGTACGACGGAACGGCTGAATTATTCCTTTGTTTCCTGTGTCACTTGCATCGCGGCAAACAATGGCCTTTAAATTAAAATGGAATTGGATTACACGGCTTGCCCCGGTCAGACCGACGTCCGTCGGGAAGGGATTTCAGCGACGGCGGTCTCCGACAACTTGGTTCCGCGGCGATCGGGTAGCGACAACCGATGCCTCGCATATTTTTAGACGCTTCGGCACTCGCACGCGGGTACCTCGCGGGTACGTCGCTTTCGCGCTCTATCGAGGAATCGCGCGAGTCCAATTAAAAAGATAACGCGAAGCCCATGATCCTGATAGAAAAAAATGGTGGACTCGTTCGATCGCGAGGAAAAAAGGAAAAAAAGGAGTAGAGGCTCCTTTCATACCGGGCCAATTGAAATTCAAAAGAAACCGGCCGACCCACGCGACACGTCAAACATCATCGTCTCCACCAGTCATTAGAACACCCTCGGATCTTACCACCTAACGGTTCACCTTTCTCGCGCTTGTACGCGCGCACACACTCTCGAGCAGCACGCTCACCTCGACACGTAGAAATGCCGGCAGAACCGAGCGAGAGGCAGAACCAGAAGATACCAAGAGAGCGCATCTCCTCCGGTCGCCGAGTGCCACCACCTTGAGAGTTCAGAGGCGAGGGCAAGCGGAGAGAGCGAGACCGCGAAAGAGAGTGGGCAAAAAGAGGGGAGGGGGAGAGTGAAAGAGAGAGGGGGGATGCCGAACGGGTAGAGTCGGGTATGAGAGAGGGGAGGCAGTGCGTCCTGTCGGGTTCGCGAGCGAGAAGGAACCCGGAGGGGCGAGCGGTGGCTAGAAGCGAGCCGGTTGCCGTGGTCGGCGAGGAGAGGCGATGGGGTGTACGACTAGCGTGCGAGGGGAATCACGAGTCTCCCGGCTGGTGGGGATGTTCTCTGGGCGTCAGTGGTGGGGGGCGACGCTCTCTCTGCCCCTTGGTTCGGTTAGTTTCTCCGTCGACGCCGCTGCAAGCGGATCGAGCGTCTCGTTGTTCTTCCTCGTCGATCTCCGCGCGGTGACCTGGTGCGCCTCCTCTGCATCGCTACCCTCGGTGGCCAGGTGACTCTGCACCGTCGCGGCGGCTCGGATCCTGGATGATCAGCATGGAGACTCGCGGTACCGAGCGCGTTTCGCGGTCCCTGACGGTGTGACGATCGAGACCGATCGAACGGGTTGTACGCGTGCAATCGAGCGGAGGATAGATCGCGCTCGCCGCGGACCGAACCGTCATCCGCCAGTGAATAGATATTTTTTGCAAAGTGCGTGGAAATCCCTCCATCAGGAATAGTTCTAGGGAAACGTGTGTACTGGGTGAATAGTCGGTGCGCGCGCCCACCACCCTACCCCCTCCTCCCCCCGTTTCGCGGTTTCGGAGTGTTTTGCATCGTGGATCGCCGCGGCGCAGTGAGACTAGATCGCGGAAAGTGAACGACGATCGTGTGGAGTACTCGAGAAGCAGCAACCTCGATCGCTGATCGAACGGATTTTTCGGAGCCGCGGTTGCCGGATAACCCGAGTCCAGTTTTCGGAGCACCCGCCACGGCTCGAACGGTCGCCGAGCCAGCCGTCGGACGCCGGGGAGGATCGAGCGATCGGCTCCGACCACCCCGCGCGCCAACTGCGATCGATCCTCGGGATCGAACGTCGTTCCGCCACCTCGGTTTCCTCCGAGCGGATATCAACGAAACCCGGAGTGTGCGTTTCATGTGTCAGTGACGGTTCTGTGCTGAAATTCCGTGTGTTTGGCTGAAATTCCGTGCGATGTACCTCGACCAAGCCGTCTTCGTTTCTCATCTTGTAAGTACACCTGCCGCGATCGAACAGCGATCCGTCAAAGATTTCGCGCGAGGACTGTGCATTGCCTACGCGCGACTACTGCCCCCCTCGGCCCGAGTGTGCTCCGGAAAAGGGAACGAGAGAGGCGAACGCTTAGGTTGGTGCGGCAGCGTGCCGTTGCATCGTGGGCCAGCAAAGGTCACGAGAAGCGACGGCCCCGCCGGTGACTTTGACGCGTCTCCCGCGGGAAGAGCTCGCATCGGGTCTCGTTTCACAAGCGAACGCTCAAAGCCTGCACGCCGGGGCTTAGTCCGCGACCACGAACGCGTTGTGTATGTGTACACGTGACCCCGAGAATCTATGCACCTACAGCTGGGGGCCCTCGTGCACGTACTTCGGAGCACGCTCGGCCAGGCTTGACCTCGAAAGGATGCGACCAGCTTCTTTAGCTTGTTCGTCCGCGAGCCCGCTTTCTCGAAGATGCGAGAGGAATCGTTGTTCGGTTACAAAGTGCTCGTGGAATATCTAGCGAAGCTTTGTTCGTTCGCTAAAGTTTTCTTTGACTGCCGTGCTGGATCCGAAACCTCTCCTGGACTTTATCTCGCAAAGAAACTCGTGAAATTTCGTGAGCCGCGCTCGCGCGCCACGGAAGGGAACGCGCCCCGCTGCCAACTCCTCCGGGAGAATAAGTTACGACCGTGAGAAAGTTCCGATGGAAGTTGCTTGAAATTTAGGTGACGCCGGTGATCGAAGGCCTCTCGAGAGGAGCGCCGTGTGATTCATTTATATCAATATTGGAGCGCGCGACGATTAGCCAAGGCGTCGGCTTCTCTTTGCTCTTCGGCGCGACGGATCGCGCCGAGCGGATATCAATCGTGGTTGTTTATCGAGTATGAACAGTGTGCCCCTCGGAATCGTTGCTTCGTCGAACCGGATCCATCGTTGATCGCTGGAGCAGCGGTTGCTCGCCGGTCTCGAGCGGCCTTCGATGACATTTGCCCGTCGGAATTCTTCGATAACTCGCGCCTCGACCGCTTTCGCAATCGGGGAACCTTTTACTCGGAATTTAGATAGTCGATTAATCTTTTCTGGGAAAACGTGAATCGTCTTCTTGAGCCTCTTCGTTCGGCCTGCGGATCGAAAAGAAATCGCGTCGTGTTGAATAATTTTTCGACCGGTGATTCGGTGCGGTTTCGACGCGTCGTTCCGGAATGAAACGTCGAAAATGGCGGACGCGACGCGACCCGACGCGATGCTCGGCGAGTTTTCGCGTTTATTCGGTCAATTAAATCGACCGTGTTTGCGCTCGTTTACACGGTCGGTCGACGGCACGACGAGCTAATTAGACTTACAAGTGGCTGTTTTTGTAGAAAGATTCGCGGCGTCTCTTGCCCTCGCCTATCTCCGTCATCGCGTTGCTCGCTCGCTCGCCTTAGCGGGACGAACCGTGCCTTGGATTTTCTGTCGGAATTGTGTTTCCGCGCGTGTTTTACCGGACGCTTGTACATTCACGAACGTAACCGTGCATCTTAACCGTGGCCGCTCCGTTTAAAAGGCGCCAGCCGTGGATTACGCAACTCGTGGTGAAAATTCTTGATCGAATGGCACGGCCACTCCTGTAGATTTCCCACGTCGCCGGTTCGATCCGTGTCACCGGCAGTGGCTTACCGCTTAATTTATATCCGATTCGTTGTCGATTCGAGTTTTTACACCTCCTCCGCGAGGAGTCCTTATGAAACATGCAGAGGACATCGCGACGAAAAAGTTGAGAAACGGGTGCAGGTGGCGAAGATATACGAGGAAACAGGAAATACCTGAATCGTTTCGGCCGATCGTATTTCTCGGGGAACGAGCGGCCGCCTCCGCTCCTGCCACCTCGCTTCACCGTTGGCATATTTACTTTGCCGCGAGTCGAAACGATCTCTCTCGCTTTAATATCGCTCGTCCATCGAGTCGTGACACATCGAGGATCCCCGTTTGCTTCGATTCGCCGAGCCCTACGACCGGCAAGATGCGCGCGGCAGACTGTCTCTCCTTCTCTCTCTCTCTCTCTCTCTCTCTCTCTCTCTCTCTCTCTCTTTCTCGTCTCTTTCTCTCTTTGTAGCCATCGTTGCGAGAAAGATGTTCGCCGCTGTGGAAAAACTCCGATCTGGAATCGATGAGTTTCCAGCTTTATTAGCTGCTTCCGGGTCAGATAACTCGCATCGAATCGGAAGGAGCGATCGCGCAAAGCGCCGATACTTTGTACTTTTATTCGTCCGCCGTTCGCGAAATCACGCTTTACCGTTTGAACGGTGTGCTTTTTACTCGGCGTTCATTGATTATTCGCCCGATATAGATAATCGACGTTTAATTACATCCACTCTACCGTTTACTCCTCCATTGACAGCCTTTTGTCGAGCTCGGAGCAGCTATCCGTTTCCGTTGGACAGATTTCATCGCGTCCGATCGATTTCCCCTCGACCGCTGAGTTTGTCTAAATTATCAGAAACGAGTCTCGTCGCTGTCATCGTCGCTCGGCGTCGACGGCGCGCCGCGTAACTGCCGATGCCGTTCCGCCGTGAACGCTCCGCGGGAAAACAATTTTGCAAACCGGCAAAACTTCCGTCGACGGCCTTCCAATTATACGTTGCTTAATCCACGTCCCAGAAACCGTGAATCAATTCGGTTTGCGCGAAAACACCACGCCGCGTAGTTTCGCGAATGACAGGTTCCCGGTTTCGCCCTCGCTAGTCGTAGCGTAGCAACGACGACTATTTGTCACGCGTTCGCTTCTTCGAGTTCAGCGCTCGGTCTCCCGATCGTTCTGCAAAACCGGTACGTATCGCGCCGGGCTCCGCCGATAAACTTGGTAATGGTAGAAAAATTGCGGCGATTACGGCTGAAAACACAACCAGCAACCGGCATTTTCTCACAACACCTGCGAATTACGCGTAATTGCCGTTCCTTCGGCCCTCCGCGACCCGTTCCATCTACCGTAGCTATCCGTTCCTGGGAACCCGAGGCAGTTCATTGTCTATAAACGAGCCAGCGAAGCAACGCGGGCGCTCTCGAGCTCGTCGTGTCAAGAGACCGGTCGAGATAATCGTCATGTCGAATCGGAAATTAACGTTAAATCGCGGCCGCGACCTCTCTGTCTCTCACTCTCTCGTTTCTCTCTCTCTCTCTCTCTCTCTCTCTCACTCTCCCTATCTATCTATCTCTTCTCCGTTCGCGAACGATCCCGATGCGGCTCGAGCAGGAATCATCCTCTTCTCGCAGCCTTGAAGAAAAACGAAACGTCGGTACGGCGAGAGAGCTCTGCTCCGCGGATCATCCGTATCGAATGTCGAAACTGTTGAATTCCACCGGGATTATAGGAGCCCATTGTTCGTGGATATCGGGATCGTCGGGATATTACGATTTTATTCTCGCGGACCGGACGGAAAATCGACTGCAACTGTCTCTGCGCCCGGCGCGCAACAACAGTTAGAACGGTTATTGCGTTCGCCGGATATCGAATACTGCGATCGAACGTGTTTGGTTCGGACGAGATCGGATCGAGAGCAGCTCGGATCGCACCGCTGGAACGACTCTTGACGATCGAACCGAAGAAATCGCGCAGAGAGCCTTTAACGGATTAGAGTACTCTGTGGAAGTAGCGAAAATTGGAATGTTGTTGCTCTAAATAGCTGTCCGAAGTCTTTCCTATGAAGTGCAGAAAGTGCGAAATGGCAATCGCTTGGCTTCCGATTTAAAGTGCCCAATTTAAACTCGTACAGATGAAACGATTCTTCGACGTGCTCTACGACTGTACCTCTTATGATTTTCTTTTCATTTTTACGATTATTTTTGGTCGTTTGTAATATGTTGAACAACCGATGTTAAAACAGTTGACGGTAGCGTATACTTCTAACTCCCATTCGAGTTAAGAGATATTGCGTATTGGAAGAAAACAGTCTATTTTAATAAATTTTGTACTTATTCTTTACAACAGCTTCGTCTCTAACATAAAAAGTCTTCGACTCCTCTTTTGACATTTTCCCAGCTTCTTTTGAATGCTAATTTTTCGTTAAACAAGCCTGCGAAACTTTTTTCAATTCATTAACAGCTTCTGAACAGCTTATTAACACTAGAACTACCGAACCAGTCATTGTGACTGGTCCCTAGTTTTGTCTTTCACAATTATTGAAGTTATAAAAACGTTTTCATCAGAAATTTTCGGATGTATTTCTTTAACACTTTAACTGCCGAACTTTCTAGCTCAAAAATTCCACAAAATCAAAGTAATTTATTTAATAAAGCAACAATTGAAAATTTCAAATGTTTGACAAATGGTTCGGTTTCAGCCTTCTTGTATTCTCCTGATATCAGCTAAATTGATTGCAATGAGTATATTAATATAAAAATTAACTTTTAAACATGGACAAATAATTCTGTCATCCACAAATGGGTAACATGACGATCAAAGTATTAATGACGTATACCTTACAATAAATATTGTATGAAGTTTTAATAGATGTAGTCTCGTTATTATTACAAAGCAATGTATATCATTCGATTTATTGTTCGGTAGTTCTAGTGTTAATAATGAAACCGACATGTGAATGTGTGGATTATTAAAACTAATATAACGAATAGCATTACTGCAGAAAAGAAGGCGTATTAAACAAGAAATATAATCTAGGATCGCAACTATTCGGGGTAGGAGTGTTAAACGGGGATGAAACATCCAACGGGCGAAAACTTAGTTAAACTTATTAAGCGGAAGTTTGTGTTTCGGGCATAGCGTTATTAAAATGTTCATGCGTTTCGCAAACGGTTTATTAACGTCTGTTCCGCTATTTCCGTCTACTTTTCCTTTTTTGTTTTTTTTTTATAAAAGTTGCAACCGGCTCGACAACGACGAAGAGAATGCACGTAACGGTGTCTCGGCCGTTGGCGGTTTCGAGATATCGATTGTTTTCACGGCACGGCTTGGCTGTGCTACGAAATAGTTGGCCGAGCACGAGTCCGGAAAATGCGTAACATTATCCTTCTCCGGCATGCACGCTTCTAAGTGGTAGGTTCGAGTTGCGATCTTCTTCCCCTCGCGGAGATTCGCGCGTACCCGCTCCGACTCGCCTCGGCCAGGTCGGTGCAACGAGAATTTCCTGAGGGGAAGGCGAAGCGTCCGATGGAAACATAATCCCGAAAGTAACGCTAACGGGATTCACAATTTACGCTATCTACGGCGAAACGATTGCAGACGATCTATCGCCGGTTTAACAGTCCCTGAAACGCCGGATTCGCCGAAAGTTTTATCGAGACGAAACAATTTTCGCTTGATTGCATTACGCTTCGCCACTTTTCGGTGCACCTGACATCGTTCGCGATCGTATTGCCGATTTTTGCGTTTGCGAAACGGCGGATTTATCCGTTCGCAACTCAACGCGGAGAAGAGTGTCGCGAAGAAGAGAATTCTAAGAATGCTGTGCGTTTCGTTAAACTGAAATCGTTTATGCTAATCTCTCACGTTGAAACAGAGAATCCCAATACATCGGCTCACCATCTTCCGGTATGTCCGATATCGTTCAGACTGTCGATTTTTGCATTTCTGGCGGTTGTTTCTACCCGCGCGCGCCTAATATCGTTCCCGATTAGATTGCAGATTTTTGTAGTCGCGCCGCTCGATTCTATTCTCGTGCAACTCGACATTGTTCGCGTTCGAACTGCAGGTTCATCCGTTTATAATACATACGAATGGATAGATTGAAAACAGTGGAGGGTGTCCGGAAAGAGAGAAAATTCCAGCGCGTCCGAGGCAGCGTAGGTATTTTGTTATACTCTGTAAAAACGCTTTGTAATTGTAACTTCCGCTGCGCAGCGTTCTAAACTATGACAATTTCACGGAGGAAAAAAAGTTTGCGTTGTAAAGTTGAAGGGTCGATATCTAGTTCGAGGATCGCGGAGAGCGTCTGCTCCCGGAACGGCCAGGTTAATTATGCTCGCTCGTCGCGCACCATTTCGCGGGACTCGTTAACGTTTTATTTAAAATTGTCGTGACCCAGATACGCGCCATGGGAGTAGGACGGCGTTAACAATGTTTCAATTAACCCTGAGCCCGCGCGACATCGAGTTTTCTCTCGGGCTAATTGCGAAAACCGGGCGACTCTCGTCGGAGCCAGCAGGTAGCCATGCGATCGCAGCGAACTCGCGTGAACGTTGTCGGTTTCTTGAATTCCCGGTGAATTCTGTTCGATCTAACGGCGAAACTGTTAACAAGAATGTGACCGCGGAGTCGCGTTTATGGCGGTCGATTCGAGTCTCGCGCGTTTCGGAGCGTGGCACAATGGTTTTACGCGCGCGCTCGCGCGAGCCCTCGCACGCACGCACCCGGTACACGGGCGCGCGTTGTACATAGAAAGAGGGAATACGAGTGGCCTCTTATCGGGTGGAAGAACGCGCGTACCCGCGTATGTAGGAGGCGTGATTGCGAAGTTATGGTGTCCACGGGCTTTTATGGCCGTAACCCGCGTGTACCGTCGAACGTTGCGCGCCGCTCGTGCGTGCGTATTGTACCAGCTACTTTGTGTCGGTGGTGAACCGGCATCGGTGATCGAGCCTATGCTGCAAACAACAACATGTGTCCAATTAGAAACACGGAACCGCATCCCGATGCCACGAGATGCGTCCCAACGCCGGAACGCGGTTAAACCCCTGCAGTTCTTCCAATTGAATTCTGCTTTCGAGTTCAAAACTTGATCTTTCAAGGATAACTATTCCGGGGGAATACGCGATAGTTTCATAGCTATGTTGGTGGCGCATCTACCGATAGAATTCTCTCGAACCTATGTGAACGCGCACGATTGTTATTCGAGATGAGGAGATACGACGAGGGTTCTATTACGTTGAAAGTTCGCTCCGTTTCTTGCAATATCGGAGGCAGTTTCGAGCCAAAATCTTGGCAACTTCTCAGCGGTACGTAAATAAATGTATCTCACCATTTGACGCGTCGCCCTCTGACTCAGCAACCATTTATAAGAATTCGATAAGGTCGAAGCGGTCTATTCGTTGAAACAGAAATTAAAAGATTACTATTTTAAATTCATTCTATAAACTTAAATAAAAAACATGTTCTTCGTATATCCGTCGAAATATTTGAAAGTATTTTTAACTGCCTCGTTTTTATCAAAAATCTAGATTCAAAAAACAAATCCAAATTGCTCGTAAAATACATCGTCTACAATTCATGCGCAGTGCTTCGTCTCTCTCGCTCTCTCCGATTCGCCTGTATCAACTATCGCAACAATTTTCTTCGTTCTAATCTGCTTAAAGTTTCCGCTTGCTCGGCGAGTAATCTCGCCAGTGACAAGTTGAGCAACGTCTTTTAAATTTAACCGACCCTCGGCCGGCGAAGCCGAACGCAATCGATCGAATTGGATCGGTGCAAGCTAAATAAGAAAACACGAGGCGTCGGATAATCGAGAAGAAAATCGTCGCGACCGATCCGAGCAAGCGTAGCATTAATATTTTCAAAGGATCCGGCTCGGAGGTCCATTACCGGGAGTGGACTCGTCTGGGATATCAGCTCCCTCTTGGCGGGGACGTTGATTTCGGATCGGTGGGGTTTCATTCCCATGAAAGCACGCGCCTCCCCCGGTGGCTGCGGGAATCCCGTCCGATTTTCACGAGCGGAAGATTGCGCGCAATTATCACGGGCCCGCGATATTTCTGGTCGCGCGGCGTTTCTGTGATTAATAGAGGCCGGAAGTCGGGCGAAGCCTGCGGGCCCCTCGGGCTCGTCCGTTTCGGGGCGATGGCGGGCCCCGTGTACCTGCACGCGGGGCCCCACGCACACGCTCGCGCACCTACGTGGGTATATACAAGGGCTCTCGCGCGAGGTATGCTATTATCATAATTGCCGCCAATAACGGCCCGTGATTGGCGCACTTCACGCTTTCCCAGTGCTCTTTTTCGGAAGTTTTGCATCCTTCGACCGCGTTGCGCCCGTCCCACCGCCCCGTGGCCGTGCCTCCCGAACCCCCGGTTTCTTGTTGTCTACCTGTGCGCGCTCGCCAATCTCCCCTCCCCTCTCCGAACCTCGTTGCCCCCTCTCGTGCTCGTCCTGATCCTCCTTCTCCTCCCCCTGTCTCGCACGCCAGGATCCGGAATACCTTGAACGATGCCCCGGTGTGCCCTCCTTTGCACGCGTCCCCCCGCAGCAATCAGCGATTCCGAATTCCCCAGGGGAGAGAAAAAGGACAGAACACAAACCAGAGCGAGGGAAGCGAACCATCGCGAAAATGAATCGTGAGAAATTCTAGAGGACGACCCGGGACGCGACTCGTCCTGGCCATCGACGCGCGCGCGTACCCTCTCCGTACCCGTCGCCGTCGACCAGACATCCACCTCGAACCTTAACGTCGCTCGGATACCTCTTTTCTCTCGTCCTCTCATACCCCACCTCGCGGCTCGCTTTGCTTCCTTCCGTTCTCTCCAGCGAACCGGCTCGCGTACGAAAAATATTACTTTCGATGGATGCGCCTCTTCAACCGTGAACCCCGTTTCCACCCGTTACCCCCTGCGAAACGAACCGTCGATTTGACTACCATCGCTTCGCACGCTAGAACGACCGGCCCTGTGTCTAGCTACAACCCCCGAACCTGTCTCTCCCGCCCTCAGTCACGAAATTCCAAACCGGAGAACCGTAGATCGTATTGGTTTGTCTGGAAAGTTCCGGCCGATTTTTCAGCGGCCGGCATCGGGGCGCGTCTGCGTACATCGGAATAATTGAAAACTTTATATTTTTACAACCCCCGAAAAATTGGGGACACGCATTCCGTAAGATCATTTTTCAGCTATCGTTAGGAACGAATCGGTTAGGACGTATTGATTTTCGCCAGCTATGTTAACTCTTAAATATGGAAGAAAAGGTAAAAATATACCAGAAAGGTAGAACAATCACGCACGTAGTTTCTAGGTTTAAAGCCGACGATTTGCAGGTTGGCAGTCGAGAACAACCGGTGCGACACGAAGCGTCAGGTTGTTCGTGCAATTTTCAATGATCGTACGCGACATCTTTGCGCGTGTAAATCCGCGGGCGGGACTGTATCGACGCGAACCCGAAATGTAGTTACGAAATGATTTATTGGAAATTGTGAGTGATCGGGCTTAACATTTTCCAGGGGAGATTTTTGCGGTGATCGTATGATGGCGCGAATACGGGTGGCAGAGCGAAAGGAACCCGCAGGGATCGGTATTGTTCCTTTGAATCGTTGCGCGCGGGCGCTGAGTCGCATTAGTAAGCTGGCTCGATGAAACGTTTTCCTGTGGTGTTTTTCGAAGCCGGCTCAGCCCGGCCTATTTTCTCTGCACGTTATAATCACGGCTAACGCATCACCGCAGAAAACGCGACGGGGATGATGGTGTACAATGTGTCAGCGAAGCGTGGGTCAAAGGTTTTAATCTGGTTGTATCAGATCGTTAGCTTTTTGTGCCCGAGCCGACGCGCCGCGAGAGTCGCGCTGCAACGCGGTGTAACGCGCGCGCTGCAGCGGCACGGCGCTACGCGTGCAACTGACATTTTGTAAAATCAAGCTCTCTCTCGTTTGCGAAATCGCGACAGTCCGCGAGAAACGAATAGAGGAGTGAAAAAATAAACGAGATGCACGACCGGTCCGGCGTGGAAACGCCGACACCGCGTACGCCGTTGCCCCGCCGCCCGTAGACGCTTGATATATCCGCGACGCGACGCGACGCGCTTCACTGAATACCCACACATATACTTTGTAGCAGACATAATTTATGTGCCATTAGACTCCCCTTTGAGTGATTTTTTATCGACCGACGCGCCATGAAACGCCGCTAATGCCGGTTACACGTTATCTGTAATTGTGACTCGCGCGACCGCCACCGGGACTATCGAACGCTAGACTAAAAAGCACTCTCCCGCACCCTGTAACCGCGAGACACCCGGTATTCTCGAGCAAACCAGTCGCAATTACCGGTTTAAGTTCTACCACTATCCTGCCGGTACGTAACTAGTAGAATCCTTAAATTACTCAATCGCTCTGCGTAATTAGCTTTTACTCCTAGATTTTGAACATTGGGGACGCGCGTCTGGGTGCGGCTGCAAGGAAAAACCACGCGTGTCGCATGTTTTCACTATCGAGATATTATCGTTTATGGTTTTGGTCACTAATTGTTCGTACTGGTAATTTGTCTTCTTTTTATAAGTCTGTACTTCTTTCGCTTTGCATAATGTTACAAAATTTTGTAATCGACAAAAGTAATAGTAGAAGATTTTGAAATTAGAAAATTTTTAGAGGAATCATGAATGAAAGGTATAATATTTATATTTGTTAGACTTTATTAAAAATCTTCACGACAAATCTGACTCTTCAGAATATGGCAAAGGGTTAACATGGAAATTGTGCGAAATTTGAATAAATGCACGCTTGTCATTATTATAAAGCAATGCATGTTAGTCTAGTTTACTCGAGTGACGACCCTGAGACGCCACAAAACATTGGCACACTATTGTTTAAAACAATTTTCACATCACCATGCTTGCGTCTAAGAAGCCGATAAAAATTTAACTGTTGCAAGGACAAGTAACAGCAGAAATCCCATATAAAGAAAAGAAATGCTTTGGTTTTCTAGTAAAAACAGCTCCGAGTGCAAAGTTCTAAACAATGGCTGTAAATTTAAATGGACGCAATCTTAATACTTTTACAAAGTACTTTAAAACATCCACTTTTAGTGTCCCGGAAAATGTGGCGTTAATCTTGAACAAATTCAACGAAATCCTTTTCCAGCGAGATATCGAAATCGCTGTCAACGTTCTTCCTGCACGAAAATAAGAAACAGATAATAAAAGAACCAGACACAGAACGGATACATTAAAGCAGCGTTCTCTCCCGATGTTCCGTGTTCTGATAAAATAACGAACCGAGCGTAACGCGTGCGAACAGCCCTTTCATCCATCGGTGCCTCTATAGAAGGTGAGTTGCGAGCTCGCGAAAGGTTCGTCGTAGCCGGTCCCCGAGCGAAGAAAATTTACCGGTTTCCATTCGTCGGGAACACCTTAGAAGTGCGAGTCACGCGTTGACAGTTTGGAAATGGAGCCCAGCCTCGCTACCAGGTTGAACAGGAGTGCCTGGCATGGACGTGTATCTGGCCGGTCGATACAACCTTTTGACGACCTGAAAACGAACCGTGCTACAGTGCTCACCGGTTGCGTCAAAAGAGAGTCGGTCCGTGAATACACAGGCAGCCGCCACGGAAAATTCGTGTATGGAAAACGCGCGCGCGGAGGGTCGCAGCCGACACACACGCTCTCGCGCCGAGACCCACTTTGCAACAAGCGCGGCCGACACATGATAAAGTGGAGCCCGCTAAATGCCTTGTCAGCTCTCGGCGTGTGCCGGCGCCAATGGGGTCCGACAATCGATACACGCCGTGCACGACTTTTGTATCCATGCCCTTTTAATTCCCGAAAAACGACTCGTTTGATCTCGCGAACGGCTCGCACGCGCGATTCTCCGACGCCGGATTGCAACGGTTACGCGATTATGGACAAAAAGAAAAAACAAGGCGAAATAATATCTCTGTGTTCGTTTCGCGTGTACCGGTTGGTCGATTCGTTTCCAGAACTGTTCATCTGAGAATAGAGTAAATGAGGAAAAAGTTCATCGATTCTCGACCGCCAGGTTGCACGGTTATACAGTTATGGAAGAGGAAAAGACAATGTGAAACTACTCCTTCGTATTCGAAATTTCTGTCCAAAACCTGTCGAGCCAACGATAGAATAAACATCAAATCGAAAGATCAAGTCGATCAGTTTTGTATCCGTGTTCTTTTAATTCTCGAAGAAAAATGTATGCGAAACAGGAAGAACACGATGAAACGATTCCTTCCTGTGTCCTCATTCTAGATCCTTTTCCGGCATCTCTGACCTTTCGATTCGTCCCCAAAACCTGTCGAGCCGAGAATAGGATGAAAGTAGAGGATCGAATCGATCAGCGTTGTACTCGGGCGTTTAATTTGTGAAAAACGACTGGTTTGATCTAGCGAACGGTTTCCGTGCGCGCCCGTGATCCTCGGCTGCCAGATTGCACGGTTACGCGATTATGGAGAAAGAATGGACAAAGAGAAACAACTCCTTCTTATTCGTCGCGCTTCGGGAACGACGGACGCGGACGCATCGGCCAAGTATCCAATTTATATTCCACGAAGTGACGCGAAAGTTACTTTCCAGCGCGACGAGAAGAAACGATATTCAAAGCAGTCCCGGCTAATTTTTCGCTCAAACAGGCATTTCGAGCAGGCCGAGTTTAACTTTGCTCCGGATTTCGATCTCCGTCTCGCTTCTTCGCTCTGGTCGTGAGCCAATTAATCTTTTCCATATCTCCGATATCGACGGAACTTTTCTTCGTTCGCCGGAACGATGCTCCGGATTGTCGCAATTAGGCTCGTTTTTTCGTTGCCCCCGTTGCCCGACGACGCGCCTCTGCTATCTTCGCAGATGTTGAAAGAGGGTGGCGCGTTGTTTCTTTTTTTTCCCTTTCCGTCGGGACTCTTCCTCGTTTCCGACGTTTTCGAGTGCCCGGAAGAACGATGGGAATAACTCTTCTCGAGAGAGACACTCGAACGCGTCTCGGGCCCAGGAAAAAGTCCCGTGGCATTTACAATCGGCCTTAGACGCTCCGGGCGGCCGCTGATTTATCGCGGGAATTTTTTCCACGACGGAATTCCGGCATAACGTGGCTTTACTAAACTTGGAGCGAATGCCGCGCACCGTGGAAAGTAGTGCTCCCCGAAAAAGGGAATTGTTGCCGTTGCTGCGCGGCACGGTTGCGAAATCGAATTCGCTTGTACCCGATACTGATGACCCAATTGCGGGGAACCGCGGGCGAATTAATTGAACAGCACCTGCGAAACGCGCTCGTTATTAGCCGCCGTTCCTTTCGCGACCGCGAATCGCTTGCCCGCGAAAAACGAACTCGCAGGGTATCGCCGCGACGTGGAAAGCTTTCGAAGCGACCAGGCATTCGACTCGGGTGAAGGGTACAACGAATACATTAGAACCAACTTCCTTTTGCAACTGTTCTAACCTTTATAAAGACACTCGGAATTTTTAATGCATGGCGGTTTCAATTATGCATGAAATTTAAGCGTTCTGTAATCTTTTGACATTTTTCCGCTTGCGACGACTTGACAAATACTTTTTACAGAATCCCAACTGCGAAAAACACATATTTCTTTATTTCTTTATTTCTATTTATAACAGTTAATGTCGTCGATATATTTTTGAATTAAGCAAAGAGATGTAATCATTTATAAAATTTCGTTGAAAATTTTGTAGTCAATTTAATTAAAAATATGTTAATTTGTTTCAATTATGCACGAAATCTAAGCGTTCTGTAATTTTTTGAAATTTTTCTGCATGCGACGACTTGACAAATACTTTTTACAGAATTCCAGCTGCGAAAAACATATATTTCTGTAACAGTTAATGTCGTCGATATATTTCTGAATGATGCAGAAAGATGTAATCATTTATAAAATTTCATTTAAAATTGTATAGTCAATTTAATTAAAAATATGTTAAGGCGAATTACGGAAGCGAAGATGGCAAAAGATTCGCAAACGATGAATTGCCGGGCCTTCGTGTTATAAAGATCATAACCGGTGAAATATTTTTTCACGGAAAGGATTGAGATACAAAGTACCGTGAAAACCTCTGATTACACGTAGCAGACCGTTCGAAAGCACACGCAGTAGTAATAGCGAAACGCACAAATAGAGATTGGCTGGCAAATACCGTCGATGTAATCCGAATTTCGCGATGCATACGTTGACTGCGATTATTTTATGATGCGCGGCCAGTGACTGTCTACCGGGAAACTTTTCAGTTCTAAGAACGTTGTTCGCTGTTTATCAGCCAGAATCGCAGTTCGTGCAGTGTTTCGCACGATCGTGGATTCGCTGGAAAAGCGGCGGGCCAAACAAGACGAAAAGCGAGAAACGGACACAGGGGTGAACGAGAAGTACCCCCGATGTTATTTATAGGGGTTGCGCGCATTTCTGTCGGCCGCGTGTTTAATGTAAAGCCGGTCTTATCTTTTACGCGATTTAAGGGGGTTGTAACTGCACGTAATCACGCAGCACGCGTACAGTCGTCGCTGCCGGTCCCTTTCACTTTGGAATCCGTTGAAATACTTGCTTCCTTCTTTGTTCCTTCCTTTTCGGTCTCTCTTTCGCTCTTCTCCTCCTCTGCTTCGCATCCTAAAATCACTGTGCGCGAATCGCGGAAGGAAACACGGATTTTTTAATCCGTCCTTTTTTTCTCCCCCATACAGTTTTCATAAATCCTCGCCTCGGCTATGAATTGTAAATGGAGTGCACCTTGGGATTGCGCCATACGCGCGTTGCTCACCGTGCACCGCTAATTTCGCCGGTTTCGGAATATTCGCTCTTTTGTTCCCCCAAATGAAATATTTTCATTAAAACAACGCGTGTGCTGTGCGCGCAGACTTCTTTTGCGAGAGACGGGTACGCATCGCGAAGCAATTAGGCGGCCGGATAGCCGCGTGAATTGAAACTTCCGGGTCGTAAGCGTCTATTTAAAGGGGATGCCAGTGGAAATCGGGAAAAGGATCGCGTGAATCGTCGGCGATGCATCTGAGAAGCATGTTCTATGCATCTCGGAATAAGGTTCATCATTATTTCACATAAATTCTCTTGTATCTGTATAATTGCGGTATAATTGACGGTGTAGGTGCTGTAAAGGCGTGGGGTTATCTCAATCCCTTCTTGCACACGTCATTGTTGCACGCCTTCCGAGGCTAATAAGTCTGTTAATAGGAATTATGTTTCTATCTCGTTACCCGGCTCTAACAACTTCATCGCTTTCTGTAACAATCTATCATATAAGTAGCGCGTATTACTCGATCTCGTCAAACGGCGCAGAAAACCGTGCAAAACGATCGTATTACATCCGGAGAGCATCAAACACGGATGATTATTCTATTATAACCGGGACCGCGGTAAACCTAAGATGACTAGTGTCGCCGCAAATAGCAAAATAACTGGCATGCGTAACGCGATGAGAATTTCAATAGGGTAATCGTTGCAATAGTCAGCCACCTCGAGCATTGTTATTATTAACACCCTATTTCCTAGACGTTCGTAACGGGATACGAAGCTACGCATTTAGAACGAGCAACATGCAATTGCGAGAAAATTCAGAGTGCACAGGAGCTCGTCGGTAGACATCCCTTATTTGAAGCAACTTATTTTCAGGGAGGCTGACTATCGATTGGCGCAACAAGGTCGCATTAAACGCCACTACCTTCAGCCCGAAACGTACTAGTCGTGTACACACGTGAATCGAAATTCGGGGCCCCTCGAAGGGTGTACTTTGCAATACAGTTTTCCGAATTTACCGAAGGATTCGAACTACCATACCGTACATCGTTTTCGAACCCAAGATTGCATTTAAGGAGGACTCGTCCCATCGAAACGCCGTGTCCTTCGCAGCGCCGCTTTTCCTTATGGCGCCGTTTCCAGAACACGGTCTTCGATACCTGTCGAATCGAATAGAATAAAAGTTAAAACAGAGGGCGGATCGAGTCGACCAGTTTGAGCATAACGTTGGCAAGATCGCCGGAAGATTTCCCGTGGAACGACGGCACGATTCACCAGGCTGTTAACTATAACCGTATCCGGCGAGTGATAATAGTCGTCGAAACTGGCAGGCGTGCAATTGTCTTTCCGCGTATCCTCGTAGGGTCGAGAGTTTCGCACGTGGTATCGGGCAATTTGCGCTTGGCGGGTTCGAGCGCGAGAGAAAGAGTATGGTCGACGACTCCGGGGACCGTCGCCGTCGTCGTTGTCGTCGTCGTGGAAAAGGGCGGCGGCGAATGCTTCGAGGTAATTTTATTTAGAAACGCCGCGTGCGCGCCACTGTACTCATTACAGGAGGTAATAAAACGGGTCACCGGGAGCCCGTAGGCACACGGGCCGAGCGCTGTGTTTTCGACTAATTAACGTTGCCCGCCGCCACTGCCGCGGCGCTTCGTGCCCGCTTTTAATATCGGCGCGTTTGCGTCCCATTCGAATATTCCGTGCACTCGCCCGCCCCCGTTAACGGCGTTGTTTCGCGGATAATTTCTTTCTCGCGACCGGCAACACTTTTTTCCAACCCCGCCCTCGCATTCGGCGACGACGATAAGGCTACACCCTTTGTGCCTCGGCGATGAACACTCGGGCTGCATTAGATTCGAGCCTCGCGTTCGGAATTTCTCATTTGAGGGCTGTTCCGCGAGCACCGGATGCGCGAAACTTCTACAACAACGAACCAACCGAGCATTGAAATTAACTAGCGTACTGTGTCTTATGAAAACGTCGAGATTTGATTTATTTCGATTTTTATCGTAATACGTGATTGAATAAAGAAATCTAGCGAATTGATTTCTATGAAGACGATTTCACAAGTTGGCGAACGATAAACGCTAGAATCTAGAGGGGAAATGATAGGAGAAAATTCATATTTTGAAAGTATGATTATTTACCTGTATCTTTGGATTCAGAGAGTATAAAAATCATCATTTAATCGTACAGATTGCAGCGATTAAATTAAACCAACTGCTGTGTCTGCAAGAAGTACCATTAAAAATATATCTAAAAAGTTGATAAATAGAGCAGCGAATAGCCCTAAACATCGTCGACCATAAAATTGTGAACATGATTCGTCGTCCGAGAGTTAATGGTAGATTTTATAGTTAACCGAAGATATTGTGCACGTCGAATACGATATTTCCTCGGTACATCGCCGAAGCACGCTTAACGAAAGCGAGTTTTGTTTCCGTTTCCGCGTTTTTTAAAAATTGAGGATATAACGTATCGGCCTATATCCTCTCTCGCAACATTATTATTTATTTACGATATTCTCACATGTATAACGTTCTGGAAATTTATTTTTCTTCCCCTCGGACAGTGAAAATAATCGTTATTGCTCCGCAGTAAACGTTAAAGGAACGAAGTAGCCGAATCGACAGGCTGATAACTATCGATCGAACCATAATTGTCAAGCTATACCATACATACCGCGTGCGTGTCGATAGACGCGCGCTTCCGGAACCGAGCATTATAGGCATCCCATGACCGTGAACAATGCTCGTTTATTTGTAATTATAATTAATTTATTTTCAGCTCTATTATGAGAAAGGAGCGTTCATTTCGGGCTCGATAAACACCGTGCTCTGCCGACCGTCGATAGCCACGTTTATTATAGTTAATCCGTCGATGGAACGGCGACCGGCTACGGCAGTCTCGAGAATAGCAATTAACGATTATTTTTCTACTCGTGTTTCCCTCGTTCCACTCTTTTCCACCCTCGAGCGTTCGAGTATCGACCATTGCTTTTCCGCGGCGCTGACGAATCCGATTCATCGAGTTTATTATATCGAAACGATCGGTAATAAACAAACATCGTGCCAATTGAATCATTAATCAATTAAAATCCTCCATTTCCGAAGAAAAACACTCGACGCTTTGAATTCTGAAGCTGTTTGATAGACAGAATGCCAAAACGTGATTCTTCCCTCGTTTATACGATACTCCATCACGGAGAATGAATAAACTTTCCAATTATTTATTAACAATATGCCTTTCAGTTCAAAAATCTACAGAAAACTATTGACACCGCGAGAACAAACTTTCCGCGGACTTGGAAATACAGTCTTCAACTTTACCAACGGTTTTTGTCCACCTCTTCGATCTGCCGTGTGTCGCGTGACACCTGTAATGGTCATATAAATGCAAAAAAAGAGTAACTTCCTTAAAGTTGGAAAAGTTACACTGGATCGCATCGAAGTTTCGAAAAAAAATATGGAAAATTGAAAGAATTCTATCGTTTGGAACAAAAGTGAACGTATTTCCCATTATATAAATCAATTTGGTGTTCCCCTCAAGTTCTAAATCTGCTTTAATTATCTTTTTTAAATTCGTCTCAGACGGTGAACTATTTTTATAGCTGCATAATTGGCGATACCTGATACCGTTCACATCTCTGACAAATAACTTTTAGAAATACATTTTTCAAGCTATTTCTGTAGACAAATTAGTCTTCCTAATATCCTCTGATAAACCTAACGCGAGTTAAAATTCGTTTTTATTCAATTTTAGTTTTATTCGATTTTATTTTCATCACAATGTATTTGTTGGAGATATTCAGGCCGATTGCGCCATCTATTGAATTCAATTACATTATGTTTAGCACTAAACGTAAACATAATAGGTCACGCAGCGTTTGTTCCTTCTTCTTCCGCGAACGGTCAAATAAGTAGCACGTGTGCGAAGTCTCTGTACAAAATTGTTGTAGTTTTTTTTGTTTCTATCTACTGTGCAAATATATCGGAGAAGAAATAAATTAAGTTTCTCTGATAGACAAATGGAGACTCAATTTTTGTGTGAATGAAAGCATAAACGAGCATGCATTGCTTTATTTCAACAATATTCACGAATAAAGAATTTCTACGCAGGCAATTTTATAACTTCGATAATTGTACGACGAAAAATCTAGGAAAGGTCAGTTTACCGGCTATGGTAGGTGCGGTGTTAATTGCCACAGATTGAGTACTTAAACGACGATTTTAATAATGCGATTGAAAATAGACTCGGGACGTCGCCGTGGCAGGGTTAACGCCTCCGCAGTCGAGACAACATTGAAATGAAATTCTATTTCACTTTTATACGTGATTACACGTGTCCCTGGCAGCGTTTTCCATCGAATCGCTGTTTCTGCGTACTCGTGCACGAGTCGTCCTCGCACCCGGCACTCCCGATCGTTGTCTGCGAAATTATAACACGGTCCGCAGCCGATCCGAGCAGAGATAACGTCGTCCGGGCGAGAAAAAGCGTCGAGGAACGTTGGCGAGCGCATTCAACGCGTCCGTGTCACCGTGCTAATTGTCCCGTCACGAGTCGCTCGTGATCGGAAGTCACGGAAAGGCCGTCCGCTTCTAGTTATTCTTTTCCCCTTGTTGCGTCTCGTTCGATCGACCATGGGCCTGCGAATCCCAGGTTCCCCGGGAACAAAGAACGCCGAGGAACTTTGTCTGCATCTCCTCCTGAGAAATATCGCGCGAGGAACATCTGTGTACTCGTTCCTTCGCCTCCCCGAGGATCCTCCAGGAGCTGTGTAGACAGGCAATAAACCATAAGTCGTTGACGGCTCGGAGGAGACACCGAACGCTTCTTTCCCGCTTCGGTTTTCCTTTTTTTTCCTTTTCTCCACCAGCATCTGAATTCCCTTCGCCCCCGAGACTCGTCCTCCTTTTCCTCGTTATCTATCTCGTTTTCCCTCTCCGTCTCTCTTCTTCCTTTCTCCTCTCTCTTGACCCCCGGAAATTCACTCCGGTCGAACTCCACGGAGAGAAACGTTGAGTAGCTGCAACGGTTGGGCATTCTCCCCTCGCGAAACACCACCGACTCGCTTTTAATCGTTATTGTCCTAATGTAAGCGTTATAAAACCACCCCCGGTTGCCGCGTTATGGTCCGTGGTACGCAACCGTTTCGGGAAGCAGGGGCAAGGACGCAGCCCAGCTCGATAAGCCTGAATTTCAGGGGGAAAGTTGCGAACGTCGTGCCTCTTGAGGGACCTTGGGTCCTCGTGGAAATTTGGTTGCCTCTTCGGCCGGCGTCTCGTTTTATTGATCCTTCTAATCTCGATTATTAATCGTACCGTTTCGAGACGGCAACGCGCGTACGATAAGATAAATTTTTATTTAAACAGCCTATTTGCTATGAAATATTTATTCGTTCCTTTAACTTATCGTCCTGTGTGTTCAATAAGATCGATGGAAGTATAGACGCCGATCGATGTCGTCTCCTCGGACATGAATTCTTCATTTACGTTTCTCGGAGAAAGAGAAAGCAGCTCATGAATAAACCTGAAACGGTGCTCAAACCGAGAAGCGCGTTCTCTTCCTCTTTATCGTCCAATATCGAGCCTCCCGAAGCATTTAATTGAAAGAAGACCGAACCCAATACCGGCTATAGTTTCGTAGAAAGAAGTCTGCGCCGCTTATGTTCAAACCGTTTCTGCGCAATTCGATGAAAGACAAGATGATTCCTTTTTAACTGAAGTTTGACGAGCACGAAACTCAACGGAGAACGGTGCAGTGGCACGAAAGGACGAGTATTATCGTAGGAACAACGAACTCCGGATGCTGAGTTTCGCACTGTACGCAATAAATAACAGCGAATTAATTCCGGGTGCGAGTTAGGCGAACAGCATTCGGTAGCTTTCCCCAGCCCTTAATTCGCACGTTTCGCTTTCAGCAACCCTCGTTGTTCTTCTTTGTCCTGTCCTCCACCTTACGCTTCTGCTTCGCGCACCCTTTAATACTTTTCCAGCACGATACGTACAAAAAGGTCGCACCCTCGGCCAGAGGATGCTGCGTTCGGCGAGAATCTGCGATCTTCTTCGGCCGGTTGGTCGCGAGGGTCAAAGGTAACGAGGACCGAGAGATCGGGGACAGTTAATCGGGGTTGTTCGCGTCTAATCGCGGGGCGGCGTTTCCGAGCGGCTTTGTTCTAGGTCGGAAGCGCGCCCCGGGCCAGCCTCAGATTAGGAAACCTGTTCCCCACGGTTTTTCTCAGGTATTTATGCAAATGAGAGCCTCGGATTCTGAAAGCAATCCTGTGTTTAGCGTCCCGGCGGACCGAGAGAGTCAAGGTTTCCCGACTCGAGACGCTCTGGATCAGCCGTGAACGGCGTCGGAAGGAGAAATCTTGGACGGTTTTCTTTGGTATGATCTACGCCCGATAAGTTCGTCGCGTATAATACTTCTGTCGAAGGAGGGAAGAGTTCCGCGGGCTTTCGGGTTCGATCGGCTTATAATTGGATTACCGCGGTCGTAATTCGCGGCGGCCGCTAGTCACAGCTATTACCGAACCGCCATGAATAATGCATTGTCGGTTATAGAATGCCGCGGACCCCCGAACAATGATTGTCATTGACTCGATGATGAACCAAAGTATCAGATTCGTATCGGTAATGAATGCTGGCGACGCGACGAGACGCGACGAGACGCCGGGGGGACAAGCGACGCTCGTTCCCTTGTTGCAATTACAATCGGATCCCGTGACGGTCGTGCGGTTTGACGATTGTAATGCCGTATTCTAACATTGTACGCGCCTCGGCAGATGTCACGTGGCCATGAAAGAACCCTCGTCCGCATCGGGATATATCCTTATCTTCGATCAGAGACCGCCACATACGATTCGAGATCTCATACACAGATAGATCCTCCCTACGATCCGCCCGGCCCTGCGGATCGGTAAAAACGTGAACGAAAATCTAATTCTCCTCTTGAAAACCTATGGTGCACGTAGGCATAGATTCTCTGGTGCATGAGTTATGGTTTGATAAGTTTGTTATCGGCTTCGAAACGTTTTTTCCCCGGAAAGATCCCCCCCCTGCTTTGAAAGCAGCGAGAGGAGTCTGTGTGTCTGATCGACCATGTTTTTCGTTGGAATTATACCTTGCTTCTGAGTTTCGTGTACTTGCACTACTTGCAGAGGGATTGCTGGGTTTTAACTTTTGAAGAAATACTTATTCCAGAATCCATAATTTTAAGGCGTTTTAATTTTAGCCTACATTTCTCAAGTTCTAGAGGCCTCGTTAGCAACTCGAGATGACTAAACAAGAATTTCCTGCATGTTGATAGTTTGTGCGCCAGAATCGGTTAATGTCTTATGCAGCGAAAAACTGCATGTAAATGTAGTGTAAACGTTGACAGCGACTACGAGAGTAAGAACAAGTAGGTGGATCGCAAACTAGAACAAACATAGTTAAACATAACGTAGTTAACATTGCAGATTATTATGATACATTATTTAGAACGTATTAACCAGTTAATAAGTTTAGTTTTGTGTCGCCAGAATCGAGCTATGGCGAGTATACTCGTCAATCACAGAATAAGTTTTGCTGTTAAGATATTGGATCAAAAAGATGGGTTTATTTTATAAAATTGATAATTTTATTACTAATATTTACTTATTTGGTTAACATACACATATATTACATACATATTAAACTAAAAACGCAATAAAAACTAAATATTATACATACTGACCATACCTGAAGGAACCCTATTATAAATCAACTTTCTGACTTTTGCCTTTGCCCCTTTTAGGCTAACATCTAAAAAAACGTTATCATCGCACATAAATAAATTCGTTATGCGAATTGGTAAGCTGTTTCAGCCGGTGCATAAGGGGACGCATGAGTTCATTTCAAATTATTTATATTTTTCATTTGCTTTTTTTATTCCGCCATGGCCTCAAAATATTCTAAACATCTTGAAATTTGAGAATATGTTTTGTTTTTCTCAAAAATTACAATTTAACACTTTGACTGCCATGTCACCCATATATGGGTGACAGAATTATTCGTCCATGTTTAAAAATAAATTTGTACGCTAATATATTCGTTGCATTCAATTTAGTTCGTACCTGGAGACTGCAAGAAGGTTGAAGGATAACTATGTGTCAGACGTTTTAAGTTTTCAATTGTTGCTGCGTTAAATAAACTACTTTGATTTTGTGGAATTTTTAAGGCTGTTGGTTCGGCAGTTAATGTGTTAAATAGCCAATGGCCACTACATTATACGCATGACGAGTATACTCGTCAATACACAAAATCGTGCTACTTCTCCATGATGAGTATACTCGTCGATCACAGTTAACTGGTTAAAATTATTATAAAAACATTATCGAATTCTTATAATTGATGCAGACAATTTTTTCGCGCAACCATCCACAGTTTACTAATAATTAACGAATAAATAAGTGTAGCATGAATTGAATTTCCGTTTCGGTCGGTACAGGACAATTTTGCCAGGCCAACATCTGCAAGAATGAAGTTTGGGAAGAGTCGATCCTAGCTCGCATAGTTCCAAGATCGCCGGTGCGTTCGCAGAGTAGGCCGTTTGAGGATGACTGATAGACGACGCGGCGTTCGAGGGTTAATGCACCGGTAGACACGCGATCATTATTTTTCAATATGTCCGCTGGAAGAAGGTAGTTTTGAGCGCGGCGCCGAGAGCGGAGGAAGGTCGTGCTCGCGCGATCTTCTATTTGTATCTGTCATCGTCATGAGGGAGAAAAAGGCAGCGCTCTCCGGGCTCCCGTTGCGTTGTGCCCTCGGAGAAAGAGAAAACCAGCTAGGGGATACTCGCAATCCCGATTCGTTACAATAACTCTTGTTTCTTGTGCAACAAGCCTCTCCCAATGCGTTCTCCGGAGGCATTCGAATTCGATCGACGGGTATTTAACCAGTCTCGTCTTATTAGGCACGCGTACGCACACACGCTCGCGCGTCTGCATACCATGCGACAACCTTCCGTTCCGTCGTTGTGAAGCTCGGCTGTCCCTTTTTCGAGGAATCGAGTGCAACGCGGGATGAATTTGAATCCGATCGTCCTTTAGACGATCGCCAGACAAGAATCGACCAGTGCGGACGTTGTCCTCGTCCTTTCGGTTCACGTTCAACACGTTCACTGTTGAGCGGGTCACATTTGCATGATGGAGTCATTTGTTCGAATTTGAGCAGCCATTTTTATGTGTCAAATTTGTTTATCGTCTGCGAGAGGCGGGAGAAAGTAACTTTAACGTTCTTATGTTAAATCAATTTATGCTGTTTAAGCTATAAATTTTTGTTAAATCACTGTATTTTCAACCGAAACAAAAATTGCTTTCACCTTGACAATTCAGTGAAAATAGACTCTAGATATTGAGGAGGTCCTTCTATTATAGTATTAAGTCAGAATCGTTGAAGATTGTGAACAGAAGCTACGACATTTAGCTTTTAAGATGAGTAAATATAAGCATAGAATAAATTATAAACATACGTCATTGCAATCTTAGAGATCCACGTTGAACGTCTACTTAAGATCTCGTTAAACAGCTCCGGTGTTATCTAATTTCAGTCACCGGCAATTCAACCGTCAACCTGTAGAAATCTTTCTACCTCGAAGCTTCGTCCCTGAACAAACATTTTCTAGCCTTTCTCCCTCTACCTGTGTACTCTTTCTCGCAAAGCAGTGGCAACGAAAATTTCTAAGCGAAACGTAAACCCGATGCGTCGATAAATTGCGCTCGTCGACCACTTGGTTGCGATTCGGACAAAAATCAGTAACTTAGCGCAGGCTAAGCAATTCGTTGTACAAACCATTAACCTTGCAAAATCATTCGCATTCGCCATCGAGTAACCCGCGGCCATTGCGCTGGCTAATTTGACGCAACGCTTGAAGAAACCGCAGACTTGCAAATAAAGAGAAATTGCACTACGAAATGGAATCTAACGAATATACTGTAAGATGAGTGGTCATTTGTGCATGCGTGTGGGCGACCGGATCATCTTGCAACGGACCGAAGGGTCGCCGGTATGTTTGGAAAACTCGAGTGACTGAGAGGGTGCGAATGAAAAACTCTGTTTTGTTAACGCTGCTACGTTTTGATTTTGTTATAAATGTCGGAGACAGTTTTCCGCGAGCGATCGACCCAAGAAATTCTAAAATTCTATAACTAAAGACTGCAAGAATATCTCGTTAACAAAATCTCCGAGAACGCTAAAGAGAAGGGGACGAAGCTTAGGGTCGAATGAACGCAGAAACTGTTTTTGAAAGGCGTGCGTATCGTCGTTTCTGCGAGCTTTCCGCGAGCTCGAGCCGGTTGTTATGAAATTTTTTAAAGGCCACCATCGCGCCGAGATATACGCCCCGCCCGTATATACAATCCTGGAAGCTATACCGGTAACCCTACGGGGGTGAACATAAAACCTGTTTCAAGTAGAAGGCCAAAATTACACGTCCCGTAGCTCAAGTTTAGTTGGTGATCGCGCAGGCTCTTGGGCATAAAACAGTATACTGCCGCCTCTCCGAGGAGCTACTAAGATGAGTAGCAGCGATCCTTCGCGGAAAACGGTACTCGCCCCGCTGTTCCGAGGTGTTAGCCGCTTTATGCGCTCGATCCGGCCCGAAACAGAGCAGCAGCTCGATAATTAGAGCGTTGCATCGCCGGATACCGCTCCGAGTAGCACGAAGAAACGGATTCGCGTCCATTCGACGCTATCAAAATTCTCAAAGCGATTCGCAGCGCGCATCCTACGTGAAAAGAAAACCGATTCAACGATACCCGTCGGACTTTGCTTTTTTGGGGGTACTTGGTTCGGGAGGAACACCGAGGTTCGGATGATTGAAACTCGATCGTCCGGAGTCCCATCGGTTGCGATTCAATTGCCGATTTTTGTGCGAAGTTGAAAGTGTACGTGTACGACTTCCATTAACAGTCGAACATTCTTAAAATGACGATAAATTTTGCAATATTGAACTCTGTAAACTATTTTTAGAACTTTCTCTGTAGAATTTGCAGGATTGTAAAGAATAATCAAAATCGTAGGGCCTAGTTTGTTAAAAATTATTGTTTTTCTAAGAGTGTCGAATGTTAGTGGGAAACACTGTGCATCCATTGCTAGATGAGTCGGTATTTTAAAAGTTTCTGGCTGTACTTCTTCGGTACTTTCAGTCTTTTTATTGTTCTTTACGGTAATTATGTATTTTTGTCATGACTATACGTCCCATGCATGAATTTTTGATATTTTTTATTTGTAGAGTCACGTTGATGGCTCCTGTATGCTGATTTCGTGAAAACGATGCTAGAACACGTCTTGAATGTCCCCGATAATCTGCATTAAACATGTTTACTTACCGAATTCCGTAAATGTTGACGACAAAGTTACGAACAAAAATACAAATGTTGCGTTGTTCGACGTGAATTCGGAGCAGGAGCTAGGATGAAAATATTACATTATCGTGAAACGAACACGTAGATTGTTTTCGTACGTTGAAATGCATGGCGAACGAGTTGTGGAAGTTGCATTACCGTTCGGAAATTTTCGGAATCGGTTGTGCGGCGAGCACAGAAGACGGAAAGGGGTGACAAGCGCGATTAAGCAGCCCATGAAATTTCGAACGGCGGCTTACTAATAACGACCGCAATAACAACAACAATAACAATAGTAATAGTCGTTTTTATAGCCGCGCGTGAACAAAGGTTCCAGGGCAAGCCGGCCACTTTACAGCCCGACCCAAATAGGTACGGAGCAACGGGGGAAGGTCTGCGGAGAAAGGAGCATAATAATAATAGCAGATCCCGGGAGTGAGATACCGGGGCGCGTAATTCAAAAAGTACGATACGTACGTCGGACCGTGGAGAATACCCTGGTAATAGTAGTAAAAATCGCGGGATTGCGTCATTCCATAGCTGTGCGCCTTTCGTTTTTGCCTCTAGTCTCTCTTTCTTTCTTTCTTTCTTTCTTTCGCTCTTTTTCTCTCTCTCACCCTCTCCCACCATTTCCTGGCGTATTTTCCTCGGGCCCGAGGAACTTTACGAGTGCCGATAAATACGCCTCGCTCCCTAAGATGCCGATAAATTACTAATTTCCACGCCGTCTTCTCAACGCCGATAAAGTTCCAGCCACTATTCACGCTTCGGCCTGTTATTAATAATTCCCTTCAGGCTGGATGCAGTCCCGAAACGCTTTGACCTCGGCCAACCGATTTCTTTCAGACCGATTTCTGTTTTCGCTCTCCTCGTCCCTCCGTCTTTCCGTCCCTTTCGAGCTGTCTTTCCGTTTTCTATCTCTCGTATCTCGACTTTGTTTGTTGCGCGACCGTTTCCGCCGGCACATTTCTACTCGGAGAAAAGCCGGAGGCCATTAATGGCTCTCCGAGCCCGTACCCTAACAAAAACACTACTAGCCCTCGAACCTACCGCGAGACGAGTACTAATGATAGACGCCGCGCGATGCCGGTATCGCGGCTTCCAAGTTTCGACGAACAAGTTTCCTGCACGCATAGACGAGTACTATACATAGTCGGGGAACGCGGCGGACGAGACGAACGAACTTGCCGCGAACATAATCGCGACGAAATCAATTGACTAACCGAGGCCACTGGGGAGACTTGCAGTTTCCATTCGCTGAATATTAATTTGAGAGGGATCTTAGAAGCTGTGGTGTTACTTCTACAGCGTAAAAATAGATCGTATCGTCCAGGAAACTTGTCTTTTGCCCATTTTCCCCATTTTGGACAGAAAAAATTTTCAAAATCGTACCACGACCGCAATTTCATTCCGATCGAGCTGAAATTTGGTATACACACTGCCTACGTGTCCAGTTACTTGTAGCCAGCGTTAGAAACGAATCGGAGAAACTAAATTTTTTGACGGTTTCAAGAGTTGGGGTCGTGAGTTCCCACTCCAGTTTCCCAACTTCGGAAGTTGGCCTATTCCACCGATCTCAACATTTTTCGTAATTCGATTCCGATCGACCTGAAAATTGCCATACACTCTGACCGCGCGTCTAGAAACGTGTAGCCAAAATTACAAAAGAATCGGAGACCTAAAGATTTTTCGCGATTTATAGAAGGGGGTTACCTTCAATATTTG
>CM052093.1:18314616-18364375 GCA_028453745.1 Agapostemon virescens | reverse complement strand
ATATTTGGCAATATTTGGCAAATCTTTGAAGTCGTGCCCCGACCAAACTATTAGAGCTATCGACATGGGCCCAACGGCAAAATCTTCCCCAAACCTTCCTCTTTAAGGAGAGCTCTCAAAATTTAGGCTAGCATATCAGGGGACTTCAGGAAGCTACCTTTTATCAACCCCATTTTTCCCATTTTCGCCATTGAACGCCCCGAAAGTTCAAAGTCGCGCCACGGCCGCAATTTCATTCCGATCGAGCTGAAATTTGGTATACACACTGCCTACGTGTCCAGTTACTTGTAGCTAGAGTTATAAAAGAATCGGTGAAACTAAATTTTTGACAGTTTTTGCCACTTTTTTCTCGAGGGAGGTGACATCCGTCCATAGTTTGACAATCTTTGTGAGTGCGTTCTTTCTCTTCATCACAAGGAATAGAATTTATATGAAAGGTGTAAAAGTTGATTGAGTTTTAGTTAAAGGCAAGCAATTTTATGAGAATCGAATGGGGAAATTGTTAGACCTTCGTTGAGGGAGAGTGAAAGATTACTTTTTCTGAATACCGCTTGTTCTACTTTCTGGATCATTTATCTCTATTGGTTGATACGGCACGAACTTTCTCGGTTTCCATTCATATCTGCGCGATGATTCATAGATTGGTAACAGTTCTAGAATTTCCTCGAAATTTGTAATTGAGTTTTAGTAAACCTTTATGAATCATAAACGCACGAAGATCCAATTATTCATGCTACGAGTCAACCAACTATTTATGGACCCAGTTTTTTGGACATAACTTACCGTACGGAAGTAGCATATTAATGCGCACTTTTTATTACTCCGCCATTATACCAAGTGTATTTATATAATATTCAATCTTTGTAGATAAGCTTCATGTAACTGGAACGAAATGAAGTATCACTTTCAGCGGTAATTGCATTTTCGTATAAATAGCAACTCACAGTCGTATTCTTTTATATTTTCCTTCTCTTACATATTATTTTCGAACAATTCACCGACCCACTTTCTGAGCACAACGAAGATCGAACATGCCTCGTCGTAAAACGTTGTATCCAAAGAAAACCGACTGTGTAGGAAATATTTGGATCATCCGTAACTTCAAAACTATCTAACGATTATCTCTTCTCGATCTCTCTTCCGTCCCTCCCCTTCGAAGTAGCGTGAGACTTCGAACAGACCCCAAACTCTTCGAGTTCCATTTCATCTCGGACCGGTGAAGGGGTTAATCATCGCGGCAGCTGAATGCGTCTGAATGGCTAGAGTTCGAGAGGATCGACGCTTGTGTATCTCGCCGAGAATCAAGAATGCGCGATGCACAATATCGTCGGTCCTAAAGACGCCGAATTCATCCTATAGGACGATTTTTTTTTTTTTTTTGGAACATCGATCTCTCACCTTCTGACCCGTCTCTTTCTCGCAGCGCTATTATCTCGTTAGTGCGGCGCTGTGTCACGGTTCAACAAAGTTTGAGGCTCGAGACCGAAGATCGACCCTTTCGAACTGCATATTTCTCTTTTTCTTTCTCTCTCTCTCTCTCTCGTTCTCTCTTTAGCTGACTATTTCTCTCTGCTGGGCTGGCTCTGTTTAGACTTTCCCTCAGCCATCTGACTTTCCGCTTCCCTCTCCGTTCTTTCAATTCTCTCTGCTCTCCGGTTCTCTTTCTGTCTCCGTCCGTCTCGTTTTACACAGCTAACGAAAGCGTCGACTATATATCCCAGAGCCACGAGGATGGAATTTTCAGTGTGTTTCCCTTGGTTATTCAGGTCCGCACTCTCGCCCCAGATTTTCCCTGCGAAGGTATACAAGCGCAGCGGGCTCGGGTTGCGCTCGCTGTTCCAGATATTTCGTCGCGATACACACCGACGGCGGGGTGCACACCGAGCCGCGGCTTGCTCCTAATTGCCAGCCCAGTTACCCCGTATGCACGCGGATTCGTCAAATTTTTTATTTGCCGCGCGCGCGGTTCTCGCACTTGTTAGCTCGCCGTCTAATAAGCGGGAGAGAGCGTTGAACGTGCGCACCGCGCCGCGCGACAGAATAAAAATGTTATTCTTTCCGCGGAGCCGGAGAGCTCCGTAATTATGTTGTAACGCGTTGCCGGGTCTGCGTTAGGTTTCCTTCGCGATCGCCCCATTGTTAATAACGACCGACTCTCTCTCTCTCTCTCTTTCTCTTTTTTCCTCTCCCTGTCGGTGTACGCGAGCGTGTGCGCGCGTCTGCACTCGTCGACAAAGGATATCGAGCAGGCCCGCGCGCCGCAACCCGTCGCAAGAACGGGAAAACGAGCGAGCGATATACGTACGTCGCACTCGAAACGGGAATTTCACGGTTAATCGAACGCGCGATTGCATTGCTTCCCCGTGTTTCTCCCCACGGGGATCAGAAAAATCGACGCCGAACGCAACGTGTTCCTCGACGAATTCCACCTTTGGCATCGCCCGCGCCAGAGATCGTACCAGCCGATATGGATAACGGACAATTAGTCGGCCGTTTCTCGGTATCGGGCGGGGGCGTAAGAGCAGATCTATGGACCGTGGCCGATCGATGCCTTCGATCTCCAATGAGATCCGCGGCCTTACCGCGAAACATGGGAAAGGAACCGCGGGAAGGCCGAAGGCCCTGCAGTGACAGGCATTTTTGCCGAGAAGCATTAACACGTTCACTGCCACGTCGGCCACGAGTGACACGATTCTTCGTGTATCTTTAGAAATTAACGTTGTTCGCATGGCAATTGCTCGGCCCGAACGTCGTTGGCATTTGTAAGATCGAAAAGAGTTCAAGGAGCTTTACTGCGAGTTCTAACTCTGAAAGTTTTATCGCAACGATTACTTTAGTTTTGTGGGAGTTCAGGGGATGATTGTTCAGGAGATTGCGTGGTAAACAATCGTTCTTTTCTCACTGTTAGCTAGATGGTCGAAAATGTTCGCGGTCGATTCTTCTGGAAGTCAAGGCCCGTTTTCAAAGAGTATCACACAATTTTTACTTATAAGTAGCAAATCGTTGAAAGAGGATTGTAGAAAATAGTGGTAACTGCACAATGTCTATCGACAGGAAAATATCTGCGTTGGCAAAGAGCTGTCAGAAAGTATTACGTATTCTCCTCGAAACGTTATCGATTCTTAATCCTTTTATCGATTTTCAAATCGATCGAGTTTGGTAGGAAAGAACGATTGATTTTCAGCAAGATGTCGCTAAATTCCCGACCCGGAGGACCGTGGGTCGGGTAAAGACGGCGAAAGAAAGAGGGAGAGGGCACCGAGAGAAAGCGAAGAATGACGTGTTCGATAATTAGCGTATTATGCATTCGGCCGCGTTTGATTTATCGGGAGCCTCGAAGGGGAACAGGATGTGCCCCCGGGGCGCACCCAGCTTCATCTCACGCAACTCTCTCCCGCCCCCCCTTCGACCCTTGGTTCTCTCTCTTTCTCTCGGCGTGTCTCGGTGTATTCTCGACTCCGAGCCTCTTCTTCTCTCGCGATGCACACGCTCTCTCGTATCCCTTTCCCTCTCGATTCTCTCTTGGACTCTCGGCCCTCGTGGATTCTCCATGTGCAAGTTGCACACGCGCGCGCAGTATCTCCGTTCCTCTCTCCGGTGCCCTCTCTCGACTCTCTTTCGCTCTCCTCGGCGTCGTCTCGTCCGCCCATCCTTCTCACCAGCTCACGGTGTGTATTCCTCCTTTCTCGTTCTCCCGACGCTTCTCCTTTTCTCCGACGGCCCTCGCGGCACTCCTCCTTCGAACGTCTCTCTCTCCCTTTCCCTCCTGTTATTCAGCTCGGCCCTTCCCGAGCGAGCCCTTTTTTCCTTCTCTCGTTCTTACCCGTACCTACTCGCCATTATCTCCTTTCATTGGCCTTCGTTGCCTCGCAGCGGCAATAGTTCAGAAAGGTAGACAGAGACCGGGAACACCGGTGCTATTCCCTTCCCCTCCCTTCTCTCGAAAGACTCCCTTCGACAATAAGCGACCGCCGCCCTGTGCGCCTGTGTGCGTGCGCGCGCGCGAGAGAGAGACATCCTTCGGTCTCATCGACACGGAATCTCGACGATCGATCCTCGCATCCATGCAAACGCATCGGGGAACGAGTCCATCCGGATCCATAGATTCCGATGGCGACGCCGGCCGTTTGTCTAGCTGCTAAACGCAGCCAACCGGTTGACCGCGATCGCCTTCGCACTTTTTGACGACGAGTAATAGAATAGTTTACAGTGTATACCGTAAAATAGTCAGCGTTGGTGTTTCATTCGCTTGGCACGTCGAGGTATTTTCAATGACTAACTTTATTCGGAACACAGGTGTCCGAACAGAATATCGGGAACGATTACAATGAGTTCAAGAAGCGATCTCAATTATAAACTTTGATGCTTCAATTTTTGGTAGACTGATCGAAGTACTTAGAACGTCGGATTTTTGGAGAATGACTGTTCGAAGTTTCTTAACGACTTGCCAAATGAAAATCAATTTTGTTCTAGCATGCTAGAAGGCGTTGCAATAATCTTGGAACGGTGTCGGCCAATGACATAATAGAGAATAATAATAAGGGGTCTGTGCTTGGTGAAAACTTCTTAACGAATCGACAAATGAAAATTAATTTTGTTCTAGCATGCTAGAAGGCGTTGCATTAATTTTGTTCTAGCATGCTAGAAGGCGTTGCATTAATTTTGGAACGGTTTCGGCCAATGGAATAATAGAGAAAAATAATAAGTGGTTTGTGCTTGTTCGAAACTTCTTAACGAATCGACAAATAAAAATTAATTTTGTTCTAGCATGCTAGAAGGCGCTGCATTAATTTTGGAACAGTTTCGGCCAATGAAATAATAGAGAATAATAATAAGCAGTCTATCTTTACATAAACCGCTTTTCGTGGAACGCGTTGTTGTACTCCAAGTTCGGTCAAGTTTCCCAAGGTAATTTTCCCTGCGATATTTCACTCGATCGCCAATGACTCGGCGAACAATGGCAGGGTAGGGCATCGTTTCGGGCAGGGTCTACCTGAAATCGAGACCTGCGCTAGTCAGCTGGGCCGTCGAGGATCGAGTTCTCCGATTCCAGGAAGCGCGCGCAATCGACTGAGTCCCAAAAATATTTTCTTTGGCAATGACTTTTCCCCTGACCGAGGCGCGTTTCGTCTTATTGGCTGCTCGCTCAGTGGCCGTATCGCAGGACTTCGGCTCGAGACGTTAGCCTCGAACCGAGCGTGGAAACAGGGAAAGGGTGCGCGAAAAGTTTCGAGGGCTGGAAAACTCGAGCGAAGCAACGAACCGGAGAGCCAATACCGATTGGTTTCGCCGATACGGATTGGCGCACGAACGATCGGCCGAACTTCTCTCGGGGAAACTGTTCGCCGAAGTAAATCGCGAAAAGAAGCCGGCTTCTTCTTGGGAACTTGCTTAACAATGGTTACCTCGTAAACAAAGTCTCGAGGGCCTGCTTCTGACGCTCCCAGGACACGCGCGATATCCTTTTCGCCTCTTCATACGTACCATTCTTTGCAGAAAATATTCTATTGAAATTCGAGACGCGGTTGCTGAGAAATTCTTTCAGTTCACACGCCCGTCACACGGTTTCGTTCCTTACCGTAATTCAATTTCGTACTTATTATCAAGTCAAAGTACATTAACGGTCAGACTAAGCGCATAGCAACGCTAACCTGCTGCGCTGCAATTTATCTTAACCCCGTAGCACTCGAATGAGGGGACATTAAATGAGGGGACAATCCGAGGGGACATTAAAAATTGCCATACTGTTATTCAAATCAACTTTTACATCGTTACGTTTGCATACAAGAATTCGGTAAAAATTGAAGTGTCGCAGGTACGAGTAATAATGGTAAACTGTATATATGTAGGAAAAGAAATGAGAAATTTTTGAAATAAAATTACTCACTTTAACGCAGTGAACGCCACGTCGATCATAGGTGACGCTATTTTCTGACAAAGTCGAATAAATTCAATTTCACACTTACTGTTAGATCAAAGTATGTTAACAGTCAGATTAAGAACATAGTAAAATTAACCTCGTGCACTTTAGATTTATTTCAAGAGTGTAAAACAAAGTACCGCGTCGATCTGAAAGTTAACCAAATTAATTTTTCTTACGGTACAGACGAGTATATTGGATCAACGTTATTCGAGGAACCTTCCTGCACCGGCAAACGCTTGATTCGTTCGATTCAGTTTTTCCTCGAGGGTTGTATCTCTTTTCGCGAGCGGATTTATCTGCGCGAGGACCTTTATCGAGCGAATACGAGAACTTTCGTCGGAAAGTTATCGGCGCGAGTGATCCAGCATTCCTTTTGCCTCGAAGAGACTGTCGCCGGTCTCCTCCTTTTTGTTCCGAGTTTCCTGGAGCACGCTCTCTCTTGGCGAGTCCCTCGTCCTTCTGCCGGGACAAAGATCCGAGAAGAGACCCTTACGGCGGGACAGAGGGCTGTCAGGTGTATCGTGCTATGAATGGCGCGATAAAAATAGCGCGTGGATCGTGGGGGATCGAGCAACCCTTCCGGCCGAAGGATCGACTTTTATGTAAACGATCGTCGACGTCAGCGTGTTCCGGCGCGCGGCGTTGCACTTTTTCTTCCCTCGAGGAGTGGCCTGGACCGGAGGTCGTGGATGATCGTCGAAGACGAAGACGACGATCAAGTAGGAGAATGAAGGAGGAGGAGGAGGATGAAGAAGAAGAAGGCAGGAAACCATCGGGTGGCTTTTCGAGCGGTGTAACGCGCGCCGCGGGGTGCGTCGCGACGATGCACGTCGTCGTCGTCGTCGTCGTCGTTGGTTGCTGGCATTATCGATGCCAACGTTAGAGGAGGCAGACAGACTACCGCCATAGCGAGATCGACACGCACCGGTCGCTTAAGCGATTCCGTCGATAACCGGGAGAAATCGATTTTCCTCCAGCCGTTCCCCGACGTCTCCTGGTTCTGGGACGAACGCGCTTTACGAGACGATTTTATGAATTCGCGGGATGAGATCCATAAAGCTCACCCTCTCAGCAGACGGGATCTCGGGATCTTTTGTTTCAATTTTCCAAAGGGGATTCGACGCGCGATAACGTAACGACACTGATAAAAACCGATTCCCTGGTCGACGATCCACGGATTCGGCCACGCTCAGATGATTCCTGAGCTTCGCGATAATACACCGACACGGAGGGGACTAAGGTGGATCACAGACGATGCACCAGGGGTGACATGCACGGCTACGGTGATTATATCAATAATGGCTCCCCCGAGGATCGATCTGTGCGATGCGTGCGCTGCTCGACGCCCGACGATCCCCGAGAAACGAATGAAAATTGTATCCCTAATTGTGACGGGAAAAGAAATCGACTGCGGAGCTTCGTTCGCGATTGTAGAGAATGATTTAGGGAAATCAAATTAAGCACGGAATTCGCTAAATCTCTGTGCTATTCCCGTTACAGATACTTAGCGATTCGAGGAAAGGAAGATGTGCAACGCGTATTTTCTTTTTCTTTCACGAGACGAGAGAACGATAAGAGTCGGTAAGACAAATCATTCGCTTTGAGACGTCTGTAGTACATCGTGTATGCAAAGTACTTTTTAGTAATACGTCTGTACGTCATTGTTAAATTATAAGCAACACGTTGTAATATTAGATGAAACCCAGGTACCCAACGTGTGTCGCTGCGTTTAACAATTCGCAGTATTTTTTCTTCAAAGACTGAACTAGAATTATAAAATTTGCTGGTTATTTAAGAAATTGTAACATAGTCGGAGTTGAAACGGAAATAGTGAAGTGGTAATGAAAAAACTAACGAGCAATGCATTATTACATTAAACGAGATGTGAGCACGAACGAATGTTGCTCCACTTAACTACCTGCAGTACATTTTTTCCAAGTCTGAACGAGATCTGTACAGCGTGGCTGGATGTTGAAGAAGATATACCGTAGCCGGAGTTGGAAAAAAACAGTACAGCGATGATAAAAAAGTTCTTCAGTAAAGAGAGAAACTCGTAGAACAAAGGATCGTCGAATGCTATCGTAAAAGAACCGAAGTCAAACGTGTAACCAACGGGATTCGTAATTCTATGACATCGAAGTTACAGAAGTCGACGGAGTGGGGGTAGGGACTTTGTAAAAATTAAACAAACGAAAACGCCGTGTCCCGATTATTCAGAGAAATTTGCTACCGTGCTTCCCCCGATTTCGTGGTTTGCAGCCCTGCTCGCGGTATCAGATCGCCGGATGAGTTAATACCGTCCCCTTTTTATCGCGGCGTTAATAAATTTATCGGTATCTCGGCCGCGCGATCTTTTATTATTATGTGTCGCCTTTAGAACCGCGCGAGATTAGCTCGGTTTTTCTGGAACGTAATTAATTTTGCGATCAGCGTCGAACCGGTCTCCCTGCCTCCCCTTCGGTCTGCTCCACTGGAACGCATCAACCCCCTCCGCCGCGTCCGCCCCTGTCAGATTTATCGTTATTGCAGCCGCCTTATGCGGCTCTGATGTCGGGTATCAACGTTATATACACGTTTATGATGTCTCGAAACCGAGACAGGATGATGCACCCTATATCAAATCGCGGGCTAATAAAGCCTTCGCGGACCCGTGCGCGCCGCGAATAGCGTTCCTCCGTCACGGTATTCAGCAACGGCAATAAAGCGCATTTACGACGACCTCCCGGGCTCTGCAGGCCGCGACGGTTTTCCACTCTCCACTCACGATTTTCCCGTGACTTTCCCCGCCCCCGTCAGCCCCCGTGGCCCACTTCGATCCAGACTGAAACCCGAGCGACATTTCCGCGGAAAGTCGACGCGTCGAGCCGCGATGCCGACGGCTTGATTGCATGAATACGGCCGGCATGCCGATTTACGAGACGATCGATACCCGATGAGCCTCGTTTAATCAGAATATTTAGTTTGCCGTAGAATTAACCGATAATACCTGCATAAAAGGTCATCATACGATAATACTTTACTTTGCATTCTAATTTAATCAATTGTATTTCATTCGTAGTCGCGTGTTTTACGGAAACGTATCCTGCAGCACGAGCCAGAAGAAATAATGGGTACATAAAAATGAATGAATTCGAGAAACGCACGAGGAATAAGTTTAGTCAAGCCTGTATATATATAATACGGTACAAACTAATTGCTTTGTCAACGAGTTGAGTTATACGTTTCGTGCTCTGCTGGAATGTTGTAAGAAAACATTTTGTATGATATGGACGATGTCCTTTGTATTCCTTCATTCTATCAACCGGGATTGAAATTAAAAAGATGTTTCCAATGAAAATAACTAAATACGCTTAACGATTCGAACGTGTACGATGAAAATCACAGAAACGTTAAATTGATTTAATCGTTTCATTCCTCTAAGGCAACATGGACATTTAGTGCTTGATAAGTTTAATGTTAATCAGATTACGGTACAAAAGAAGTCTAGCTTGAGTTAACCCCTTGTGAATCTTCTAAACATGTATTTCCTTAATTTTCTTTAAACGGAAATTACATTTTATTTAACACTTTGACTGCCATGTCACCCATATATGGGTGACGGAATTATTTGGCCAAGTGTAAAAATAAATTTGTACATTAATATATTCGTTGCACTAAATTTAGTTGAGATCTGGAGAATAGAAGAAGGTTGAAGGATAACATTGTGTCATACATTTTAAGTTTTCAATTGTTACTTCGTTAAATAAATTAGTTTGATTTTGTGGAATTTTTGAGGTCGTTAGTTAGGCAGTTAAAGTGTTAATCGTTCATCGTATACGGTCATTGGAATTATGCGGAGGACAAAGAAAGTCTAGTTACAGTTATCGTAAAATAAGTCGTAGGACAAGGGGTTAAAATTGTAAGGGATGGGTTGTAAAGAAACTAAATAGGAACATTCGGAAGCTCTGATATAACAAATATTTTAACCATTATATTGCGAATCCGCGGGACGAGTGTATGTATATTTTCCCGTGAAAGGTGAAAACAAGTGAAACAGGGCGGCGGTTATGAGAATAGAAATTCCATAGAAAGGGTAACCGTTTGAAACGCGAATCGCGAACGTTTGTCCGAAGCCCGGCGAATTTCCCGACAAGCGTTGCTTTCAGAGGAAGAAGCCCGGCGTTGTGCTGCGATGACAAATGCCGTGTTTCGAATTTACTCTCTCGCCTCGTCGTAAAGCTCGGATGCTCCTCTAAAGGGCGGTTCGTGCCGGGCGTTTGCCATTTTCTCGAGCGCGCCCTCCGTTTTTACAAGGGACGCCGTTGAATCTGGATACGCGCTCCGGGGCTCGGTTTCGCGGCGCGCTATAAAATTATTCAACCGGTACACGCGTCACGGATTTTGAACGAAACTGGTCGTCGTAAAAGAAACGCCCCAGGAAAATGGCAGAGCGAGCGAGCGAGCGCATCTCGTACGCTCCGCTCCGCTCTGCTCGGCTCTGCGAGCGATGTTTCGTTCTCGCTGTTCCCGGCTGCATGTTCCGCTACGCGTCGACATAGTTTTCTCGGTCGTTCCTGCGCGCCTCTAAATCTGCTGTTATCGATCCTCCCGGGAAAATCTTCTCTGCGTAGAGCTGCGTCGCTGCGATATTTTAATACACCTAATTTTTCAACTTTTAACCTTGCAAGCAGCCTCGAAGATTACTTCAGCTTGATACGCTGAATCTGTGCTCTTCGTTGCTCGGCTGCGAAATTTCCATCGGAAACGTATTTCTGTCAGACATGTGTGAAATTAACACTTTACCGACCGAAAGCCTATTAAAAGGTTTTTCAATAACTGCCCTGTCACAAAATGAGGTTTGAAAAACTGCTTTTACATTGTAATTCGTAACGAAATTATTAGATAACGTTACTTAGGAGGCCTTGTTGATTCGCAATAAAAATGTCTGTCGGCGTAGAGGGATCCATAGAAAAATTTTCAGTGATGAACCATGGACCTTGAACAATTCTAAAATAATGGCCGGTCGGTAAAGTGTTAACAATTTAACTCCGCGCATCCGACATCTGTACGATTTACCGACTCAGGAATATTTAAAAATTGATTACGAATTATTAGATTATTGGATGCGATGTGCTTCTGCGAAGAATTTTTCGGATCTTAGAATTTTAACCCTTTGCACTCCAAGCAATTTTAATTCGAAAATCGGGACATATTTTTTGCATAGAATAGTTACGTTGTCCGTGGTTCATTTCCTTTCGTGCATATAAAATTTGTTATTATTATTCATACGTACAACGCTTCAATTTTTATCGATTTATTAAATGCAAACATGGCAATGTTGGTTTGAATAATATTGTGGCAATTTTTAGTGTCTTCTCAGAGGAGCCATCGGAGTGTTAAGGGTTAAGCTAACTAGGGCAAATATCAAAACCTTTAAATCTTGAGTTTAAAAAATGGGTTTGCAAGGTGAACGTCGAGAGGCGAATTCGCTATCATTAGGCAGAAGGTGTCGGTTGAAAGAAGGTTAAGACGTGGATAAATTCTAAACAGCGAGAGGGAGGTTCCGTTGTCAATAGCGGACGGGCTGGAAAAGACGTCGCGTTGACCGTTGGTTGGGCGGATATCTAGCAACGTCAAAGCCGCTTCCGGTCATCGAGTCACGCCGTAGGAATCCGTAGCAGAGAAAAATCCGAGCGATGCAGTGGCGAGACGGACGGTTCGACGGGACGGACCGTTACCTCGAACCTTTCGCTGCCGGATAAAACGGAGGCCAGGGGCTCTCTGGCCGTGGCTGGGCTTGCTTCGGCTTTCAGGAGAGCGTAAAATCCTTGTATCCCGGTGCCCAGGTAATCGGCTGGTCCCGTAAACAACGCGTAACTAAAATTCAAGCAGTGTTCTAAAAGCCGTCGTAAAGGCGCGGCAGGTTGGGATTGCGTTCCGGCTGTTTACATCGCCGAGAGAGAGAGAGAGAGAGAGAGAGAGAGAGAGAGAGAGAGAGAGAGCGTCCGCGGAGCGTTCGCTCACCCTTGCAAATCTGTTTTCGTCGTTGTGTTTCCCATATAATCCGCGTGCGCGCGTCAGGCTTGCAACGGTTGTTGACCGTTTCGACGGGCCACGCGTCTCGTCGCCGACACGAATAAATAAAAGGAGCAAAACCGATTCATTCCGGAGGCGTGTCGCGGATCGATCGCCGATGCCGGCGCGCGTTTTTCTGCCGGCGACGTTTTCACGGCGACGCGGCGTTAACGTTCATTTAACCGGCCACCCTCGTCGTTTGCCAGAAAGACACGCCATTCTCGCGTTACCTCTTGCGCCGCGGAAGGGAAGCAAAGGGAGGGCCCGAGAACTAAACGAAGGGAACCACGGAGAAAGAGAGAAAGAGAGAGGAAGAGAGAGAAAGCGAGACAGAAATAGAGAGAGAGAGGAAGAGAGTGAGTCGGTGAAGGATGAAAAACCGCAGGGTGGGGCCAGCGTCGTGTGTTCCGGTCAGTACCATCTTCTCCATCGTGGCCTCGGCGTGCCCCTTCGTAATTTATGTTTGCTTTATGGCCAGGAGAATAAGGAAGCGTCTTATTAAAGACAGTCGCGTTGCTGCTCACGAGGGGTGGGGGGAGGGCATCTTCAACCAGGGGACATGTGGAGAGAGACAGAGAGCGAGAGACGCGCACGGAAAGCGAGAAAGAAACAGTTGAAGACGTTCGCCGCGTCTTTCGCGTCGTCTTCGCGAAATTCTCCGAGTTTTTCGCCCGGCGTAGTTTTACGCTTTTAGCTTTCCTTCCTCCCCCTTCTCTCCTCGACCGTACTTTTTGTTTTGAGAACAAGCAACGTTTCGTTAGAGGCGCGTCCATATAAACGTGATCGTAAAGCTCCGTAAATTGAGTTCCTCCGCCTCGTTGGCCGTCTAATATCTCTTTCAGAGGGTGCTCGTGTTTCTACTATTAAATTGCTTGTTTTCAGTTTTACCGGCCCACTGACGATGAAACTGAACCTGGCCCAGGCAAAGTTTCCTCTGCCTCGGCGATCTCTTTGAGCGCGATTTAGAATCGCACGCGCCGGTCGGCAAGAATGATTTTCGGTCTCACCTGAAACCGAGCAATTTCCTTTTTACTCGGAGAGGCTTCTGGCGAAATTGAAAAGTACATTGAGCCTCGTGGAGAGCATAATTTACGGACAAACAATGCCTTTACAGGCTGTCGCTCTGCTCGACAGGACCACGCAACGAACGATACCGGATCACCGTCGACGCGGTTACATTATTACACGTAGTTCAATTGCGAGTGCGTTTTCCCTTCTGCAACGACGCAGCGTCGATACTTCTTTCTCCCTTTTTCCTCCGTTTGATAGGAATGAATACGTTGACGTTGGTCCGGAATCGTTCGCGTGCGGTATTGTTAAGTGAGCGACAACCTTTATCCTCATTGTTACTTCGGTAACACTGAAATAGCTCCTAGCTTCGCTCTAATGCCGAAACTTTAACCGTTACAACGTTCACCGTAGTTAAACATCATTGTTGAACTAATTGCACGTACTTTCGGCATTTAGAGAAATATACAAATCAATCAAAAGTCAACCTTTTCATTCCAAGTATGAAGCGGTTATTACGTATTGCTATTTATTGTTATCCCGGTGACGAAACGAGCTCGCATTCATCCTCAATTTCTATGAGTCAGTTTACAATAGCATAAGTAGTCTAATCATCGTACATGTCTAACCGTCCTACATGAATCATAGGATTAGATCTTGAAGTCTCAATCACGTACACGAAGATTATCATCGACCGAAGTGAAAGGAACGCACACCGTGTTTCCTGCAAGTTCGTAGCGACGAAGCGCAAGATGGCGCGCGACGCCGGTCTTCCTCCGTCAAAATGGCGACGACAATGGGGCTCGTAGGTTGAAAAGCGTGAAAGTGCCTCCGACCCATCATTACCTCGAAAGCAACATCAGGTATCGCACGGATACCGTTTACCGAGGTTCACCGTGTTCCTTTGCGTCACCAGATTCCGGGTTTTCAGACGGTGTTCCTACCACTCTTACGGTCGTCGCTTTCGAAGAAGATTCGGTGCAGGCATCGGGATTACCTGAAATCTACCTGAGAACACGCCGGTCGGCACGTTGTGTTGGTACGCGCAGTCCCACGGGAAATCCGTAGCTTTGTTTGCCGGACGTCACCGCGGGGATAAGCGGATTTATGCTCGGTCATTTCGGTCCGTGCTACCTAAGTTGCCACTATTGTGCGGCTATCACCTGCGCTTAATAACGTGGAAACCCGTCCGCGTAATCGGCGTGTAACTGGCCGCGCAATGGAAGCTTTCCTTAGCCGCGCCGGATTTTTCCTCGAGGCAACTCGAAACAAGACCGTCGCAAAGAGATTCTTCCGTTCGTTCCGAAATCGTCTTTTATTATATCCGGCGGGTGATCGAAAATCGGACGAACGAACGGTGCAACGTTTGCGTAAAAATTCCTGTTCCCTTCGACCGTGGCTGTAATCGTAAACGTAATTATTACGGATCCGAGTCCCTGGGCTGAATCGATCGCCGGCAACCGTAGTATAACCTGTGTACAAATTAGTTTTCCAGAACGAATCTGGGATCCGGGTCGCGCAGCGAATTCATTTTTCCATTAATCAGTTCCCGTGTCTCGCGAACTGCTCTCGAGATATCCAGAAATAACGAATTTAATTTCGTGCAAAATCAAATTTGCATGTAGTTTTATTTGTCACGGATCCGAACGAAAAACCGATTCGTTTCGAATAAACGAGATTGCTAATATGACGCGACAGCTGTATAGATATTACGATTTCCGAGCGTGCGTTCTATCGATTCCGATTATCAACTTAACAATTATTAATTCCGACCCGTTCCGTCGGGGACACGTTCGTTTATCGTGCCGCGTTGGAAAAAGATTTTCGCGAATTTGTTTTTCGATTAGAGTCGTCCTCGAGATGAAAGGGGACCGGTGCGTCGTAGAAGAACGAACGAACGGGGAATGAAATCCTGCGCGGAGACAAAATATTCGCGGGCGTCTGCTTGCGACGTGCACGGTTTCAAACGAGGGAAACGCGTCAACGTCAACGGCGTTTCGCGGGATCGGGCGAAATGCAACATGGCCTAGATTTTGTCGGCAAAGTCGAAGCGGTGGCAGCTGGCCCGATCGACAAAGCCAGGAACGAGAAGTCGTTTCCCCGTGAGAAACCAAGAGAGAACCGGGCAAAAACGGCATTCTTCTGCCGATCGTATATTCCGCTAGTGTCTACATCTTCGGGGCCGTCTTATCCGTTCGCTGGTAATGTAAGGCATTAAAAAAAATCCCGACGATCGAAAAGGAAGCATAAAGATGAGTCGTTGGCGGCAGCGGCCGCGTCGAGGCCAGCGTGAGCGCAAGCGAGCGGAGCCGGTCGCTCGGTCTCCGAGCCTCGTATTGTATACGAGCCGTTTAGCCGAGAAATCGTCATTTAGATACTTGCTAAAAGCGATTCGCCATAAAACTGGGACCACGGGGCCCGATAGGAAGTCTAATGCGGCCCCGTAGGCCGACACGCACCTCGGGACCCCGGCGAATAATTTTACCGCGTTTATGTAAAATCCTCGTGTGCGTCGGTCATAATCCACTCTCGCGACCACTTTCTCCACTCTCGCCGATGCGATGAAATCGACCACGGGCATCGTCGGGCCCAGAGTCCTTTATGCTGTTTAGGGCGCGACCGTATCTTCGAGGAAACGTCTCGTGACAACGACCCGGCCGATGACAACTCGCTTTATAGATTCGTCTCGACCGTCGTCGCCGACAATTTCGAACCCCCGCGACACGGTTACCCTCTTCGCATAAGCTCGTCCCGGAGATAACGCAATCTGTGTCGCGACTCTGGCTTGCCAAATCTGATCCGTTCCGCGCCAGCCAAGGCTCTCATTGTTTGGAGACCGCGGAACAAAAGATTTTCTGCTGAAAAATAGCTCTGAACATTTTACTGGAAATCTGCGGCTTTAAATCTCCGATGCGGCCAGCTCTTCTTATGCTTCGTTTAGTACATCGTCGAGTTGGTTCCATTTTTCATCTTTTTTTTTTCATTTTTTTGTGATACGTTTTAGTTGTCAAAAAGCCGGGAAATTTTTGCTTAGTTGCGACGCAAAAAATTGTTATCTCCTCTTTCGAAATACTATTGAAATATTATTATTAGTTTTGCAGTATTGTTCGCTTTGCTTCCATCGTGCACAAGCATCGCGTATTATCTCTTATTTGTTTAAGCGTATTTTTTAAATAATAATGAGTCGCGACTTTCTTCAAGAGAAATAGTCTAGTCAAATGTGATCAGATGAACATTTTTATGTTCGTAGATTGATTTGTACATAATAATTAAAAGTTCTCTTTTTCGATAAAGAATCAATAGGTTCAATATGTTGAAAATAATACGACTTGTAATCAAAGTCTAACAATGATACAAACACCGGTATAAACTGAAGCATGGCAATGAGTATAGACAGTCGATTTCGTATGCGGAATAAGATTGAATGTCTGAATTCAGGAGTTAGAACAGGTACGAATGCGACGAGTCAGAGTCGTGATTAAGATTTCGAACAGAATCTTTTAAACATGTGTTTCCTTAATTTCCTTTAAACCGAAATAACATTTTATTTAGTTTTTAATTTATTTAATTACAAATTTCACTTTTCTTTTTGTAGTTTCGCGAAGGATAAAGAAAATCCAGTCACTGCTACCAGAAAATAAATTGTAGGCTAAGGGGTTAATAAAGACAAAACTTCTCGAAGCTCCTCGGTCAGCCGATGTATCGCGGTGCAGCAACGAGTGGCTCGGGTTGCAACGCGCGTAAGTGCCTTCGTGCCGGTGGAATTGCAAGGAAAGTAGAAACAGCGGAACTTGCCCCGGACGTAGAAAAAAATGATCAGAACGTTCGGGCAAAACCAATAAAACCCCTGAACAATTACCGAAACAATTCGGCAAATTCCATGGTATTTCGAAAACAATTTCCAAACAATCGATGGGCTCGAGCCTGAAATTCCAGTAGCGTCTGGAACAAGGATGCAGTCCGGGGTCGGTTGCACGAGGACACGTATCGCGTCCGTGGGTACCATCCGACATTCCAGGACCGTGAGGACGAGAGCGTTTACTCGCTCGCTCGCTCGCTTGCTCGCGCGGGAGAGCGCGTGCACGCACGTACGCGCGTAGCAACGCGTAAAATCCTCTCACCGGCCCGTTCCATCCGTGCTTTACGAGTGTACACACGTAGACACCGGGGGTACACGTCGGTACACACGCGGCGTGGCTCGGCGTGGCTCGGCGTGGCGCGGCGCGATGCGGAGTGCATCGGAGAGGACGCGGATCGGCGCGGAGCGGTGCGGAGCGGTGCGGAGCGGCGCGGAACAGGCTCGTCGGCCGTATACCTGTAATTTCGATGTCGCCATTGTTCGTCCGCTGCGACGATTAACGTCCCTTTAATAGCTTCGCCGACGATACCGACCCGAGAGGCCCGATCAGGAACGCGATGATCCCTCCGCCTCCTCCTCTCCGCTCGCTGTAATTCGCCGCGGCGCCGCGAGAAGCGATTCCGAGGACCGCCGTAATGGATTCGCTCGGAAAGAACGGTGCGCCAGGACGTGAGATCATAATTGCGATCGAAGAGATGGATAACTCTTCATTTCTCCGCCGTGCGAGCCTCTCGCGCGAATCACGCTCGGAAATTTGGGAACCAGAACAAAAATCGGGACGATACGCTGCGAATCGATCGGCCAAATTATATTAAGACATTCATAGACAATTTTTGGTATAAATTTAACGTACGATCGCTGCGGACGAATTTTAACGCGCGCGATAAATTGTACGAAAGGATAAATACGCGGCGAATCGATTCGTAATTGTTGTCGTACGCGTACACGGAATAATGTACGCAAAATTCTCGTGGTCGACTTCACTGTGACATTTTCTATAATTTGTATCGTCGTTAAAACCGCTGCTTCAAAAATACACCGACAGCAACCGTGATAAGAGAACACCGAAATGAACGTATAGATGTCGAATTCGTACACTGAATTGTTGGTTGTAAGTACGCGAATAAACATGTCAATCACTGTACGTTTCGTGTCGTCTAAATGAGGCGTTCTATTTAAATTCAAATATGATGCGGGAAATACGAAATCAGGGCGGTTTAAATCGTTTTATTAGCTTCGGCCTTGTTCGGAACACGCGCGACGGGTAATTTATAGCACCGAAGCTATTTAACGCGCGAGATGCCATTAATAAGAGCGTATTTTTCCGTTCGCCCAACAATCGTTTAAAGTAGAATTTTAGAAAACGAAGAACTCGAAGATCATGCAGATTTCGTGGCAAATTTTCATATCGATAAATCACTCCACCGAAACAGGAACGAGGCAACTGTACTCGATTACAGCCGCTTTCCTGAAAATAACCCGTTCAAGGAAGACCGGATTCGTTTGTAACGTCGGCAGACTGTGACCGCGACGGACCGGTAGAACAATTGATAATTTCTCATTGAACTGAGCGAAGCGGACCATTACGGCGTGGACAGCTTTCAAATAATAATAATAATAATAATCCCTGGGATCCGTCGAATACGTAATGCGATTTTTCCGAATTCCGTTCGGATGTTTTGAATCGAGCTGTGCAGAATTGAAATGTGCAGCCGCGTTCGGGGATCGTCCGTGCAAACTTGCGTCGGCATTCGTCGGCTCGTTATTTAAAGTTCTCTCGCGGCCGAGTGTACGAGCAATTGAATGAAACATATTGAAGCGTACCGCGGCCATTCACTCTTTTCGCGCGCGCATCGGATTCGAGGCGAAACGCGATTAACATGTCGTCCAATTTGCCAATGATTTACGATCGTTTCGTCTGTTGGAACGTCGGCGGGGGGTGCCCCCCGGTTATTACGCAGCTTTTAATAATAGAGACGACGCCCGTGTACGTACGCCGTTCGCGCATAAATCTTGCGGCGCGCGATTTCGCGCCAGCGATTAGCGTCGGAGCGCACCCTCTCTCCGATGGAAATTACGTATCCTTTTTTTCACCGATGCCCCAGCAGCCCCCTTTTTCCTTTTACTTTCCTGGCCCGGCGCGTTGCATCCTTCTTCTTGCCGCCTCCTTTCCCCGAGCGATCGGGAAAAGCGGAGGGATCGTCGGTAATTAGGTTAGAAAATTGGTACGGCCGCGAGGAATCTCCGTGCATGCTCGTCTTTCGCCGCTTTCTAAGCATCCCTTACAAACTCGCTTTCTCTCTCGCCGTATCATATTGTTCCGAAAATTCCGCGCGGGAAAGCGTCTCCACGGATTATTGTTCCGGAGTTAATTACCTGGTTAATACGGCCGAATAATTAAGCGTATCGAGTAACGGAGGTAGTTCGCGAATCGGGTCGACCCGCGCCGCGCGTTACTTTTCAGCCCGCACCCGCACTCGCGAACTGTCTACTTTGGAGAATTTTCGAGGGTGCGCATTGTCTCCCGGCAAACACGTAAATAATTATTCGTCCTCGTCTCTCGTACCCGCGGAACCCTTTGTCTTGCGATGTCGCGTGAGACGCGCGGCACGCTATACGGGCACGAAAAACACGAGTACCAGTCGTTCTTCATTTGTCGTAGACGTATTTCTATGGGTTAGTCACCGTTATTTTCAGTGTCGGCTTCGGTGAAGTGTGAATACACGCTTTCGAGATCGTGCTATTCTCAGTTCCTTAATTTCAACGGATTCTAGACACCCTTGCGCAATATTTCCGGCAAGAAATATTAATTCGTCCACGATTGCGAAACTTTTAATCTTTTGCTTCCTGCTTGATTTTCTTGCAATTTGTTACTGCTTTAATAAATTGGCTTCTTTGTTCGCTGTAGCTTTAAACATTTCTTCCAGCTACGTTCGAAACGTCTCTCTTTTCACGCGGACGATGCGTTGTCGACGAACGTCTCGCTTATTGGGAGCGGTGTGCGCTTCGGATGAATCGCATTATATAAACTGTAGATTTTCATGCTGAATAAAAATATTCTACCGGAGAAAAATGCATGTTGGTTAATGGTAACGCGACGTTATTTGCGTTCTTACCGTTTCATGTTATTTCTTTCGATTTCTGTTTGAAAGAACGAATTTTTCTAGATTTACCTCGAGCGATCCTTCCGATCGATTCTTTCGGATGAATCGCATTATATAAACTGTAGATTTTCATGCTGAAAAAAATGTTCTACCGCAGAAAAATGCATGTTGGTTAAAGGTAACGCGACGTTATTTACGTTCTTACCGTTTGATGTTATTTCTTTCGATTTCTGTTTGAAAGAACGAACGGAGAGAATTTTTCTAGATTTACAGCGAGCGATACTTCGAATCAAAGGGGTTAAATTGTCTCGAAAAGTAAGATACATTTCGAAAGAATCACTCATATAAAATCATGTATCTCCTCGTCCATTAAGTCGCACCGTCGCATATGTAGCACGAGGGACGTGCACACGCGTGTCCACGGGTTACACGATCGTGTTTGTCCGGTCAACATTTGCTGCTGCTGGTCTCGTATTAATGGCATTCGGATGGTCGTCGGGTCGAGACGCCGGTCGCGGGTTGTTTGGTGGGTCGCGCGACCCTTTGACCGGTCGGTGGACTCTCGGCAGAAAACTTGAAGCGTCCCCGAGCCCTTCGGGTTGTTTGCCGAAATGCTTCGGCCGCGAAATCGTAGGGTGGAACGCGCGCCGGCACTCGGCGATGTTTTCGGCGTTCCGGTATGAATTAATTCGCGAGGTCGCGTCGTACAAAGCGGTCGCGACCACAGGAAGGGCTTGGTCCGGCGATACAAAGGGAGGAAATTGAATCAAGGAATGAAAATGAAATTAGGATTAATTAAGTGCCGGCAGTGGTCGAACAAGGAATTAATTCGTCGTTGGTTCGACCACGTGAATCATCGGCGGAGGGGTGCGCTGCCCCAGTGCTCGTGTTTTCCGCTCGTATTCGCCGCTTCGAGAAAACAGAGAGGCCGCGGAAGAGAAGCTGAGAGAGAGAAAGCGAGAGAAAGGGCTTGGAAGAGAGAGGTGTATGGGAAAGGACGTTCCTCCCAGCGGCGGGTGTAATTCGAATGGCCGGCCGCGCGCGCATACATATATATGTCCGATCTGATTGCATGCCGCAACGATATTAATCATACTAGGCTGACGTACCCTCGCCCCTTCGCTGCGCGTTATTTACCTCCTTTCAGCCCCCTGCCAACCCCTCCGGGGGCAGACCGGGGAGCGCACCTAGAGGTCCCCGCAACCCCTGGGCCAAGGGGTCCTTCCTCGTACCTTCCACGCGCACCGACGCACACCTTCGTACAAATTTTTCCCCACGCGCGTACACACACACAGGAAAGCCCAACGAGCGCCGCGTCGGCACGATCGCGTCGCGGAATTCTCATAAAAAATACTCGGGGATTAATTAAAAAATGCCACGATCCTGGCGAAAACGAGCTAGGGCGGATCGTCCGACGCTGGCGCGAACGTCTCCGAGCGTCGCGTCGGGATGGATTATATTTAAGTTCTCCTTTCCGCAGGCCGATCCCTAATCGATCGGTCGATCCTTGTCTCATCCTTGGAAAGTCTGAGAGTCCGGCCCAGTCTCCTCTCGTCAGTTTCCGAGATCCAACTACTTGCTATCTATCCGAACCCCTTCCGTCGCGTCGCCATCAGCCCGCGGCCTTCTCGAGCTCGGCTCGGTTCATTTGCGGCTTAGGCTCCCTCGATTAAATCGCCCTCGACGAGGCCCCGCCTTCGACGAACCCTCCTCTTCTCCACCCCCTCCTCGTCCCTCCGCGTCCCGTCTTTATCTCGTCGCTCTCAGGATACCTCCGATCGAACGGCTTCATTACGATTTCATGTTTTCGCGACGGAGATCGCGTAAAGCTAGGTCGCGGGACGAGAGAACCGAAAGGAGATCGTCATATTCGACAACGGCCGGAATTGATTCGTTACGGGCGAAATTCCTGGATAAGAAACGTTCCAGAGGGGCTGAGAAAGAGGAGGATAATTCGTGCTGCGGGGGATCGGTAAATCACGTATCGGACTGCTTCACGGAGAATGGACCCTTAACAAAGTAGAAACGATATCTTGGATTAGTCTCGCTCGGGTAACCTCCATCGGAGGGAAATGTCCCTGATCGCGGAGGGTCCGAGCTTCCTGCCGAGACGCTTGAAAAATGCCTGCTGGGCGCCTTATTCTATAGCGTTTCAGTGTCTCCCGTCCGTATTCTTGCTTGCATTGTGTCATCGTTTCTGATTAGCCTCTTGTAATTGACGAATGCGTTGAATATGCGAACGAATTCGATGTATTCTTCAAGCAGCCACACAACGAGTCTAACCTTGAAATTTTACATTTGTCGTTTGTCTCTTTTAATTTTAATAGTGTTTTACATTTTTAGGTTCATAATGGATGTTCGAAATGTTAGAGCCATTTGCATACATTTTCCATGTGAATTATAATTATTATTTTTGTAGGAACCACGGTTATACAATGAATAATTTTATGAGATAGCTCTAATAATTTGAACACTCGCTAATTTATTTGGATTTGGGAAAGTGGATTATAAATGGTCAAGAATTAATATCGTAATCTTTGAGATATTGTAGGTACGTTACAGAACAAGCTTAGAAGTACTAGTTGATGAAGAAGAGTATATTACAGAAAATTGAGGGGTAGTTTTGTAATCATTCATATCCTTTCTGGTGATGCTATTGAAATTTTATTAAATATATTCGAGAGCAATTCTTTTGTTCATCTTTAGAACCCTTTAACTCGCCGACTGTAGGTTTTCTTCAGACGTGGAAAAATGAATTACAGACAATCGAGGGTCGCGATTAAAGTCTCGGAGAGCTCGCCTGAAATTGTTAATAAACGGGTTCGGTGGAAGTCGTGGAACATTTTAATCTCGCAAGTTTCTCGTTCATCTTCGCGACACGAGGCGGAAAGAACCCTCGACGGCGTCGGCGAAGGATTTTCCCGTATTTCGGCAAAATGGTCGCGCGGGCACTCGACTTGAATAACTGGCAGAGAACCGGACGCGGACATCGGAGGGGTCGAATGAAGTGGATCGCGTCGATAAATCAGGGATCGGTTCGGTCCGTTGGAAACGACCCTTAATGAAGTACGAACGATATCGTGGATTAGAGCGGGTTCGGTTCCCTTCGCCTGGGGAGGAGGAAATGTCTTTCGTCGGCCCGAGGGGTCGACCAGTCGTTGACGCTTGTCTCCTTCGTCGGCGATCGTCTATTAAACGTCCTGCAGTCGATCGTCCATATGTGGGCGAATGATTCTTCATGGAGGGCGGATTTTCACGGGACGCATAGTCGGATCGAAACACCAGCGGCGCCAAAAGACCGGGCACACGCGCGCTCTCAGGGTGTGTGCAGGAAAATGTTGAGCGGCGGGGGGAAAAAATGGAAACAGCAGCTCGGAAAGGGTAAGAACAAAGGGGCGACCGTGAATGAATGTAAATGTTTTCGAGGCTTTGAGCGTGTACGGGCTCGTATATTAAAAACTTTATTCGAAAGCCCCCGGAGATCGCGCAGACGGAATTATTTCGACGTTTATTTTTGTTCCTTTGAGCTTCACACGCCGAAAAACTTTGCCAGGGCTTTCAAACAAGTTCGAAGATTTACGGACGCGAGCGGAATACGGCGACCGGAGACGGCGATTACGATCAAATGGAGTCGAGGACGAGAACTCCCGATCGGAAGGGTGTTCCGCGTTTCTCCGTTCGACGAGACGGAAAATCGGAGCGGGTTACAATCTAAACCGTTAAAAGTCACGTGGAAGTTAACTAGACGTCGAGGAACTCCGGTTTCTAAGCACCGAGGTTTTTCAGCTCGTAAATCTCGGCTATCGAGCGAGCGAAAGACAAAGAGAGAGAGAGAGAGACGAATTTCCAGCTCGACCGGGAGGGGAAAAAACACGGTTCACCACTCTTTCGTTTCTATTCCGGCAGTCGCGATACTCGATCTTCGAAGGCTCCCTACAAATTCGTTTTTCGAGTCGCGCCGAAGCCTTTTCTCGGCAACACGAAAGATTTTAATGGCCTTTAAATAACGGGCCTGCTCGCGCCGTCGGCGGTGTGCGTGTCTGTCTTTTCGTATTTTGCTTCGCCGTTGCTGGTCGCTCTCCCGTCATCCGACTCCTTCTTCTCTTCCCCGCGTCTCATCTCTCGCTCGTCTTAACAGCCGACCATCCTTCCAGCGAAATGTCAGCTGACGGATCCTCTCGCAGGGAAAAAGCAAGCCGTCGTTTACGTCGATTCAACGCGCCATGTGGGTGGCGCTGACACGCGCCCCGGCACCGGTGGCAGCGCGATCCTTGCTATGATTTAATTTTCCGTGTAATTATTTCGATCATGTCTGCGCGCCCCGTCGATGCGGAACCGCCATCGGAGAAACAATAATGTCCGGTATCGTTATCGTATCGCTATAATTGATAATTAAACACAATGCGCTGCGTGCTACCCGGTTTCGATAACCCGGCAATGCGCCCCCCCCCCCTCTCTCCTATCGAATATTATTTCTACTCCAATTAGTATTATTCTGTCGTTGTAAAATTAATTGGAAGCGGCATCCGACGCCCCCCCCCCCCCCCCCGAAACTACGCCGAACTACAATGAAGGCTTAGTGTTCGGGAAACTGCGAACACAAACTCGCCGGCCATTATAACGCTGACAAATCACGCAGGATTCCGTTCTCTTGGCTGTTATAAATAACGCGCCGCGGCTAAACTCTATTTCTGCCGGCAACTATTAACATTGACCCTTCGCGGCCTCGCTCGATACCGATTCCGCCATATTTCGTGGCTGCTGCGACATGCTTGCGCGACAATACGGTTTCGACCTACCCGAAGGCATGCTAATAATTATTTGAATTATTATACAAACCCTATCCGATCGGTTGTAGCTGATAGTAAATGGCCGCACGGTATATCCTGGCGGAACGATTACTGAATTATTCCGAGATACGTTATTTACAGAAGTGCATTCGAAAGGAATTTAAATAGTTCGCAGAATTATGTAAGGTGAAAAATATTTAGAAATACGAATTCGGGAAATGGTTAAAATTTGCTCGAGGCATAAAACAATTATCGAACATGTACTAACAAACTTGCTTATGAACTGTACGTACAGGATTTCAAGGGAAAGTTGGAAACGATTAAAAATCCCTTTTCGACTAGGTCAAACTCGCGTAAATGGTTGAAACCAGCTCGAAGCACGTAACAACCGATCATCTTGCAACTGTCCTATTTATGGGATTGCACAGGCACGCGGGAGAAAGTTAAAAATCCTTTTCATACGTTGCGTAGAGAGCACAGCTTTGATCTCGAGTGGACTCGTAAAAACAGCAGAAACTTGCAAAACATAATTACCGAACACTTGTTAGACCTTCGTTACGTCAGGCATTTAGGAGAAAGTTCAAGCCTGTTAAAAATTCTTTTAATACCGTATTTCAATAGTGCAACGTCGCTCGGAGGTTAGTAAATGGATAGAAACCTGCACGACATACAAAACGATTCCTCGCAAGCTCGTTTACAGAATTGTACGGATGTATAGGAGAGAACGTAAAAAAAAAAAACAAATTAGGGTCTTCTTTGTGCAACATTTGAAAAGCTGATTCCGACTGCGACAAGCTCGTGAAACCGACAGGAACCTGCTCGGAGGGCAAAATGATTTCTGAACATTTTCCAACGAGCGCATAAAAAGAGTTCGGTGGAATCATCGGGATCTCTTACCGATGCAAATGTTTCGAAGGACGATACACACGATAGGTCCCGAAGCAAAAATGGTAAAACGGCGCGGTGTGCTGCCGGTAATGACGGCTAAATGCACGAGGATCAGGCTCGAAGAAAGAAGAATAAAGGGAGAAAATTACTGGTCGATCAGCGTATCAGGATCGCAGGTAGTCTCGGATCGCGTGAACACCAAAACGAATAGTCTGCGACCACGAAAGCGGCGTTGCCCCGCGATTCCCATGATGAGGAGAAAATGCCGGTGGCGGCGCGTTTCTTTCAAGGGGAGCGAAACTAATTTGTCGCGAAGGTCGACTACTCTCGGGTTCATCGTTCCTCCGGATTCGTGACGTCTCGGCGACCGACGGTGTCATTGAAACCACCCCCGCGAGGGTTTCTCTTTCATTTTTCAACCGCGGTTGAAATCGTCGGCGATGACTCGCGCTTTTCCACGACTTCCTCCCCGAACTCGAAAGCAATTCGCGTCGCGTCCGCTTCGTGGGAAACGCCGTGGCTATGAGTAATATCTTTCATTTGTTCCGGCCGGTTTCTCCTACCGATCTTCGCCGTTCGAATAACCGGTAATTGTCGAATCGATCACGATCGTTTGCCGGGCTGGATACGCTGCTTTCCGCCTCGGCGATCGCCATATTTCACGGTATCGGGCTCACCGCGTCAGCGGTCGTCTTTTCCCGCGGGTCGAGACGCCCGCTCACAACTAATTTTCACGAATAATAGACTCTGTTTAGCGGTAATGCGAATCGTCGACGGTGGACAGAGATCGGTTGGCATCCGGTCAAGGGCCGACGCTGCCCTGTAGGCGCAATAACTTAATTACCGGCCGACCGGGATCGCCGATCAATCCGGGGCAACTCGATACATTAGCCGCGATCGGTTTCCCTAACGAACCAATGAACGCCGAGCGGCCCGAGTGACTCCAGGCAATTCGTCACGTCGATTAGTACACTTGTAACGCGCTATGCTCTGACCCCAGTCTGCTCGCCTACAATTTTTAACCATTTACTCTCCGGACCGTTCGTTTATAGACACTAAGACGCGTCGATTCGTTCCGCGTTGTCGGATACGTTTTTTTTTTAATTTTTGTATTATTAACGATGCTGCAAGGATTCCAACCTTCAGGGACAACGTCTGTGCATCGAACTGACTTCGTTAGGATGTTTGTTAACACTTTAACTGTCCAACCAACGACTTCGAAAATTGGGTAAAGATAAAGTGATTTATTTAATGAAGCAACGATTGATAACTTAAAATGTACGACGCATAGTTATCCTTCAAGGTTCGTGCATTCTCCGGAGCTCAACTAGATTTAGTGCAACGAATATAATAACGTACATATTTGGTTTTGAACATTGGCAAATAATTCTGTCTCCCATATATGGGTGACATGGTAGTCAAAGTGTTAAAGAACGTTTGTTGCACGAGTTATTAGAAACGTTACACTTTCGTCCGTTACTTGGCAAAAATAAAATATATTTTCATTTCTTTCAACGTTGTGGGATACGTTTCTTTAAATTCTTATATTTTTAACGATATTACATCTGCGGATTCGAACCTTCAGGGACAACGTCTGTGCATCGAACTGACTTCGTTAGGATGTTTGTTAAAGGACGTTTGTTGCACGAGTTATTAGGAACGTTACACTTTCGTCCGTTACTTGGCAGAAATGAAAGATATTTTCATTTCTTTCAACGTTGTGGGATACTCTACAATTAAGAGATGTCTTTCAACCTCGACCATTTTAATTCTGTGCAATTCTTTTTACACTGTGCGCCCGACATTAAACATGTTTCCTAGTACAACAGTTGAATTTTCAACGATTTATAGAATACAGACGAATTTAATAATACAATAACTGTTTTGAATACAGTATGACAATTTTTACTGGTGCTTCAGAGTCACCATTCGAGTGCAAATGGTTAAATCTTCATGGATGGCGTCTGTGTAACATGTTTACTCTAACAGATATCAGATTATTGTCAAGTATTTCTTTGTCAGTCAAAATGAATCTGATGAATCAGATGTGAAATAAACGAAAAATTCTCGTTATTCGAGAGCGTACGATGGCGGTAGCCGCTCCCCGTTTGAAACGAGACACTTTCGACGATAGTATGACGACAGACAGCGAAGAAGCTGCCGACGAACAATGACGTGGTCGAAGGGCGGCGACGCGGGAGGGGTAAGGTGGTGCGAGGTCGACTGGTGTAGTCACCGCGGTTGGACTCTAGATGAAATGATTAAGAGTGATTCACAACCCGCTCGGGACAGATGGCGGTTGCTCTCCTAATGAGTTGTAATTAATGGTTCGGGTATGCGTATATGCGCGTCGTTCGGAAGCTCGGCGAGGAGCGGCATAGTCGGTTGGCGAAATCTCGCGTGCCTCCTCGGCGAGGATAAGGAGAACGGCTACCAATGAGCACGGTCAACTATTAATAATTGGAAGGATCGGTGGTCGCGGTCGGATGCGCGTATCGGCGACGCCTAACTACCGTGAAGAGTCGCTACCTTCGCGGATTAATGGACGCACACGCGTGCAGGCGATCGAGGAAGTCGCGCTCGGTTGGTCCTTTTGCAGTCGGTCGTCGAACGTCGTTAAGGACGCTCGGTTTTTTACACGATACCAGGCGAGATTGCCTTGCACGGATCCCGTGTTTATGCGACTGTAAAGCCGCGTGGGAGCCACGGATGCCTTCGGAAGTGGAAAATTATAGGGAACGCGCGACCGTGATCGCGTCCCTTACCTGGAACCGTTCGCTCTATCGTTCGCGAGCAGGGAACGAACTGCGCGCGTTTTCGCGTTTTGTACGCTCGCGATCCGCAAGACCCGTCTCCCCCGGCGGTGGTTCGAAGTTTTGGAGCCACGTGAACCGGCTTGGACGTTTTCGAAAGTGGTTTTCGTTGAAAGGCGAAAGAACGCGGCCGGCAACCGGGCGGCGACGGCGGCGTATCTTCTTACCGATCACTCGTTCGATGGTAGCTGGCAATTACACGTGCGATGGTCTTGATAGATGGAACACCTTATACGAACCTAAGCGCGCCTCGTTACGGTCACTATGACGGCCAGCTGTTCCTCGCGTTTCCGCCTAATCCCGACGCACATCTACATCGCGATATCTAACCGTGCTATCTGAAAATAAACAGGATTTTAATTGGAAAGTGGTACGATATTATTGTCTAGTTAGGTTTTATAACAGCAATTACTGTAGCCGACGCCCATTTCGGTGGAAGTTATTACTGTTTTCATTACCATTAACCTGTTCGTTGTGTAATTACATTACAGCGCTTCACACGCACGCGCTTCGTTCGCCGGGGTTCGCCGGTTCGAGCGGCGTATCGGTTGATTTATTGTTTACTTCTAATTCGTTTTTCTTCCACTCGGGAATTTCGCTTTAATCAAACGCTGTTTAACCGTTCGAGGAATTCCACGACCTCCGACTCCGAACGAAAGAGAGCTTTTATTCGACGAGCGGCTCTCGGCGGCGGCGGCGGCGGCGGCGGCGGTGGTGGTGGTGGTGTATACCGACTGGGATTCCAGCGGGCAACGGGAAATCGCGCGAAACGCGCAAATTCGCAGCGGCAAAGGCGCATTATCTTGCGGAGGGGGATGGGGCCAGGCAAAAACCGAATGTATAATTAATTCGTAACGCGAGGCGCGGCCGTGCTTAATGAACCCTGAGGTCAATGCGGCGCACTCGCTCAAAAATCAATTTTGACGCATCGTTGCTCCGTCGGGTCTGAGCCCACCACGTGCCACCGCGCCCGAGCGCCGGGGTCCGAGCGAAAACGGGCAGAGCGACGCCCCGATGGTTTTTCATTTTCACGTGCGAGCCTCAAACGCACAGGCCAGACCACTCCCCGAAATATTTCCATCGCGGGATGTGCCGTCGCGGGTGCGCAGCGTGCGAAAACGCGCCGCGCTTTGATCTTTCCATCGCAAATTACTTGGTTCCCCACCGCGGTCCTCTCCGCGTCTTCCCTCAAGTCTCTGCAACTTCCCTACGAAACTTGCTTATCCTTTCAGCCTTGTTTTTAGCATTATGCTGTACGCCGAGATAACATCCAACCTCGGAAAACGGACCTCGACATTTCATGCGTATTGTCGGTCGATCGATGTTACACTTGGCAACGGTAACTTTAGGGAACGAGAGCTAAAGATTTTCTTTTCGTAATCTCCTATCTATGACATTAGAATTTTTATTTATTCGAACATACATTTATTTCAAATCAGTTTCGTAATAGAAAGTGTTTCAAACAACAATGATTTTTAAAAAGTTGTTTCCTTACAAATTAAAACACAAACATTAAAATAACAAAATGTAGAACAATAAAACACTTTATATGTTACGGTAGACGATCGGCACAGATATACCCTGGTAATGTAACAAACACATTTTGTCTTTAGTTGCTTAAGTCATCGATTCACAATCAGTCGAAGAAACATGAAAACGAGATGTCTCGTGACCCGGCCACAACGTTCGGCTTGCCAAAAACGAGATATCTCGTGACCCGTACGCAATGTGTTAAAAAGCGAGAAGTATAGACGAGTACAGATTATTATTTAAACAACCGAAGAAAACTGTCGGCGTGGCCGCAGGCGAGCAGATTTTTGCCGGTTGGATCATCCGTGGCTGTCGTCGGTCGGAAAACTCGCGGCCCCCTCGAGTGATATAATTGACGTATAAAGTGTCTGGGTCGCGGAGTTTCCAAGAACGCGACGATGAGCGGCGGCGTAGCAGTCCGGAGGTAGTATAAAAGCCGGGACGAGTCTCGACGCGAGGATGAGAGAGAAACAGTGAGAGGGAGTGAGATAGAGAGAGCGGCGGCGGCGACGAAGAAGCGGCTGCGGCTGCGGCTGCGGCGTCGAGAGGAGGAGTAGCCCGGCCTCTAACCATAATCTAGCATTATGTCGAGTGGTCTCTACGGTCGGAAGAAGCGGTTGGAAACGAGTTTGTTCGTTTCGGCGGATTATCCTGGCTGCGCGTCTCTCTCCGGACCTCCGTACAAAGAGCGCGAGCATATTTTCACGGTTGAAATTCAACGTTCGAATCCGGAGACGACGTTACGCCGGCTTACCGGCGTGTATTCGTTTAATCTATTCAACGACCCGGGCACCGTGAACGACGACGATGCAAATCGATGGAACGACAGGGCGAGCAGGATAGAGAACGAAATGGCAGAAAACGCGAGTGACGAGAGAGAGAGCCGGTTCTCTCTCTCTCTCACTCGCTCTATCTAACTCCGTTCTCCTTTGCTCTCGCGGCGAACGAGAACGCTCGTTCCTCTCCTGCTCCGCGTCTCGTCCTTTCCTACCGAGGACTCTAGGCGAGCGAGAGAGTTAATGAATTCCCGAACGGGCACTGGTTCGTAAGGTTTCCTCGGCGAGTACGTGTACCCACAAGCTGTCAGTCGCAAATAACTGCTGATCCCCTCGGTGTGGCTTCACCGAGCGCGGTCCGTCACGGGCATCTACCCGCCATTTCACGAATATCGAATTCCTTCGGGCAATTTTTGAATGATATTTGATAGTAGGGAATTCGTACGAGTGCACGCCGGGTATTCCGACAGCTTGCCAGCTAGCCCCTCCGACCGCCGATCCCGGTTTTGTCCAAATAAGTTCTACGAGCCGCGGAATATTACGCTGCCACCCCGCTCGCAATAAACGGCACCCCTACCCGCGCGTCGAACACGCTCGAAAAGTCTGATTGAGTTTCATACGGTAGTCGGTGATTGAGATTGTGTTACAGTCGCGCGTTCCTTTCCTGCAACGCGCTCTCTGCGTGCGCCGTTACAAGTGACATTTTCATCCAGACCAACCAACCTTTAAACCAAATAATTGATCCTGACGAGTACGGATAGGATCGATCGACCAGACGAATCTTTCCCGAGCGTAAGACGACAGTTTCCGAGGCTTCGGTTTCCGAAAATAAAATCTATAAAAGTCTGAAACGTTATGCAATAAAATTTTTTCAACTGCTCAAATAACTACGGGATAACTGAAGCAGCATTATCCAAACTATTGCGGAGTCTATTCGAGGGGCCTCGAATTCCAACTCGTGTCTATACACGATATACACCACCATTATGATACTAGATATTCTGTCAACGAAGTGTCCGTTTCTCGGCTGCATTACGGTTGAATTGACTGTCATCTAAATTTTTTAGCATTTTCCGTAATCGACGAATACTGTGTCCGCTTGCTACTGCATTTCGATCGAACATCGCACAATACTGTCGTTAACATACTTATTCCTGCACTGGTCATATTCAATCAACTGCATTTAAAAATAACATTAGATATCTCAATAAAAATAAGAGATAGAACTTCGAGCATTAATTTCGTACTTTAAAAAAGCGTGCAATATTTTCCGCGAAGAAATATATTCGAAAATTTAGTGTTTCAATAATTGCAAATTTAGCGCGTCTAGCTCCGTCGAAGTGGATCCGGAAAAATTGAAGTTACCCGAAAAATTGCTCGGCATTTCTGCATTCTTCGCGCGTCGGTTTGTCGATGGGTCGGCGACAAAAACACGCACGCTCGATTTGAAAATCGTGGGAGGAAGAGGGCGGCGAGCGTGAGCGACGAGTGGTCCTTCACCCCTTTTTTCACACCTGAATTTTAAACTAAGGCCAGGCGCGTAAACGCGAAAGCCGCCTTTGAGCGAGAGTGGCGGGCGAGCGTTTTTCCCCGAGAAAAACGAGCGCGGAAAACGTTTCCCCGGCGAGATCCGTGTCCGGCCGTGCAACCGTTGCATAAATATGAGGGAACTGCGCGAGGAGCGGAGCACGCGGCGACATGAAAATGCGATGAAGGTTTCGCCGATGACAGAGAAGCGGCGGCGAGAGGATCTGGGCGTTGGAGCGAATGGGGGTGCGGCGGGGTGCAGCGCGGGCTCGAATTTCTCATCGTGAGACACGGAGCGGGACAGTCGTCGCGAATTTCGGCCACGATGAAAATCGTCTGGTCGGAATTCCGTGTCGCGTTTGAAAAATTCAAACCCCCGCCTGTGAACTTTGTCCCTCTTATCAAGAAATTCCTCCGCGCTCTGGCGAAAATAATTAAAATTCGAATCAGGAGCGGCCGGGTAAAAGAGATAATTCGTTTCCTAGAGAGGAGCGCAGGTTGAAGAGACGATAAAGTTGCAGTTGTCCGTTTCTGTAAATACCATCGCTACTATACTGGATGAAATTCGCAAAGGCGTCCGATGAAACGAATGCGCGTTCATGAGAAACAGTATTGCATATTGTGGTGGATAAATATGGTACAGTATACGTTTCCGAAAAATACTTATAAAATCACATAGTAGACGCTCTTGTCTTTTTACCAAATATTTAACGATACATCAAGCACGATTCGGCGAAATTTATAAACAATTTAATTTCCTTAACGCTTAAGAATGAATTAATATCTGCTAATATGTCGTCGTTTATAAAAATATTATTTACATTGAATATAGTTGCATTAACATCGTTTGTTTAACCAAGTATTTTTTGGCAAGGTGTTAGTCTACTAAGGTGAAAGTCGAAAGCGGTAAACTAAATTTTTTATTAAATCGGGTAGTGCGCGCAAGCTGTAGAAATATTTTTATCGGATCACGATCGACCGATTGGCTGCAAAGTATTCGAATTAATCCGTGTTTTTGCAACGACTAGTAGGAAGCGAAAATTCCAACGATCTCCGGCGCATCGGCGAATTTCCCACACGTCGGTTCGCGAAGCCGTGGAACAATTACGGTGCATAAAATCTAGGATTGTGGTTCACGTCGGGGGCCATTGCATAAATATGAGGGTGTCAGGCGAGAAACGGAACACCCGAAGACATGAAAATGCAATGAAGACTGTGGCCCGGAGTCACGACTTCGCAAAGAAAGAAGGCTCGCCTCGGCGAGCCCGAGAGAACCAGCCTCGAATTCGTCATCAGCGGGAACGAGGACGACGTCACGAATTTCGGCGAGCGAGGATGTCCTCCTCGAGACAAAGCAACACGGAGTCGCGCTAACGACGAAAGAAAGAAACTGATGATCGGAACGATTCAAAGAGCCGAACAAAGGTGGCCAGATACCGGGAGCGGACTGTGAAATTATTTGAATTTTACAGGGCCGGCCGTTGAACGGCCATCGCGTAGCAAGCCATTCTTCTCGTAATTGCAGTTTTAATCTGCCCAGCGAGCCGGGAAACCCAGTTTTCTCCGTCGCGGAACTTTATTCGGTCTTTTTCGATCTGTCCCCCACCCCGGCGAGAAGGGTCTTTCTTCTCGAACAGACATTTTTCCGTGAAGAAACGCGAGAGATCGCGGACGATCCTTTTTTTTCGAGGCAGCGTAATCGGCGATCATCGAATAGGAAAATTGTTTCCGGCCCGTGGAATCAATTACCAGCGGGTAGTTAGTGGGTTTTCAATCTTTAAAGTCCTCGGGATTTCTTTCGCGTTCCACCCTCTTCCGCGCCGAAATCGCTGCGTCCATTCCGGTGACTTTCATTCGCCGGAGAAACTGGGAACAGAGAGAGAAAGAGAGAGGGGAGAAGAGAGAATCGTAGGTGAATCGCGAATTCTTTCGCCGTCGTGTTTCCGCAGTGCAAGACCAGCATGGGAGCACCGCCGCGTGAAAGAGATTGTGAAAAGAGGGCCGGCGGAGCCGGCGGCGAGCCGACCAAAGGGGAGAAAAAAATCCTTCCGGACCTGCCGAAAATGCTTGCCCGGCGTCCTCTCTCCCGGACCGTGGAGATCGCAAAATGGGGAAATATCATTTTCTCGCTCAAATGTTTGAGCAGCCCCAGGAATGGGAGCCCCGTCTTTTCGCTACACCGCTTTTCGACCTTGCCGCTCTTTTTCCGGAGCGGTGCACGCACGTTGCATCAACGAAGATTGTGCGCTGCCGGAGAGGAAAAGCATCAGGCGGAACACCGACCAACAGAGAAACCGGACGGGGGAAAGAAAGAGAGAAAGAGAGATTGGGCCTGCACTTTAGCCCGATTAAATAGTACGGTCCTGGCTGGGTAGCTGGTAATTACGCAAAGTGGTCGGTGGTGGTCCCTGGTTACTTCGCGTTTTCCGGCCTCTGCTTCCACTTTCCATCTCCCTAACCTCCCCTTTCACCCCCTTACCGCCACCGCCTGATTCCTACGCGAGGAAAAACGAAATTTTCAAGTTCCATCGCTGCCCTTCACCACCTTTCGCTGTCGTCGATGCGTATTCCACGGCAGCCGCTACAAGTTTGTCCACGACAAACTTTATCGGCGACGCCACGCTGCAAACTCATCGGCGAAACATTGTTTCTCATTTTTCTGAACGATCGATCGACGGCTGCTACTCTTCGCTGTCGAGTTAAGTATGAGCCAAACATCGTGAACTTGCCAGTCGCGAACCCTCGAGGCATCTAGGGCCACGTCTGTCGTTTAGTCGCTCACAGTTTGCGAAGCTACAGGATCGAAGAAATCGATCGAAAGAAACGATTCTATCACCTTTCCGAAGCTTTCCATTCTTTAACGTAGTCAACAAATTGTTTAGACTGTTTACATACTGTTACGACGGTTGTTCTTATGGAGTCGCCATAAAGAAGAATTACTTCATGGTGAACAACCCTTAACCCTTTCGCGACGGGTGCCGTATATATACGGCAGTCACTTATTGGTTTGCAGCGGCTGTTATTTGTCCCTGTTTTAAAATTTTTCACACTATAAAAGATTATTAAAAAATAATATGGAATAAATACTATTAAAATCATACTTATATTATTATTTTATTTCAATAGCGAACTCAAAATGAAGTTATAAATACATTGGTGGCGAAGAATGGTACAAATGTGCCGTCGCGAAAGAGTTAAGAAAATAATAGAAGAAGGTGGTTGTCACGGAACTGTTGTACCGAAAGACAATCGAGAGAGTCGAAAATTGGCTGTCGAGCGGAATTGTATTCTAGTTGTAAAAAGTCACAAATTGTACAGATATAATTGTAAATAAACAAGATGCCGCGTTGTTCGCCGAAGCAGGAGCAGAAAACGCGCAACAATACTGAATTATATCAAGTTATACGACAAATTCGTTCGGCAATGTACTTAATGCTGTTGAATAGCACGAACATATACAAGAAACGGAACCCATTTGCCTTTTTAACACTCTGGCCTGAATTTGCATAGAACGTAGCAACCGAAAACGAACTAAACTTTCGAGGTAACCTAATGCTTACTCGGATAGCATAAAAATTTCGATTATCGTCTTCGTGATAATTGAAAGATGAAAAAGTGCAGCTCGTGGAACGGGAAAGGGTGAAACGTGGTTGGAGAGTCTGTTGTGCGATCTTCAAAGAGCTTCCGAAGGGTAGAACGCTAAAAATCATTATCGCGAAGGATATCATGATACAGGGGGCGGCTGAACTTCCAAGGAAACTGAATTCCTGAGTCCCGTTCGCGCAGCAGTCGGGTAAATGACCCGACCATTAGCGGATCATAGGAATGCTTGTTCCACACCGCCTTTTTCCGACTGGGTTTATGCTTTCTGATCGGGCATAAATCCCGGTACTTTACGATATTCTATACATCACCGGTCTGCTTAATTACGAGTGTCCTGTCATCGTATCGATGATTATTTATACCGTGTGCAACGGAGGTTTATTGCACGGCCGTATCGTTGGTAGCCCCGAGGCTGCGCCGAGCTAATGGTGTCCGACAGCGCGGGGCAAGAAGGTGTTTTATGATGTACATGTCAATCTCGACGCCTTTACGAGACAAGAAGTCCTCGACTCATCCGGGGTAGTGCATTGAATATTTATTATGTTAGAGAACCTGCTCCCGTTTGCTTTTCGAAAAATCCATCCGAACGATCTTGCTCCCGGATAATCGTTCCCCTTTCGCTTGCCTCGTGCAAGCACGATTTCGTCGATAATCATGAAATTCCGATAGAGAACAGAAGTCTCGATCGTCCGGATGTCGTTCGAGATGAAAAAGCGTCGCCGAGGCCGAGGAGGCTCAAGAAATTGATTTGATTACGCGACTTCCTGTTCGTTTTGGAGGACTCGCGGGGACAGGATGCAACGGGGGCCGACTCGCGCCGGGTACGAAGACGAATCACCCGGTCGGCCTCGATTACCCGGGGAAGATGCGTGATTCCATTTGCCTGTTGCGAATCAAAACCGCAGCTGGCCGTGGACCGCAGAGGATTGGCCACGAATAGCCGTCGATCGAATCGCTGGAATACGAATCGCATCTCGTAGCGTCAATAATCGCTTCGATAGCCCGCTCTCCTCTTCCGTTCCTCTTTGCCCCCTACCCCTTCGTCCGCGCCGCCGGATTTCTTTCGAGGAAGGCAAAGCGTGTTCGCGCGAAACACCAACAAAAATTTCGTTGTCGAGCCGCGGCAAGACTTGTCGTTCGCTACATTGTAATCTGGTGAACAACGATCGTGTTCCATTAGGGGCAAATCGGCGCGAACCGTTCCGTTCCTCGACGTGCCGGTGTATCGATATTTAATGAGACGTTCCCACCAGCAGCAAATTATTCGACCGATCGAGATCGCGGCCGAGATCGATCCAGCCACTGGTTGGATCGGTTCAAACCAACGAGAGCATTTTTCCTGCGTTTAAGTGAACAATCTTCGCGAGCCTCCGGCTCTCTTCCGCTTCAAACTCTTCGCATCTTTTTCTTTCTCTCTCTTTCTCTCTCAAGGCTAGCTCTCTTTTTCTCGTGGCGCGTGTAATCGGCTCGGGCAAAAGCCCATTACACCAGATGGCTTTGTCACGCCACTGACACTGCCCGAGAATTAATAACCCTGCTATGCTCTCGACGGCAACCATACTCTTTCCTTCTCGTTCCGCGCCGTCTCTCCCCCTTCGTACCCTACCACTTGTTCAGACCTCGCCCACCCTTCTTCATCCAGCAAGCTTCGCCCGCTTTGTACCCGGCCCCGAAACAACTTCACCGAATTATTTGTTCGACACGATTCGATACGCGGGTTTCTGTCTTATCTTATCCGAGATCTAACGCGGCTCCCTCGACGAGCTGCGAGGATAAGCGAGGAAACACGACGGGGTAAGACCGTTTCATTAGGGCGCGGCATCGAGCCCTTTGTTACCGCTGTATCGACTCGGTGTTGCTACTGGTCCGTGATATCCCGCGACATGAAACCGGGGCGGAATTTTTTCCGGCTTTCTCTAAGAAATCAAAATCAAATTATGAAAACGAAACCGAAAGTGCAGAGCTCGAGTTGATCGCAGTCGTCGTTTCTCTGGCGATTTTAGAATTAAAAATCTGATAAAAAAGAAATAAAAATTACAAATCATAAGAATAAATATATTTATATTTTGCTTATCGCTTGTAAGCTTGTGCAGTTTCTTTCCAAGAAAGCGCAGCTATAAATCGACAGATTTATAACGGGCACAGTCTTCATATTTCTCATAATTTATTTAATTTTTGGTATAAAGCACACGATTGAAGCACTCGCGAATACTAACACCGAATCCGGACTGCTTGCTGTGGCATAACATTGAACGATGTTTAACCGCGTTCAGCAAAACGATTTTATTAATACTCTCCTAGACACATTTTCTAATGTCTTTATACAGTGGTTAGGTAAGCGGCACAATTACAATAGCCAGTCGTCGTACCGTCCGTAACCGTGACAGTTCTACACAGTTCTCTCTATGTAAGTCAATACACAAATTGTTTCCTCCCATTATGCTATAGAAAGCCTCTTTATCGAAGTGGCATGACATCCTCTCTCGTGAACGTTTCCCTCGCTCGGAGTCATTTAATTTTATTTTATTCATGAGCAATTAGAAACGTTGATCTCTCGTGGAACCAGCAACGAGGTCACCCACTCGTCAAGGGGTTAATTAAAATCCGATAAGATCCGAAATAAGAGCAGAGAATGGGAATGCGAAAATCAAGGAAAGCTATTTCTGGGTCAGGTTTAATCGAACGAACATGAAGGAGAAGAAGAAGAAGAATCATGCGCGGAGCCGTGGACGAATGCAGGCGCGGCGGGGAAAATAAGTTGGCGATTTTCTAGTTTGAAAAGCGAATGGAACAGAAGAATCGTTCGGGGTATTAGCGGATCGCCGATAGGGGTGGGGAAAAAAAAGAGGCCCGATAAAATCGACTGGCGAGTGTTTGCGAGAGCTCGCACGTGTGAGCGGAGTTAATGCAACTGCGCGCGGGTAGCGGCCGCGCCGTAGCAGCTCGTAATGCAGTTCTGCTTTTCGGAGCTTTCATACGCCCCCGGAACTCGTGTGTGTTCACGGAACCGTGCCGTGTACACATTACTGGTTTTCCCTGGTTACCGCGTATCGAGTGTATATCGTGTTCTCCTGCACGTAACCGCAATACTGTGGATCATTGTTTTCGAAAATACGGAAGAACAGCGCGGCGGCTGGTTTAGATCCCAGCAGCTAACATTTGCACGAAACAGTTTGCTGTTCCGCGTAAACAACCGTGTCTGGATTGACAGTGGTTTTTCGGGGCCAGACTTCGCTCTTAGTTTAATCAGACGATACCGCGGCAGAATCAAAACGGTCGCTGATCACCGCGAACAATCCGCTCAAACGAATTTTAAAGCACTAATCCACTTTGGGCCCGTACAACCGAATAAATTAACATTTCGCAAATGCGTTCGTGCACCTTTGAAATAAGCGCACAAATTTTTGAGTAACGTATTATTAAAAATTCTAAGAGTAATCGATAAACGCGCGAGGTTTCATGGCTTTGAGAATTTTTGTGAAATGCAACCGGCGAACTTATCGACTATAAACTTTGCAGTGACATTGATTAATAGTTGGAGAATGAGTATAAAATTGTAACACTCTATAGTAATGGTGTGCGACATAGCGTTAATTAGTTGCTTCTCCGCCTTTGACTGTTTGATTTTGTAGTACTCATAATGGACAGATAAATTGTCACAGCCACGAAAATTAAATGTTCATTCACTATTCCTGCGCGTCAATAATCCACGAAAGAATACTACAAGTTCGGAGCACCAAGATTTCCATTTAAAAAATTAGTTTGATCGCAAATTTTCCAGTTTACGCGAACGTCTTTATAAATAGGATCGCCCCATTGTACATTCTCGAGACGCGGCGCGTTCAAATTTTGAGGGCCGCCGAAACGAGAATACCAGTGTTCATTGAACCGTGTTTCATTTTCTGGTTTAATGGCGAAGCCCGTTAGGGTGAAGCGGGGGGGTCTGCGGAATCATCGCCGGGTAAAATGAGCCGCGTCCCTGTCCCTTTACCGAAAATCCGTTTTTAATAAGGAGCCGTAGGAAAATATTTGAGTAAGAGCCGGGGACGTTTTGCGAGGAGAGGCGTGTACCGAGTACCGGGGTATAATAAATTCCCTTCTCCGTTCGGGATTAATCGTATCGAAGAGTCGGCTTCGGTGGATTAAAAGCTTTCCGTATTCTCGGCGATGCCGGCTGCTCCTTGGGAGAGCGAGAGACCGGGGGGCACCTCGCCTTTTCTGCCGAATTTAAGCGTGGACCGATCCAGCATGGCGGCAACGCGCATTTAAATTGATGGCTTCACGGTCCCTTGCATTTCGCGCTGCGTGTACTCGATATCTCTCCCTATCGTCTCCCCCGTGTGCCCCTCCCACCTTCGGGGAGAACCGGCGCTCTCCCTCCGCGTCGCGGCTCTCGAGCTTTATCCTATTAATCAATGCGCATAAATTGTTTTAAGGGAATCGTTACTGCCATTCAGACACGCCATATAATGTCGCCGGGGTTAATGTCGCGCGCGGAACAAGGGGGAACCGAGCGGAGCCGATCGGGCCGGAGAGGGCGCTGCCGAATCGGAATCATTAGATGTAACGCGAAATAGACGCTGTTCCCGAGGATTTATCGTGCGGAAGCCGGGAATTCGGGGCCCCGGCCTCTCCTCCTCCTCCCTCTCTCTTTCTCTCTCTCTCTAACTCACTCTCTACCCGGCTTTCTATTCGTATCGGCGCAACGAGAATCGACTTCGTGCCAGAGGGCTTAATCGAACACCCTAACCCGCACTCTGCGCCTCGCGCGCGAACCCTCCCGCACCGCCCCGCAGCCGCACCGACGCCGAACAGACTGCAACGGCGAGGCTCTGTCCGCGTGAAATTTACGAGTGTCGACGGGAAAAGCCTTAATGCCAATGGCTCCAGCGGAACGGCTTTACTGGAAACACCGGTAGTTGGCCGAGGTAACGCCTCCTTCGCCACAACCCTGATTTTCTTTGTCCTCGCGGTTGTACCCCGTGCAAGCATGCTCGCGAATCGCTGCACCCATTCTCCCGTTGGAAACCCTTCTCGCTGGTGATCGGACCGGGGGAAGTGGCCAATCGATCTTGAGGAAACTGTTCCAATGACAAACGTATCGCAGCCTGGAATGTCAGGCGATTTTGCCGGAAACGTTGAAAAGCGTTTGTCAACGAATTTGGACATTATTTTGGAATGCAATTCGAAAGCGGATAAAATGAATTGCAATTTCATTTCAAAGTGTCTTTAATTTCCAAGTACGCATCGAGGGCAAAGAAAATAGCCTGCATTCCTTTCATATCGGTGTAAAATAGCTAGGATGCTATAGCACACGTTGCGAGGAGTCTTGTGTGCAGTTATTTTTAAGGCGACGAGTAACGATTAAACTGACAATAATTATCGACTTATAATTACCAAGAACGAATTATCTTGTATCGTAGCAGGTGTAAATATATTTAAGCAGCAGCACTTCAATTCCCACGCAGACGGGCGGCTTCTGATTCACCGACTCCGCTTCAATCGGCAAGCGGAATAAGTCTGTTCTCGGCAGGGGATGTAGATGGCCGCCTAGAGACTCTATGAAATTAACGCACGTGCGTGGGTGATATTTCAAAAGCACTCGACGCCCTTCCTGGTTTTCAGCGGGGATAGTGGCGAGGCTAAACGGAAGGAGACCCGCATAATGTCGCACGTAGGAAGCGAATAAGTAACCGAGCACGCGGCAGGAGACGCGAGTACATTTTTCAAAGGCTGCGGAGAAGGATAGTGGGGAGGAGGAGGAGGAGACAAAATGGGGTGTGGGTCGAAGGTGGCTTAACTCGCGTTATTCTCATCGTCACCGGAGCAAACGACTGGCTTCTCGAAGGTCGTTTCTTTTTCTCATCCACGGCTACGCGCACGCTCGCAGCCCCTTTTTTCCCCCGGCAACGACTTCGCAGAGGCCTGCTTCCGGTGGCTGGCGCCCCGACGGAAATCTTGCGGGGGTGGCTGACGCCCGACGACGATAGAAACGGGAAAAAACGGAGAATCTTCCGACACGAGTGGCTCTCAGGGGTTAGACGCTCGTTTTCTCACTCGTATATCCAGGTTTATCCGGTTGGTCGTCCGGCTCTCCGAGATTTATCGGCGATACCGTTTTGCCGGGCGCAAAGCGTCACGCACGCGGTAATAACGAATAATGCCGAGCAGTTAGAGGGCCTGCCCTTCCCGTTCTTAAGTGAAAAGTGAGCCCTCGTTCCGTGGAGTAGATCCCTAAGCCCGGCTCGGGCACGCTGAACACGCCGGGGAAAAGGAGAGAGCGAAGGAAGAACGGCGCGGGTGAGGGGAAGGGGTGAGTTTTCTAAAAGGGGTCGAATAATACAATCGTTACGCTGCCTCTTGTCCTTTTCGCGGCGTTTCCTCGCCTCTCCGATAAAATATTTCACGTAACCGTGGCGATGCCGCGCTCCGCCCGTCTCGTTTGTATCAATTTATATGCGTTCGCTCTCTCGGCGCACTCGTGGCTCCCCTTTTTCCACCCGCAACCCTCTCCGTCTCCCTCGCTTCCCTCGCTTTCTCTTTCTCGCAAGTTCGTTCCGTTAGCACGTTTCTACTTTTCCTTTTCCCTTTTTTCTTTTTTAACAATCGCGCTCGGCCACGTTCTTCTCTCTATCATCGATCTCAACTCCTCCGGAAAACGAGCGAGAGGCGGCCTCCGGTTGAAAAGCTATAATAAGAGAAAAAGAAAACTCGGGACAATGGACGCTCAACGCCGTTCCGCGCCGCGCCGCGCCGAGCCGAGCGCACGCGCGCTCTTTCGCAACCGGCCGGGTTTAATTATTTTATCTCGCGAGACGGAAACGTCGTGTGTTCTTTTAATTGTTTCTCTGTCTTTCCGCACGGACTAGCTCGATTCTATTTATTTTCCTCGACGATGCCCGCCGAGCTGTGCGCCACGCTCGACCACTCTGGAACTCCAGGTATTCGCCATCAACGCGACGGCGAGAACGATCTTTCGGTACACTGCACGTTCCTTTTCCCTCTAACCTCTTTCCTTTTTCCCCAGCTTCTTTTTCCTTCCTTTCCGTCTCGTGGCTACCCCTCTTTCTTTCCATCTTCGCCTTTAACTCTCCTTCTCCACCTCTCTCTCGCCTTCTTCGACGGTCGCTGCTCACCCCTTGCGAAATTATCAGCTTCGCCCGGCATTCGCTCGTAAGTATTTTATGTCCTCCCGCCCGCGTCTTCTCGCGACGGGGAACAACCCCCGGCCGTTTGTTTGAAGCTCAAACAACGCGGATAACGGGGCCAGACCTCGCCGGTCTTTCGTTTCGCGCGAATTTTCGCCTCACCAAAACAAATTTTCAACGGACCGCTGAGCTCGACAACGGCGCGTCTCGTTAGCTTAGTTATTGGAAGAGACGGCAGTCTAATTGTAACGCAAATGTCACTCGGAACAGAATCGTACGAAATCTTTGCTGTCAGAATCTTCATGCTTCAACCACCGCGAATCTGCTTAAAGGAGTTTCCCAGCCCCAAGAGAAACGATTAAATTACATTTCTGCGGATTGTTTGCTGATCATCGAGAAATCTTTAATCCTTTATGACACAACGCAACCGTGAATTCACAGATTTCTGTAGGCAATAACAGGGAGATGAACAGTTTGATCGAGGGGCGTATTTAACGTAACGCGCAAATGGAGAGTCGTTTAAATTGCTTTCGAGAAATGGAATAAGACAGAGAGTAAGTTAGACACTGGATCAACGTCGATGACACGATAGGATAATCGAGATCATTAAAGAGTCAGTATATAATTTATAACCGCTAATCGTTATTCGCATTCTTCGAGTTTTCGTCCTTCTTTTTACCTATCATTGTGATAACAACATTTCATTATTCGAATTTTGCAATTTTATAATTATCAATGTATTTGTATGTACAAATTTGGTTATGAAGCGCCGATTGCGAGTGATAGGGTTACGAAAACCATTGAGCAAAGGCCGATAGGCAATTGGTTAAAGTTGAACAGGTGCAAACTCGTTTTGGAGCAAACCGAAAGGTAGTTTTGTTCGAGGGGGAGAGTTGAAAGAGCAATAGGTCGAATAAATCTGAGCTTTTTTGTTTCGCTAAGTAAACCGGTTCGATTCCGTGGAATTTGTATGGTCGGGCAGCGAACGTGCGGCCGATACCAAAATCGTCTGCGCGACGTGAAATATTTTTCTAATTCGGTAGGTCAGGTTCGATTCCGACCGCGAGGCAGCATTTCGTTTCGAAGGGTGGGTATAGCCGAGCGGTGTAATAACACATTTCGGGATTGTTCGATGTCCGGGACGGCGAAGGACGATAAAAAAAAAAAAGAAAGAAAGAAGGTTGAAACGCGTTCTGTCCGAGCCAGAAACGCTCCACTACGATAATCGAGTGCAGCACTTTGCAGTTTTCATCTGTGCCGCCTGCAATAACATTCGATTTCTGATATGTACGGTCTTGGGTCTCGTGCCGAGTGCCGGTGGCGGCGTGCGTCGTAGTCGTCCGACGAATTCTTTCCTTCTCTTGGATCCTGCAATCGTATTTTCAGACTGTCGATTTCCTCTCGGGCTTCTCGACGAAAGGACCGTGCACTCGAGCGAATACTTTCGCGAGCCTTTCGAGGCCAAGCAGTCGAGCAAAAGAGGAACACCGTCCGATCGATCGATTAAACACTTTGCTTTAAATCTTGCTACGTAGACGAAATTCCATTCGATCGTACGATTACAGCTGTACTCCTCTCCCGTCCATCGAACAAACAAGCCATGGTTAGCTTCGTTCACTTCTTGAGAAACTATGATAAATTATTGGTCGAAGAATCTTGATTAACATTTTTGCAATTGTCCATACGGAGTCGTTATAATGAAGAATTACTTCATAGTGAACAACCCTTAAGAAAATAATAAAAGATAGGGGTTGTCACGGAACTGTTGTATCGACAGACGAGAGCACAAAACGCGCAACAATATTTTTGGTGGTACTTCTTGCGGACACATTAGTCTTTCTGTTGATCCTAATTTGACCGCATATTCGTTTAACGTAATTGCTAGAATCATTGTAATTAAACGACGATTTTGATACTCTGGGTCAAAGTGAACTTCCGCATCGCAGTTCAAGGCTTTTTCATCATTTTGCACGAAAAGAAAGGTTTTATTTTAAAATTCGTGGCACGGGAGCGGCAATAAAACCCACGATGTACAATTTGTTTAAACCGTGTGTACAACAAACAACGTCAAACGATTCTGACAGACCATTCATCTTTTCCTTGATTTACTGCTTGTATTGAATTTTAAGAAAACGGGCGGATGCGATCCATTGAGAAAGGGTTGAGTAATTTACAAGACCCGCATCCGAGTTCAAGTTAGTAACAGAACAATGAAAACCGGCGCGAAACTGTCAACCGAAGCATCGAGTGCAACATCCACTACCTCACTGGTGAATACATCTTGCTCTTTATAAAAAGCGCACAAATCTGAGAAGGCTAAAAAATTTTCATAGCAATGTTTCCTCGATTGACAAATCAAGGATGCAGTCTGATTCGGAGGACAAATTTTCGCGACGAGTTTCGGTTGTTGCTCGTTTGCGGCGGTTGTAATTTCGCGCCGAGTGTAATCGAGCAAAACGCCCAGTAGTTGTAGCGTGCGTACAGATCAGGAAGCCGTCGTGCGATCAAACTTTATGTTCCACTTAGGTTCTCCATAGCTTCCGCTGGTCGTCGCGGCTCCAAACACGTCGTTGCCGTTACGGGGCACGTCTAGGAATGCGTCGGTCGCGCGTCGATATTATACACGGGGGCGGTCTTCGATCGTTTCTCCGAGATAGAACGGGGTAGAGAGATGTACAAGGAGTTCGGTAAAGTTTGAAGAAATTAAATAGAGCAAATTCCTGAAGGGTTTTCAACCACAATTTTCCTCTGGCACTTCGCGATTCGACGCTTCATTTTCGAGTTATTAACCCCTTGCCCTACCATTTTCTTTGTAACTAAAGTTACTGTAACATCTTCATCATTAAAAATATTACAGAAGAGAACAGACAGTTCTTTAATGCTGAAATATTGAGTACAAATAAATACAATTTGAGTTCATCTGAAAAGAAAGTTACAATATTTATATTTGTCAGACTTTGTTTAAAATTCGTTGTTAAAAAACGGGGACCAATCAGCCTGCATCCACAGCGAACGTATTTCTAATTGGTCCGTGGTTTCCGTCGTTAACTCGCATACGAAGTGCCAAACTTCGAATTGGCAAAGGAAAGCGATGCTTGGAATCATCTCGGAAATCTTTCTTTTAAAATATTTATATATGTACACGTACAGGGTGTCCCATAAAGTGTATACATGTATAGAGAGCGACAGAGAGAAAGAAGGATAAGAAACTCTCAGAGAGAGAGAGAGAGCAAACATCAAGAACGCCGCGGGTGAAAATAGAAGGCTGCAACGAAAGCATCAGCTTCAGAGGGGGTGGAGAGGGTGCACCGGAGGATCCGGTATATACCGATGCACGCGAAAATGTCAAGCGCAATTTCTGAAATTCCATCGTGTCGCTTCCCCCTGCCACTCAAATGCCGCGCTACACCCTCCGCGTCCTCCTTTCACCCCTTGTCCGCCAATCTGTAAGAGAATTTCTCCCTTACCCCCCGAAAGCCGCGTCTTCGTTCGAACTCTGTCTTGCTTCCTCCGCGATTCTGGCTTGCTCGAAAGCATATCGAGGGTAAATGTTGCTCGTGGCGCGATTTCTATCGTTGGAAATTTCAGAAACCGATCGCAGTCGTGTCGGTGAGTCTCTGGGATGCGTCCTCCGCACCGTTACCCCCTCGTTTCTCGCGAAATTTATGTGCAATAGCAGTTTTCCAACTGGCAAAGTAGCCCTACTATTTTCGAGATGCAAACTGATTTTTAAGTTACTTGTACGCAGCCACAAGCTCGAGAGCCATCTCCTCTCTTCGAGTACGAACGATAGGGGTGAACGATAGGGTATATTATACACGCAAGTTTCATCAAAATTGAAGGGGGCCACTCAGGGAGCACCCCTCCGGAATTCTCCTCTTTGAAATGCACAATCAGGCCCATTGTTTCGTATCGAAGTACCGCGTCTTCCTCGCAACCCTTTGCTTCGAGATCTCTCTTTCCTTGTTGCCCTCGCGAAAGCTACCCCCGTTTGTTTGATAATTTACTGGAGAGGCAAATTTTTAGTTACTAATAGTCAGCGTTCGCTCCAACAACTAAGCACTACCACTTCAAAACGTTTCCTTCTTCACGCGTTTTCTCGTTTCGCTAAAAATCTTAAGTGACTCGCACTGCATACTCTGACTCGAAATTGAGTTTTAAGAGGGTTATAGGGTAAAAGGATATTGTTTTGAGCGCATGAATAGTAAATCGTTTTGTAATAACGTTTTATATTTATACCTGCGCTTAACTTAACAAGGCTCGATATTTAGGGGTGGTGCAAACAATATTATAAAGACACACGACTTGTTAGTACGCAGAACTGAGTTTAATAATTTCGACGTACTGGTTTTTCTTACGAAAATTAATTTTATTATTAATAAATTTGGCCGTTGCGCCTGGTCACAAGATATTGGACGTTTGGGGTGGTTTATTGCTGAGAATTTCCAATGCGCTGGCTTGTAGGAATATACCGGGTGCTCAACTTGTACAGTGTCGCAAAATTCATATGCGCTTATATATAATGTTGTTACGACGTAACAGGTATGAAGAGAAAAAGCAATTGATAATTGCACAGTTTACCGGTACTGTAAATACAAATCCGGAATTTTCCCATACGTGGCGCCAGCTGTCAATGAAGTTACCGCGTCGTGTTCGCGCGTGAATGGCGTCTACGAAAAGTGCGACCACCTAATCGACGGAATAAGGTTTCGCAAAGCGACCGACGAAGATTGGACGCTGACAAAAAGCTTTCGGGGGAGCGTGCAGACAACGATCACGTCGGATCGTGATTCGTGTAGGTCGCATAAGTCCACGGAGACAGTGAATGCGGGGCGACAGCGTCCTCCCCGTGCGAAAATAAAATTTAGTCGCAATACATCTCTGCTCGGAGCTCCTCTTTATTCCGTTCCATCTTGTTCCGTGACGTGACCCCGTTCCCGATTGTCCTCTCGTAGCGTTCCACCGCGGTGCACGTGCGCGTCTGGCAGCTTGCATTCCGTGACGTGCATATATGCGACGGTGCATCGGAAGGAAGCGACCACGGCCGAGGGTGGCGCGTCGGGCGTCCTCGACGAAGACACGCGTTCCATCCGCGGAACTGACAAAGTCGTGAATGGCAACGCGAGAGAGACGGACACTTCGAAAGAGAGACCACTCACAATGGGACATTCATACGATCCAAAACGATTTTCGTAACTTTATTGGTTCGGCGCGTGACTTTTCCGAAGAGTAACGTCCCCAAAATAATCGGCAGTCATCGATCACCGTAATCGATCTTCCTATCGGCTCGCCAAGGGTTTCTCTCGACTTTATTTTCGTCGTAAAACTCAACACGTTTCGTGCCGGACCGTTTTTTCAAGACTTCCCATTAAATAAATAATAAAATCTCTGCTGTTTCAAAAAAGGCAGTCGAAAACGAATGATCGCTATGCCGTGTGGTGCGTGAACGCCCCACGTTATAAGAAATGCAGTATACAAGATATTAGGATGTCTATGCTTGACTCTGCGATGAACTTTTGGAAAATTCTTTGCTTTTCAATTAGAAAGTTCAGCGTGGGTCGTATACGCCCCACGCAGCACGGACCAGTGAGCTAGGCCGATGTATTTGATTTTCAGGCAATTAAAACAACTTCCGAAAGCAATTTAATCAATCCTCGTATATAAATGAATTTTCGTATAAATTTATAACCGACGTTCCTCTAGTATTGTCGGTAGTAATTGCTATGAATTGCTGCGAATTTGATGCACTTACGACAGAAACTAGACGAAATACAAAACAGTGAAAACATTTTAATGAACGTGCTAAAATTTTCATTTCTATTTTAATTAATCAAAGTACGCGCAGCCGGGGGCAAATGAGAAATGTTGAAAAAAGAAAAAAAAAGAAAATTGAGTGCATATTCGTCCGTAGCGAATTTCAGCAGAAACAATTTCGACGAAGGTGAAGTTTCGCCGATTTCATCGAACGCTGTGTGTCACGACGAGTGTAATTGTAATCCGCGGACTGTCGCATGCATCGAACAGAGTTGCTGCGTTTTCATGCACATGCAGGCGTCCGCACGCACGTTTCTCGCGTTTATCGGGACCCGGAACAATTCATTTGCCGGGCCGCTCAAAGAAAATCGGCGATCGCGGGCAGCAATTACGCGTTCTTTGTGCATGCCACGGCGCACGGTAATTCTTAAGCTCGCCGGGTTATTATACCGTTCTTGTTCTCCGCGGTGGGGAAAAGGAGAGAAAGGGTGAAACAACAGGGAAATGAGCGACTGCAAGTTCGAGCGGCTTTAAGCGATTGTCGGTGGACACGGAATTTGTCAGGCGATCGATAAAACTGTCAACGGGGTTTAACTGTCGAAGATCCGAGCACTTCATACACGGCACGGCATTCTGTGGCTTTTCTAACTATTCCGTTCGTTGAATAATACAATGTCTATTCCTTGCTCGATCAAATTCAACTGTTCAGGACATTATTTCAATTTTCTATAATTTTCAAGCTGCGGACTCGACGCGTACGTGAAAAGAATACGTAGTTGTGACCTGAAAGAATGGTTTAAATTGTTAAAAGAAGCAAAGCATTATAAAACATTTTTATTCTACAGATTAACAATTTATTAATCACTGAAAGGATTAACATGGTTCTACCCCATCTACGATTAAATTATAGCGACATAAATAGAGACGGTTGGTTAAAATAAAACATAAAACAAAAATGGAAGGAAGCCACACGAACATCGTG
>CM052093.1:18301988-18314606 GCA_028453745.1 Agapostemon virescens | reverse complement strand
CATATACAACTATCTTAAGGAATCTGTAAGGGTTGAAACAAATCTCTTGCATAGTTAGCTGCACATTTTTAGGAAAATTATATCTAAGAACAATCAGAATTGCGAAACAATTAAATGGAAAAATCAGTTCAATGTGAACATCGTACATATACAACTATCTTAGGGAATCTGTAAGGGTTGAAACGAATCTCTTGCATAGTTAGCTGTACATTTTTAGGAAATTGTATCTAAGAGCAATAAGAATTGCAAAACAATTAATTATAAATGGAAAAATCAGTTCAATATGAACATTGTACATATACAACTATCTTAAGGAATCTGTAAGGGTTGAAACAAATCTCTTGCATAGTTAGCTGCACATTTTTAGGAAAATTATATCTAAGAACAATCAGAATTGCAAAACAATTAAATGGAAATATCAGTTCAATGTGAACATCGTACATATACAACTATCTTAGGGAATCTGTAAGGGTTGAAACGAATCTCTTGCATAGTTAGCTGTACATTTTTAGGAAATTGTATCTAAGAGCAATAAGAATTGCAAAACAATTAATTATAAATGGAAAAATCAGTTCAATGTGAACATCGTACATATACAACTATCTCAGGGATTCTGTAAGGGTTGAAACGAATATCTTGCATAGTTAGCTGTACATTTTTAGGAAAATTATATCTAAGAGCAATCAGAATTGTAAAACAATTAAATGGAAAAAATCAGTTCAATGTGAACATCGTACATATACAACTATCATAGGGAATCTGTAACGATTGAAACGAATCTCTTGCATAGTTAGCTGTATATTTTTAGGAAATTGTATCTAAGAGCAATAAGAATTACAAAACGATTAATTATAAATGTAAAAATCAGTTCAGTGTAGCATGCGATATTTTGGCTGGAAGAGGTACAAACTGCTAATAAATTTTGAAAAAGAATTAGAGGAGAGCTCTAAATGCCCGCGTTCGATAGAGTCAGCGTTATCGAGCATCGATGGAATAATGAACTCGCGCAGCTGTAGTGCCAGTATTTTCCGGCATTAAATGGGTAGAAAATCGGCCGGGGGTTTTCGTCGCTGTAAAACCGCAGTGTCGTACAGGAAATTCCAGGCTAATCCGACCACCGACGAAACAAAACTCGTCATAGGGGCGGGTCAGGGGGACCCGCGGGGATCGACGCAGACGCCTAAAACAGTGGCGCACGAGGTCGGCCGGGTAACACGCGAATATGCAATTATTTTTAATTGCATAGGGGAGCGATCGCATCCGGGGTTTCCGCGGCCGCATTAAAATGCGTCTGGGTGTAAAATTGAAACCTGCAAATCCGTCGATCCGCGCGTACACGGGTGCCGGATCCCTGTCCATCGATTCGATAATGTGATTTTCAACAAATAATTTCGTGTAGGTCAACCCCTAGTCGGTTTCGTGTCTGGAACACAAGGCTTCCGTACGCCTGACGAGACTCGCCGAGGGTATGCCCGATCATTAAATGCATTTTGTGCCGGGAATCATCGCGAAATCGCGGCGTGCAACGGATCACGGCGAGCGGAGAGGTAATCATTGCTCGATCCTCGCCGGGGACGAGCGCGTTGAAAGAATTCCAAGCGGCCAGTCTGCGGGACGAATTAAATTTTCCTTCGTGATTTACGGTTCGGGGTGTAAACGACCGTGATATCCTCTTGTACGACACGGTATTTTATGCGCTTACAATGAAGACATTTTTAACAGTGACCACAGTCGATTAAATTGGTCCGATCTGTAAGAAACGTTTGGAAGCTTTCATACTTTTAGCTAGTTGCAACGATTATTAGGTGGATATCGTATAGCGGAAAATTTATGCGTAACAGCGTTGAAGGTTTGACTGAAATTTTTCGTCTCGTTCGGATCGTTGTAAAATATTTCAGGAAAACGGAGATCCGCGGAGGATCGCGGATTGAAATGACTAGTCAGCGAGATGGAATCAACGAAGCCGGTTCGACGGTACTTTTCGACAGTCGGGTTCGTCGCAGATCGCGAATTCCAAGGGCGAAACGTGAAACCGTCGGGACGGGGCGGCATTTTCCGGAGATCGGTTCGCGAATCGAAACGGAGCAAGACGATCCAGCCAGGAGATAAGCGGGTTCTTAGAATTTCACCGCGTTGGAAGCCGCGTCGGGAATGCGTTCCCCTCGCGAGCGGACTAGAGAGTCTCGATTACCGATCTTCAAAAATCTGCAAGCTAGTCGGGTCCGCGGCGGTGGTTTCCAAGGAATCGTATTCAACCCCGGAAAAATCGGTCGGCGGAGATTACGCCTGGCTTTCTCTCTTCCTTTCTCTCTCTCTCCCTCCCTCCCCCTCTCTCTCTCTCTCTCTCTCTCTGTTTCTCTCTCTCTTCGTGCGACCATCCAATTGTATCGGATGCGAGGAACGCTTAGGCTCCACTTACCTTCGAGAGGCTGTTTCGCCACGCGATGCACTTCCGAGATGGGAATCGCGTTGTCATCGGGTTTATCGCAATTATCGTGGCGCTTGTGTAAATACGCGCGAGTGTACGCGTCCGTGGGAATGTAATTAGCTCTGGACTGCCATGCTGTGGCAAACAATAACCGCTGCGAATGGAGGAAAGTGTGTGGGGTACGGGCGAATCCCAGATTTTTCCAGATACCCTCGATAACGATGCACCTACCCGGCGCATGTCGTTGCGCTTCCATTAAATGAACGTCAACGAGTTTTATTTCAATTATTCCAGGCGGGAAACGTGCGATTCACCGCCTGCTCCCTTATTCGGGTTCTTTCGCGCAACTGAACTCGATACTCTCCAAGAAGTCCCTAACGAATGCAGTTGCCAGTTTAAATTTCCAGCAGAATCATCTCCTCTCGGAAATTATTTATTGCTTGAGATGATTGCGGATCAGATTATCCACTGAAATCAGTAATTTAACCTCCAAGTACAATACTACGGTTGAAAATATTTATAATTATTTACCGCTGCATTTATCGATTTTTTAAAACATATTTTAACAGGTACTTTTTAAGAATAAAACTGTTTTTCTGTTGTTTCTAATTAAACAATTTCTACACTGAGATTAAAGAAAACCCTCCTCCCTATGAAGCAGCATTCCGTTTCGAGATCCTGTAAAATGATTCCTCTCTGTTTGCGTTGTATATTTCCTTCAGAAGTTGCATTATTAACCCTACTTAACCCTTCGCCAGAAACGACGTCTGTGCGCCGCGCTGGCTCTAACGAATGTTGCAAAAGTTATTACACCACGGCAGACTATTAAGCAGTTGCGGCATACCTTAATCTACTATTGCTTACACTGTGGGGCTTGAAAATGGCTGCGGAACTTCTAAAACAGTTTAATCGTGCCACTTATTCCGATAACATCTACGATGCCAAGCAGCGTCTGCTGTAAGAAATACAAGCGAAGAATCAGGCGTCGTTCGTGAAGAGTTCAACTGTAAAATATAGATGAATTAGTCAGGTATAAAAATAATGTTTACCGACAGGGAATGCAGGGGGGATCGAGGTGCTCGTCGAGGTAGATAGGAGAGCAGGTGAAAGTGACGGACCAGATAGTTCTCGAAGTCAATCGAGCAATCAGCCGAGCGAAAACCGCAAGTACACTTTTAACGGCTAGCGTGGCCAGGTTTGGGCAGAGGTGGATTAGGGCGGCCGAGGGTTGGCGAAGGGAGGGACAAGGGCGGATAACACCGCTGCGTCGATGAAAGGAGAATCGTGCACGGTCGATTCTATTCATGCGACGAACGCGCGCGGGTACAAGGTTAGAAGAGATAAGCATCGTCGGATTAATTATGCGTAATGCGTCGGACGTGTGCTCGCGTACGTGCGTTTGCACCGCGCTCGCGCGCGCGCGCGCACCAAGACCACGCTCGCTCCGCTGCCGGCTAACGCATTCAATTATCATTGTTGCTCCGAGAGTTTACAGATGTTTCCGCGATAATCACGCTGCTGGCCGATTGCACGTTTATCCTGCCGGCCCGTATTAACCGCCATTGAATGGCAACGGTAACGAGAGAGGACCCGGTGCACGCCACTCGGGCTAATGCGATGCCGACGTCAACGTTGCGATCGAAACAACTGCGAGGACACGCGACTTAATTAGGATAGGTGGTCTGCGTTAGCTTGAAAAATGTCCACCAGCCTCCAGTTACCGATTCAGAGTCCTTCTTTAGCGTCAGTCGCGTTGAAACGAACACTTGGCGTTCGTATCCGGAGGGTTGGGTTCGCTTCAAAATCGCAGAGGATTTTGGCGAGGTGAACCAAGCACCGCTTATTGAGTCGCGTTGAATTCGGATGAAACTTGTATTTTAGTGCATAACGGTCGCTGAATATTTAAAGTAATTTCAATAAATTTAATTAGGTACCTTTAAGTAATTCAAGTTATATTTAACTTGCTACGATGTTACAATTTACGAGAATTCTTATCGACGCTTTCCTCGGCGGAGTTCTAAATGTGCTAATTGTCGATCCGACATCGGTGGACTCCGGAAGAATTTTAACACATTATTGAACAAAATTGTTAGTTACCAAAAACTAAAGTTTTCACCTCGTACTATAATCTGGTTAATTTTGGCAATACTGCGTTAATATTCAATGCTGTTAATTTATGGATCACCGGTGGCATTCAACGTGTTAATGATAAAAATTATAACCAACAAACGCCTCCATGGTGGAATCTTGCCTATCATCCTCATAGTACGCCCTCGGCACAGTTCCTCCCGGAAGTGGGGCGACAGTGTACATTAGGGTGGACGGCGGGGTGGCATCGTCGAGGACCTTCTCGCAGGTGACGACCAGGTCCTGGTTCGTGGCACGGAAGGCTCCTAATTAGAAAAGGATGCTCTATATACCTGCTGGTATCGCATCCCGTTTTCGTTCCAGGCGTTTATTTGGCGACCAAATGTGCCGGACAAAATTCTTCGACTAACGGTTCTTCTCGACCGTGCCGCGAACGAAATTCCATACTCTACCTGGAACACGGTGTTCCAGTACACTCCGCGTAATTTTGTGAGACAACTTTAGACCGGTATAGAGATGTTCGCATGGCACGCTCAATTAGGTTTACGTCGATATCGGGCAATACTTGTGGGACCAGGGAGTTGCAGCGCTAAATTGTCAGTCCCTCTGGAACTACCGGGGTGGATGGAGCTCGCCGAGAGTTCATACGAGTCCAAGAGGGTCTGACTTCTAGTTCCAAAGTGTTGGACCTTAACGGACACCTGCTCCTTTGACGGATATCATCCTCCCTCCCTTCTCTTCTTTCTACTTTCATCTTACCAAATTTCCTATTCCTCATTCCTCTCCCACCCCAAGGTCCTCTGCTTTCCTAATCCCTTTTCGATGTAGATTCCTCTTTCCCTAGATCTCCTTCCGCATCCCTAGAACCTTTCCTTTAGACCCGTACCCAAAACCTTCCACCCTTTCCTACATCTTTCTCCTCTTTCTCCTAGATGCTTGCCATTCTTCGAATCGCTTCCCTTTTCTGTACACGCTCGCTACCCTCGCGTTGTTAACCGGTCGATCCTTCGACGATAGCTCGGCGGGTCTAGTTTGATCCAGAGTATTGAAATCGTCACAACATCGCTGAATATCTAGCGATTGAGATGGACGAATAAAATGCTACGTTTAGAAATATCGGGAACACTAATGAGTTTGCAAATAAGGCTTCGAAAAATAAATGTAAAAAAGTGATAAGTAGACCTGTGAATTATTATGGAAGAGAATTGGAAGCTGAGGGTAATTCGAAAGCAATTTCCAAACTAATATTAATTGCACAAACGAAACCGTAAATCGACGCAACAATATTCACAGAGTACTTCGGTTTTCCGAAGAACAGAGAAAATTGTTATAGGAATTCCAATGAATGTATACTGGGATATTCGGTTGCACAAGGGTTGAAACCACCCCTTTCTGTGCCGGAAATGTTTCCCCAGTGCCGAGCACGTTCCCGTATCAGAGATCGGCGTTATACCTCATAAACGGGCAATAATTTTCGAGTATTCGCGAATGGAGTACGACCCAAATTTCGCGGGCGGGTGGGCGTGCTGGTACCGGTTACAGCTATCTCTCTATAAAGGATTGACACTCGTTCCAGTTTCGGAAGTAACGTGAAAGGCGCTCGAAGGCCTTGACGTACAATTTCGACGGCAAGAAACGAATGTATGACTGCGCGCACCGTGGAACGGAAATAAATAGTTGGGGAGTTTCTGCTAGGATTCCGGTTGCAGGGAGATGGCGGAGGGAAACACGGTATTGGCGTTGCCGCGCTCTATTTCCGTCCCTCTGTTTTTCGGAGCCCTTTTTCTCTTTGCTGGCGCTTCGTTTCGCTTTCTATGCTCCTTCTCCGTCGCTCCAGTCATCGGTCCGAATGTTTCCATTCGACGGCACCCCATTGTGCGGCGCCCGGTAAATGCCGAAACGCTGATGCGAAAACTGTTTTCCTTTTTTGCCTTCGTTAACCCACATTCACGGTACCGTACGGTTCGGTACGGTACGGTTCGGTTTCGGTTCGGTTCGGTTTGGTTTGGTTTGGTTCGACCTGCGTCTCTGGAACCCGGCCGCGGCGAGTGCAAGCACACGCGGAACGCACACATGCGCCCCGCGCATTGCTGCCTGTCCGCCCTCGCGAGCCCTTTCGCACTCGTTTACTTTGTTCAGCCTGCGAGCCGAGCCGATTTGTTGTGTTTACCGACAATAGCACAAATTACCCCTTTCGCGTGCGGCGCGGGACCTGCTGGTGTTGCAAAATCGAGAATGGGAATGGAAGGGCGCTGCGGGTATACGTCGAATCAAATTTGTCGGGCGGAGGGCGTTTTGTCGCGGTGCCGTCTCCTCGCAAAAATCCACGACGAGACACCGTCATCGCTCGAGCGCGAGAGCAGGTGCGCCAGTTGGATTAGGTGGGAAATCGTGCGGATAACATGTTTTCCTTCGGTAATACCGCCCGACAAAGGGATTTCGCGAGTACGCGACTGACATCGAGTTTAAATCTCCCGGAAAAAAACGCGTGCACGGTGTCGGACGCTCGTAAACATGGCCCGAGCGGCCTCGTAGCGCGATGATCCGATGGATCGGCCGAATTTAGAAACGGTTTTGCACGGCTACCAATTTTTTTTACAGTACCTGATACCGTAAAATATCAAATGAACGCGCGCTCTCCAAAGGCAGAATCGTATTTTCCTGTACTCCAGCATGCATAGAGCGTTCGGGCGCGTAACACTTGTATTTTGTTTTTATTAAGCGTCGCAAATCTCCGCCGAGATTTATTTCAGCTGCGCTAAGATCAACTACGATATGCGTACACGCGCTCGCTTGCACCGTATCAAATTGGATTTTTAATTTGGAATTTTTTAAGAAATAGAATTGAGAAAAGAGTACAAGTGCTTTACCGTCTGGAAACCTGTTAATAATATTTTCAATAATTTTTTTAGATTGCTTTTAGATTGCAATTTGTATAAAAATTCTCACAAGACTCACAATAAAAATTGCTGTCGACTTTCAAATACCCATTGAAAAGTTTTCAGTGCTGGATCAAGAACCTAAAAAAATTCTGAAATAATTGCCGGTCGGTTAAAAAACCGGAACAGATTGCTCCGAGCTTGACCAGTCGCGATTTCCGCAAGAAGAATGGAAATGGACATTGCTTTTTCCATTCGCAATTCGGTGGATACGTTCGCTGTGGCAGCGGAGCCGGAATCAAGATATCCCGTCCGGCATTCGTTAACCGGAACGAATCAAGGAAGGCGCATGCCGGCGTGCGAAAATATTCGCGTGGCAATCGAGGAACACGATCAAAAAATTCTTAGGCTATTCCTCGCATCGCGTCGCGTTGAGCCGAGTCGAGTCGAGCCGAGTCGAGTCGCGTCGCGTCGCGTCGCGTCGGTCGCGGTAGTAATTACTCTGACCCCCTAACGATGCGGTTTATTTTGTTTTCCAGGCGTAGTCGGAGCTCGGAACTTCACGATGGAGTGCCGCAAGGGTCGACGGAAAGGTCTACTCAGTGGCCTGGTGTTTGCGTGGCTCCTAACCAGCGGTTGTACCGTCGCGGCGCGAGATAGAGGTAAGTGCGAAAGTATTTACGATAGCAGTGCGCGCCGATTCCTCCTTTGCAACCTGTCCGCGGGCCCTCTGGCTCTGTCCTTGTGCCAATTAAGCCTCCGTGCAACGCCGTGCGCGCGAGAGGACTACGCGCCAATATTTACGTGCTGCACGAGGCGAGCGTGTTCGGGCTCGACGCAAAAATTATTCCCTGGCCCGAGAAAGAGAGAGAAAGAGAGAGAGAGAGAGAGAGCCAGTACGCGGATTCCCACTACCCCGCTTCTACATCGAAAACATTTTGGACAGAGTCCGAGGATGCTCGTGTTCGCTGCTTCCACTTTGTGTACCTTTTTTCCGGCCAACCGATGGTAATTGGTAACGAGGCTGGCAAGAGATGGAAATTCGCTTCTTGTCGATTTCGAAATGCCAAGTGCTCTTTCGCCGGTCCTGTGTACCAAGAACTAGACTACGCTACTTCCTTCGGGTCTTTCAAAGTAAGAATGTCTCAGACGATTTTCGCTTTGACTTTACGCGGACGACGGCAAGACCACCTTGGCAAACAGGCACGGCGCCTAAGCTTCGGAATCGACGATTTCGTCGGGGAAAAATTATAACGAAACAATGTCAACGTCCGAATAATTTATTCGAGATTTAACGCGACCTCGTCGTGTTGTACGTATCTATTCTTTTACTACGGCTGTAATTTCTTTAGAAACATCAGGGGGATGATTCAATAATTTTTTGAGAGTCGCTTTCAATAAGTTGGAAAATTTGCCGATTTTTCTTGCTTCGTTTGCGCGCCACTTTTAATTTCTGAAATGCGTGAGTTAGTTTTAGCTATGTGAAGGCGAGATCGAAGATGACGCGGTCTGTTGGTAGAATCCATATTTTTCGACGACCGTGACGCGCTGGTAAACGATCGTGAAAAATGCGCTAGGTAGGACAGACGCAATAGTATTCGATAGTTCGAATCGTGGACCACGCTTCGAGTTTCCGTGCAGCGGTTTGGCCGGTAGCAAAGGGGGTAGTGGACGCGGATCGACGCATCGCATATCCGATCGGGTCGAGACCGCAGCTCGCGGGTCGACCGTTGAAACATTTATCGAGAAGCAAACACACGGTGTGTTTAATAAAGAGGATGGAAGTAGCCGAACGTGTGTGTACACTGCCGCTGAATTCTGCTATCGCGGTGAAGATCGTCCTTCGAACCCCTCGAGAGTCTCTTCGCGACCGAGCGACCGAGGAACTGCGCGCAAGTACGAGCTTAGCCGGTCGATTGTGTGCGCAGGGCTAGGCCGAGAATTAACTCATTCTCCTTGCTAATTGATTTAGGCGAAGCCGCGTGTGAAGTGATATTGTTGCGGGAAGAATCGACGCCCGGCCGTTCTTCGAGCCGCGGTGTAATTAAAGGCCAAACAGCCGCCGCCCGGGTCTTTGGTCAAATATTTGGAAATGTTTTGTGGCAGATGCAGGCCCTCGAGTAGCTTGTTTAGTCGCTATGCCTTGGTCGAGGGTACGAAATGTTTGCTCGACGAGGGTGGTTCCACGGAACTGCACCCCTCCATTGTAAAACTCGACGGAAGTACCTGCTGCGCGTCTGACAGCGTGTACGGCAACGTCTCGGCTAAGCAGATGTACCTGGTGGCTGTAAGAGTTCGTGTACCGTCTCTAGATTGTGTTCTTGTTACAACGTACACCGGGGCTCTTGAAAGTAACGTCAACGCTTATTTAACGGAGAAATTAACCAACGTCTGACGCGTCATTGCCGTTGTTCCTGTTCGTTTAAGAAACAATAAAATGTACCTCGCATTCGTTGGAATCAAGAGCCGGTAAACAGTAAAACGTGCAGCGGGTTAATATATGAGAACGAGTAGCTCGAGTTCGCAGAGTCGCGTTAAGACGGCGTAGAATCTTGGAAGACCTTTTCCTCGGGGTTGTACCAAAGTGGTGCCCTGGAACAATACTCAGGGGGTGGTATTCCACGCATGAACACACGAAATGGTCCAGCAAAAAGGGTGGAGATTCGGCTGGTTGCGCAATCGAGCCGAAGTTCAGGAACGCGTGTTACATACACGCCGGAGCGGAACCGAGCATTAACGAGCGGCAGTCTCAAGAGCGATTTCGAGTTGTGAAGGGTCGCGGAAGGAGACCGGGGCCAAGGGGAGAGAAGAGTTCCTCTATTCCTTCGCGATTATCGCACACTTCGGTGCGCCTAATCCGCGCAGCCGGGTCCCTCCTCGCGTTTCCATCGTGCTCGAGCCCTTCTCCCAGAGAGAGACAGAAAAAGAGAGAGAGAGAGAGAGAGAGAGAAAAACTTGGTTCGACTCCGGCTAGTTGGTATCGCTCCCCTTCTCGCGCGATTCGAACGTGTTTGCCAGGAAAACCGCGCGAACTCGTGCCGGATAGATAAATCAAAATCGGCCGGTATTGTGTGGCTTGCGATCGACGGCTCAGACGGCTTTGGCCGCGTCTTTGATTCCGTCTCGACCCGGAGAAAAATGGCAGAAACTAGATAAAGGGCTGAGAGTGATCGTGACGTGACCGTTCCAGGCAGGCTCTATCCTTTATTTACCTCGCCGGCGCAATGTTGTTCGAATGATTCTGCCAAATTCTTAGGTGAAAATTCCAACGCGATCGTCTTCCCAACTGAAATAACCTGCAACAAATGGTTCTCATTAACAGCGTCTCTAATGTACCATGCAGTATTCATGAGAGTAATCGCGACGATGCAAAATTCATAAGAACGTTCGCGGTACATCCGTCAGCGCGCCGCGTCGCGCACATACATTTAAATAGTATTACCGGCAACTTCTGTCTCCGCCGTGAGAAACGATTACAAATAATCGGCTGATGTATTAGTACTGCGAGCCGAGTCGATACGTTGCCACGAATCGAAAACGAATAATCTGATGGATCAAGACCTCTCCGGACGAATTTTAAGCAGCGGTGGATACCGCGTCGGGCAAGACATTTATTCTCGACAGGTCGTGGCGTACGTCTTACTCGAGTAGAAATACTCTTTGCAGCTGTGGACCACCTGGGACACGGATCACGGAGGATCCTCCGTTCCTCCTCTTTTGCCCCCCCCCCTTTTTCTCTCTCTCTCTTTCACTCTTTCTCGCTTCTCTTCGTATCGACGAAGATTTATATACGCGCGGCAGCGAGACGAGGGACGGGGGCGGCGGCGAGCAATTTACAGCCGGCACTTAGGTCGCGGCGGCGCGTTCTGCGCAATTAATATTTATGTAGGATAGATCGGTAATCCTATTATACACTCGGCACAATATCGGGATAATAAGCATCGTGGACAGTGCGTGATTATAGGGTGCGCGGCGTCGTCCCCGAGGCGAGCGAGCTGGCGAGAGCTGCAGCGAGCATGCGAGGCGACGGTGCTCGGTGTCCTTCGAAGGATAAAGATTGCCAAGCGAAAAATTTCTCACGGTTGCGTACGGAATGAAAAATCCTCGCGAGTACCATTCCGACTCCCCTTATTTACTCGCGGCCGTAATCCGCCTTTAATTATTTCTCGAAGCGCATCGGGGGGGGCTACCTTCTTCCTCCTCGTCGTTAGATCCGCAGATAATAATAAATGAATTACGCAGTCGGCCCCGGGTCGGGCCTCTCTCTTGACCGGTTAAAAATCGTCGATCGCCCGATGAAAAATACACTGACCGTAGATAAGTCGGGTTTAAATTCGCGCCGAACAACCCACTCCCTTCACCGCGCAACCCTTCCCCTCCTGCCCCACACGCCACCATTTCGAGAGAGATTCGCGCGTCGAGCCGATAAGAAACATAACTTGGAGCGTACGTCGCCGCACCGAGGAACGTTTCGCAGCTGCTAACGGAACTGGAACCCGCTCAACGTCGTTCGCCAACGACTGGACAAACAACCTAGTACCTCGAAACCTATGACCTTCTCCTACACAACGCCACCCGGCTAACCCAACGACCGTAACTCGCCGCGGAACTCGGCGTGTCTAAGATTTGTGGTACATCGGCAACACACGGTGGCCCCAATTTACGGAGCATTACGCCGCTTTTCCCGGTTGTTTCTCGGCCAATACCCTCCCTTCGACCCCTCCCACCTCTCTCTCTCTCTCTCTCTCTCTCTCTCTCTCTCTCTCTCTCTCTCCAGTCACTCGGCCATTATGCTCTTCATTGCCCCGCAACCACCTCTCCTGCCATTTTACTACGCTCTTACCGCCGTTGGTTTTCTCGCTGAACTTTTCTTGAGATGTCGCCAGCCTTTGTTTCGCATGTTCCGCACTTCAAGCGTCTCGAGGACTGCTACATTTAACACGGGTATACTAATCTTTCCAATGTTTCTCTTAGAAATTGTCTTCGTTATGCACGCTACTGTCCAAACGATAACACCTTACATCCTGTGTACACTTCGATCGTATAACAAAGTGTTACTTCGAAATAATGGTGCAACGAATTCCGCGTGAGCCGTATGCAATGTCTATAAATGTGAACAGGAAAATGAAAGTGCAACTTTATGCGACCGATGCGTGCTCCTGGAAAAACCGCCCCTGAAATTTAAGCACTTAACACTTTATCGACCGACGACTATTTCAGAAT
>CM052093.1:18263002-18296988 GCA_028453745.1 Agapostemon virescens | reverse complement strand
TTTTTCCCATTTTCGCCATTGATCGCCCCGAGATTTCAAAGTCGCGCCACGGCTGCAATTCGATTCCGATCGACCTGAAAATTGCCATACACTCTGACCGTGCGTCTAGAAACGTGTAAGCAAAATTACAAAAGAATCGGAGACCTAAGATTTTTCCCCAATTTTTCGCGATTTATAGAAGGGGGTTACCTTCAATATGTAGCAATATTTGGCAAATATTTCATTAATAGCACGGTTAGCCGTCAGGCGGGCCTTGCCGGGCCGCTCGCCGAAAGACGAATTAGAGTATAAACAGTCGGATAACGTAACGCGCACCGCGATAGCAGAACGAAAAATCTGTCGCCGGTCCGTAGGGACCGACGAGGCCTGAACGGAAAGTCCAGCGCCGGTCCGTAGGGACCGGCATGGCGCTTAATGTGTTAATGGCTCTTTCAATGCTGACAGCAATTTTTATTGCGAATCAACAATGCATCCCCAATAATATTGTCGAATAATGTTGTTACAAATTGGAATGTAAAAATAGAATTTTAAGCTTCATTTTGATACAACGGGAATATTGAAAAGCCTATTATTAGGACTTTCAATATTTGCCATGTAACAAAATGAAGCCTAAAAAATTGCTTTTACATTGTAATTTCTAACCACATTATTAGATAATGTTACCGAGGATGTCATGTATATTTACGATAAAAATTGCTGTCAGCGTTGAGGGATCCATTGAAAAGTTTCCAATTATGGAAATTTGAAAAAAACGACAATCATGAAAATTTCCATAGTTTCCAATGGACCTTGAAAAATTCTAAAATACTCGCCGGTCAGTAAAGTGTTAAGAACAGAGACGCTATGGTTTCGTTGCATTCCTCCTTCCATGGAGGAAATATACAAAATATCTAACAGCATCCCGTCTTAGTTTTATTTGTGACAGTTTCAAGTTGGATAACACTAATAGCGATATGCATTGCTTTGTAATAATAACAAGTACAGTATTTATTATTACAGTACTTATTGTAACGTATACGGCAGTAAAGAAGTACATCCTCAAATTTCTGATGAAAACATTTTTATAACTTCAATAACCGCGAAAGAAAAAGCTAGGGACCAGTCGAAATGACAGATTTGGTAGTTCTAGTGATAAACTGTGTCCGAGTAGCCGAATGAAATTGCAGATGATCATTTTCGATGCTCTGCCGTGTAAGAAATTAAGTGACCGGATAAATTGATATAACTTGAAAGTTAAGTAGATCGGGAACGCAGTAGTCTGGCCGTAACATCGTCGTTCACGCCCTGCCTCGAAGGATTCGGGGCAAACACATGTATCCGCCAAGAGCACCGGCTGCTGCAACACCGTTTCATGGTTCATATTTTAACCACGTAACAAAGCGGTTAATGATACCCGAGCACGGGCGTCGACGATCGCCCTCCCGCATTAATCCTTGTTCAAAACCGCTACAACGTGACTAATCTAATTTCCAATCGTGCACGAGCGGTCGCTACGAGCCCAGATCCTGTCCGTGCCCGGTAGGCGACGCGTTTCCGTCGAGTCCGCAGAGTTCTTCGTCGTTAACGGCCTGTCCGACGTCGAAATTATCGACGAATTACCGATAACCATCGTTAGCATCGATAGTATCCTCCGCGAACGGATTTTATTATTTTTCTTAAGCAAAAACTCGGCGAGATAATATAAGGTAATATACGTCGGTAGAAGAAGAATCAGTTTTATTGCTAGGAAGGGTTAAATCATAATTAGAGTATTTCAAAAACACGGCAGAGGACTGGTATCGTTATCAGACTGGCGATCTCGTCTTGCAACAATTTTTATTTAATTTTAACTCTTCCCCAACGACGTCCGAATGTTACAGTTTCTCTTTGCACGACCGATATCGTATGACGTTACAGCCATTACCATAATTTGATGGAGATTGAGATTTTCCGATGTGTCTCTCATAGCTATCCTCCAATTCTTAATAATCTGATACGTATTAATCAATTTTAAATTACTCTTTAGAGTCGATGGGACGCTTGGATGTCGTCCCGGAAGGGTTAACTCGCGAAGACTTCTTTGTAAACCGATACGAAAAATTGAGAGTGCTTTAATTATTGTTATCGTTAAGTTGATAGGAAGATTGAATTTGGACGAAGCGCGGGAAGTGGAAGAGAAATCAGTTACACGGTTCTCGGTGGTTGATCCCGGCTGGAGGCGGCAAATTTCTGTAATGGCCGATACTGCGCGCTTCATATCCGCCGAAAACTATCTTCCGGCCTGATGGGAAACGACCGAGCGAAATCCCGCGAAGAGCAAGCAAGCAAGCAAGCAGACACCCGCTGCCTGGTCCCTGGATCCTGGCCTCCTTCCATCGCTTCTTTTCGCCCCGGTTCGTGTGGAACTTCGTTTCCTTGCCGCTCGCGTTTTCCAATTCGCGTCGAATGGATCGGTCGCGCGGAAAATAAGAGATTGCCGCGATCTTCCCGGCGTCCCGTGGTTGCACAACCTCTCTCCATCGTGGGTCGGGAAGCGAGCGAGAGACCGTGGCTGTCTGTGCAAGAAGAGAAGACTGGGTGGAGACGACGAGTGCGGGGGTTGGGTCGTCGAGGAGGAAAGAGGACTGGTACGACGAGAACAGAGAAGCTTCTTCTTTCAGCCGGAATTCCTCGGCGCGGCTGTTCGACGCCGAGTAGAAAGAGGACTTTTAATTCTCGTGACGTTTACTTCCGGCGTACGTGACCCAGTTCCTGCGAGCTTCTCAAAAATTGCTTCCAACGCTCGCCCGCTCCCTTATTTCAACCTGTTTTCTATTCGCGCAGGATCAGCTCCGGGTTTTTGACCGTAATTGAAAATCTTCCACCCTTCGCCTTCGTCTGTTCCGTTCTCTCCCTCTCGGCCTGTTCTCGGCCCGTGTTCTCTCGGCACCGGCATTTGCATAGAGCAATCGTTGAGGCGCTCGCTGCTCGGATTATCATTCCCTTTTTATCGGGGTCGTGACACAGTTCGCGCCGCGTTAAATCGCTCACCGGTCCGAGGAACAGTTTCCTGCCGCGATGCACCCCCGATGAAGATGCTCCGGGACCGTTTCCTTCCTTCTCCCGTCGTTCTTCGTGGCTCGTCTAGCGCTCGCGACGTCGTTTTTCTCCTTGTTCGAGCGCCGAGTAAAGGATTGATCGTTCAGGGACCTTTACTCCGCGAACACGCTTCGCTTTCCTCGGGGAAAGCCGTTCTTTCCGCGACGCGGCAAGCTCCTTTTAATTCGACGGCAACCGGCGGGAGTGGCTGTCGACGAGATCGCGTGACACGACGCACGGCTCGAAGATCGATCTCTCGTTCCGCGAGACCGTAGCTGCCGGTGTCTTTCGAGCGGAGCGGCCATCAGTTTCTGTGCTCGCGTCGCGTCGGGCGCCGCCTCACCCCGGATTTCCGGACGTAATCGATTTCCGATTTCTTAGTGGCGGCAATTTTTCAACGCCCCGTGAAAAATAACTCCGGAATAAGCCGTGCTTTCCGCCACGAGACACCGCCGTCTCTACCCCCCACCCCTTCCCCCCATACCCCTCTCGTTCCATCACCGCACGGATGCCTTATGAAAAGCTATCCAGACGCGCCGCGGCTTTTGTTTCCGTCTTCGGAAGAATCTTCTTCCTTCCTCCCGCTCATCGCTAACCGACGCGCGGCTCTCGACGTTTAACCTAACCGTCCCGGCTGAATGCATTCCGTTTTCCTATGGAATCGAAGACAGGCAGCAGACGAAGGGGTTGGCGTTATCTATTTAATAGATTATGTTCGGCTTTACTTTTTGGCCTGTGTTAACTGCTTCCGACAGCGAGCCGGCGCGGCCACGATAAAAAGAGGATAATAGGCGGCTTACGAGGGGCCAGAAGAGGCATGCCGTCGGGTGGTAACCAAGCTGCTTTTCAGCAAAAAGCCGTGGCTAAAGAGGAGGAGACGTAGGATGGGAGAAACGGAGCTTTATTAAGACGCACAAAATGCGGGGGTGGAGCCGTTCACGATAATAAAACGATCTCTCCGGTGGAACTCGCGCGATCGCTCCATTGTTCCTCGCTAATGCACACCCCCGGACGTTCGATTCCTTTTCTCCCTTTATCATCGCGCCGTGTTTCTCTCTTCTCTCCTTTCTCTTCGTTTCTCCCACTCTTTCTCTTTCTCTCTCTCTTTCTCTCTTTCTCTATCTGGTTTTCCTTCCGCCCGCACTTGACCCGCTTCCTCGTTCTCGCCGACGATGGAAAACAGTCGACACACTCGAAATCGTTTCCCATTTCGTTCTACTCCCGGGGGCAACCCCACCGTTTCACCCTCTGGTTTCACCAGCTCCACCCTCGCGGTCCGCCTCTCTCTCTATCTTTCTCTCTCTCTCTCTCTTGCTCGCTTCTTCTCCGCTACTACTTCTCCCTCCCTATTTCTCGATCACGCTCTCGTTAACATTCATACGAGTGAACCCGGGACCTTTTTGCTAAGTCGACTCGCCCCTCAAAGAGAGAAAAGAGGCACTCTGGTCTCTGGGGTAACCGCCGACGCCGCCAACCACCCCCGACACCGAGGTTCGCCTCCGCGTACCTACCGAGCACAATCGCACCTCCGCACACTGCCAGACTTTTTTTCGGGGGTTAAATTCGCGTGAAAGCCGCTCGAGGGTTCGGATTCTCTTTGAACACCCGATCCTCGATTAATAAGTGTTCGCGTGTTATGGCCGGCGATCGGGAAAATCTGTATGGAAACATTTTTCGAATACACCGCCGCTCTGCCGACCGGTTTCGACGGCTAGACTACACCGGAAATAGCGATGCTAGAGCAACGCCTCCATTATACGGGCTCCGGTACGTGAGCGGAACCCGTCGATTGAACGAACTCTAAATGATTCTGGTACCGTTTTCCACGACTGCGATGATACACGCTGTAACGATTACATTTTTCCAGTGGCACTTTGAGAAAATTTAATTCGGAAGGTGCTCCGCATCGTACGCGTTTTAGATAACCAAACGTAAAGGTAAGGCGGTTCGTTGTTAACGTGTTAAGCGCCATACCGATTTTTCCTTGTTTAGGTCTGCACCAATATTTAGGTACATTTATTAATGTATTAATAGAACGTAATTTGTTAAGTTTCAAATCCAATTTTATACTGTCAGTCACCGGTGACACGGCGCTTAACGTGACAATGTTAGTCACCATCTTTCGATAGCTCTTTATCTACTTCGTAACCGAACCGGTAGATGTTTCAGAATTTTATTCCTCGAAACGGAAATTCTTAATTACTGATTCTAACGTTTCAAAGACTTCCTCGAGCGTAAAAACCGTGATCGATCTAACGGCCGGTATTACCGAGCGTTGATTGCCTGAAGATTTTTATGCGTCGCGAAGTGCATAAAGTTGCAGTTACGAGACCGCGCCGAATGCAGCCGGCGAGTAAAAGGAAGCGTCGCGTAAAGAAATGTCGTGGTGCGTTATTAAAGGAAGCACGGTGCAAGATAATGAAACGGAGTTTCGAGCGGGAGAAGCGGCAATAATGTCCGCGGCTTTTTTTTCCCCCGTGAAATTGAACAAAGAGGCACGAGGCCGATGTTAATTTCACGCGGACAAAGAAGCCACCGGTTAACCGGCGCGCGGATAACCCGGTGTTTCTTAAGGTGAGCGCGAGCTATTCATCGCGCGGACGGTTCCGCTTCCACGATAAACAGACTGGCTTCCTCGGGGTAAAGGAGGGAGGTTCCCACGAAATTCAGGGGGTAATCGGTATCAGCCCTCCGCTCCTCGAACCATCGATACAAAGGCGAGAGCCACCGTGCTGCGCGCGATATTTTGTCGGGGCCCGTTTTACACTTCCACGGGCAAGCAACCGGCCAGACAGGAATTTACAAAGCGGTTTAACGAAGTTACAGCGAAAGAAGAAATTTCGGTTTAATTTGGCGCGCATTAATGCACCTGAGAAACTTCGACGGAAAGTTCGAACCCGTTACTAAGCCGCGCTACACACACACGGACCACGCGCGCACACATACACTCTCTCTCTCTCTCTCTCTCTCTCTCTCTCTCTTCCTTTTCCTCTTGCCTCTCTCTTTCTCTCTCTTTTTCTATCCATCATCTCACTCGCCGTTCGTTCTTTTTGTCCATTCCTCTGCGTCTTTTTTTATCTCGCCGATCGCCCGGCAAGAGAGGCGCGCTTATTAAAAAATCAATAGCAGCGTAGAAGAACGGACCCGTTACGGCAGTAAACTTCCCTTAATGGTGTTATATTCTCTCAAATTTCAAAGCTGACATCGATATCATCCCCGCTTCCCTCGCTTCACGCTTCTCGAATCCTTCTGGTACGCGATACGCTTCATCCCTTATTTACGATTTCCCTTGAAAGCCACTGTTCGCGTTTGGTAACGCTGCCTTGTTAATCAACTTCTTCCGTTCGAGAGCCTTTCATCTTCCATCGATCGACCAGCAGATGTATCGCGTCCGACGATCAATTTATTCCCAGCATGCGTCGGGACGATACGATCGTATTATTATTCGGCAACGAGCGGCTAAAGATTCCGACGTAGTTTAGCCGCAGACGTTTAAATTTAACAGGTGAGACAACCTGCGGAACATTGGCAGAGTTTAAGCTGAGAATGGGGATTCGATTGGTCGAACCGATTGTTCAAAATTGAAACGCAACGCATTTAAGTTTTGGTATATATTTATTAAGAATAAAAATAAATCTTTAAAAATAAAACTTTTTGAAACTTTGATCTACGATTTTGAGGACTATCGTATTATATTTTATGCGAAACATACAATTGTCCGTATTGGGATATGGGTATAAAATAAAACTCCACTCTATTGTAAAATATGAAATAAAATTTATATATTTTAATAGCTTCTCTAGAAGCACGTTGTGAGACACGTCTTTACTCTACGAAAGAAACGTTATACTAGAGACAGATACAAGAGATCGATACTGAGGAGGAACAGGCGAATATAAACAGTTGAAGATCGAGGGTCCCATGCCGGAAAAATATACAATGTATGCATATATAGGTTCAACAGCCGGTTTAATCGATCCTTCCTAGTAAAGAAATAATAGATTTATTTTGTAATAAATTTATGAAATAAATTCCAACAGTCCGAACAATTGGCGATACGATTCGAGCAATGGTAACTGAAAAGTTGAATCAAAGTTTTATCATTCCAGTCTATATGTTTAAAGTATTTGATACAACTTAATCTTTGTTTCCGAATAATTTCACCGTCCTAATTCGAAATTGAATTGATTTCTAGGACGTCGAATAAACGGTTCACGATTCAGGCTGCACAATTGTTTGCTCCAGTTTCGGTAATCTTAGCGCAACGGATTCCAGCGCCGGGGTTGTTTTCGAAGCTACCAACATTTGGGACGGGTATTAAAACTCTCGTTGCTCTGTTCCGTTGGTTTTCCGATTCGTCGCATCGCGACAAAATTAATTTAAAGGTAGAAACCGGGTTATTTCGACGCGGCCAGGAAAAAGGTAGCGTCGAGCGTTAAGTGTTGTCCGGCATTAGGCGAAATCCCCTAAATGATCGCGACCGGGATCGTTGCATCGCTTTCCGCGAGCGGAGAGCCGCGTGCCGGGGTTCATTTCTCGCGAGCGCTACCAGAGACCAGACGATGGAGAGAAAAAAAAGGAAGGTGTTCGCTTTGAAAAAGCCGGCCGCGTGCAGGCAGGAAGCGCACACAAACACCTTGTAATCCACGCATACCAACCGGGTCGGACGCGAGAACGAACGTAGGAACAGAGTGCCGTGCGAGAGTCGGCGCGACTCGGCGCGCTAAATTAATGTAACGCGCGAGCGCAACGGGCTTATAATCTGATCCCCGGCTCCGCCGGTAGCCCCGTCCCAAGTCTTTTTTACACGTATTCTGAGCTCAACTGATAAGGATTATTTGTTGAATCGCGCCTCTGCTTATAGGGCCGCGTGCGAGCCTCGTATTTCCCTCCGGGCGATGCGTTTCCGCTTAATTACCGCTCGCCAATTCAGGATATGATTCGTTCGCCGAGGATTTTTCGCGACGCCCCCGATCCGGTCGGTGTTAATTAAGGCTTAATGCGAGGAATCCGGGGCCAGGCTGCCGTGCGGACGGCCCCCTGCATTAACGAAGGTGAGAAAGATGGAGTCGTTGCGCCGCCGGTCTGATTGCTCCTGCCTCGTTAGTTGTCGCGCGATCGTCCTGCCCGCTTTCGAATTGATTTTTCTCGTGCACCGCCACGAACGAAACCGTTGTTGCCGTTCCAATCGATCTACGAAACGCGAGGCAACGCGTCGTCTCGAACAATTCTTAGGACCGGTGATCGTCGGAATGCGCACTGTCCTCGGGGCGATAAAAGTGCACAGGCGTTTCGCGTCACGCGCGCACGATAAACCGTGCCGCTATGGAAGAATCGTTCCGGCAACGGACACGCGACGGCCATTTCATATTTCTCACTCAGCGGAAACCCGGCGAACTGTTAACGTCGGAATGCTCGGTTCCGTGTCCCGTTCGGTAGCATCAAAGAGCTCCGCGGAGTCACGATCCGACCGGTGGGTTTACGAGGTGCTCGTTTCGCGTCTCATTTACACCATCTGCCCGGAATCTCGTTGCGCGATCGGTAACGATCACGGTCCACCGATGCATCCGAGTCAACGATTGTTCGCGTGCGCGAATTCCTATGCTTCGTTCTTTTCGGCGACGCCCTGCGATCGATTCGCGAGGACACAAGCTCGCAAAGCACTTGCGAGCACCGCGGAATCCTCGTAAAGAAGCGACGGGATCGTTATCGACGAATTAATGCCATTAATGCTAATTAATGAACTCCGAAATTAAACGCGAATTTAACTTAACGCTCGGGCCTCTTAGGAACAGAAGAACCAAGCAACGTTTTCATTGCTTTATGTTTCGAGTTTTAACGCATTCCGCCAAAACTGCCGGCTGCGTCAAAATGCTCCATTTTGAATCTTTTATGTGCTACGATTCTGTGAATTCGGTGCTCTCGCAATTTAGCGAGCACGCTAAGCTGCTGTTGGCATTTCAAAGAATTTACCAGGGAACCGAGAGGACTCTTTTAAATGGGAAACCGTGCGGACGTTGTAAAGATTAGAAGGTTGTATCTTGCGAGAGGGAGAGACACTGGAAATACAAACAATTTCGAGAGACTTTACAGTTTCCTCTCGGGTTTATAAATTCTCGTTGCTTGGCGAGACAGAGAGCGTCTACGAGCGCGAACTGTCGCGAAGGTGTTCGAGAACAGTTTCCTTTATCGCGGGAAAGTCCTCCTAAAAATGTAATGGTACGCGTTTCCGGTTCTCCGAGCGAGCTGCGCGCTCGGCCCCCGATAAAATCGAAATCGTAAAACTGCGAAACTTCTTCTCGCGGAATGAACGTTCGTAACGCGCCTCGACGAAATTATCTTTTAAACTGTGCTCCGCGCGCGGAGTAACCCGGCCCGACCCGTGCCCGGCCCGTAATTCCCGGTTAAACTGTTTCGATTGCGCTCCCGCCGCTTTCTCGCGTTCGCAATCGGCCGGCTCACGACCCCGACGCGTCGTTAAACCGGCTCGGCTGATTTTTATTCGACTCGGTTATCGGAATCGCTATCGGAACACGTTAAAAAGTTTGTCCTGGCAGCCATTGTCGGACTACGTGGCGCGCGTTCGAATCGTTGCGCCAGTTCCGTTAATAACCACGTGACTTTCATCCCCTTCTGCAACCAGAATTCAATCGTTCAGAGGTACCTGCACTTTGATTCTGGCTGCTGACACGAGATTTTCCGGGTTTGTGCCATTCTCCCCGAACCTTTTGCTGCTTTCTTTATTTGGTCGAGGTGCGTTAAACTCGTACGTGCGCGGCGACTACATTTTAACGCTAAATCTACCACTGCGGGTCCACTGACCTTTTTCAGAATTTTTATTTCGCGGTTATCGAAGTTACAAAATTCTCTTTGTTCAATTATACTTTCTAAGGAGAATCGCAGATAATCCAAATAAATTAAATCTTGGCAATTTTTACAAGTCAATGTGCACCAGTCAATTTTAATGCTAAAGGTTTAGTGTTAAAACAGGTTTTCGGCGACAATGTGTTTTATGAATGCAGTGGTTATTAACCCTTTTTCGTTCTTCGTAATTGTTGCTGAATTATGTATGCGAAATGGAACTTGTTTCATTTTGCAACGGTTCAGTCTTCAACAGTTTATGGAATTCAAACTAAATAAATAACCGTAAATAACTGTCTCGAATAATGCTGTGACGTTTTTTAGTGTCGCCTAGATGCTACCATTCGAGTGTAAAGGGTTGATCGATGCCTGTTCTAATTATTAATAGGTCGTCTCAGAAATTCGTACCGCGGATACGTTTATACTCTTCGCTGGTTTTAACCAAAAACCACAGAAATGTTATAGTGACGTTACAATCACTTTATCAAAACGATGGAAAAACTATCGAGCACAAACTTATAAGACTTCTTAGACGCATTCCAATTGTAAAAAAATAAATGCATGTATTTCATTCTTAAAAAGAAATGTGTATCTTTTTCGAAATATGCGGACTGGAATTGACGCGTTCGTCAGTGTCAGTGGTCGTTCTTTAATTTTTGTTAGAAACGAGACGATACGCGTATTCGACCTGTAAAGCTTGAAATTGTTCGACGCTAGTTCAACTGCGACAGATGCCATCTGATTTGATTTTTCATTCGGGAGGAGGTTTGCGAGCGTACGAAACGCGGAGATGCACGTATGCACGAACCTAGCAATTATAATAAAACTGTGCCGTTTTAATTGGGTAAGGTCGATAAGAAACGGTGCCGGGATGGCGCCAGATGCCGTTTTCCGCTCGTCCCGCGGCCAATTTCCATAAACTCGGGGCATAAATCGCGGGATTAAAATTCTTTTATGGCCCCATCTCGGAGCGTGTGTCTTCCAGAAAGCTGCCAATCAGCTGGCTGGTAGGATACACCTGGCGCGAAACGAACGGATCCGAGTGGCTCCGGGGACAGCTAGTAAAATCGAGGGGACAACGTATGCCCGTTTGGTTACATTGGGAACGCGCATGTACATTCTTTACGGCGAACGGGCCTGGATTTTAGAGGCTTTTACGGCGAGAGCTTCTTGCCGGTCGGAGTCGTTAACCGGCGCGCGATTTCGGCCGTTTTTATTATCGAGCATCGGCGCGGAGAGGCCATGGGATAGACAGAGAACGAGACCGGGCGGGAGAGAGAAGGAGCCAGGGGTCCATTCTGAAAAAGATCACAAATTCAAACGAAGCGACGCGATAACTTTTCCGCGCGACGTTTATTACGCAGTCGTAACATGCGCCGACTAACGGCCCTACCTGCCCGCACGCCGACTTAATTGCACGGAAACATCGGGATCGCATAATGAAGAGGTCTCCCGAAAAGGTATCGAAGCTCCGAGCGATTTGGTTGCACCCGGTATCGCGCGTCGCACCGTCCAAATATTCACTCGTGTTCCTTGCTGCTCCATTTTTCATCGAAACTGCTTCCAATTTATTCTCGCGTAACCGTCGAATTAACCCACTCCCTTCGCTACTACTATTATTGCAACGTAACCTAAAAAATTGTTACGGAAGAGAAAAGATATTTCTCGTACGGCTTGCCCTTACAACGACGCTTAAGAATTTTTCAAGGTCACGATTGAGAACCTTTCGATGGATCTCTCTACGCTGACAGCAATTTTTATTGTAAATCAACGTGACATCCTCGGTAACGTTATCTAATAATTTGGTTAAAAATTACAAGGTAAAAGCAGTTTGTTAAGCTTAATTTTGTTACAGCAACTGTCGAAAGTAAAGCGTTAAGTACCGATTACGAAAGAATAAAGTTTGATTTCGTTTAACACTTTGACTGCCAAACTAGAAGCCACAAAAATTATGTACAATCGAAGTGAGACATTGAATATAATACAAATTTTTTAAATGAAATGTATAATGTACAGTACTCCTCCTACTTTTTTGCACTTTCAGGATCATCAGCGACTTTAGTACAATGAATATATTAATGTGAAAATTCATTTCGAAACCGTACAAATAATTCCGTCATCCATATATGGGTGACATGGCAGTCAAAGTGTTAAACATAATATGAAAAAGAGTTGAGTAGAACTGTAATTCGACGAGAATTGCGAAACGAACGGTCTTCGTAGATCTATTGACTCCGCGAAGTCATGACGTGGAGGGAGTCGTGGTTGCTATAAAAATTTTATTCTCACCCTCACCGGTCTTGCATTGTCTCTGACGTGTCGTAGGAACTTTAAAACTATAAGACTACGATAGACTTTAAAGCTTGTACGCGGTGAGCTAAGCGTTCAAGATGGTGTAAACATAGGTGGAAGAGAATCGTGTCAGACGCGTACAACTGACGTGGCAATCGAAGCGTCAAAGAATTATGAAACGAAGGAGGGTTTTTCGAGAATCCTTGAGCACACTGCGCGTATCAGTCGCAAGACGTCTCGGGGATCAAATTCGATTGCTCGTAGATTTTACGCTATTAATATCGGGTTCCGAGCGTGGTTGGCGACGATGAATTATTGCTTAAACCGAAATAGCAATCTAAAGTGCTGGAGGGTTGAAAGCGGAGGTTACACCGAAGCAATAAGAAACGAACCGCGGCAATAATGCAGTCGGTTTTCCGACAGCGTAGACGGTTTGGTGCTTGAATTCGTCTATTTTCCGGTGGGCGGAAGACGCCGCGGAATTTGACGGAGGATACCTTCGAACCCACCTGCGCAGATCTTTAAGATGAAACAGCTGATGTCGATCTCCGAAGAACCGAGCGGAGTAACTTCGAGAAGGAGGCTCGCTCGCAACACGGTCCATTAAATTTGTTCGCTTTAACCGAGCATTGTTGCGTGTCGTTCGCCTCAAAGACTTCGTAACCGGTTTTAATTAACATAACAGACATCGCGGTACGTGGTAGGGGTACTCGTCGGAACCGGGGGCGGTGTGGGGGGACGAGCCCAGGGGGATGAGAGGGAACAGCCAGAGAGAAGGTATCGGTAGGACGCGCGGCCCCGAAAAATCCAGACCAATTAAAATCGCGAACGGTCGCGCGCCGTTATTGCTCGCCGGTCGATGTAGCTAATTTGAATCGTTCTAATGAAGAGGTCTTTCGCGACGAGGCGCGCAATTTAATCGGACACGGTGTGTGGTCCTGGCCGAGGGGGCGGCCGAGACGCGTGTCCGCGAAATCCCCGAAACCCGTGGCCGGCTAAATGGCGAACGTTTAATTGCAATTTATTACGCGCCTCCTCCCGGGACGCGAGCGCAGACCCCGGGCGATCGAAGGCGCGGCCGATTCCGCTTCGGCCCCCTCTTCCCTCGCGAGAACACACTTTGATACCTTCATTCTACCCGGCAAATACCTTCGTCGGAATCCCTGCAAATTTTCCGCAAGCTTCGACCATAAAGATCGTCTATTTCCCCCTTTACGATGATCAAAGAAAAAATATTTCTACGAGCTAAGTCGCGTTAAATGCCACCGTCTCTGGTACGACACGCTGTACGGTAATGTCGTTTTAAATCCTTGCCTTGCAACGAGTCAACCTCGTGATCAAGATTTCCACCAGAATCTTCGTTAATTTTCTTTAAACCAAAATAAAATTCTATTTAACACGTTGAATGCCACGCGAATTTTGCATGCTTCGAATAAGTTTCATTTGTTTCATTTATAGAAATGATCAGCGTTATTGAACAAAATTGTTAGTTACTAAAAACTAAAGTTTTTACCTCGTACTGTAATCTACTTAATTTTGGCAGTACTGCGTTAATGTTCAATGCTGTTAATTTATTGATAACCGTTCTTAAACGATGTAACGGTGCCGGTCGCCGGTCACCGGTGAATCCCCGTGGCATTCAACGTGTTAATTGCTTATTGCTTACTTTTGTCGTTCTCTGTAGAACAAAGAACATCTAGTCTCTGTTATCACGGAATCAATGATAGGTCAAAGGGTTAATGAGAATAATTACCGGATAACTTTCCTCGATATTTCTCCTACTACATGGGATACCACTCGAAAAGCCACGAATTTAAAAAACTTTTAAAAAACCAAGGTGGCGATATTTAACGCGACTTCGCTGCATTCTGCTTTCAACTTGTCACGCGCTAATGGTTTACACATTAACTGCCACGTCACCCATATATGGGTGACAGAATTGTTTGTCCATGTTTAAAAATAAATTTGTACGTTAATATATTTGTTGCACTCAATTTAGTTGATATCTGGAGAATACAAAAAGGTTGAAGGATAACTATGTGTCATACGTTTTAGATTTTCAATCGTTGCTTCATTATATAAATTACTTTTATTTTGTGGAATTTTTCAGGTCGTCAGTTGGGCAGTTAAAGTGTTAAGAAAGTGACTTTTGACAAATCGATTAAAGAATAAATCTGAAGAAATCGCCTACTAAATCGTTTATAACGATACAGTTCGCAATTCGCAGTTCATTGCCGGGCAATTTACGCTGCCCGCACGGTGTTGAGAATCGATCGTGCGGTTCGATGGTAAAGTACGAGAAATCACGAAAGACAGTCGATCGATTTACCGTTTGAACGGCTCCATTCGCATTTTTATGGACTAGTTTATTAGGTTCATTATTTCACATAAACTTCCACTATCTCGAGAATCCACTATCTCGTTTACTGTTTCAAGAGACATTGTTGGTCCTAGACGCATTACGTACTCGGTCCAAGTTTCCAAGACGCGAGAGTTACAACTACCCCTGGACACGTTGACGACAGAATAAAAGAAACTTTGAGTTACGAGCCAAAAGACGTCGGGAAACTATGATGTACGGTATTCCGCGCTGTTTCAACGCAGCGGCGAGCACCGCCGCTTTCGAGTACCGTACACCGCAATAATCTAATTGCTGGGACGTAAGAATGGGAACAATAGCACATACGAATGGTTCCGTCGCATTTTTTAGAGGATGAACTTCAGATTAAGAACATGTCGAGAACCGGCAGACCGAGTAATCTAATTGTTAGAATGCAGAAGTGGAAACAATAGCGCGGGGCACGTATGAGTGGTTTTATCGTGTTTTTAGCAGATGAACGTTAGATTACGAACTTCTACGGGGATACGATCAGCCCGAAGAGACTAGAGGGCAACGAAAGATTCCGCGTGATAGACACCCTCTCTCCTCGCGAGAAAAGAAACGCCTCGGCGATGCGCGAGGTCTTCCTGTGTTCGCCACTCGGCTTAGCCTTCCCGGGAACAATGTAACCGGCTTTAATTGCGCCAGCCGTCTTACGCCCGCTCCCGACTCCCAGGATTCCGCGCGAGCCGTGAACTCGCCTGATGCTCGCCTCTATCTCACGATAGAATTACCGAAGAATGATAACCGCCGACAGTGATTTAATTACCGCGTTCGTTTTAGATTCGAGGATGTCGATAGCCTTCAACTTCGCCGGGGTGAAATGATCCGCGATAGACGCAACCGGTGCGCGAGCTTCGTCAAACACACCGAAAGCGTCCATGAATTCGTGAATACCCGCGGAATCGAATTTCGTGAAACCGGTTGGAGATTGATTTCCGAATCTTGACCTCTTTCAATCTTTTATGCGGTCTCTAAGAACTCGGCAGAGTTTTTAACCCCTTGGCCTACGACTAGATTTTACAACATCGTCGAAATCGGAAGCTTCTTAACACTTTGACTGCTGCGTTACCCATATATGGGTGACAGAATTATTTGTCCATGTTTAAGAACAAATTTGTACGTTAACACTTTATCGACCGGCGACCATTTCAGAATTTTTGTAAGGCCCATGATCCATGACTGAAAACTTTTTAATGGCTCTTTCAACGCTGACAGCAATTTTTATTGCGAATCAACAATGCATCCCCAATAATATTGTCTAATAATGTTGTTACAAATTGGAATGTAAAAATAGAATTTTAAGCTTCATTTTGATACAGCGCGAATATTGAAAAGCCTACTAATTCCGGTCGATAAAGTGTTAATATATTCGTTGCACTGAATTTAGTCGATATCTGGAGACTGCAAGAAGGTCGAAGGATAACTATGTGTCAGACATTTTAAGTTCTCAGTTGTTAATGCATTAAATAAATTACTTTGATTTTACGGAATTTTTTAGGTTGTTGGTTGGCCAGTTAAAGTGTTAATCTCCATTTTCATTTGATATTATGATGGAGAACCACCCCTAAAATTTTCTTCCACCTTTAGATGAGCACTCGGTAAACCTAATTCCCAGATAGTACTTAGAATTGAATGAAAGATTAGCTTTGATTACTGAATACTTTATCTTCTTCAACCCTTTGACAGTGGGGGTGTACATTGACCTAAAGTATTGCAATCGTCATCGCAACGAAGTACTGCAATTTATTTAATGTTCAAAGTGGTAACTGCGGTACCGTTTATCATTCTTTGGAAAGAGAAGTTAGACGTTCTCCAATGGCAATGCGTCGGCAACAACAATCTCGAGTATGATCCCAGTATGAAGAAAATTAAGATACAGTGCAAAAGGTTAAAAACCAAAGCAAGATTAAAAGATTGCCAATTTTCGTTGCAAATTAACACATTGAGAATTTGAACGCTTGAACAATTTTATTTCTATTTTGCGTTTCTGTTAAACTGTACATAACGAATAGTCAATCGAAATATTCTATTTTATGAAAATTTATAAGGTTTTAAATATTTTCTTTAACTACTCGTTGTCCAGGAACAGGCGTACGAAGCTTTAGGCTTTAAATGGCTCAAATATCGTCGGCGCTCAATGAGTTAATATTTATTTACGTTGACTATTTCGATAGGTCGTCACTCGCGAAATTCCCGATTTTCGAATGCAAACGCTGCATTTTAAGATTCCATTTTTAGGTTTTATGGATGATTTTACTTTTTAATCAATTTTATTTCGATATTGATCAAAGCGGTTATCGTACAGGTTTTTTAGACGACTGAAAAACTATAGATTGGCATGATTAATCAACGCGTAATCGTTCCTCTCTTACTACCTACAGACGTACAGAATTTTCGGACTCGAGTGGTCGTAACAGCTGTTCACACTGCTGCAAGCTGCAGTATTCTTATTATAGGTCTACAGTGAAGATATGTTATTCGGCGTGCCTAAGACTTCCCTTTTCGATAAGTAGACCGCAGTTTTCCGTTGATAAGAGCCTTAAAGAACCATTCATAAAAAGTCTATTTATACAAGACTGTACAAACCTTGGATACAAAAATAAGGTATCTAAATTCGGATCCCGAAGCAGCACCTCGCGACCGTGTATAAATGAGCTTTTGCTGTTCGCATAAAAATATCTCTTGCTGCACATTTCGGTGTCACAATGCACACGAAAGAAATGTCTACCGGTGACCAGCACCATTGCGTCGTTTAAGAATGATTATGATTAAATTAATTGCATTGAACATCGATTTATTATTGTGGAAGTTAACAGAGATTATAGTAGAAGGTGAGAGCTTCGTTATCCAGTAACTAACAATTTTGTTTAATTAGGCTGGTCACTTCTACGAATGATATAAACGATATAAATGAAACTTGTCTGAAGTAAACAAAATTCGTACGGCATTCAACGTGTTAATAACGATCGAATACTTGGGAGCGGTGCTAATGGTGTTACAAAACACTCAACTCGTTTGAAAATCAAAGTGAGACTTCGATAAACTCGAGTACGTGTTTTAACCCTTAAAATTGCTGTTACAAACGAGCGAGTGCGAGTTGAATGGAAGTTGTCGCGATTGAATTTGGAATCTAAGCTAGTACAGAAAAATCTGTGGTATTTATTCAAAATGTGGTGCAGACTAACGCACTAATCAATGTTGACGATGAATTGATAGAGCAGCGCAATCGCAAGTAGTTTCCCGGGTTTTCCTTGCGCCTGGTCGCAAGATGGCGGATGTGGGTGAGGTGGAAAACTACGAATGCCTTGACGAAAATCTACCGGGTGGCTAAATTAAATCTATGGGAAATTGTGTATGTTTATATACATAAATATTGATTGACAATTTCAATCGCGTGCCTCTTATCGGTGACCAGTGACGAGTTAACTCGTCTTTTCATGCCCAAACGTAGTTGACCGATGACGAGTTAACTCATCATTAACTTATCATGCAAGCACATGACACAGTTTCTCTGTAAAATTGCCAGTCAGCAAAATGTTAATTTTCTGCACACATCCGAATAGCGACGCAACGGAAAAGATGTCCACGCGTTGTACGCGATACGCGAGCGTTTCTGACGCGTAAGACAGTGCACGGCAGATCCAAGGAACCGTCGATTTCCCTGGTAGGCGAGTAATACGATCATCGAGCGACTTCCCACCGGTCGTGGAAATATTTCTTCCCATTGCCGGCTGTAGGCAGAGAACGGTCGTGGTAGGGGTCGCGGACTGTGTGCGTGCCCACGGAACCGAGACAATCGCTGGAATGAAGGGAAGAGAAAAGACGAGCGACGAGTGCATTCCGAGACCCGCGAGAATGAGGCGCGAGCATCGAGCAGGTGGTAAAGGGGAGGCAAAGGACGAGCGTAAACCGGTGGACAGAAGCTGGATGAGAAGGGAAGGTCGGCAACCCGGCGTTACCGCTTCACAAAGACAAGAGAAGAGGTCGGAGGAAGACGGATAAAAGAGGGAAGCAGAAGACGGAGGTGGAATGCCGAGGGAGGCGCGCCTCGGCACTACTTCGTGTGTAGTGTTTTGCGCTTTTGAAGCCGGGCTCGCGTCAACCTGTTTCTCCTCCGGCTTGGTCCACTCTCTCTCTTTCTCTTATACGCGCACGTTCCTTTTCGTCGCTTATCCAGCGTTTAGCTTCGAAAAAATCGCCGGTGTCAATGGAAAGCATTTTCCTTCGGAGTTTGACGCCGCGCGAAACTGCACGAGCGCGTATGGAAAAGAAGAGGCGCGTTTCGGTGTGGACTTGGTGGAGGACTCGTAAGTAAGAACGTCTAGCTGGCTTTGCCCAAGACACTAGGATATCGGAAGGCAGTCGAAGACGGTACATATAGGGATCGGTGACGGATCTGGTAGCAACGGAAAAGGGCGTCCGTTGGCGAACGCAGAAGGTAGCCGCAAGAAAGACAACGGAACCGTTTCGAGCGCAAGAAAACAGCACCTCCTCCGAAAACCGCGTATGCTTGTTTTTTCCGGTGTTCTTTTCTCGGGAGCTAATTCGTTTCCGTCGTAAAATCGGGATCAGAAATCGTTTTGGCCGCGTTTGCGGTCAGCCCGCCAGAAGGGTAAATGAATGTTCAGAATATTTTCGGCCGGATGGTAACGGAGGGAGTGCGCGCTTTTGCGCAGTCCCGTTTTTCTTTTGCGCTCGTTTGTGTGCTCGGCACTCGTGTCGGCCCCGCTCTCTGCTCTCGCCCGAACGTTTTATCGTCGTTCGACGGAACACGCGAAATCTCGTTTTAATCGAGTTCAAACAACCCTGGCCGCGGAGGAATCTCCGTCGGTGCAACAGAATTTTAACGAGCGGACGCTTCCGATAGGCCCCCTCGCGGTAATTTGAAAGCGTCGGAAGAAAGCACGAACCGCGATCGATTCTCCCCGTCGTCGCCGGGGAACACCGGGAAAACTGTGTCAGTTTAGAGCTCCGTTCGCGGAAAATCACCCCCGAAGAGTTCCGTGCCTGTACACGCAGACGTCTGAAATGGACAATTAATTAGCCGACCGGAGTTTGAGCGAACTTTCGGACCACCCGACGTTATTAACCCGCCAATTACGCCCCGGATCACGTGGGAGCAAACGTTCCTCCTCGACTTATGATATCAACACGGTCCCCGCTTAGGGCTTCGCGTAGTCCCTAACCCTGAAAATGAAAATTACTATCATTTCGTTCAACTTTCGCGGAATTCCTCTGGGCTAATTAGCGGACGCTTCTGATTACAGTTGGCGACGCACAGGTCTGTTCTATTAACTCTTTTTTACCTACATTTTTAAATGCACTTCATTTAGCTGTTTCTTTTGGTCGACCATTGGTTCTATCTTTTGCTATCCAGATTTGATCTGCTTTACAATAGCATTAGTCCTTGACACTCCAAACAATTTTAATTCCTTAAACAATTTTATTATACATGGTTCATTTCCTTTCGTAAATATAAAGTTTATTACTATTACTCATATTACCACCAAAAATTGCAACGCCATTATTTGAAATAATTTTTATTTGCTTGCATCTGAGAAAGTGATATAACAGTTTTACTGTTGTAAATACGAATAATAGTAAAAACCTGAGGAAATAAATCACGTAAAGTGAAATTTTCGAGACTAGAAAACATGCCTTGGTTTTCAAAGGTAAAACAGCTTCGTGTGCAAGGGTTAACATTGTGGAACACTTTGTCTTAGGATACTCTACCTTACAGTTTATTTAATTACCACATACCGTGCGGGGCACCCATACCTTTTTCGTTTATTGATGTTTCAAATACTTTGTAGTGTTGGAATGCAACGAAACCATAAAGCTTTCGGTTTAAGCGTTTAGTCTAAAGGGACGGGTTTTTCCGGGGACGGAAGGGCTCAGGCAAAGGCGTAAAGCGCATCGCAATACATCAGGACCTTACATAAATTTATAGTCACAGTTATACTTTTATACACATAGACGTTCCATTCCACGTGTATAAAATTCGTTGCATACCTATTAGAAACATTTATCCATAATATGAACTAATGTCTTTCGCTAAAGAAGCATCCTGGAGGCAGCCGGGAAAAGACAAAACGAAAATTAGCAGAATAACATAAATCAGCCGGTATATCCCCGCGTTGAGTGTTACCAGACAGCGGTTCTTTACGCGGATAAATGTTTGCCACCTCGGCTGGAAGAACCGCGAGAGAAATAAAAATCTGTTTAATTCTCGAACGGTTAACCTGAAAGTCGTATAACGATATTCTTAATATCCCTCGGACGATTGTGTCGTTTGAATCTGATTTTTGTAACAAGTGCCTGAAATCCGCAGTCGAGTGACAGGGACGCAGCAATTAAGCGAGAGCAACGGGAGGGCTGAATTAAAACGTCGGGGCACGATTAATTTAACGACGCCAGCCGAGTAGAAGGGGGTTGATAGCAGTCGCGGACGAAAGGATGGCAACGATATTGATAAAAATACGACTGGAAAGTCGAGTCTCTTGGAAACGGTCTTTGTGGGGCTCGATGGAAGAGAAGAAGAGGATCGATTTACGCGAAGTGGGAAGGTTCGGATAAATATTGGTGCGATTGATATCGTGTAATTAACAAACACTTATCCGATGAAAGCAGAGCGCCGGGCACTCATTTACGAACGGAAGTAATTACTTCGTCAGCGGGTAAATGATCATCGCGGTTACTCTCGCACCCTTTCATCCGTGCAGCCCTCGGGGAGGGAAGAGGGGCGCGTGCGCGTTTCGGGCCGGTAGAAAATATGCGACAAGAAATCACAGTCGGAACAGAGGGGTTGCTGGCCGGCGCGGCGTGGCGTGGCTCGGCGTGACTCGGCGTGGCGCGCATGTAATCGGAAAAGAGGGGTGGAGGCGATCGCGGCCGAAAACACGGAAACCGGCTTCAAACGAGCGTCATTTAACAAGCGTCGCTCGGGCGCGCGCAAACCGAAGTCCTGATTTTTCCGGATCTCATTAGCCGCGCGAGTGCACGCACTGCCATTATAATCCCCCGTCGGCGGGCGCAGCCCAACGTTGACTGCACTAATTGCGTTTGAAGTACAAAAAAGAAGGAGGACAAATAAAAACCGGGAGGGTTAAAAATAAAAAAAAGAAGGGGCACCACCGCGCGCGCTGGTTTCGCTCGCGCCTCGTTTGCCGCGCTCTGCTTACCGACCGAGAGCGCACAAAGCTGATTGGCGAAAATTCGAGCAGCATTATCGCCCCCCCCCCCTCCCACGTACTCACCCCCGAGAGCTACCAACGATCCCTGCTCTCCTCATCGAAGTCGGTAAATTCGAATACATATGTATTTCAACTTTCCCCGCGGCCTCCAGTGTCTTCCTATTGTATTTTTCGACGATTATTCTCGCGCGCAGGCGGGGCTGCTTTCCGCGTGTGCAGCAAACCGAACTGTGTCGGTCCTTTAACCGTGCAGTACAATTCGCGTTGTAGATTGTAGAATTCTGTTCTGAATTCGGCACAATTACGAAAGTACGAAAAAGCAAAAAGGACTCGACGAACGCGAAACCGGATTTACCAAATTTTTTAATGCAGCTTGCGCAAATTTTTGCAAAACTTTTTCTCCACACATTTTGATAACATCCACCTTCGACAACGGCCGAATTATAATTCGGTCAAGTTACCGGATACATTTCGTACGTAAAATACTATTTTCTCGACAATAGAAATCAGAATTTTGATGCGGTACTTTCAACCATGGGTAATGCATGCAGCAACTTGTACAAGTGAATTAAATTATAACGAACTGGCACGAGTTCTATTTTAAAAATCAATAACCATGATGAATATATTCGTTATGCACAGCGAAGAGGTTAATTAAAGCATTGTGCGTGAGCTATTCCTGACAACTTGCTGCGTTGAAAAAGAATTTAAAAAGGCACTTCTTGTTAATGATTTGTGCATCGTTAATTTTCATTTCAATGTTCTCATCATAAATATGCCTTTTGCCGTCGTTATTTCATATAATACTTGTACGCGAAATTGAAGGATCGAAAAATTATTCGCAAATGTAATATAAATCAATTTCTAACGGTTTCACGTTAATTCAAAGTTTGTCTAAAATTGGCCATCGCTCTTCCACAGTTCTTCGACAAGAAGCTGTAAACGATAAACGTTGTTTTTCCAAATACAACTAAAGAAAGCTCCTCTGCCGTTCTGGAAAAAAATAACGAACACCGCAACGACGCAGAAATTCTGAATAAAACCGATTCGTTCCTTGAAGCTGCATTCGCGCAGCCCTTTAAAATGCATCATTTAACGATGGCCGGTCGGTCGTAGCGTGAACGCGCATCTGCATACGGCCTGGGGGTTTCGCGCAGTTAAATGAGCAGGTCCCACCGCAGGCTGCGGCTTCCGTGTTGGCGTCGCGACGCCGAGCATCGCGCGAATAGGGCGTTTAGCGTGGGCTGGAAGCGGTGATCCGCGGCCGCGAGAACTGCCAGGTCGAAAAGTTGTTTGCGGAAGTCGGGATCCGGGACAAAGAACGTATCCGCGCGACGAATCGGTCCTCCGCGGGCCCTTTGTTATCCCCGACTTTCTTTTTCGCTTTGTCCGCGATTCGCGAATTCCCGCGTTTTCCACCGGCACGGCGGAACCCATTAATCCCTGCTGGTTTCGCGGATTCGAAATCTCGTCGAGGTCCTGTCGTTCGTTTTAAAAAAGTCCACGTTCCGTGCGAAGATAGAGAACGGGAACCGTGTCGGAGTGGTCGAAGGTTTTGCCCTCGCCGGTTGATTAGCATTTCGCGGCAAAACGAATTTTTCGCAGGAATCTGCACGACCGCGACCAGAAAGAATAAGCACCCGAGGTCGAACGATCGGGAACAGAATGTCCGCGTATAATTGAACGGGGAAGGGAGGGCGAAACCTCGGGGAGGTTCAGGAACGAGGTGGCTTTTACTAACGAACGCCATTTGGTCCTCGAGTGTGCACTCGCCGCGCACTCGGTTATTTGTTCGAGGGACGGGAACGAAAAACAATCGGCGAACCTCGACTGAATCGACCGAATTTACTCCAGTATTTCTCTGCAGTAGCACGGTGTACAGAGGGTGTATGAGTGTATATGTGCGCGCGCGCGCGTGTACGTATGTCCGCCCCGAAAGAGGGAATGGGAAATAAATAGTTCATTTGATCACGCGAACAATGAAACTTAAATTCGTAATCTTGGCGAGGAAGCGAAAGGACTGGTCAGATAGTTCGACGGTGCATAATGGTTTATCGTTTAGGAACTATGAATGAAGACGTGCACGAACAATAGGGTGGTTGCGAAAATATCTACGTAATTCGGAAGCACGATTCATTTCCGCTGTCGTATATTTAATGCGTTCATTGTTGCGCGAATTGCAAACGATCTGGCAGAGCGTTGCTCGTGGAAAATATATAATAATCTGAAGATTTAAATATATAATAATCTAAATATGAACCGGTTCTTCGGTAATGTATTCGTATAATTATGATTATCACATTGTGAACGTTCGTGTAGATATTAATACGTTCCGTGCTTCATAAATTCGTAGATTTTGTAAAAAGATCCAACAATAGTAAAATTCTCTCGATTTAATTTCGCGAGCAGTTTGATTTTCTGACAATCGTTAGGCAACAAGTTTTGAAATTCCACAGAACGGTGGAGTTCGGATTTGCGGTTCACCCAGTACATTCGTCGTACAGGTTACTTCTGTGTCGGTAGGAAGAAAGGGCAGCGGGAAAGAGGCATTAAGTAAATAGAACAAAGGGGTGTCGTGTCTGTGGGGATGAAAGGAGGAAAGAATTAACCTCTTGTGGTAGGCCGTAAACTGCGCGCGGCGTGGGTAGTGTTAAATGGAATAAAGGTAAACTGGCGAATAAAAATAAAATCTCGGATTCGTTGGCGGGGATTTCAAAATGGCACCGCGGCGACGGGGTTTCAATGGGGACACGCGTATGAAAAGGTGGCGTACAAAAAAGAAAGAGGAAAAAAAAAAGAACTTTCTCTCTGCTTTCGTGATTTTTAGCGTCGAAGAAAACCAGGGCAGCCGTCGCCGTGTCGCGCTGTGCCGTTGCTGTAACACTATTAATAATACCGATGAATTGAATCTTTTTTAATTAGGACGCCAGTCCGCGCGGACGTGGTCGCATGCGCTCTTGCGCGTTTGTTTGCCGGGCGACTTCCGTTCCTAGCTGGCGAGAGAGCCCTTTAATTAAAAGGCGCGCCGCACCGCTAGCAAATTAATTGTGCGCGTGTATTGTTTACTATTCGTTCCCGGCAAAAGAGGGATTAATAATTCGCGCGGTGTGTCGCGTTGCTCGTTTCTTCCGCGTCCGCGAACCGCGTCTCTCGTGAACGAATCAATCCCGGGAATTCGAGAGTGCTCCGCATTCCAACGAGGACAATCGAACCGTCGAAGGCATCGCTCTTCTCGTATTTTCAATAAATTAAACGTTAAACAGCCGCGTCAGGGATTCGCGGTTGCGGAATCTCGACGGGAAGAACGGAAAAGAGATATTCGCAGCGAGTAAAAACGCGTGGCCTAGCCCCTAGCTACTTTTCGAACAATTGACCTCGTTTAAGGGCGCTCGTCGCACGACAAAGGGCGCTCGATGCTTAAGAAAGGGCGCGCAAAAGCTCCTCGCGGAGGGCTGTACAGGTCAAATTGAAGTGGCGGCTGTTCGGTAGCAAAAAAAAGGCGTCGCATAGAGCGTCGTTTTATTTTGCCCCGTCGTTTCTCACCGCCTCCGCCTCTTCCCCGCGTCTTCTCCTCGGAGAAGCAAGACGACAAACGCTCTCCTCGTCTTCAACCTTGTGTTCGCCGGCGTCTTTCTTCGTTCTTGGCCTTTCCCTGGGTCTCTCGGGCTGCTGCGTCGCATTGTGCTGCAAAATGGCGGACCCACGGAATTGCGCCGAACAGCCGAACGTTGCTCGGCTGCCAGGACGCAATTAATGCGGGACGAGATGGTGGCTTAATCCGTGGAGCTCCTCGAGCGTCACGCACCCTCGATCTCCCGAGGAAAATCGCCGCTTTGAATTCGCACCACCGCGTCGATTCTCGCGAATTTTCCTGAGCCCCGCTGAAAATCGGTGGCCCGAATTACTATTATAAATTACCATTCAACGCCCGCGCTGATTAATTCACCGGGCTACGGGGGTCGATCGATTTCCAATTCATCATAGCAACGTCTCCGAGAGGACGACGCTCCCGAAAGACGTCGACGGACGGACGCAAATTGACTTTAATGGTTAATCAAGCTTCCATCGACCAGCTTGATTTTTCCACGATGGGCGTCGAAGGTGCCGACCCGTCTGCGCTGCGATTCGAAAGCGTTGTGGATGCTTTCTTAATCGCGATCGTTAAAAAATTGTGATCCTTGAAAAGTTGTAAGAATTATTAGTCGACCCTTTAAAAACGGAACGAATTGGATTTTTTTTGACGTGTTAGAAGGGTTAATGTATGAAACAATGCATACTGGTTGCAATAGCTAAGAAGAAAGAAAACGTAATGATTTTTAAATTTATCCTGCCTTTCGCAGATTCGATACTTTTTACACCGACCGTATATTTTGATTAGAAACCTTCGATTGACGAACCATTCATTTTTTTCCGACCACGAGAAAATTTTAAGTGGCCAAATGTTTTTCGAAGGGCGTCCTTTCGCCGGAGGGTTGAAATACAACCGCGTGGCGTATTCTTTTTTTTTTATTCTCATCGACGTTTAATTAAAAGTTGACCGTAACGAATGCGCGAAAGCGAAGGGGGACGAGGCAGAGAGAGACATCGTGCGAGGGAAAAATAGCCGAGGATTACGCATCGGTCGCACCTAGCCGCAATTTTCGTCTCCGCACCCCTTTCGCTTTTTCCGGTGGTTTTCTTTTTTCCTTTGCCGCGTAGGTATGAAAAAATCCTTCGACCGGAATATTCCCGGCAACGGTCGTCGGTCCCGACGAGATTTCGTTGCGCGAGTCCAAGGACGAGACAGGACCTCCCCTTATCGGTCCCTTCCGCCCAATTAAAAACGAGTTTTTCCGGAAGCCGAGCAGACGACTTGGTCGATGGACTGGAAAGCGATCGTCGGACGCTCCTGACGAGGATGTTTCGAACGTCGCGTCGTTTAATTCGAGTGTCGTCTCTCGAGAAAACGGTTTCATTCTCGTCGCTACACCTTCGTCGCTCGATACTCGCCGGGGGAATGTTATCCGGAGGATCCTTTTCCTCGAAAGTGCGTGTCGCGTACTACAAGCGGAAAAGGAGGAAAGATCCTATGTTCGTGGCAGCTAGGAGTTTTACGTTTCTCGTAGCTCGCGAGACACTGGTGGCAGCCGGGGTGTGTTATTTCATACCGACGGCGCAGACCTTTAGGCAATTTTCGTTACAGCATAGGTTTCGTCGGCAATCTTCGACGGCTTCTCCCGGGGTTGGCTTACCTCTCGATTTTATCTGCCGGGTAGGTAGAAAAGCGGCGGAACGTAGCTCTCGGAACAACGAGAGGCCGTCATCGTTTCAGATTTTTCCGATCCCGAACGGGAAAAGGAGAGTCTTCCCACAGTGTTTCATAAAATCAGACCGCGGTTCCCAGGGGAGGACGAGGCACGCAGAAAGGAGGACAGAATCCGGTAACCTAATCTGATAGGAGAGAGCATCCTTCGAACCGATCCGGGGGCGCGCGGGATCCGCTCTTTTGTCCCGACGCCGTAAATCCATCTTACCGGTTTCATCAGGCTGATCCCCGCGTTCGTAATGATTAACTCCCGCCGCGGGTCAACCGTGACAAAGCATGCGCTGCCGTTGATTATAATTCGGTGCAGACGTCGAAGAAATTCGTGAAAACAGAGACGAGAGACAGAGAGATAGAGGGTTTGCCGCGAAGTCGAGCAATTTCGGCTCTCCAGGTCGGGAAACGGTCTCGCGAGGTCTCTCGACCTCTCGTTCTCCTCCGCTTTCCACGCTCTTATTCTCGGCGCACTTGACGGAGGATGACAAAGGAGAAGTCGGCCTTCTCCGGCGAGCTTTTATAGCGACGGTGTCATCGCTGTCGGCCCGATAGGGTCGCGACGATGGACCCGAGCCGAGGCCAGTTTATTACGAGGTTACAAGGGGGTCTGCCCGTCGGATCTTGCTGACTCCGTGGCTGGAGCAAGATGAATAAGGGAGGAAACCGTAGAAACAGAGAAGAGGGTGGACGTCCGGTGTTTTCGATAGACCTTGAAAGCCCGGCCACTTAGCAGGCGCGCTTCGCAGCGCAAGAGTGCGCCAAGACTTTTTCCCGACGAAGGAACAGAAGAAATCTCTTCGAGTTTCTCCTCGTTCTGCGCTCTTCTTCCCTGAAAGAGCACGCCGTACCTGTACTGTGGGATACAGCCGCCGTCTCTACAGATGTAGCCGCGTGTATACAGGGTAGCTCGGGAAACATCGTCGCTCTCAACGTTTCTTGTCACAGCATTTTTTGCGGCGATTAGAACACGTCTTTATACCGAAGAAAACCTATATCTACCGTACGGCTACGTGTACCTCGCTGTTCAAACACTATTCACAACCGAATGCAATTTCGTCCGAAAAGAAAGGCACAACATTCATTAGTCTTACTAGTTAAAAAACGGTGCCATTGATTTTCTTTATTTTTATTTCACTTCAATCTCTTCGTTCTACAGTTGTCGAGGTTGTAAATACGTAGTCTGTAAAAATTATTGTGCAATGCGACTGCAAAGTCTTATTATTTTTAACACTTTGACTGCCATGTCATCCATGTATGGGTGACATAATTGTTTATCCATGTTTAAAAATAAATTTGTACATTAATATATTCGTTCAGCTAAGTTTAGCTGAAATCTGGAGAATAGAAGAAGGTTGAAGGATAACCTTGGCCCCTACATTTTAAGTTTTAAATTGTTGCTTCGTTAAATAAATTACTTTGATTTTGTAGGACTTTTGAGGTTGTTGGTTGGGGCAGTTAAAGTGTTAAAGAGCGATAAAAAGTCAATTTAGCGCTTGGTCGTCGTAGCGTTAAACTGAAAAAGAAGACGAATTCGATAGTGAGATCAGCTGCAATATTTAGTAGATTAAACAAGTCTATAGATTTAATCTTGTGATTTTTACAAAAGCAACGCGTATTAGTTATTTTGCAGGTTCGATAGGGGTGTTAATGCGAATTCAGCATCGTTCGAAGCATTTTGTTATTAATATAGTCGGAGGAGGTGAAATATGACGGGGACCGATTTATGGAGCACCCTGTATCTATAGGTATATATATAGGGGTACATATATACGCATCAGCTCTGTTGGCTGTGCCTTATAGAAAAGGGTAATCCCACCATCCACTTTTCGTCCCTCCAGGGATTTCGAGAACGCTTTTCCGCCCGGTCGACCGCCACCGCCGACGCCACCGGCGCCCCGCACCACCACGGGTATGAATAAATATTAGAATTTCGTGGATAAGCCCCGTTTTACGAGGCGATACTTGTTTCCTCGACGGCGACGCGGGTAGATCGATTGAACGATCGGTCTTCCACCTTCTCCTTCGTTCCGAAACGGTTCTCTGCTCCGAGGCTCGCGCGCGAACGGCACGTTCCTTCTATCGACGGGTTATTATTGCGTTGAGTCGCAACCAATTGCCGGCTGTCACCGTGTCATTAGCTTTTTCGGGGATTCCGAGGTGACCTGTAATTCGTTGCCGTGCAAAACAGCCTGAAAATAGTAGTCAACGAGCGTGGATCGAATGCTAGTATAATTTTCTGGCTTCGTTTGCATCCACAGCAATTTGAGGGTAACGCGCCAGTACGGTTTCACCCTAGGATCGATTGCAGATATTATTTTCTGTTTCGACCCGAGATTCTATAGGATTATCCAAATTGATTGTCGCGTCTCCCGATTGAAATAAAATACAAATTATTACAAGACTTCTCTGGCTTCTCCGTTCGATCAGTGATTCAACTTCGACCACGAAGACTGTGATATTACTTTTCACTTCATAAATCACGAAGCTAAATCGTCGAAGAAAAAGATATACGGACGTTAAATTGTACGATTTTAGTGGTCAATTAATGTCTCCCCATGGGAAATTTGAGCGCCCATTAAATTCTTTTTTCGTTAGAGCAACTGTTTCCACTTAGGCTCGTGAAAAATAACCGAATAGATGCTCGAACAATAATTTGTTCCATAAATTATGTCACGATGTCGTTAACATTGCGTTACGATAAAGATGCCGCACTAATTTCAAGTAACTCGAGCTTTATTGCAGTTCGAAGACATAATACCGGATTCGAATGATCCTATAAAAACGGAAGACAGATACAGGAGTCAATGAACGCATTCTTCTTCTTAAAACAACCAAACTATTTCGCTCAGAGACGCCGATAACGGCGAATAGGTTTGAGACCGAGCTGTTCTGTAATTTTTCCAAAGAAGCAACAAGTTGGCACAAAAGGACTCGCGACTAGGCTAACTGGAAAGTCTGTGGGGCATCCTGAGCTCGTTAATCGAACGCAGAAGCATCTAGTCGCGTCTCCGAGCGTTTCTTCCGCCGCAGGGATGGTTTTCATTTCCGTAGGGGTGGTTTGCTCGACGCGAGCGGCATTCAGCTTGTTCCATTGTATTATCAAACGGATCGACCATATGCGCGAATATTTTCCACCGGACGAGCTGCCAGCCGGCCCTCCCTCCTCGCGAGAGACCCGTTAAAGGGGAGCCGAAGAGAGAAAGAGAAGGAGGAAGAGGAAGAGAGCGAAAAGAGGGCGGCTCGGCGAGCGGAAAAGAAAGAAAAAAGCCGATAGAACAAGCGGGAACGGCGGTGGGGAAAAAGTCGGTGGATAACCAACGGCCTGGACAGGTGCAGCCGGGGTCAGCGGGAAAAACCGGATAGGGAAAACGGAGAAAAAGACGGTACCGACAGAGCTGCACTTGACGTATGGCGCACGAGATAAGCGTACAGATTGCGCAAGACTCGGGGAGACCTGTGCGGTTCTGACCGCGGATCGAAGGCGCGTCCTCTTCGCTGGCGAATCGAAAGAGGCGAACACCCTCGAGACAGACACACCACCGTTGGCCCGGGGTGTCGCTCGAAATCCTGTAATAACGTCGCCGGTTACACGAGATCCGTTCTAATCTATAATATATCCGTGGCCGACGGACCGTGGTTAATCGATTCCTCGAGAGGAAGAATTATTACGAGGCCGGACGATGGCGGGAAGTTTGAATAAATGGCACGATTATTCGAGCCCGTCCGACCGTGCGAGAATCGTTGGGATTCGCGCGGACGACAAGAGGAATCGGATTAAATTACACGAGCTAGAAAAACGGGAACAGGGAGTCACTTAATCAGCTGAATCTTCTAGTCATCGGGGTTTTCCTCCGGCGCGATGAAGGGCGGACAGGAGAGAGACGGGTCCTTGGAGAAACGATGAAATCGAGAAAGAGAGAGAGAGAGAGGAGAAAGACCGAAGTAGGTGTCGGAGAGGGCGGAAAAAAGGTTCGAAGGGCTGGTGGCCGGGGGATGGAGGAGCTCGGCATCGCAAAAGGGAATGTCGGAAAGACTAACACGCGCCTCTACACACAAACCGACGCAGAAGCACGGCGTACCCCGGCCAGGGACGTAGCTTGCCCGGCAAGGGTCCCAGATGCGAGCAACGAGAATACATAATTACAATGTCCTCGCGCCTGCTTGGGGAGGTTCTCTCGGGTTAGCTAACTCCACTCGGTAATCTAGATAATGTTACCCCTGGGAACGGCACCACGAGCAAACGTATCCGTGGAAAAGCTGAAAGGAGATTGCAAGGTATATACACAACCCGGCGTTCAACTTCTATCGTGGCCGGCCGGATTTTACTGTGCGACGCGCCGCAGCCATACCGCTTCGATTAAGGTGTTCAGGATCGAACGGCACGCCCCATCGCGGCCCATAAACTTTATACGGCTCGTTAAAAACACGAATAGCCTCGATAATCGTTCCACGGACTTTATTTTTTGGCGTTTCGCGTGTACGCGGCTCGTTACCGGAAACGTCAATCTGAAAATCTATAGACGAGCCACGGCAGGAAAATATTTTATATTCTCCGGTGGATCCGGGGAGGATCCCTGTAATATATGGACCTAATCCCTCGTTCGTAGGTTACCGGACACTTGATCTTACCACGGAAAATGTAAACCGTAATAGGAGCCCCAGTATATTGGATCTATACATATATCTTCGCATTTTTTTATGCTACTTTTAGGAAAAGCCTGATTTTTATCTGCCTGTAATTCTGTAAACTATCTGGAGTTAGAAAATGCAAACAACCGTTTCTTTTCTTATTAAGCGTTCTAAGATGAGATTTATTTCTGCCATATACGTTTCTTTGTGCTAATATCTGTGGTATACGTTGCTGCTAATAATACGAGTATTATTTTCGACAAACAGAACCGTTTTAAACAAATGCACGGAGCAGCAACAATCTGGAAAGCTCGTATGTCGGTCAAATCCACCGCGAGACCATTAAGTTCAAATTGCTCGGATGAACGCGAAGAGAGAGCCGCAATTGCGCCGCAGAAAGCTCCTGTCAGACAGAAAGGGTACGGTTTTATCCGGCGAGCTGGCAGCTTCCTCCCTTTGCAGCAGAAACGCGCCACCGAAAATCGTTCTTATTCTTTTGTACAGGACGACGCCAATGGTCGCCCGCAAGAAGAGAGCACTAGCGGTCTCTCAACCCCCCAAAGCCGAGTATAAACGACTTACCGAACTCTAACGTACGACTCGTGACCACCCTCGTGAATAGGCCACCCCCCGCGGACCGGGGCATCGAAAGTACCCCCTGAAAAATTGCTACCTCTTCGGAGCTTCACGAGGAGGTCCACCGAGGGCAACAAACGACCCTCGCGATTTATTTTATCGGTCCGTTACACAATATCGTTTTCTGATAATCAGCAGAGGATCGCCCTGCACGGATTTCCATCGATCGTCGTTCTAACATTGCAAATAATTAAAACGCCCGAAATGCAGATCCTCTTGCAACGCGGTGCAACATTTGCGACCGGCTAGTAACATGTGTTTTACACAGCATGGCTTAACGAGCTCGGTCACGAGAATTCTCTGCATTGGTTAAGAATAGCGAGGTACAAATAAAAATGCATTTCATTTACAATTGAAATCGATGTTACGTAACGTAACAATGTTTATCGCTTCGTTGCATGCTTTCTCTATTTCGTTATATTCTTCGTCAATTTTTCATTTAGAAGTAAGCTTCGTCCGTTTCAACCCCTTGCCTTAGAACGACGGCGATCATCCTGAATGCGAATGTTCGTTTCTAAAATTCTGCTACGATAGTTACTAATTTTCTTCCTTTCCTAGAGAATTATAAACGACAAAGAGGATGTAATCGTCGTAACGGTGAGACAGACTGTGGCACTTAAGGTGAACACCGGAAGTACTCGAAGTAAACGCGTAAAGTAATTCGCATTAGAAAGAGTGGTATTCGAATAACGTTGGTTCACATATGCGAGCACGATTATCTGTAAGGATACGCGTATCCGATAACCTCGAAAGGGTTAACAGGATTACGTTTCCGCGCAAGAGGGAACGGACTAAAGTATGCGATCGTTAGACATCAATTCGAATAACGTATCCGCGCGGTGCAACACCTCCGCGTCGAATTATCAATGTTCTTCGAGATGCCAGTCGATCGATTAACGAGGAGAAACAGAATCTTGCTCGTCCAAGCTGGGATGCTCGAGCAGACACAAGAACATGCAATCGCCGGCAGTTCGCACGCGCACACACAGCCAGCGTAGAATTTCCGCAACCGTAACCAGCAGGCGAGCGAAGTTCTCGGTTCTGACCGAGGAAATTCGAATTCCCGGCGGGACAATTAACAAGCTCGGTAAGGCTCGTGGTAATCATATATTTGCCGTAAGCCCCCGCGTAACTGTGCTAACGTAGCTGCCGGTGCAACTACGTTGCCTATTTGCAGCGGCGCGGCACGGCGGCGAGTACGAGACACTCGAGATCGGGATGTAGCATCGGCAACCTCTACCGTACGCCGTTTCCCGCGCGTGTAATCGTCTTTGCACATGGGTCGCTCGCGCGAGAGCGCAGGAACGCGTTCCCGACGCGTTCGCATGATCTCTGCTTCGACGTCGGGTCACCCAGATGGTCACGAATTGCTCACGCGTTCGTGCAATCTTAAGCGCCAAATTCTCACGCAACTCGCGCGAGCTAAACGCGAGATACGCTCGCGCATTCGCGCACGCTTAGGCGCAAAATCCTCGCACGCTTGCGATTCGAACGAGCTCTGGCCTCCCGTAATTCTGCCGTGTTCTCTTCCACGTTCCTTCGACGTCGAGTGACCCAGCCGTTGACGAGTTGCTCACGCGTTCGTGCAATCTTAAGCGCCAAATTCTCACGCACTCGCGCGAGCTAAACGCGAGAT
>CM052093.1:18239668-18262602 GCA_028453745.1 Agapostemon virescens | reverse complement strand
TCCTCGGGCATTCGCGTAGGATCGGACACGATATCCTCGCGCGATCGCGTAATCTTAGGCACAACATCTCCGCGCATTTGCGTAATCTTAGGCGCTAAGTCTTGGCGCGTTCGCGCGAGCTTAGGTATAGGAATCCTCGCGTATTTGCGCTATCTTGAGTACGCGATATTCGACGCGTTTCCTTTTACGTTCCTTCGACGTCGAGCGACCTAGGCGCAGCGACGAGCACCTCGGACGCGAATCGCGCGCGTTGTCTTGATCCGTGCTTTGGCTTTAGGTAACTCAAGTGGTCACGAATCCCTCTCGCACTCGCTCGCACGTTCCAAGCCACGAGCGCGTCTCTGACAAGTGCAACGCACGCGCGACCTGTGACAACATCCTTAAGTCATGTTACGCGTCACTCAAGACCCACCCTCGTGCTGACCACCGTCCCTCGTTCGCTTCCTGTTCGCGCACATGCGGTTCCCTAACCACCCGCTACGTGTGTATTCGAACACGAACCAGAGAGAGGAAGAGAAAGTGGAAGAGAGAGAGGAAGAAAGAGGGAGAGAAGGGGCGAAAGAGACACACGCGGGACAAGCTGGTATTAAAGCCCGCCATCTGGCTTTCCCATGACCCGATTCTCGACTTACCGAGTTTTCGTCGTTAAGCCTGGACTAAGCGCGTGACAATCGATACCGCAATGGTCGAGTCCACTCGGAAAAATCAACTGTGGACTTTTGAGGCGAAGCGTGCGCGACTACCTGTATCCGGGCGTGTGCTCGGAACGCGTTCTCTCTCCTTTGCTGCCCGCATACGGTCGGCGCCAGCTGGCAATTAACTTTTTAATCGGGAGCGGAGGTGTTTAGGAAATTTCATTCTATTCGGCGTTGTCACAGGGCTCAGCAACGATAGCGAGCCGTAGTCTAACGCAGAGAAATGAAAAAGGGGCGGTAATCAGATGACCGGTACACGAATTGAATTTGTGGACTTTAATGTTCATATACACTCCTGACTAGAACGTTACACTATATTACGATGTTGCCTTTAACTTAGAAAATGATGCGTAAAGTATAGTAGACCAGCGTCGTAACGCGTGGTACAATTCAAACAGCGCGTATCCCGTGAGCGTAAAAACAGCAGCGCGAGCGTCGCAATACCCAAGTACTTATAAAGGGTGTCCCAAAATTAACGCAAGGTTCGAATTAAATAGAAAATATAATAGAATCATAAAGTACATAGGATAGGGTTATTTATGGAATAACACATCGGGCAAATGGTCTCCACGGCTTTGCAGGCACATACGCACTCTTTTGTCGAAAATTTTCATGACCTTTCTGCATAGTTGTGGCTGAATTTCGTTGATGCAGCGTTTAATTTCCTCTTGTAATGCACGGGTGGTTGTGGGCTTGTTGACGTAGACCTTTGACTTCAAATAACCCCATAAGAAGAAATCTAATGGTGTTAAATCACACGATCTAGGGGGTCAATTCTGATCACCGAAACGAGAGAGTACACGACCAGGAAATGTCTCATGCAGTAATTGAATTGTTTCACTGGCTGTATGGCATGTGGCAACGTCTTGTTGAAACCACATATTGGCCACATCAATAACATCCAATTGCGGCAGAAAGAACTATGTTATCATGTCGCGATATCGAGCACCATTAACAGTTACTGCTTGACCAGCCTCATTTTCAAACAAGTATGGTCCAATGATGCCTCCAGCCCAAAATCCGCACCAAACAGTGACACGTTGTGGGTGCATTTGTTGTTCGACAATCACATGTGGGTTCTCCGAACTCCAAACACAGCAATTTTGGCGATTAACAAAGCCATCAAGGTGAAAATGTGCTTCATCGCTTAGGATGATTTTGCTCGAAAAATCAGCATCTACTTGTTGATGTTCAATAATCCATTCCACGAACTCTCGTCCCTGTTCATGGTCGTTAGGCTTCAGTTGTTGTGTTAATTGAATTTTGTAAGCATGGAGACACAGATTTTTTGTGAGTATACGCTGTAGAGAGCTTCTTGGAATTTGCAATTCTTGTCCACTAAGCGGAATTGATGTTCCTGGGTTTTCACCAACACTCTCACGCACTGCTTCGATATTGACATTTGAACGGCTTGTTTTTGGACGACCGGTGTGTTTAGCGTGTCCAACTGATTCAGTCTCCCTGAATTTTTCAATTAATCTTTTCACGTTTGACGAGGTTAAAACATTATTTTCACCATATTTTGTATAAAATTTTCAAACTGCGGCCGCCAAACTTTCATTATTTTTTAAATATTGTTCAATAATGAAAACACGTTGTTGTATCGTATAACGCTCCATTTTTACTAACCCTAAATTCTCAGCTGTCAAATTGTTCTTTTTTCAGAGTTGCCAACAATTTACTGCAAAAATGGCGACAAATTCAAATCTTGCGTTAATTTTAGGACACCCTTTACTAGTGCTTATTGATGGGGTGGAAACATCCACCACCAATGAGCATGTATAGCGATCTACGTGAACTATGATTGGTATCTTAATTTTCCGCCCACCCTGCACTGGTGGGGTGAGTCTAGCATCGAATTGTCTCCAAGACGGTACGTCCGGATGTCCGGTGTTGCACATCTGCAGGTATATGGCACGGCAATTGCTATTGAGTACAAAGTCGACGTCTCGGCCGCGCACGTATCCACCGAGGACAACCCTAATAAATGTACGTTCCGAATTTTGGTAAATACTGCCTAACACATCTGGCATTCAGCTGAATGGTTCCTCAAAAATAACGGAACCTTCAGAGCCCGTGCCATAAACCTCTTCATTCATTAAAAATATTCTTAAAGCGCTGTCGCGTCTTAACAAATTCGTTCGAATACACCGCTGCGGTTGAGTTCCACGGACTGGGTGCGGATCGTATTGTTCTGCCCGGTTTGCGAGGATGCGACCGATTGTCAGCTCGATACTTCGGTAGGGAGATTGCGATCCTTGCGGGGATTCACGTGATTCGCACGCGAGGGGAAACAGTTTCGTCCACTTATCGCGGTCGGGTAAAAGAAAGACTCTTTGTGAAATATTCACGGCGGTTTGCTGGGGGAGAAATTACGCGATCCTATCTGACCGACCCGCGTGATATGTAAAAAAGATGGAGTTGGACGTGTCGCGTTCAGAGTCGTAAAAACCGCGCGTGTATCCCGATGATGTCAGCTGATACCGAGGCTGACTAGATTCGCCTTGCTCCGGACTCGTCGGATTTTATGAACGGAAGAGTCGACGGCTGTCTTTAGCGGTTATCAACGTACCGTGATCGTAGTACCCGTCAAAGATATCTAGCAGTATTCAGTGTCCTGTTAGGAGTTACTTTGATCAGTCGAGTCCTCCTTAACCCCTTCGCTCCACAATATCGTGTCAGACTCGCGAAGTACATACCGAGTCTTATAAATAAATGTTGCTGACTTTCCTTAAATCGAAATAATATTCTATTTGTTAATTATTAAAGTACATCCATCGAAGAACGTATAGACGTAGAATAATAGTGCCCATAATTATAAAAGTGGTCTAAGTCAAAATTAAAAAAAAATGAGTTTATCAGTTATTTTATACCACATTATTTTAAACTAAATTTATTCAATGTAATTCTTACGATATCGTCACAAATGAACCATTAGATAGTGGTTGTAATTTCAACATTATATGGAATTCATTTAGCGTTAATTATGAAAGTGGTCTAAGTAAAAAATTTAAAGAAATTATAAAAACATAACTTGAAAATGGCGCGTGGCCCTCTGTGACGCGTTTCTGAACTACATAATAAGCCGATAAATGACAATCGAATAATAACAGAAAGGACAATTCATTCCGGTTTATCTAACGATATAATTCAGTTGAGCTCTTCGGAACTAATTATTGGCGGCAAATAATTTATATATTTTATTACTATATTTTATTTTATATATTTTTAATTGGAAAAGAGTAAGACAATTATCATCTTCAGATGAATCATACCAAGACTTCACTGTAAATTTAGACCACTTTCATAATTATGGGCACAATTATGAATTGTGCTTTTCTGTTAGCAAATCATGGATCGCAAAGAAACTCTAATCATTGCAGCAGTAAAATAAATTGTTAGGCAAAGGGTTCATATGCGATGCAGCGAATATACAGGGTGAGTCGGTAAGAACTGCTATCTAAGCTAACTCGGTGTCCACTGGTGCGTCGAATAACTTTTCAACGAATCGTGCAGTATTTTTAAGTCAACGCACCCTTTTCTTTAATACCACATTGTGGCCGATATGGTAATACGGTGACCTCAAATTGTCCTTGGGTAAAAACTTTGCTAAAACTCAAGGTCTCTCCGATATCTCGAAAAGAACGAGGACGAAGTCGTTTTACGCGTTCCTTAAAACGTTCCATAAATCGTTGAAAGGATTTTGATACAACCAACGGGTACAGAGTTATTTCGGATAGTAGTTCTTACCGACTCACCCTGTATAAAAACAGTGATCGCCAAGTTTCGTATCGAGCGTAACATATTCTCGATCGGCACATCGCAACGATGACTTGTACTCTGTCAATCAGACGCGATGAGTGCGCAAGTATTTGCGAGGGTGGATCGTTCTTTGGCATAAGTAAGCAGGTTTTTAGGTGTTCTCACGTGTACCAATTCGTGAATCACATTGTAGCAAGTGTATACGTCAGGTTGTTACGTCGGAGGAGGGTTCCGAAGTATTTTCACCAAACCGTCAGTCTTTTTTTCTCTAAAATTGTAAATTCTTTTCGCATTGCGCTTCAGCGTAAACTTTTACGCGCGTTCTGTCTGCATCCACAACTTTTCAGACCGCGGCAGCGTAAAAATTAAGCTACTTACAGTTTTCGCTAGATTGCGGATCTTTCTACAAAATAACAATTTCCCACACCGTTAACAAGCTACCGGAAGCAAATAAAAATTTATTCGTTTCTTTAATAACTTTTATAAATTGCTGACAACCTACCGACACCTTTAACACTGATTTATCATCCCACCGTTCCGCGTACTACACATTTTTGTCGCAAATGCAAAAATATACCGGTCGAATGAACTTTTCCAATATTTCACGCTGCCACAGTGGCGTGCATTTATGCCATCCCCGTGCCACTATGTTTGTTCGCGTATTTGCCTTGCACGGGGACTCTGACAACGTTTTCTTAAATTTAAACATTTAGCGTAAACCCGCGCGCTGCCATGCCGCGGCGAGTGCACCAGCATCCCTCGCGTTCAGACTCGCGGTAGCTAAAAGTTAGAAACGCAATTTCACCTTTCAGCGTACGGCAAAAAGTTTACACGCGTGTAACTTATGCCGTAACGTTTCCTGCAAAATAGTTGAAAAGCAGCACGTGTAACGTTCGTGCGGCCCCGGTGGCAAGATATAGCGAATAAAAATCCCAGCTCGAGTCGAGTTGAGCGAAGGGCCACGCGAATACCGGGTCGAATATGCTCGCGACGATGCCCTAGGGGGAGAATGGTATGCGGATGGGCATAGCTCGCGGGTAGCCCTTCGGAATCGCTCCGGAGGGCGTGCGATAGGCTCGCGGGGCCACTGATCGAACGCAGAGCTCGGACGGCGTGACCGGTCCGCGTATGAAACCGCATTAGGCAGATATCCTGGAGGGCTAGGAAGCGTCGCGAATTAAATACGTAACGTGGAGGGCTGCTCGGCCGTTGTCGCACGGGCTTATTTATGGATAGATAACTAGCCACGGGGCCGCGCGCACGTTATTCGGACATGCAAATAAGGCGAACGGCGCGCGTGTGTGTGTGCGTGCGTGCGTGCACGTGTGCGCACGCGTGTAGAGGGGAAGGTAGGTGAGCTAAGTACAGGGAACGGGTGCACGGTCGACGCGGTACGCTCGTGAAACACGAACTCGCGATCCCGTATCGCGTGTAACGTCGTAATAAGGGATGTTATTACTTCTATTGCGTTTCCCGCTTCCACAGATAAGTTCTTGCGCGGCGATGGCGTCGGCATCGGAGAAGGGAACCGGCGCGGCTCTCGTACGTGTGCGGCCGCAGAATGCAAGAGAACGCTCGCAAGCGCGCCATCTTCATTCGTGTGCATGTCAATGCACGTGCATGTGCAACGCCACGCATACCAGGACGCTGCCGGCCTCGTCAGCCTCGCTCGTTACTCCATAACTCACTTTGCTTGCATACACGCCGCGCCGGCGAGCTGCGAAGCCGACTTTGGCCTGCGAGAACGCGCGACCTTACCCCTTGCCCACTGCCCCCTCAAACACCCCCTCGATGTCTTTCCTTGTCTCCGTGTTCGGCTGACGTTTCTTTTAACTGGTGCGCGATGCTCTCTGTAATTGGGACTCGGCTGGCTATGCTTTGTGACACGGCCGCTCTAATTTCAACAATGGAATCCCGCTTTCGAAGATGGTTTCTTTCTGTGCAGCGGACCGAACGTCTCGGACACTTGCATAAAGAAAAGTAATCGTCTGACGGGGTAGGTCGTGGGACATTTGATTGTAGGGAATAGTAAGAGAATTTAATGTACAGGGTATCTCAATCGATTTCGACGTCCTCGTTTCTCTTGGCATTGTTACTTTCAGCGAAACGTGGTGTTTTCTTCTCTTTTTGAGAGTAGAACTCGTAAAGATCGTATGAAAGTCAAATTTGTTTTTTAATGCATTAATAGATGCACTTCGACGTTAGTTACATGACCTATGTCGCAAAGTTAGTGGATTAGGAGACATGTAAATTTAAATAATTGTTAGTCTCCATAATGGGTAAGCACCACGAGATAATCTTTCATGCAATTATTTATAAGTTTTCTATTATTTGTTGTACCGTGTTATTTTTGCTGTCGAATCTTTGCACCATCGGATTACAATTTTCATAATTTTGCATCACAGTTTTCGCATAATGATAGAATAAGATCTCGGTAAAATAAGATAAAATCCATTCGTTTCCCAATCTGTCGGAGCATTTCATCTGCCTGGTGCATTCATGTATCTCGCGAGATTAACAGCTCTGGTGCACAATTTTGCCCAGATGACTGTCGCAGCAGAAATCTGGGGCAAGCTAGAGTTTTTCACAGCTTTGAAAGCGTTGGTTAGATAGCGCGATAGGGAACGAGATAGAGTCCCTCTTTAGCAGTTCAAGGGTTCAGCTATATACTCTTGATCTAGGCACCGGTGTGCTAGAAATCGCTGCAGCAGATTTCGCCGAAATTATCGCAGAATCTGTCGTCACGCGTATTCGAACGATTAGGAAATGGAACGATTCGAACGGGAAGGCACGTAAGGATTCCATGGGAAGTAAATTTTTGCTGGTTCCGATTAAGTATCCCCTCGGGACGTTCGCTGAGAGTAACGAGTTCTCGTAAATAGGAACGAGAACCGCAACAAAAGATGGTCACTCGACCAGCCAAGCACAGAATTACTCCCCGGTGCTCGTTTTCCGCGAGCTCGTAAATAGAACGAGCACGAGGGGATGCGTTTGACGCAGCTTGAAATATTCGGGGGTGGAATTAGAGTGAAAGCGGACGAACAATCGAAACAAAGTCCGCGGGAATATTTCTACAATTCGCATCTCCGCCTTTCACGGTATGCGCTCTGTTCGGGGATCAACGAACAAAAGGTTGTGCGCAACGTAATCGGGTGGATGGTTTGTTTCTAACCGCGAAAATAGATTGAAATAATTTGGTACGGCAACGGACACGTCTGGAGATAAATGTAGGCGCTCGGCGAACGAATTCGTGTTTCGGCTCGCGAAATTTGATCTATCCTGCGTTTGGCTGCGGATGCTAGCAAGCAATATATTATAAAGCCGCCAGCAAATATGTATAACTAGACGAGAGAACGTTTACGTGGCATATTTGTTCTGGTGCGTGCATACCGACCGTGACGTTAGCAATCGCCGCTGAAGAGGGTTGATGAATTTGTCGGGAACGCGGAGAGGAACCGAGAGAGAAACAGACAGACAGAGAGAGAGAGAGAGAGAGAAAGAGAAATAGAGAAGGAGAGAGAAATGGATGAGAGGGGTAGTTCGGGGCGCGTTCTTCAACGCGGGGAGGTCGAGATTTCGCTGCTGGGAAAACGAAGGACCCGCTGGTTTGTATATACAGGGCCGCGCGCAGCAAGGAAAGGGTGGCTCCGAACCCTTCAAAGGGCTCTCCGACGTTCCTGATAAAATTCACCCCTGACGGGAGGGTGGCTCCTGGTGGCTTACGCCGCGGAAAATTCTTGCTTGCGCGGGTGCTGCTGAACAACTGTATCGACGCGTGTAATATCACCGGAGGGCACTAATTAGTTGCGTTGGGTCGGGGAGGGCCGGTGTTCAAGCAACGAGCGTCACTTTTCGGGAGAGATGGATTTTCGTTTGTTTTTACTTCTGCCGCCCGGTTAAGTGGTCTAGACATCTCGTTGCTTCTTCGGGTATTCGGGATAATTTCATCCCTCTCGTTTTCCCGACTCCTTCGCCTCGCCTTGAAAAATCATCCCTTGCTACGCGGCCAACGTTAAAAGCGACTCGCAATATTCAGGGATCCTCGCGAGAACTCTGCCGCGCTGATATAATCCGCAGACGATTTTCGTGGGTCTAACCTCGCAAAAGTCAAAGGGCTAAGAGACGCTTAACGCGGCAGTTTTGTTTAACGTCTCGATAACGCGCGAAATCAGGCTGAAATCTCTGCCCGACGTTCGATCTGCCCTCCTCGGACTCGATAAAAAATACGCTCGGTGGGGTGCAACCGCGGGGCACCCTCTAAATCGAGGAATCAGACATCGGTGGTGGGGAGACGAGGGTCGAGGACGGAGGAGAAAGACGGGGTAGAGAGAGAAAGAGGGGGGTTAGTGGATAAATCAGTCGGAAAGCGCTTCGTTTAGCCGTGATATCGTGGTATCCTCGAGGATCTTGTTGGCGGAAGGGATTCTATTGCGTTCCAACGGCATCGAGCCGAGTAGCGTCAGCAAAGGCGCGCTTCGAATCTCGATCTACTTATTCTATCGAGGGGTGGAGGACACCCCCGTCTCCTCGGCGTGCTTGCCCGTGTCGCGCTGGAATTTAGAGGCAAATTTCTTTTCCGCCTTCTTCGTCTGCCTCTTCGGTCCCGCCTCTGTCTCGTTCCCTCTTCCCTTCGTCGCGTCTACCCTCTCGGAACGTCTGCGCGTGGCTCTCGTTCTATCTTAGCCGCGTTTCCCGTCGCATTTTATTGCATCGCCGCCTCCCCCGCGATCATCGATATCCGACGCAAACAGCTGTAAACTTCCACGAAGCCACCCCCGTCCACGTTCGTCGATGCATCCGCGTTCCTTCGTCGTCCTAACCCCTCTCTGCCCCCTCCCCCTCGTCACACACGCGTCTGATCCGTGTCGCTTCTCTTCTCGTCTCTCGTCTCTACAGTCCTCGTGACGAATCCGCTCGACGCCGCGCGACGCGACGCCCAGGAATTATTTCGAGCACGCTAGATTAGAGTTATTCGCTGGGAACGATTGGGTGTCGACTCGAGCGGTGATCGATGGAAATGGAACGCCTGATTGCTTCCGAATATTCTTCGCGACGGGAGTCAAAGCCGCCTCGAAATGAGAAGCTCTCTGCCCCCACGAAATCTCGGCAAAGTAATTTCCAGCCTGGAGTGTTGACAATTTCAGCAACCGAAAACCGTGGATTGCCGAAGAATATCGTAGCCGTTTGAATAAGTTCATATTTGTGATTGGAGTTCGTTGTATCGTCCTCGATTTTCGCGACATTCCAGTTTCCCAACCTAATTTGGCAAATATCGATTGGCAGGGTTTTAAAAATTCGAGCTAAATGAACCGATACACGGTGCTCTTCCATCTTTGATACCTTCGTGCTTTAACCAAATTACTACTTTCGTCTGTGACCAACTTTTTAAGCTAACAGTAAACAAGTTATATTAAAATCATAATCGAGTTTTAAATATTGCACCGTTTCTACTTCGCGATCGGACTGAAAACAATTTTGTGAAGAAAAATCGAACGTTTGCAACTCGGTCACGTCGTTGCGAAAGAAGTTGAAAAAAAGCCACGATAAAATAGATGTACAGCTAACGTTAGGAACTTATCGAGTGCGTTGCATATCCGGGAAACGATCACAGCGGCGATTTTTCCACAAGTTTCCCGAGGAGGAATGTCAACGACCCTGTAAGGTGGCAGGCAATCATGTAATGAAAGAGTGTCTCGGGGGAAACTGTCATTTGAACTAAGTAGCGATAGAACTCCGATTAAAGTTCCGCGAGCTTAGAGCACGTTATTATTATTGGAATAATTTCAGGCTATCGGCGGCGCGATAATGAAAGACCGCGTATCCGATCGTCGCGATTTCCAGGAAACGAGACGAAAAGAGAGTCATTTGCCGCGTACGAGAGGAAGCGAAAATGGAACGTTGTCCTATAAAATGCTCGTGTCTTTAGCCAGAATTGCGATTGCCTTAAAGCTGTCGTCTCCGCAAAAATCAGCCGTATTAATAACGTTCGTCGCTCGTTGCTGTAATAGGCTCGAGTAAAGTCTCCTGGGAGATCGTTTTCTGCCAAACGTCTAAAGGAACATACGTCTAATTAATTGTGCTAGTTGCGAGCCGGCAACAAAGGAGAAACGTCATTGAGCCGGCACGGGCGACGACGCCCGCGGTTCATTATTAGAGTCGATGAACTTCTCGAGACGCGTAATTCTTACCGAGGCGACCGCGAGATGATAACTGAAAGGAGGCGCCGTGTTTTCTGCAGCTGTCCGACGTTCTTGTCTTTCGGTAGACACCAGTCGCCGGGAAAAGGTGTATTTTTAACGAGAAAGTCGCACGGCAGATGCCACGCTCAAGCGTTTTCTTTTCTCCTACGCGCGATTCGAGCCGCTTCAGAAAATTCGCTAAAAGGTGCGAAGAGATGGACGCTGACAGCGAGCGACAACTTTCTTGAAAAAATAAAAAATGTCGCGGGGGCGAACGCAGGAGGAACATAAGAACGTTCGGAAGAATAAACTGGATATTTATCAAATACATTTTAATTTCTTTACTGTGGAAATGTTTTCTAAATACTATGAAATCTATGAAATCTAGAAGTTTCAGCTGCAACTTTCAATTCGATGCAATCATCGCGCTCTTTTATAAAATATACAAATTCGTGCAATTGTTTTTACGCAGAAGCACGGCGACCGACAGCGACGATGCGAGAAGACGGTAATATAAATACCGGATGATTTATTCCAATATTTGCAGAAAAGTTTGTAGGCATCTTTCGACGGAGTCGCGACAATTGCACGCATCAGCACCGACGTTTTAAGCACGGTTCGAAAAGCGCTCGCTCCCGAAGCTTGTTCCCATTGTTAGCTTTGCAACAGGGACGAAGACGGTGTGTGGGGGGCAAACGGGAAACCAAAGAGTTCGTAGGTAAAGAGACCGTGTTAGCGGGGGAAGCAGTTCGAAAATCGTGGTGTGTCGTTCGGGAGAGCACACAGGCTGCGGCCGTATATTAGAATTTGCCGGTCCGTAACGCGTTTGGCCCGCAAGCCGAATCCTCCGGAGAATCGGCGAGAGGTAACGTACAGCGAGAGATCCCTTAACGACCTTCCTGCGGCCGAAGCGTTTCGTTCGATCGAGAAATCTTTAAATAAAACACTTTTAGCGAGCCACCGGTTCGGCGTCGATGGCTGTTCGGTGTGCTTTAAGGCCGGTCTCTCGGCTTCGGTGAGAAACGAGCTCTATAAAGAAGTCTCTCCGCGGCGTACCCTTAAATCCTCGTCTTAGACGCGTCGACCGAGACCGAATCGAATGCGATTGTCTGTTCTTAATTAATTCGAATCGGTCGCGCCCACGTCGGACTCCGCGCCTTTTCACAGTCGTCGGAGATTCGCGCGAGGATTAACGGGAAGGTAATCTATTAACCGGACTCGCATAACGCCGCGAGAGCCGCGCGACAAGTAGAATGCTGCTTCGCTGATGTCTTTTGTCACGCGAACGATCGTGTGCCGGCCGCTCTGCGGGTCGACGGGAATTAACGGATCGCACGATCGCGACCAAGATAATATTTTGCGAACCGATAACGGTGATCGCATTCTCGACGACAGCGGCGTAGAGAGAAAGCGTTCGAGGCTTCGGCACGGATATAGATTGGGAAAAGGCTCCCCTCATCTCGAATCATATTTCGCGATTCAATCTTCCAAACGGCCCTCCCACGTGTTCAAGCAATTCCTGGTCCCTAGTTCCCCGGGATCGACGTTCATCGAGCCGACGTCTAATATATAAGCAACGATGCGTAACGAAGTTGGGGCGCGATAATAACCGGCGACGTGGCAATTAAATTCCGTGGAATCGTTTAGTGGCCCATAAATCTTTCTTCCGGGATGGAAGGAGCCGACCGAGACGGGGCGACGGGGTTCCAAGACGACTCAGAAGCACCGCCTTAAATCCGTTAATGGGTTTACAAACGTGTGAAGTCCGCGGCACCGACGCCAGACCGTCGAAACATATTTTCTCGGGCGGTGAATGATTTGTGACGGCGAAAATAGGCGGCCACGGAAAACCAGTCTCCACGCGATATTCTCCTTCGTCGAAACTTCGCTTAACCCCTTCTGATCCGGAGTCCTCCGAAAATCGACGATCAACAACGTCGTTGAATCGAACGCGAAGTTGCAGCTTGGAATATTTTGAGACTTTCGTTCGAGTCGGAAGATGTTTCGCATCGGAGGGAGTTAACCCTCTATGGGCCGAATTTTTATTTTTGATCCAAAAAAATTGGGGGAACGAAAAATCAGAAATTATAAACCTATATATGCAAATGAAAAACAATTTTTCCGTTTAAACAATTTTATTGCAATATATTCACTATGTGACTTTTAGGTAACAACGGCCTATAAGGTTTGCACTTCTGTGTATAAAAACTTAACCCTTTCGGTACAAGCGCTCTTTCCGCCGCGACACTCCCGCTGTACGAGGTGTGAAGACTTTCTGTGAAGACTTTACTAACCTATATGATCTAAAAATTGAAAATTGAAATGCAAACAAATAGGTTGTTAATAGGAAATGCAAGGGGCGATGCGCTTAGGTGCGAATTTCCCCTCTAAGACCTGTACTAGGAGGGGAAGATCGAGGGCGCATTTTTCCTGAGAAACACCTAATTGGCGGAGACGAGAAACGCCTACCATCAAGGAAGCGTTAAAACCTCGAACGCAAGCGGAAATATGTATGTTTGCATTAAGAGTTGAAAGAAGCAGGATCGATGACGATCGGCGTATTATTAAAGTGTTCTTAATCAGACCGCATACTCTATGATTTATCTGTCATCTCCGAATCCTTGGTTTGCCCATACTAAGTTACAAATTAGTTGGTAAAATGTCTATAAATTAAAATGTAACCAGAAAGTTACACGGGCCCATAGAGGGTTAATTCGAAACGTGTGAAATTATGCACGTTACATTTTTAAGAGAAGTAGAAAACGTTTACGGTATTATTCGAGTTTTCGAGTCGGTAATACGAGTTCTTCGAGAGGATTTACGGATAGCAGGATGCTTGACCTTCGACCCGGAGTAGGAGTACGGGCCGCGGACAGGCCGTTTCCTAAGGTTTCCTGAGACCACATTGTTAGGTAGACTTTGCGCAGTCGTCTGCGGGGAGTTTATAATTGATAATAACACTCGAGTATAATGAAACTGTGTTCCGGAGGAGTGCGCTCCACTTCGTAATAATGTCAAGGATATCCACGGCCCGTGGAATGAAACGCCACCTAATTCCGAATGTAGAGAATCTGGCCATTTAGTCGGTCGAGATTTCTCGGGAGTTGAAGTGATCGATAGATCAAACTAGGCTAATAGTTCCCGCATCAGGCTGAAGAGTCCAAGTACTCGCGAAGACGAGTCCCCTTGCTGAAACTTTGATCCACTCGTTCGCTTAAAGACTCCGCCAGAGCCGTAGTTGCGAGGATTATCGAATTCAGAGCTGAAATGAGGGGTCGTTTGGTTAATCGATTTAGAGAGCGACACTATTTTATAAATACTGTTCGCGATTCTCGGTTGTTCCTTCCTCAACGAGCTCCACTTCTGACAAATTGTCGTACGACTGGCATTAGAGACTACGACGGCAACGGTGGCATCGATCGGAAGCACGATTCTCCCATCTGTCTTGAAATGGAGGGAAATTACAGCGGGAAATCCTACGGTGGAATCAGAAAACTTTTTCCACGTTTTCATCGATCAATTGAACTGGCGAGGGGTCGCGACAAGAAACCGACAATTTCAGAATTCTTTTTTTCCTCCCTTCGGCTAGGATCCTATTATCTGTAACGACCGCGCGAGTGGTCGGTCGCGCGGGAAGTGCTCGGGGATCGCTTATAGATAGCCGTACGAAGGTAGAGCCCACGATCCTCGAATCCCACGAATTAAATAATAATCCATTGTTCGTGCAGCAGAGATTAGAATCGGCGTTACACATGTTTGATTATCGCCAGGTCGATCGCGGGTTCGTGGCTGGCCGCTATCACCGTTGGACGCTCGAGAATCCTCCATCTTGATCGCGCGCGGGGTTCGCGTGTCTGCGCGGCTTTCTCGGGGATGATCTAAACGAAAATCCCCGACAGCGGTTCTCGAACAATATCGACGGGGACAGGACCGAAGGGAAAAACGCTGAGCAATCGGCGCACGTGGTAGAATGCATAAACGCGTGCACGGTTGGTTCGGATGGAAAACGCGGCAGGGAGGGTTACGGGAGAAGCGCGTCACTTATCAACGCTCGATAAAGCTGCCGTGGTAGGAATACGGGAAAAGAGGGAGAAAAGAAAAAGGGTTAGACGGAACGATAACGACGCACGGTGTGCGATTCCTTGCGAGAAACGGGCGCGCGGATTCTACCCGGGCCGGCTCTCTTTCTGCGCGGCGCGGCGCACCGGTGTCCCGCGCATTGTTGATGTTTCAAGATAAATACCAGATACACACTACAATGCGACCCCCTCTGTACTTTGTAGGTAATTAATTACCGGCCATTGTCCGTCACCGGCAGTAACGTATACGTTATATCAGCGGGCCGTCAACGGTCGTCGCCGGCGCTATCGCGCCACGAGATTCCATTGTCCTTAACTATTATTCCCGCCGGTGGCAATACCGTACATGGACCCGATGATAATGCCCGACCGGATCGAAATCACCAGGAGCAACATTCCTGCGTTCCGTCCCCGACTTTCGTCCCGTTCGGATCGCGCGCGACGCCCTCACCCCTTTATCTCTTTCTTTCTCACTCCTTTTGTCTCTCCCACTATTTCCATCTCTCTTTCTCCCTCTCTCTATCTCTCTCTCTCTCTCTCTCTCGGCCTGTATGTATATGCGCGCGTGTGTTTCTCGCTCTCCTCGCTCCCGATAAAATAACTAACGCGGCTCGCGAGCCACGCCGATGGATTTCCCATTGTACTAGACAGAGAGAAAAAGAAAAGGAAGTGGACGAACGACGGGGGTGCCGTTGGTATTTCACCCGGCGCGAATTCTTCGGGAAATTTACAACTGCCTCGGTTCGCCGGACAATGGCGGTGTATTTATCTGTAATTGCACGCGTTCGTTGCAGTCGTACGGACCTCGCCTCGATAATTGAGCTCCGCGAGAACGTAACCGGTCCACTGTCGAAAACACATCCGGCCCGGCTTGCGGTTCTAGCCGGTGGTATAGTTTCTCGAGCAAACATCTTGGCAGACGAGTCGGGGATCTCTTCATCGAACACGCTTCGGCCGAATGATCCGATCGCGAAGTGACGCTGCAATTTGTTTGGCCCGCTCGTTCCTGCTGGTTGCTCGCCTTTTTATTCGCTCGAGGTGCCGCGAGGTAGTCCCGTTCGAGAAAAATGTTGAAAAAACCGACTGCACGCCCGTTAACGCGTTCGTTTGTTTTGCCGTTTATCTTCTTTCACGAAACGTTGTATTAAATGCGATACGCCTGTTTTATGGAATATGCGAACAATTTAAGTAGCAGGATTTCCTGAATATCGAATTAATTTAACTGGCACCAAATGCGCACTGTGCACTTGGTCATTGAAATTTTTATCGTAAGATACGTGAACATTCCAATTAATCTCTTGCTTCAAAATGACGTCACGGATTTCAGACGCCAAACTTTAATTATTTTCAATTTCTATACATTGATCTCGAAGTAATATAAATCATTTTATTTTCTATTAATGCAAATCGAATGCGTCGAACGAAATGAAATTGTATGTTTTAAGTGATGGTATTAAATGAAATCTTAAAATAAATTAAGTCATTTCGATTTATGTGACTGGAAGACCACAAACATTATAAGCTGTATGCATCTGGAAACCTGTCCGAATGGTGTAGAAAAATACAGTGTCATCTACTTGGAAGAAAGCATTAATAACTTAAAATATTCCATTTTCTTAGTCCATGACAGAAATCAGATTTAAATTCTGAACTGCATATTAGAAAGCATAGAAATATTTCAGAAATTGAGAGTCTGTTCAAATCTCGAAAGAAAATATTAATGCTCTTAAATAAATAATCGTCTTCGTCTATAACAGAAATCGGATTTGATCTTTCGACTACATATTATATACCATAGAAATATTTCATACATTGAAAGTTTGTCCAAGCCGGAGATCGAGTCGGAGCCTCTTCCGAAGAGTTTAAAAATTCGACTTTCTCGTGTAGAGTCCACAATCGTCTTCGCGGGCTACGCCTCGCCGAGTGGTTCAAACGAATCGCCGTAATCTCTCATCGCAATCGTTCGCTTATCTTCGATAAGAATGGGCCGGAAGCATTAGCGGGAACGTATTCGGGAGTGTCCCGGAAGTGTTCCGTAAGAGGAACATCTGTAACCGCGGCTGAAGGTCGGAAATTCCAGGCGCATTACCGGCCAATCGTGTGTGCAACCTGGAAACTCGTCGTCTGCTCGCCTAATGTACGGCGCCTAGCGTAATGCAGTCGTGTTTCGTGCGAGGCAAGTGCGGCTGGCACCCTCTGCGCGCCGCCACCTTTTCCGCCTCCATCGTCTCCTACGACTTCCTCCCCTTCGGCTCCGTTCTCGCTGCTACCGCCGCCATCGCAGCCGTTCCAGCCCCATGTTACCACAAGCTCGAAACACGAATGGTCAGATTGAAATCAGAATCCCTACAACCGAGTGAAACGCGGAAGGTGCACGCCGGGAACGAACAGCTCCGAGTTTGCTGCGCCAAGGACGCGTTTATTGGGGATTCTGTAGGCGAACAAGCTCGTCCCTTGCTCCGAAATGTCGCTGCGCCGATCACGGAGGGATGGTTCCCACGGATCTTCCCAAATCCGGAGAAATTAATTGACCAACGAAGATTACAAAGAAATTTACTCGTCGCGATCGATCAAACGTCGAATCTTTGTTTTCCGAATAACGAGGGGATGATTCCCACGAGTCTGTCCAAACTAAAGTAGCTAATTGTCCTACGCCTTGAAGGGTACAAACAAAAGATGTTTATTCATCCCTTGCTTCGAGCTGTCGTTGCATTCGATCGTCGTTCGCGAAGAGACGATTTTTACGAATCTGAACGATTTCAGATGGAAGACGTCGAAGAAGGAAGATGTTTGTTTCTCACGATCGATCAAGAAGAAAGTGGATTCGCGAATAGTGTTTTCTCGAATCGGCGAGGCGGGCGAGCGGGCTAATATTATTCGAAGGCGACGCTCGTTAGAGGGAAGGTCCCTATCTCCGCAACTTTTAAAACCGGGCCCCGAGTCGGAGAATTAACACGCGGAGGTTGTAAAATTAATTCCGAAAGAAGCGCGAAGCCGGGGTACGTGGTTTCACCGGTTTCCGTTTGCTGGGTTCGTGACTACTCTACGGCGGCGGTCCGCGGGAACGCCACGAACGCCAGCAAAGGAACGGAGGAGATGTACGCTACCGGCAGCCCTGTTTTACATGGCCGATTGCATCTCCTTTCCATGCGCCACGGCGACACGCGTTCTCCCGCTCCTTTACGTAGCAGGACGATTTTCTAGGGGCCGTGGACTTGAAGGGTCGCCGATCGCATCCCCGATCTTCGCGCCGCACAATTAGGATGCCCTTAAACGGAAATCCGCGGAAGAGCTGCGCCGCGTTATACCGGTTTCCGGCAGCGAGCACGGATTACGAATGGAATGCGCTTCGAATGCGATTCCGTCGTTGGTCTGGTCCACTGCTCGGATCGAGTGCCCGATTTGGGACGATCCCAGACGCGTAATGGTATCTTGACGAGCAATTTCTCCCCTGCTAACGCGCAGAATCCATGCGGATTAATGGTCTCTCTACCGATCCCGCTTATTTATCGCCCTGCAGATGGCACAGCGCACTGTCCGTCCACTGTTACAGGTGTATTTAACGCAGAATATGTCACTCGAACGAAGCCAGCTTCAACAAGTAATTTTCTCAGCCTGAATAATCGAGTCGGATTAATTCAAATGAAACTTATCACACGAAATTGCGAGGATGATTTTTACCTGCTTATATTTCACAGTTAGAACAAGTCTGTTCGATCGGTGTATCGCATAGGATAGTATGGTATCGTTGAGAAAGGAAGAGTCAGTCGCCGTCGTCTTCGAATGATTAACTTCGAGGAGCAGGAACAAATTTGTCCAGCCAATGTTCGAAGCGATCATTTCGTCGGGTTATCGATCGCGAGAGTGTCTCGCAGGGAAGCGCAGCGGCATGTTCGTAACGGGCAGAAGAGCGTGACGATGCCCAAATTGATTCGTCCCTTTCGAGTAGTCCAGCACCGTTCTTCGTCGAAGCTCGGGCGCGCTAAAGGGTATCGACCTGGTGGCGCGAACGAGTCCCGACGGAGATTCATTAACGCTTCGTCCGTGTCCCGCTTAAGTACCCCAATCGCGAAGCCACTCAGGAGCGATTCCACGTACGGTGGCGGCGGGCAGGAGGGAGAGAAGGGGGCGTCAGGGGGTTGACAGAGGAAGACGGGCGAACCACTTGGAGGCCCGAGGATCGAGTAGTCGAAGTCTGGCTGGAAACTCCACCTCTCGGGACGAGACTATCCCGAACTACCTCGACAAGGAGCACGAAAGAGAGCGAGAGAGAGAGAGAGAGAGAGAAAGGGAGAGTAGGAGAGGAAGGGAGAAAGAGAGAGATTGTCGGCGAACCGTGTAGTCGAAGAAGCGAGTCGTCGGGGCTCGAGAGTCCTGATAATTGTGACACGCTCGCGCGAGTCCCGATGCGTCTGCGTCTTATTAAGTAGTCTTGTTCGGAGAGCCGAGCATCGATTCCAAGGCAGAAGCTCGCCTCCGTGCGCCGCTGGGAATCGAGACGAGACGAGACGAGACGAGACGAGAGAGCCGCCTAACGCCACAAATCATTTGCTCTGGGGCGCGTCCGCCTGGCCACCCACCCCGTTTCGATGTCGACATCGACGAGGATCGTGTACAAAAGCATCCGGCGACGCCTTATTCGCCATTTTTCTCTGTCGCGTCCCCTCCGCCCTACACCCCGCGGAGAGGCATCGACAACGAGGCGGGAGAAAAAGAAGTAGCTTTCAGTGAAATGTTTTGCCCGTGAATCATAATTCGCGTCCTAGTCTCGGCGACGACCACGAGGGACGGGGAGAGGAGAACCGGTGACAGCTGGGGTGGGATCCGTTTCCGAGGCGGTCGCCTGGAAGTTTCGTCGGCTCGACTGTCACTCCGTCGAATGACGTTTAACTCGGTTAAAGAGCGGGGGATCAACGAAGGGAACTCGAGAGGGAGACGCCGAGAACCGCCTCACCTTTCGACTCGCTGGCTGTCAAAGCGGCTTCCGCGATCGCTTGTCCAATCGAACGTAACATTCCTCCATTTAAATGGCCCCGGTTTCATCGTGACTCTTCTCTGTTTTCCTAGCGGCGCGCACCGTCGTCCAAAGAAGGATCGCCTTGTTCTGGAAATAAGATCCCTCCCCCACCCCCGATCTCGTTCGTTTATTCACGAGCGGAGGAGCCCCGTGGGCGCGCGCGAACGACTTTCATCCCTCGGCCACGAGCCATAAATACATGCACGCGCCTCGTGCACACGTTTGTAGCGTTGCCCGGCTTCATGAGAACGACCCAGTATCCCGTAAATCGACCGTGCGCCGGAGAGAAACAGGAACTATTATAGATCAACGAGGGGACGGGGGGGGAGAGGGGGAGGGAAAGAGCGAGCAGAATAGCGGACGGGTACGTTTCTATATTACATTTGCCTGGTTCCTCGCCCGTTGCCGCTCTTCCACCGGTCTCCTTCGTTCGTCCCTTCCTCCCCTCTCTTCTCTTTCGCCGCTCCCTCTCCACGGTTCTCATTTTACAATCGGTACCCGCTGCAGGCCGATACTGCATTTTATTCCACGAGGGTGGCCCCGACCCTGGGGGTGAGCAGGCAATTTTATTGGATGTGACACTAGCGCTCTTTCCCTCCGTGCGAGCCCTCGAACCTTCGCTCGGCCACCTCTTTCTGCTCCCGCCGGCCGCCCTCTCCCGCCTCCCTGATTTCCACTCGGCTCCTCTTTCTCGTTTGCTCCCGCTCGAAACGGGAAGGGGCTTCAAATAGCTGCAATATCCGCGTGTATTGACTCCTGGAATTGGGAAGACCTTCTCGTGTCCGAAGCTGTCCAGGCCCTCGGCCCCTGTCCCGGTAACCAAACGCTACCCTCTTCGGCTCTGCTGCCACTCCCGCAGCTTTTCCCCTTGCCAGAATCACCCCCGCTTGTCCTGGTTCGCTCGACTAACCTTGGACGGCCCACTCGCGTCATTAGTCCGCGTTTTCGCTGCGGATCCACGTGCCCCACCCGACTCCGTGGGTGCTCGAGATTTCGCGCGTGGGCCCGCCGACGTCCGTCAACCTGTCGGGAAACCGATCTGCCCTTCCGGGATCGGTCCTTCGAGCGGGTGGGTCCGCCCGGAACGCGGAAAGAAATTACGATTCTCCCCTTGTTTGCCTTGGTTCGAGGGGTTTCCGCGCCGAAATAACGTCGTCGTACCCTCCCGTACGAGACGGATGTCGGGATCGTCCGGAGTGTCGTCGATCACCGTGCTACGAGCGGAATTACACGTCCGGGACGAAGCCCGGAGAATTAGTTATCTTTAGCGGCGAATCGAGGCTACTTTTTCCCTGCTGGAAACGCGTGGATTGTTGTTCGAGGGCTGCCGAGTTTGTTTGAAGAGAGGCCCCGGCGTCCGCGGATCCATTTGGCCCCGGTCTTTTCCCCCGTTTCGCGGTGTTCCGGCTCGACAGCTTTACGCCACGGCCATCTTAGAAAAAAAGATTTCCGCGCGGGAATTCGGCGCATTTGGAGCGGCGCCAACCGACCGGTATCGCCGGCGAGCCGCGTGATAAATCAAATTGCAAATGCGTTGACGTTGGTACAGAAATAATTGGATGGATCTCCGCTCGACGCGCCGGCAGCCAGTCGTAAATCACGGATTTTTAGCCCGTTCGACGATTTCCGGCCGAGTGAAAAATTCGCCATGCTCGCGGACGCTTTAATGTCCTGTTCGCGCGCGGCGAAACCGCGCATTAAAGTTTCAGGCCGCGAGTTTTCGTCGCTCTCGCGCCGCCCGCCGACATTGTGAAAAATAGCTCCCTTTGTCGCACGCGTCCCGTCGATTCGCGTCGCTCTTGGATCGCGTCGTTTGTATCGCGAAAGGCACGGGGAAAACGATCCTCGGGCTCTTCGACGTATCGGGAAAGGGGAGACCGGGAATCAATCGTACGTCACCGCTGAATATCGCTTGATAATCGCTCGTCAAACATCGGCTCCAATTGCGGCAAACAAATCTGTCTTTTCGTCCTGAGCAAACACAACGGTAAACCTTTCTAATTTTCCGTCGAGCCCGTTCTCCCTCGAGCGAAATCAGATACGAGCCCGGTAGTCCCGTTCTAGGAACCGTCGATATCGAGTCGGTCAGTCGAAATCTCGTGGCGAGCCCCGCGGGAGAAGAAAAAAGGCGAGAGGAACAGGTCGTCGAACGCATAACGCACTCCGGACTCTATCGATACGGCGCGACATTAAGCCGAAAATCCAGACGGCTGTCACGCAGCGCACGGAAGCGGACGTCGATGTCCCGCGATCGGTTATCAGCGTGGCGTGATTTACAGGCTCCCTTTGCGAACGAACGACGCGGATCCCGGTGCCCTGGGACGAAAGTCAAAGGAGCACTTAGCCGTCATTGCCGGACGATAAATCAAAGACGAGAACGACATTCGTCGACTCGGACAAACGCGTGCACGAACCGGCCGGCGCGGGTACAGCGACGCTTCGCCGGTATCGAAAACAGTATTAATGTTCGACCCGTCGGTTTAGACCGAAAAATCGAGTCCCGACACGTGGAAAACGGGTTCGGCTTGATACGCGCCTCGAAATGTTTGCATTCGCGCGGCCGCCGCGTCTAAATTATGCCCCTGGCGCAACGATCGGTTGCAGTCGCCCTTGTATGCGATTCTGTTACAAACGCTTCGAGAAAATCTACGCAGCGAACTACGCCGGAGGTCAGGGACACGAACTGACCGCTCAGAGGGAAATGCGCGTGGATACCGAGTCCTACCCTGCTTACGAAAATACACACAGTTTTACGTATTCTTGCAACGCGTGTGCATAATAGATAGTTGCGGCGTCGTCCGCGTAGAACGTCTTCGAGTAGGAATTGCGATGCGCGTTTCGTCTTTTCAAAAACCGACAAGTTTTGGTTTGCCTCGAGGAAAGTTACTTTGATTCGTTGCGCGTTCGAATACGATGACACTGCGTCTTCTATGCAAAGACGGTTGTTAACCCCTTGCCCTACAACAACGAGCCAGACTCGTGATCAAGATTTCGAACAGAATCTTTTAAACATATGTTTCCTTAATTTTCTTCAAACCGAAATAACATTCTATTTAATCTCCGATCGCATACAATCGGCAGAGAATAGCTACGCACGGGGTAACTACAAATTTGACTTTTCTTTTTATTGCTTCGCCGAAGATAAAAAGAATCTAGTCACTGTTATCAGAAAATAAATCGTAGGCTAAAGGGTTAAAACAGC
>CM052093.1:18200580-18239268 GCA_028453745.1 Agapostemon virescens | reverse complement strand
TTGATTTTTGGAGTTAAAACAGCTGTGAATCCAAAGGGTATATTTGTTATCTAAGACAGTAGTAAAAATTGAACTATTCAAAGAAAAAGTAATAAATAAAATGCGCCATATGTATAAGAGAAAACAATCTGATCAGAAAATAAATCGTAGGCCAAAGGGTTAAAACAGCGTTGAGTTCAAAGGGTATGTTTGTGTATCTATGCAAGTGATAAAAATTTAATCATCGAAAAAACAAGTAATAAGTAAAATGCGCCACATGTATAAGAGAAAACAATCTTATCAGAAAATACATCGTAGGCCAAGGGGTTAAGAAATTTTCCTTCTGGCTTCTCTAATGTGGTAAACATATGCCAAACATGTAAGAACGTAGAAATTTGTCGAAAGAAATCCGCGTAACCGCGTTACTCGAGGCCGCAACGATCGATGGGACACCGTATAGCAAAAGATGACTGGTCGGAAGGAGTAACGGCTAATGGTAGGAGGAACTAGGTCGGTTCTGCAATTATACAAAGAATCGTAGATGAAATTTGGTTTTCTAGGCCGAAGGAATAAGTGATTCGAATTGAATTAGCCGGAACACTGTGGCGAACGTCTGGCGAGGCAGCCTGTACTCGCCGCGAGACAGAATGGAATTAAGGTTGCCGACCAGGCCAGGACGCGCACCGGGTGGAGGACAAAGGTGGTGGGGGCGAATGTCTTCTTGACAGACTGCGCGGTGCTCTTGGCAAAAATACGAACAAGAACGGTGCCTCGGCAGTCATCGTTTAAAGTATTGCCTGCGATTTATCATTGGTCACATTAATGGCCCCGGAATTCCGTGTATTCCATTTGTATCTGTCCCCCACCCCGTGGGGTTTGTTCGCCCTCGTGGACGGGGGAGGAGGTTCTCTAACCTCGTGCCAAAAGAAACGGATCTCTTCGATCACCGTGCTCGTGGCAAACGCGAGCAAGACGCCGCGCCGGAGTCGCTCTCGGGATTATTAATTCGAGGAGGGCCGCTCGATGTCGTCCTTCGCGGACCATCGCGCTTTCCACCATCGAGATTTGATTTATACCCGTTGTTGGAAACGGAGCGAGGAAACCCGCACGTTTCCCTCCCTCCGCGTCTCTGATTCGATACGCGACAGCTTCGCCGCAGAATCTTAATCGAAAACGGATACCGTCGATCGATCGCGAATATTAAATATCTTTTGACCGACTTTCCTCCATTCGTGCACCATTCCCGGCAGAAAATACTCGGTCCAAGTCGCCCGTGCCATCGTTCGTACGATCGTTCGGCGAACCTGGTTCTTATTCAAAAGTACAGCGCTCCATTTAAGAAAAAGATCGCATCGAATGTATCTACAATGTTTTACATCCTCTTTCCCGACAGTTTTCCATATTGCCGCAGATAGCGGTACGAATGGTACGGGTTAGACTCTCGGGTAGCTCTTGATCGCCCTTTAACACTAGAACTACCGACCAATCAAAATGACTGCTTCCTGATTTCTTCGTTTACAATTACTGAAGTTATAAAAACATTTTCAACAGAAACTTTCGAATGAATTTCTTCATTGAAGCAGACATTACGATAAGAACTGTACAAGATTTAAATTGATGCAATTTTGTTATTATTACAAAGCAATATACATCGGTCGGATTTATTACTCGGTAGTTCTTGTGTTAAAGATGGTTCGACAAAGTTACGCTACGATTGTCAACAATGTATGTTTCATTTAGAAATAAAGATTTTATACGAAGAAGCAGAAGATGAACGAATCCTCAGGCGAGCATACGAGAGTCGAATATCTCGAGTTTTTGCGATCGTTATGTTCGGGGGACGTGGCAAAGCTATTTCGAGGCGCACATTTAGCGATAGTGTAAACATTTTCTCGAGATGATATCTTCTCGAGACTCTGCACGGGCAATGTTTTTAAAATAGGATTTTAACGTTGCTGCCTTTTAGCGAGATCGAAAAGCAAATAGAAGGCGGTCCGAGGCGAGGTCGCGACTCTGGAAAGACCACCGAGACAGCGGCGCGTCTTTTAATTTCATCCGATGGAAGGCCGTCGAGTGAAAATATGGCGTCGTCGAGGGTGGTAGCATCATCGGCTCCTTGCTCCGCGCCATCAAACTTGCCCGGACAATGTGATTAATTACAGGCGGCGCACGAGTCGAGATTCCTCGGGGCGTGTTGCGCAATGGCGCAACTTTTCCCCTGTCTAAATTGCATTTGGTACCCAACAGGAGCTACTGTCAGATCGAAGCGAACGTATACCAGCCTCGCCCGGATTTTCCATCGGCCGGTCGGTCGGTGGCCGAACTCGAATACGATGCGCCGGGGAAACGAACGTGCGGGAATATACACAACGGGATTCTGATTCTGCTCGAGGTGGAATTGAGCAGCTTCCAGACCATCTGTCCATTTCCTCGGAGAGTGCTCCCGTTCGCCTCGGGGAGCCAGTGCCAGGCCAGAGCAACCAGCGTGCCGTGGCTGCTGCCGTAGCCGCTGCGCTGCTGCCGTTCCAAATCGAAGCCAGGTCAAAGCGGCGATCTCTCTTCCTCTTCGTCCTTTTCGCCTCTGTTTTCTTCCTCATTTTTTCACTGCTCGTCCACCTCCTGCTCCCGAGGCACCGGCCGCAGGACGAGGTCCCTGCTAGAGTCCAAGGGAAACATTACGGGGAGAGAAATTCGCCGATCATTTCGCTCACGGACCACTTCGCCCGTACCCTTTCCGTTGTATCTTCTGCTTTTTCTGCCGAACAGGTATTTCGCCACGGGCCTCGTATCTCCGGCGTCTCCCCAGGCTCCTTCTCTCGCCGATGCATCTTTTCCAGCATTCGAAACTTTGGACCGCAGCGTTTCCACCGAATCTCAACTGCCTTTCTCTCTCTCTATCTCTCATTCTCCCTTGCTCTACCTTCGCTCATCCCACACTCTCGGCACCCTCTTTCTCGCAATCTCATCAGGGGATGGCGGTGTTTCGTGCGGTCGCTGCGGAGCATCCCGGTGAGCGACTCGTGTACAACGGGTTGTAGGGGTGCCGGGGAACGTTCGCGCGAATCGCCGAACGTTTGTCTGGCAACACCGTGAAACGAGAACCGGGCGTAATCAGCGTGTTCCAGACAAGATTATCGTAAACCTTCGCCGGTCCGATTCCGATCGTTTCGTGCCGCGTCGTCGACTGCTCATTTCGCCCGATGAAAGCGCCATTCACCTGGAGGAAGCCTGGCTTGATCGGGCTTCAAAGAGAACCCGGACACCGCCGCCGTAGCCGCCACCACCCCGCGCCGGAAATCGAACGAATTTAAGCGGTGGTCAAACCGTTCCAACGAGAACCGATTGGAATTGAAATCGAGTCCCGGCGAAAGAAAATTAAGTACGACCTTCACGGCACTCGCGCGAATGTGTTTAGCAAGCGTTAAGTAATTAATCCCGGTCGACTGCTGCGGTTACCACTCCTATTTGTTTCCCCGGAAAAATGCACCGTTCGCCTCGGGATGTTAAGATGCAAAGTAATTACGGACTCTATTAGCTTGCCGAATCAAAGCGCGAGTAAAAGGAATTCGCTGTACCTCTGTAGCAGTTCGCGATACAGATCACGACGATTTTGTGGTAACTCTTGGACGCTCTTTTTGTTTTTATTCTTGATTCCGTACAATCGTTGCAATTCGATGTACTTTTATATAACGTAAACGTATAGATAATTACCGAGGAACTTTCTTTTTGTGGCGCAATCGAATAATTGATTTATTGTTATGGGTCTTCTTTAACACTTTAACTGCCAGAACAACAACCTCAAAAATTCCACAAAATCAAAGTAATTTATTTGATGAAACAACAATTAAAAATTTTAAATGTACGACACATAGTTATCCTTCGACATTCTCATATTCTCCAGATTTCAACTAAATGTAGTGCAACGATTATATTAATGTACAAATTTATTTAAAAAAATGGACAAATTACTCTGTCAACCATATATATGGGTGACATGGCAGTCAAAGTGTTAAAATGTCACAATGTAATTGGAACTCTTCTTAGACAACTAAGTTTATAATCAAAGTCTTCCGTACATGTATTAACCAGTTAGCTGTGTTTGACGAGTATACTCGTCATGGAGAATTGGCAGGATTTTGCGTCATGACTGTATTTAAATGATTGTATTAAAATGTATTCGTAAATTTGAATATGTCTAGAATATTGGCAGGCCAAGACGAAATAAAACGAACAAATAAAAAGTATAAATAATTTCAGATAGATTCATACATCTCCGTATGCTCTGACTGGAACTATTTCGCTTGATTTTCGCAACACACATAAGTGCGCGCTTTGAAGAGAGGTCGCCACAGTTAACTGGTTAAAAACGGAAGAAAAATATCTCCGGAAATTGTATTATCGAAATAACTTTAACAGGATGGTGTTTCATTATGAATTCTTACAAAATTATAACTTTTACCATGCCCAAAATATATTCTATTCGTGTCAGTGTGGCTACTACGAGAAACTGGAAGAAAGATTCAATGACTATCTCATCAAAGAATCAACAAATTTCAATTAATTGAACGTAATCGAAGACGATGCACGTTGCAAGAGAAAATGAGCGAGGAGACCTTTGGAAAGCAACGATCCAAGCTTATCGCGTATCCAGGAGAAAAACCCCTATAGTATTTCCATGAATTCAAGCACAACCGCTTGATCAGTGACCGCGTTAACGTTACAATCGCTCGCACGCAAAAACCGGCGAGGCAAGAAACGGCAACGCGCGGTGTCAGTCACAGCCATTAACGTTTCGAGGCGAGTCCCGTTCTGCGATCGGAGTTAACGAGGAGTATTTAATTGAATAGACTCGCTCGGAACAGTTCGTTTATCCGACGGTCGGATTCCAGCGTCGAGTCTCTTTGCTAATTGAATCGAGTATTTTGTTACCTCGCGAGCGCAAGGTCGCATGTGTCCGTCCACGATCTCGTGACCGTCGAAAACGTTCTGCGTCGAGCCGGCCCCGTCGTAACAAGGAAGTCGTAACGAGACTCGAAAGGTGATCGAACTCTTGCGCGCATAATTGCAAAACACAGCAGCGGTTTTTGATCTTTTAACGGTGAATCCTCGAACGGTCTCTCCGCCAATCGGCGACGCGCGTTCCGGCCGGTCATCCCGGTCGTCCTGCCCCCGCGCCCGCTTATGGCGTGCACTTTACCCAGCGGCGTTGCAGCCGACGCTGCTTTACGGCCAAATAAAATAGAAAGCCGCAAAAAAACAAGAAAAAAGAAAAAAAACGAAAGAAACACCATCGATCGGCTCTTTTACGCACGGTTCTGATTCGATGCTCGCCGCTTTGCGTCGTTGACGACAACGTCAACGTCGCCGGACCGCATCAGCTGGCTGACGAGAAGTGCGTGTGCACGAGCACGCCCTTCGTCCGTTTAGGGACAAGCACAGAAGGGGGCGCGCGTCACCGGCGCTCGACTTTGCCGGTGGTTTTTCGGTGCGAGGCTTAATTTATGTCGCTTAAAAATGCAAATACCGGCGATTTGTCTTCAGCAGTCGTGGCCGGACGACGTAGCTGCTCCCGGCGATCAGGGGAGAGAGGCCCCGTACTGGAAAAGATCCGTCTCTCGCTGGGAAAGCGTCGACAATGCCCCGGGAATTTCTTTAATTAATCCCCGGCAGACTGTCGACTTCTTGCCGACAGGATCTCCCTCGCCGAGTGAGACGCCACGATCGAGACTCTCCGACGTCGATCCCCATACTCTTTCTCTCTCTTTCTCTCTTTCTCTTGCTCTCTCGCTCGGCCTCTCTCTGTCTCTCTCGCGTGCGTATACGTTTCACCTCGGCACACTGCCACCTAGGTGGTCCGGGCGCGTGCAGTCATTTTTTAAAAGAGTTTTCAGTGGAGCGCGGCTGGCTCGCGCGGGCTTTTATTCTTCATTACGCCCGGCCATTCGTCTTCCAACGCGCTGCTCCTTTTCGCGGGTCCTTTCACGGGCCCCGCCGAGGGAACACGGATTTCGAACGCGCACCCTCCGCACAATGGAATTTCGTTCTCGCCGGGGAAACGAACGCCGGTTTCGGCCCGCGATCGCGACGTCTTAATCCGACCGGCCGATAAACGCGCCCGATAACGCTGGTCAACATCAATTTTGTCTAAGAGAATATTTATAAGCGCCCTCGTAGACTCTCGCGAATTCAAAGGCAGTTCGTTGATATTAGTCCTCGATTTTCGAAAAGTTTGATCTCGAAAAAGAAAATGATTGGCCCGAGTGCCAGAGGAGCGGCGTGCCGAATGAGCACCACTGACCGAACTGTTTTGCCTTGCATCTCGAAAATGAAAAATGTTTTTCACACTCGAAACGCGAATTTCGAAAGGCAGGAGTCTGGGCTATAGCGCTGCATGATTCGATTTCGGGCAAAACCATTATTTTTTATGTGTCATCGACCACTGTTCCCAGGAATTCGCGCGAAACGGGTGTCTCTGCGACGATAAATATTTGTTGCGCGTATTTGAATGTTTATAATGTTAGGAAAAATAGTGACCGTCATATTTGCGAGAGTCTGCGGAACTATTCGGCGATAGGAACTTCCGTTCAGCTTTTACGGTCGAAGCAGAACATTTTTTCGTAAAAATAATATTTCTCGCAAAGTGAAGTCGATGGCGACAAACTGCTTTCGGATTCTATCCTCGCCGAGCTCCTCTATAAGGACAAATGTTCCCCGTGACAAAAAAAAAGGAAGTTTAACTTTGTTGACCAGTCTAATTGATGGAGTACTCTCTCTCTCTCTCTTCCCTCCGGGACAGTCAACAGTCACGGTTTAATGTACTTTTAACACGCGCAGCCTTCCTCCGAGCGTATTCTCTTGAAATAAGAATTAGAGGAACATCGGACGGTTGGCTTAAGATTAAAAATTAATTCCACGAGAGACAACCGGTCGTCGCTGTCGGCCAGCGCTGATTCCCGGACATTTCTAATTGCTGACAAATATAAAGAGATTAGGCGAGCGACCCCGTGGAAAAAGAGCGCCACCGACTGGCGCGGGATGTAATTCGAAATTAAACCGTGACTTGTGAATTTATGTAACGAGGAAATTATGTGAGGGGGAGCGGTATCGGCGCGACAAGGGATAGAGGGTAGATATTGCTAGGAACAGAATTCCCAGCGCCTCCGCGGTAACTGTTTCATTATGTAATCTTGAATTTACATAGTCGGTCGCGTCGCGCGCGTTTCCTTTTTCCGTTCTGTATTTTGAGATCCGAAGATCTTTTTATTCGAATCCCTCTCGCTTCGATGAAATCTAGCGCGAGAGCTGCCGGTCGTTGTAACTACGAGCGATCAATTCCCGAGCGAAGGAACGCGTTTGAATAATGCAGATCTAATTGTGTTTCTCCGCCCGCTGAATCGTCGTCTATTCGTCAGCCAGAAATTCTGCGAAACGATGGTGTAAATTAGCGTGCACGAGACAATCCGCTAGAACCGGCGCGTCGCGTCGGCTGCATTGTGTTATTTTTTTGAGACAGGGCCGCGGCAAAGTAAACGAAATTACGGACAATTTATAATTGCCGCTGCCCACGAGAGCGGCGTTGCATGGACGAGGGTGGAGCACACGGGCGAGAGAAAGAGCCCGCGGAAAAAGAGAACGACGACGTGCGGGACGGCAGTTGTTTCCCAACGAGAACGAAATTACAAGTGTTACCCTCGCAATGTGAACTCGACGCCCATCGAAATTATTCCTCGCTCGCGTAGTCGCGCCCCTCGTCTTGCCCTTTTCATTAATTCTCATTGTTCCCTAATCCCCTCCACTGCTTCCTGCGATGCCACTAATTATTAAAAAAGAGTGGCAGAGACGAGACAGGGAAAAAATGAGCCGACGAAACGCCACGTTGCGCGCGTGGACCCGTCGATGCGCGAATATCTCGAGTCTCGCAAAAGAATTTTTGCGAAACGAAATTTCCAGAGTATCGAGCATTCGGCGCTGTCTTCTTGCAAAATATAATTCTTAGCCGCGAATTAACCCTTTACTACTGCAGACTTTGATACGCATCGGCCGTATCATACGGCAGAAATTGAGATACGATGTGGGGATGCATTTTTGTGAAAACATATTTCGATATGTCAAAAAACTAAATTTCACTATATTAAAACGAATTATTTATTTCTTTGGACCGAGTGAGTATAAATATTAGAAATTTAATATTAATGTAAAGTATTTCGCAAGATATTTTCACAAGTCAAACTATGTCGATCGCCTATAGGCGCCCACAGTAGCCAAGGGGTTAATGGACGTAAAAGCGCGTCTCGTTCGTTATTTCTCAGCGGTCGAGCGACGAGGAAACGAGCGAACGGGAAGAAACGCATCCTACGACTCGCGCGCAAAGAAAAGCATAATCTCGTACGACCGTATGTTCAAAGAGCCAACCGGATATAGGCGTACTCGTCCAACGACTGTCGCGCGACCGTTAATAGATCGTGCATAGAACATAAAATGAACGCGCCGATTCGTTGGTAGACACTTAATCACTATCGACGCGAACGGAGGATCACGGAGGCCTTGGGGAAAGACAGAAGCAGCGGGCGCGTTCGTGGACTCCTGACGGACTCGGATCGAAATTCGAGACGCCATCCGTCAACCTAATAACGAAGAAAAACATCTCCCGAGAGCTCCGCTTTATATTCCAAGACTGTCTCTCGCGGCGCAAAAACTCGGACCAAAGATGAGCAGCCACTTGAAAGTACGTGACCAAAGAGATGCCCTGTTCATTCATCACGCCGCTCTTGGCTGGCTCCTCGAACGTACCGATCCATCTTCCGGAGGACGAAATTTCGACGAAAATCGTTTACAGGATGAAACATCTGGTAACGAGAACCTTTTCGAGGGGGATTTAGAATGGATAGACTTCCACGGAAAATTGCCTCGGAACGAGGAACTTTCTCGGGGCCGAGAGACACGATTCGGAAAACAAGAACCGTCGGCAAGGCTCGCGATTTATGTACGCACGGGGTACTGCCGGGTTAAATTCGCCGAGGAAGAGAACGGTTGCGATGGCTGTCGGAAATTGCGGCACTTTATGAGCTGCACGATCTGCCTTTTGTCTGTTTCTTTCGACTCCCTCTTTTCGCGTTCCATCGGTCCGGCTGCGTTGAAAGAGGCAAGAGAGGAGTGTCGTGCCGACTAGCTCGAGGCGTTTGTATTGCTTTTCAAACGAACGGGAGGACCAGAGGTACACACGGCCAGCAGCAGAGAGGACGACTCCGGGCCATCGATAAAGATTCCTCCCCCCGATTTCGTCGGTTGCCGGTATACAAGCAGACCTGCCACGTTATTGGTCGAATATCTGTAGGGATCCGAGGTTTCTTTAAAGTTCGCTCGGCTCGCGCCTTTTGAGGGCCATTACGCGAAACTGTCCGTGTCCTCGACTCGCACAGCCATCCGGGAAGCTGTGATCTATGAACCCCGTGGAAAGCAAATTGAGAGACTGGTTTGCTATTCTGTCTGCCCGAGATTCTTTGGACTCTCTGCCTGCGATATTAATGGTTCTCGAGCTACCACTGGGCTACTGTGACAGATTCTATATCCGTTGCTTCGGCTTCAGAAAAATATAAACGAGGCCACAGGCTGCCTTCCTGATAACTTCGAATTATCCGTAAGTTATTGCACCTCATTTTACGCAAAGACTCGCAATCTATTTATAACGCCGCTGGCATGGAACTTTTTAACTGGAAATTGTCGGTTAATTTGTCATTGGTTTTCTTCTTAATTCGATATAATAATTCGTTCTACACGACATTGCATTTGCATTGATTAATATTATTTGTCTTGCATTTCCTATTGGTCCGTGATTTCGGTTAACACTTTACCGACCGGAAACCTATTAATAGCACTTAACAGAACGAAGCTTAAAAACTACTTTTACATCGTAGATTATAACGAAATGATTAGATAACATTACTGAAGATGCCTAGAGGATTCTCAATAAAAAATCCTGTCAGCCTTGAAAGATCGGTTGAAAAGTTTTCAATCATGAACTGTGGAGCTTAAAAAATTCTGAAATAATCGCCGGTCGGTAAAGTGTTAATATTCGAATTGCAAGTTGGCAAATGAAAAAGATTCTTAGAACAACGTCAGGAATCAACGTGTTCAAGAAACTCCAACATTTTCGGGATGCCCTGTATATTATCGAAGAACCCATCGCCATCTACCTCGTCTCATTGGCAACCGAGCAAAAGCCGGACGACACTCGGGAGATGTTTTTGTCGCGTCCCGTAGAATGCTGCGCATTCGAATATTCGTGAAACAATGTTGACCGGTGGCGGCGGTATCGTTCGGTCGATTCGTGGAGGCGGTTTGAACGTGCTCCGCCATTTTCCTGACGGCCGGTACGGGACGCAACCCGGCTCCCTTTCACGGGTCGTGGCTGGACTCTCGGTGCTGCTCGGAACGAGCCCGGGACTTAATGTCGTAATTAAAATGCACATGGTAAGCTGCCGCCACGCCGTTGTCCCGCGGCAACGGCTAAACGAGACGTCGGTTTCGCGAGCGGGTGCGCAGGAGGAGGACACGCGTTCAGAGGGAGCAAAGGGAGCAGAGAGAGCACCCGGAGGCGGGTGGACCCTCCGCGACCATCTAATACTCCCCTGACGAAGCGCGGACAAGGCGGGGGCCGACTCTCGAGAAATATTATAATGCTCGGGATATTTATCCCCGCGTTCGCGAATGAAAAGGATCAAACGTGTTCGTCTGGCGCGAACCGAGAAAGAGAGCGAGAGAGAGAGAGAGAGAGAGAGAGAGAGAGAGAGAAAGGGACACAGATAGATAAATAGATGGAGAAAAAGAGACTGAAAGCTCTCGCCATCGAAAAGAACCACTCCCGCGAGCCTTTATTCCTTCCTCCTCCTCTTCCTCCGAGCCTCGTCACGGAAATCGTGCTCGCATAACGTGTAATTAAACGATTCCTGCGACGATTAAAGGAGTCGTCGTCGTCGTCGTCGTCGTCGTCGTTCTCCCCGTGACGAGGGAGGGATTATTCGTCGCGTACGACGAGCCTCCGTGACCGTTGTTCCCTCGGTAACGAGGACTTCGCGTGAAATATCGCGACTGCCGAGCCATTTGTTCGTGAGCCACGCGCGACGAAAATTCCACGAGGACTTTTCTTCGTACTTTCTTTTTGTACGCGCGGATCACCCGGGTCGCGGTCTCTCGGATTCGCGGGAAACTATCGATCGCCGGCACAATTTTTAATTTCGCGAACAACATCGTCTTTACCGCGTACGCCGGTCCCTAGAATCGCGAACTTGTTGAAAAGTCACCCCTCCCGATAGCTTCTCCAGCTGTTTGCTCGCGAAAGCGGCGGCTTTTCCGTGATGGAGAACTTCTAGCCTGAGGTTCGCTCGCGTGACACACTTTTCCACGCTCCTTTGACACTTTGCGCTTCCGCAGATCGCCACGAGCAGATACCGACACTCTTTTTCCCTACAGATCCGCTTTCGCAAACTATTACGCGCACGTGATGCTCCCCGACGGAGAAAGTCGCGAGAATCGCTCAGCGATCGCGTTCCGATCGATCATCCGCGGGACACCGTTCGTGTTCAGACCGAATCGGAATTAAATTCTGCAAACGCTTTTCAGCCGGCTTTATTTTTTTGGCATCGGGAGTCTGCTAACCGCGGCCGCCTAGCCCACTTATTTCTGCGTTAGCTCTCTCTCTCTCTCCCTATCTTTCTCTTCCCCTCCGAACGCAACGGCTTTCCGATTTGTTTCAACGTTTCCAGGCATTTTCGAGCAACTCTTTCGATTCTCGGATGTTTTTCAAACTTTTCCCGGGCGCGGGTTAAAAACGCGGTGGCATAAAAACCCGACTCAAATCGAGGACAAAGGACTGCAGTCGCCGGGCCGGTGCACATCCAACTATTTCAATGAAATGACTGCCGCTCGCTGGTAACGGAAGAATCGGGGTCAGCGATTCAAATGAAACAAAAAAAAAAAAAACCTCGGAAAAGAGCGCGAGAGGGAACAATAAATGGGAAACGCGTTCCGCGAACAGCGAAAGTAGATAAGGTGATTGAACGACTCTAATCGATCCAACGAAGAGGCGCCGCGCTGGTTTGATTACGGTGTTCGATCAACCAGGGAGGGGGGAGGTAAGGGAGGAAAAAAAGCCGTTGAAAGGTTTTGAAAGGATGCTTCGTTCTCTTAACGATCGGTAGCCAGAAAATCGAGATGGCGTCGGTACGGTTCGAAGTCGCTTCTCCTGTCCAGGCTTGTTTCCCGTGTGCTGAAACGCGCGAGCACGAACACGCGCACCGGCTGGCTGGCTGGTTGGCTGGTGAAAATTGATACTCAATTTAAACTACTTATATAACAGGATGCACGTACTCGTAGCCCGACTACCCGGTAGGTACGAGTCACGTACGGATATGAAGGTGAAAGGAGACCATGATAGACGAACGGGAAGGGAGGGAGGGCGGACAAAGACCGAAGCGGACTAGCCGGACAGAGACAGACGCTGGGAGATGTTGACTCGCGGAGAGGATGAAAACGCAATCGATCTCTCATCTATTGCATTACCCGATCACGTTTTATGCGCGCTCATCTCCATCGATCTCTTATCTTCCTCGGCCCCTCGACGTCTCCCTCTCCTCATTTCCTCGGCTACGTGGATAACCGTACGCGGAAGAAGGGTGACGGACAACCTATTCCAGCGGCAGAAAGAGGGAGACCGAGAGAGCGAGAGGAACCTTGTCTTGGTCAACCGGTACGTGACTGGAAACCGGCTGCCTAATTTACGATTACACATTACGGCGACAATAAAGGCTACGAATCCGGTGTACAACGGGTGATTACAAGGGTGTCGCGGTCGTTAACATCGGAACCGCGGACAACGGAAACTCTGCTGGCCGCAAAGTGTCGCGCGATCTCGTGGATTCCTTCTCGTCTTTTTCTAGCCGCGGAAGCGAAGAGTAAGCATGTTTCCCGGCGGTTGTTCGACCGACGTGGTCCAAAGTTGATGCTGCTGCTGCTGCTGTTACTCTAACCTGCGTTGATAGCACAAACCCTGAAGAAGAGAGGAGGAGAGAGAGAGAGGGAGAAAGAGACGCGACGCGCCGCTTCGAACGGACTTCCCGTACGTGACTGGAAATCTTGGCCAGTTTACGATTACCCATTACGCGACGGGACCACGAACTACGAGCGTGAAATGCACGTCCGCGGGTTCGATTCGTGGCCAGAGAAGACGACGAGGACAAGAAAGGAAGCCCGTTGTTACGGGACAAGCGACGGCCCTTTCTCTCTTCGAGACGAGCAGCGCCCTTCCCGGTCGTTCTGGCCAGCGATTTCGATGCCGGAAGCTCACCCGTGGCCTTCCGCCCGCGAACACGCTCAATTCCACGCGACGCGACCTTCCTGAATGCCTGAATTTCGACGGAATTGTGGGAACACGCCGTGAGGCGCATTAAGCGACAAGCCGCCCGTATTTATCGTACCCACGGCGACAGTTTCACGGAATTTGATAGTTGGACGGTTTTTAGCCGATCCCAACGGGCACCCCCGGTAAGACGCTTTGCTCTGACTCGAGCCACGCAAGGATCTTCCGGAGTCGCCGACTCCGTTGTCCGTGAAATTGAATAAACTGCTTGCCACCGCTTCCCCGGATTCCAACGACTTTGATTCCGACCCAGTCGATGGACAATCGAGGCTGCCCCCTCTCCTCGGTCTGTCGATTTTTATGCGTTTACCCCGCCCGCACGTTTCTGGAACTCGATAGAACGCGCACTAGGAAACTTGCTCTTCCGCAAGTCTTGTAACGCTGCAAATCGCAGTCTTGTAACGACTAATAAGAAAAAGTTGTTTACATCGAAGCGATGACTTCCTGGATCTTGATGACTTTGAGTTCTACCGAAGAGATGGACACCGACGATCTACATGCACTTCTTTCTTGTTGACTTTTATGCGTCCACTCTATCAACATGTTTTTGGAACTCGACAAACGTCCATAATGATTGAAACTAGCTTTCTTGATCGCCTCAATGTTATAAAAATGAAGAATTCTGAAAAGAGCTGCTTACTTCGACGTGTACTCATTTATCACAAGTTCTCCTACATTTTCTATGCCATATTTTACGCCTTTGTTCAATCATGATGACATATTGTAATAAATTACATTACACTATTATGTAATTATATATTGAGCTCTTTACCGTATCTGTTGCGATACTTTTACAACATGAAAAGAAGATCGCAAAATTTGTGAATTTATACTTTTACAACGTGAAAAGAAGATTGCAAAATTTGTGAATTTATTTATTTAAATTTGGTCGACTAGTTCGCTTATTATTAAATGACGAAGTGTGAATATCATTGCAGTGGCACCAACAGAATGCAAAGAATTAATTCGGCATTGCATGAATCGTGCAGTGAATAAAGTCTAATCGTTTCTATACATTGTTTTTACTGCAGCAAATTATTCGGTAGATTGAAGAAACCTCTGCTGCCCGCGAACATTTCTAAAACAAGATTTGCCAACTAAATATGTTAAGCGTTCTTCCAGCAGAATTTGAAAACAGCGAGTACGCTCGCATACTTTGAGGAGAGAGCGTAATTAAAGGATAACTCGACGCAAACTCTCTGCCGGAATTTTGTCCGCGCTGTAAAATTTTTGAAATATGCGTTTGCCGTGGGGAGTCCATTCATCCTGGTTTGCCGCGTATATTTTTTCGCGAGCCGCCTAATTTAATTTGTTGATAACCCAGCGCCGTGTTCCGTTCGCTGAAACAGTTAATGAAGCGTGCCAGGGTATTTTCGAGCGTTTCGGACGTTACTTTTCGGCAGAGTCCACGTTCGATCGGCGTTCTTCTTGACTCTGGAAATTCAGGCAACTGTTGCCGGCCGATCGTTCGACGCGAATTATATTTTTCGGATTTGGCGGGTCCGATAAACTCGCAGGGACGGTAATGGCCGGGTATCGTCGGAGGGTCACGATTCGCTCGGGTACGCGTGGAACGCAACAAAATCCGATACGGCGTAAAAAGAAGAGTCGGGGAAAAAGCGTCGCGCGCTTTGACGATGACGCCGAGTTACAGCAAGCGTTCGAATATTTCACAATTTTGCGCTCGGTTTCGGTGTGCCTGCCTATAAATTCGCCGCTGCCCACGCTGTCCAATTTCTTTTTTTTTTTCTATTTCGACTGCCTCCCACGCGCCTTTCCGAACTCTCGCGGAAAACTCCCTTCGGTTTTCCTCCGGCGCGGTTCGCGTAATTTCAAAATCCGCGCGCGATAAATCGGCGAAGAATCGCGAGAGAGAGCCCGCCGTCTTCGTCGCCATTCCCACTTTGATTCTCCGCCCCCGCAAAAAGATACGCTGTCGCATTGCGTCGCTGTTCGGGATATTTCATCTTTTTTAATGCGGCCGGAGGCACGCCTCGCCACGGTGTATAAACATCGGAACATGATTCGGAGTTTGTAATCGAAACACGGCGCGATGCCGAGCTGACTCGCACGACGCGTCTATATCTCCGGGCCAGTTCAATTTTACTTTTTGCATTTTAAAGCGGACGGTTCTTCAACCTGCTAACCGAGAAGAGCTTCACGGTTATTATTTACAGAATTTCATTCCGTATTCTCGCAATTTATCAGCGGCAAATGTTTGCGGAATATGTGTGTCAAATTAGACCGGTCGATCGCCAGACATTAACCTCCAGCTACATAAGATCGAATCGGTGGCGAAATCTTGACATAGAATAGTTCTATTGTACATGGTTCATTTCCTTTCGGGCATGTAAAATTTATTACTAGTACTCTTATTTAAAACTCTTGAATTTTTACCGATTTCTTAAATACTGTTGAAAACAGTAACGAACATCAAAACTCTAAACAACTCTTTATTTACAGACAATATCTTAAAGAATAATAAATGTGCGTGTTCTTGCTTCAACGGCTCAAGAAATTCTGGCGTCTTTCTTCTTGTTAATAACAACCCCGTTGGCTGTATACCGACCTCCGCAATCAACAGCAATCGACTTGATATTCCATCAAGATCGTTTCATCTCGATCTCCGCAATTGACAGCTCCGATCTTAACAATACGAACGTAGCGATGTAAAAAGTGTTTGAATAATAATGTGGCAATTTTTAGTGGCGCCTCAGAGGCTGAGTGAATAACTACCGGTGAAAACTGTGACATTTGCGCAAGGGACGAGGGTTGGAAACGGAACGAAGGCTGCGTCGGAAACGGTGGCTTCCGACGTTGAATCTAAATTCGTGATCCACGAAAACGACCGACGAGCTTCGAGAATTGACTCGATTTTCTTTTGGCGAGACCCCCTCGGGCCTCGATTAACGAATTTCAGAAGCCATAAGAGGGGTTCCTAACGACGCGAGCACGACGGAAAATTGAGATGTCCGGTGCCGGCATTGTGCGACGTGCTTACGCAAACGCACGGCAGGAATTATTGAAACGACGGGTGGCGCGATGAAAAGGGCAAGGGAAAACAGCGCTGGGGAGGACGGTAACGTGCAGCGGATTCAAAGGGAAGAAGAGCGGAACGCGTAGCTTTGTCGTGGAACGAGCACATCGGTCCTCGTATTGTCCAAGGCCCATAAATTTCTTCGCCAATGGAAAACGCATTTTTCCCGGTAGCACCGGGCCGACACAGGTAGATTCTTTTTCCCCCGGTAACTGTGCGCGCCGGTCTCTCTCACTTTCGTTCCCTCACATTTTCTCTCTCTCTCTCTCTCTCCCTCTCTCTCTCTCTCTTTCTCTCTTCCCTTTCGTCGTGAGCCTTTTGTACCGCCCTCCCCTAACTTTTCGAGTCATGCCGTTGCACGAGGCTTAAACTCCGTTTTCAGGTATTAGAGCCCGATCCGGATATGTTCGCCGTGACGACAAACCGGTGCGAGTCTAATAGATGATCGCGTGTTTTAGACTCGAAAATACAGATCGAGAAAGGAACACCTGGGGTAATTTGCGCCGACCCCTAAAACCGGCACGGGTTGGCCTATTCGGGGAAAATATTTGGCTCTTTTGTCGCCCGTATCGCTCTATTATGGTCGACGAAAGAGGTAGAATCGTATCCGGGGGGAGAAACATCGTACCCTAAACTCGGAGAACAATGCCGCTTCGAGCTAACATTGCGGAACAGTTTGCCGACACTCTCCTCTTCTTCCAGTCAATTTTACGCGCCCCCAGATTTTTAAGTTACATTTTCCATCGCTACTTCGAATTACGATAGCTACACACGTATTCGATGACGTATGCAAATTGTGAGCTCGCGTTGCACAGCGCTTTTGGAGATATTATTTTTAATACAACTTGATATTCTATCATTCGAGGAGTATACCACTCACAGACAAATATATTGTAACGATTCTGAAGAATATCGAAAAAATGATTAGAGAAGATCAGATTATTAGATGCGATGCACTTTTGTGCATTACTTTTCGCTTTCTAGAATATCTAGAATATCTAAAAGGCAGTCAGGGAAATTATTTAAGAAAGCCTAAGTCATCAAGAGATTATCGTGATAACGTCGTGTAAGGTCGACCGTACAAAAGCAAAGTAACAATTCATCGCCCTCCGTAGAGTATTAAAACGCTATACGGTATTCTCTTTGTAATTGTATCTTCGGATCTGCCGAGCAACAGTTTTAAAGAAGGTTAAAGCAATTAAAAAAGAAAGATAGAATAACTGTAATCGTAATTTTACCATGCTCGGTGTGATTTTAATTTGAACATCGAGTGCGGCGATAAAAGTTTTCTAAAAAAAATCACAAATTAGAAAAGTTGCAATCTTTCGCTGACTGAATCGTCGATCGCGTTTGCCGCTCGATTGGTTCCAAGAGGATTCGGCCCAGCGGAGGGGATAAAATGTGGACAGTAACGGTAGAGATCCGTTCGACGCTTACGGAGAGAACACTGTACTTCGGTTTTAGACAGAGAGAATATTTCTTTTGTACCTGTTACGCTGGAATAACCTCTGAGGTTGTTAACGAGACACCCTACGATAGAGAGATAGAAAACTATGGGGGAACGGCGATCGAATGGAATGCGAATGGAAAGTTAAGGAGGGGATAATGGTAACACGGGATTCGAATCACGCGGGCAACGATTCGATATTTAATTTCAGATACGGCGTAAACGAGGGAGCTCTCGTTTCCATTTCGGCGATTTCCTCGGTCGCCACCTTTTCTGCAATTTATCGCGTCTCCGTCGTTTCGCGGGCTTTCTGGCAGCGGCCTCTGGCGTCGTAAAGGATCATCGGGGCGGCGATTAAACCTCGTGTAATCGCGATAGCGTAGCTCTTATTGCCCGGGAATTTCAAATTGTACGGTCGATCCCCGCGTCTCTCAACGGGGGTGGGTGTGTGTGTCTGTCTGCGTGTGTGCGTCGTCGGACGGCCTGAAACCAGTTCGGTTTGGTAGCATCGGAACGAACGGATTACCGACGCTCAGTTTCTTAAGCCGCGGCCTCGATTTAAAAGCCTATCCGGTATATAAGTTCCCCGGCTTGAAAATAAAAGCAAAGGCAGGCTCTCTCGGCTTCTTTTCTCTCTGAAAAGACCGTCCACCGGCCGGCGGATTTTATTCCTGATCTCGAATGATCGTAAAATCGGCCGGAGTAATACCGAAGTTAATTTTACTGCACTTTAAAGGATCGGGTTCCGTCGGCGGAGGCTGCTGAACCGTCCTCGCCCCTCCTCGCTCGGCGAGAAACGCGTCGACAAAAATTAACGAAGTGTCAGAAAATAGTAACCGTAAAAATCAGTCTAAGCCAACGGAACGACGACGTTCCCTCGCCGATCCACCCGTTTTTAGTTAATTCCGTTTCGCTGGGAACACCGACGCCAGAGACGAACGCCTTCTTCTGTCGTCGAGATGCAATTAACCTCTCGCTTAACGCAACGCGACCCGCAAGTCATTTTCTCATTCAACGGTTCTACAACTGTTTTCTAAATGTATATTTTCATATTTTCTTCGCGGAGTTTTTAAACTCTTCAACTTCGGACGTTTGTAATAAGAACATTCGCAACACGAGTTAAAATGACGAATCGCATTTTCAAAATATCTGTCCTCCACTATTAACACATTGACTGTCAAACCAGCAGCCGCAAAAATTGCATAAATTCGGAGCAAGTTATCGAGTGAAATAAAAATTGAAGGAACAAAATCTATGACACTGAGTAGTTCTCTAACCTTCTTGCATTTCTTGGACCGTCAAATTGGATGTAATGAATATATTAACGTGGAAATCCATTTAAAAATCGCACAAATAAATGCGTCACCCTTATGTGGGTGACATGGCACCCAAAGTGTTAAAGGGCTTCCGATTTCAACAAGTCTCCCCGGTCGCTCGATGCAACGACACCAAATTTGTTTCTATGAACAACACAAAAGCCAAAGCGTAATACCTAGGAAGAAACTCAGGCTTCGGGATCAGAAACATTGAAAGCTGACCTGCAAAATGTAGCAAAAAGACTCGCGAACCAGAAAATATTTCCGTGTAATGTATCGTAAACAGAAGTTATTAAAAGATAGACAAATTACTCATCTCTTAACACTTTGACTGCCAAACTAGAAGCCACAGAAATTCTGTACAATCGAATTGGGACATTGAGCATAATAAAATTTTTTAAACTGAAATATATAATGTACAATACTCCTCCTATCTTCTTATACTTTCACGATCACCATTGACTTTGGTACAACGAATATATTAACGTGAAAATTCATTTCGAAGTCGTACAAATAATTCCGTCATCCATATATGGGTGACATGGCAGTCAAAGTGTTAACACGTTATATACCACGGTGGTACACGATGACATATTTACTTAATGCGCTAAAAATGTGTATTTTATAGTAAGTGTATAATAAAGGCACATATAACCCAGGTAAAAAACGAGACAAATATATAGAGACAATATATAAATCTTTAGTTGCATATTAACCCCTTGCCCTGCAACACGTCAGACTCGTGATCGAGATTTCGAACTGAATTTTCTAAACATGTAGTTCCTTAATTTTCTTTAACACTTTAGCTGCTAGAACAACAACCTCAAAAATTCCACAAAATCAAAATAATTTATTTGATGAAACAACAATTAAAAATTTTAAATGTATGACACATAGTTATCCTTCGACCTTCTAGTATTCTCCAGATTTCAATTAAATGTAGTGTAACGATTATATTAATGTACAAATTTATTTTAAAACATGGACAAATTACTCTGTCATCCATATATGGGTGACATGGCAGTCAAAGTGTTAAACGGCAATAACATTTTATTTAATTGTTGATCGTATACGGTGATTGGAGAATAGCTAGGCACGCAGTAACTCCAAATTTGCCTTTTCTTTCTGTCGTTCTACGGAGGCCAAAGAAAGTCTAGTCACAGTTATTGTAAAATAAGTGGTAAGCGAAGGGGTTAAATGGCCTGTATGAAAAGCCGAGCAAAAGTATCTAGGAATGCGTTAACCAGAAGAATACTGACTTACCACCTTGCGCTTCGAACACGAGTGAATCGAATATCGGAAGAGCTTGGAATATCGTTGATGACGTTGATAAACATTCGCGTTTCCTCTTCCGCGGGGGTAAAGGGATCAGCTCGTGGCGCATCTCGTACACGATTCGATGGAACGAATAGATCCCACCCGTCGAAAGATTTAATCGTCAGAGGGAACACCGGTCGATTTTAATTACACGGAACCGAGTGGGACCGTAATTAGGGTCCAACCCGGGATCGGTAATTGAGATTTCGCGCTTGCTCCTGTTTGTACCGAGCCTATCAATTAGAGATCAAGCGAACGCGATGCTAATACTTTTCGACATCCCCGGGCCCGCTTCCGCGAGCGAGTCGCCTCTCCCTCATTTTTCCGGAGCCGCTAATCGCCGATCGCGAACAGCTCCTAATCTCTTCTTAATTGTACACTGAGCACGGTACACCGTCCCTCTGTCGTTGATAACCGGCGAACGATAGGGCCAGGGGAACTTCGTGCGCGACACTAATTTATCCGCAACGATTACTGTCACCAGGATTACAGGAATTTCTCGGGCGATAAACAGCCACCTTCGTGTCCGGTTCCTCTAGTTTCCTCGAGATCGATGATCGCGATACACCTCGCCCTGTTAGAATACAATTCCCCCGGCGATTTAAATGGTCGGCTTCTAATTGTGGACCGAGGGTGAGCGCACGGTAATTGGGTCATCGACTCGTCCAACACCGATTTTCTATACCGTAACCGGAAACTATTACGAAACAGTTTCGCGATCCGATTAACTGTTCGCTTGTTAATCGTTGCTTTATGTTCATCAAACAACCTGCTGCCGTGCATCCTCGGATTTTAAAGCCGCCCGACTAGAATCCCGCGCTGATATAATCGAGCAATAATCGTCCCGTTTGTCGAATCGCATCTTTCGATAAGCGTTTCACGAGCTTGTTGGTTTTAGAATTAATTCCCACTCGATACGCATTATTCCGTAGCTGTTTAATTATTTGCCGGGTGCTAATCTCGACTATTTATTTTCTGTTTCAGGTATGTAATAGATTTCCGTTTCGGACCTCCGTTGCCGGCGTTTTACAATACGGTATGTTGAGATATAATTTTGTCTAGTCGTCTGTTACGTAGTGGAGCTACACGAATCAAAGTTAATGATCGAAATCGCATTTTCTGAGACAGAGGACGTAGAACTGTTCTTTTTAAAAATATTGTTACGCCTTTTATGTTCCTCTTGCGGCGAACGACGCGGCATCTTGATTATTTAATAATTACGTTTGTACAAATTAATAACTATTTACGATAAAAGTAAAGTAAACCACGTGGAATTATTCTAGGACAGAGAAACGTCTCGAGTTAGGAATTAAACTTGCTTGGAGTGCAAAGGGTTAACAGAAGAAAATAAATCGCAAAGAGCGGCAACTTTAACACTTTAACTGCCACGTCACCCTTATATGCGTGACAGAATTATTTGCCCATGTTTAAAACTAAATTTGTACGTTAATATATTCGTTGCACTAAATTTAGTTGAGGTCTGGTGAATTTGTGAAGCTTGAAGGATAACTATGTGTCGTACATTTTAAGTTATCAATCGTTGCTTCGTTAAATAAATCACTTGGATTTTGCGGAATTTTCGAGGTCGTTGGTTAGCCAGTTAAAGAATTCTAGCCACTTTTCCGAAGCCCGCAGTCGCCTAAATTCGTTAGGGCAGTCCGCTGTGTCGTCGCTTCAGAGATGCTTCTGTCGATGCAATGGCAGAAGTGTCCAAGTCCTCGGATCCTCCATCCGATTTGGCTGCCAAGTAACAATTAGAGTTTCGCAGTCGCCGGGCACAGTTATTGCGCTTAACAAAGCGTCGGGACAAGGGGTCCGCCGCTCTGGAACGACGTCCTGACCCTTTCTTGCAGAAATACAGAACGGAATGCTGGGAACGGTGGACAGTGGGGGTGGCGGCGACGGCGGCGGTGGTTCGGTCCGGTCGTAAAGTTCCTTCTCGAAAAGCACCCTTGAGTAAATGGAACAAACACGCGGCGCATTCGTCCGCGGTTGGTTAGGGATTATGATTCGGATCCAGCTGTGTAAATAGTGGTCATTATATTATCCGAGACCGGGCCGCGGCTCACGAGCGTGCGCGCACACGCCCCCGTCACCGAATTAACACGTATCGACGGTCGAGAAACACGATTATACGAAAATTAAATAACTAAACAACATCCAAGACATCGAGGCCCTTCCAATTAACGGAGAATTCTTGAACGGCTAAGCGAATACATTTATATTATTAATTATTCATAGGCTTAAGCGACAAAACGATGAAAACTTAATTGCAGAGCCTCTCCGAAGCGGTCGTGTAAATGGTAAAGATACGCACGAAACAAATTCAGAATTTGTCGCTCGGCCCGGTCGCTCCGAAGAGGTCAAGCACCCACCGAGTAAAATGAGAAAAATCGTTAACGAACGTTGAAAACTTAACGCAATTACCGTAACAACCGCGGACGGTCATCCATCGATTTCGCGAGGGGTCTTCATTTGGCAACTCCACGGAGGCTATAACGATTTGTTCCGGGAAACGATGAATCGCTGATCGTCCGGGGTACAAGAAGCGACGCGAGCTACATCGATGAAAGCGGGCCGGCGGAAACTCGTCCAAATTAATCGAGACTCGCGATTGTTCGATAATTGCCGCCGGGAAACCATTTTAAAATCGGAGTAGGCCCCCGCGCAATCCAACCGTGGCCCTTTGCACTATCGATTGGGATTTACCGATGTTTCGTCGTAATTTCGAATTTTGCTGTACGCTTACTTGGATTCTATCGTGAAATACGATCTGGTGGTTTTCGATCGAATCTCCTCAAATTTGTAAAATCGATTGGAAGCATCGGATCGATCGACTTTTCCCGGAGATGTCGAAGTTTTTCCGAATATGCGTCTTTTTCGCGCGTCTCATCGAATCGTCAAGAGTTCGTAAATCTTTCCCGGAAGCGATTGAACGATCGTTGAACATGTTTGGTAGCGCAGCAATCCTGACCGCTCTGGGCTCCCTTGTATCGCGGGGGTGCGTGCGCGCGAACGAACGGGTCTCTCATTTCATTAGAAGGCTTTAATGACGCGAAATTGAGAAACTTTTTATTACGCTTGGAAAAACCTGAAGCGGTAATCCCGCTGATTAAAACCGCTGACTATTCATGGTTACGCGTGCACCCATATTCAGACAATATTCCGCGTGCGCTATTCTAAGTACAACACAGCCGGAGCGGCGGCTATTCATAAAACGATAATGTAACCGGCGATCAAGCCAGATTAAATTTTACATAAAGTGGTAAATTTATTATAATTTTATGCCTGAACACCCCTCCCGAACGGCGGTCGTCGTTCCCGCGCAGACGCCGTCGCGAAACGCACCCGCGGAATTACGAATAACTTATTCATCAGGCGTTATCTCGAGGCCTCTTCCTGCGTCGGTTGCAATTCGATCAGGCTCGTTTTTAATCCCGTTAGAACTCCGACGATCTTCCGCGGAAGATATCATAGCGCGCGTTGCCGGTTCCGACATCTCCGGTAGCCCTAATTTACGTTCCCCCGGCGGTATTCCGTTTTTCTGACCTGTCCTATCGCGCTGTCCTATCCCAGTGCGAACACCTTTCGGCCGGCAACTTTCGTTCCTCTCGTAAGTCAATTACCTCGCGGACATCGTCGGATATAGAATATTAAGGTACCGTCGCCGGCAGACGCTACACCGGTGACGGCATCGAGCTCCAAGTTTTAACTACTTCCGAGATCGGCTTCACAATAATCCCGAACTCGAGCCCTCCCTGCCTCGCCCGCGGCTCCAGACGACGAAACGCCGGAAGAAAAATGCGATGACACCGGCAAAGTAACGAACTACTGTCAACGTCCGGGGACGCTGTCGTCGGCTGCGAATTCTTCGACCCCTCTCCAGGAAACGGGTCCGATACAACCCGCTTACTTACCCGTTAATTGGGTATCGTGAAATTTCACGTGCTGGGTGGTCTCGGACGGGGTCCCTCTCGGCCAACGAGATATCAAGTGTGGGGAGCAAAGTTTAGTCTAGAATTTCTTTCGGGATGAGAGCCTGTCGGCTTATTTAGCTTCGAGGAGGTCTGTTTAGCTTTACGCGTGCCTGAAAGGGTCCAGTCGGATCGAGAGGACTGTGCTACAGGGTTTGGGCGAGCTGAGAGGACGCCGTTGTCTATCCTCCAAGGTTTCAGAACGGACCTTCGATCATTGAGACTCCGAGCAACCTGCCGAGACACTCGTTAGTTACTGGAATCACAAACAGCCATTCGAGCACCGTCGGATTTCAATGAAACTTGGATGATGGGCCTGCGTCGATGTAAATGTAATTATTGTTACAAGATCCGGTGGCCCATTCACTTTTAGAAAAATTGAATCGGAACCCCATTTGTCGATGAAGTAGCAAAAATAGAATGCAGACTTTGAAGCTCGACGATCGTGGAAATTTAATTTTCAGAATATTTTTATAACTTGCTATATCAATCTACTTTTTGTTCGAATTAAACGATTGTTGCCAACGTATAAGAGGAAACGGATTTTTCCATGCAATGAACGGCAACGCGATGCACTAATTATTTTGGCAAAGCCTTTCCTACGCAAGGATGTCACTATGTTACATCAGCTGTCGTTGCTAAATCAAGCAACGAATTGTTTTTACCTCTTCTTCTTTTACAAGATTCGACAAAGTCCCTATACTAGCAGTAGAACTACCAAACAATAAATCCAACGATATACATTGCTTTGTAATAAGAACGAGACTTCATACAATTTTTATTGTACCACGTGTACGTCATTAACACATTAACTGCCCAACTGAAGATCTCAAAAATTCCATAAAAACAAATTAATTTATTTAATGAAGCCGCGATTGAAAATTTTAAATGTATGACATATAGTTATCTATCAACCTTCTTGTATTCTTCACATATCAACTAAATTGAATGCAACGAATGTCTTAACGTACAAATTTATTTTTACATATGAACAAATAATTCTGTCACCCATAAATGGGTAATATGGCAGTCAAAGTGTTAAAGAAGTACATCCAAAAATTTCGGATGAAAACATTTTTATAACTTCGATAATTGCAAAAGAAAAAATTGAAGACCAGTCAAAATGACTGGTTTGGTAGTTCTAGTGCTAGACACATACACTTCATTCGCATTTTGAAAATCTCAATTTATCCCAAAAAGTGTTCCAATACCTTGAAAACAGGGAAATTTCTTCTGCGTAAGTATCATACATGTCTCTGTTTTTCAATTATTAATTATAAAAACGTTGCCAGTAGCTCCGATCTTTCTGCGAGTCTCACAAACAACTCAAAATCAAAGGATTAAATCACGAATTCGCAAAGAAAACTGTTTACTAAAGTAATCCTATGAGTCGCACCTTTTAAGGAACTCGAATCTTCTCGGAACACCCTGTAGGCAGATCTTACAATTCGATTAAGACATTCTCGCAGTAGAATCTGGATCATAATCCGAGAACTCGGATGCGGATATGAATGCGGATGAGCTCGATGCTTAGGATGACTCCGTGTAATTTAGGAAACGGATGCTAAATAGGAGGATAGGCGCGGAGAGAACGATGCCGAATCGAGCGGAGAGAAAGAGGATAGGCGGCGATTCGCGGAACAGCGATGGCATCAGCGAGCAAATCGTAACGGAATTCCACGGAACGGAGAAAGGAACGCAGTGTTACGGCACGGCGAGCCGCCTCCTGACCTTCCCCACGGGTCGTTGCAACGACATACGGCCGCGGCTGCGGAAATGAACTTTTTATCGCGACGCATCTCCGCGGGTTCCGCCGCGTCGCGATGCACCGTGCTGCACCGCGTTCCGTAGAGAGACTTGCAGAGAAAGCGAGAGAGAAAGAGAGAAAGAGAGAAAGAGAGAGAGAGAGAGAGAGAGAGAGAGAGAGAGAGAGAGAGAGAAATTGTCGGCCACGTCACCTTTCGTGTCCAGATCGTTTCGGCCGTGTCCGCGTTAACAAAGTAAACGCGTATCCATATGCAACGACGTGCAACAGCTCGGCGAAACTGGCCCGCTGCAAGGTATTAAGGGACACTGCATTTATAACAGCGAATACTGCATTTATAGCAGAGGGTGGGGGGGGGGGGGATTGTGGAAAATCGATTGACAGGAGGCAGACGGACGGATAACACGCCACAGTTTGACCGTCGCGTTTAGGATTCACAGGATTCAACGACGCGGATCGAGCAGGATCGAAGACGACGATATCTCACGTCTTGTCTTTTTCTCTGTTATCGCGGATCGTTACACCTCCGGCTATAAATAACCCGGTAGGTGGGGAACAAATTTTTCTACGAATTTACGATAGACAATACGCGGACACCGATACGGCTTTGCATACGTTCCCTTGGGAACCAGGATATCGTATTATGCATGCGTTAATGCATATTTATACGCATTCCTCTCGCAAATGCACGTTACACCAAATTTTGGATAATTTAAAACACGGAATCCGTATGATTTCGGGCGAATTCATCCAAACACGCAACATTCCTGCCTTAACCGTTGTTGCGCCGCGAATTTTCTGGAATATCAACTGTTGCCGGCAACATTAAATGCTCGGAGTGTAATGCAATTAAGGGAGAATTAGTCGCGTGACGGTGGACGATCGCCGATCGGAATGAACCCTATGGAATTCCAGAGAAGTACGCGAGGTGAGGAAATTATTAGCCGTCGGCTTCGGGAATGAGACTTCGCTTCTAATTGGAAAACGCGTTTCTGCTAAACAAGTTTATTTTTACGCTGCTTGGAAAGTACACAATACACTATTTTAATATGTCCAGAATAAGAGTTTGCGTCGCCTTTAAACAAGAATCAGCACTTTTTATTCGCACGAGACGAGAGAATATTGGTTATAAATTCTCATAAAAAATGTACACACGTGCAACGAATATTTATAAATAATGCATACCATGTCGCATTTCTTGAAATTCAATAAGCACGTATAAAGTCCCGCTTCTTAAAATTTAATAAATATTTGTTTATATTTATTCGTTTTCAAGAAATGGAACTTCGTCTACACGATTCATCTCGTGTCACTTATTCTTGTATATCACATTCTATGTTCTCCATCTTTTAATCTTAACACTTTGCTGACCGGCAATTATTATTTTGTAATTGAATATGGAAGTAAAGTAAAACATTCTATAGAAACACCGATAAATTTTATTTATAGTGAATGAAATGAAATTAAACTTTGGACATATTTTTTATATAACTTTTAAAATATTGCGCTAAGCTTTTGCAATATTCTATATTGCCCTGGGTTTCATAAATTGAAATAGATAATGCAAGTGCAATGACGAGTTAACTCGTTGTCGGTCAACAACGTTTGGGCATGAAAAGACGAGTTAACTCCTCACTGATCACCGATGTGTTAATACAATTTTTAGATTATATACAATTGACACGGATTCGGAGGAAGAATTTGTTTATAAAAGTGTACAAATGAATTTTCAGTATTTGCTCTACGATTCGGATCAATTGCAGTCGTTTCGAGAAATCTTTTCACATTGTCCAGAAAATTAATTATTCTAACGTCTCGAAAAATCTCGTTCAGTGTGTAAATATTAATGCCAATGAATTTATTCATAGGTTTTAATCGCATTATACGGCAGTCTACTGTGCCTGCATGCAATGATACCTAATTCCCGTCGTCGGTGCCAGGGTTCTCTTCTTTCGTGGGTAAATTGATTCACGTTTTGCTTAATCTTGTATGTGTTAATCTTAATAATACTTTTATTCTATCGTAATATCGATATTAATGCATATTTAGACGCATTCTTCTCGCAAATATATGTTACACCAAATTTTTGATAATTTCAACAATTTTTTTTTCTTCTGCCTACTTTTTCCCATATTTGGACAATTTCTCTAAGCCAGTTGGAAGCTGTTGAAGCTATTCGAGGCGCATTGAGAAATGCTGTATACGTGCGTACAGAGTCAACGAAAGCAATTATCTCCTAGAATATGCAGATACCTCGGCCGATCGCTTTGATCCGATTATTTCGCGTATCGTGAAGCCCGAGGAGCTGATTTTTGGCGACTATCTAGCAGCATGAATTTCGCTGTGCACCTTTGTGTACTTAGAACGGGCGGTGACCGTGTGGTCGAGAACACAGAGCCCTCGGTCTTGAGCGGTCTCCTTCCTTTTTCCCAGGCTGTTTCTGGAAGCCGTGCGCGCCGCGGCCCTTTAGCTCCGCTGGTTCGAATCTTCATGATGAAACAAGAGAGTCGACGGTCTCGAGAGCGGGAAGAGAAAGGGTCGGGAGATAAAAGAGAGGATCCTTTCGTGGCGGCGCGTTCCTAACAGCAAAACGCGCGCGCGACCTAACCCCCTGGCGTCTCTTTCCTTCTTTTCGAAGGGGTTGCCGGCGAAGCTTTGACGAACGACCAGCTCGTACGGGGGCGGAAAGGGGGTGGTGGCAGGGGTCGACGTCGGCCGCCCCCTTTGACAATACCCCGCCGCTGCGTTTAGCTGGACGCCTTTTGTCGGTTTTTAGACGCGATGCTTACATAATTTTCTGCCACACGGCGCGGCCAGAAGAGGGATGGGATCCCCGTGTGTAGGACTGATCAGGGGATAAATGAAGCGTCACGGGCGCGCGACGTTCGAGAGAGGGTTATAAAAGAGTTTATAAATGGACGGAGCCGGGTCGATGAACCTCCCTCGGGATGTATTTATATTCCGCACTTCGGGAATCGGGCTCGAAAAGAGAGAAACTCTACGCGCGCCGATGGGAAACGCTCGCGGAATCCTCTTCTCCGCGGTCACAGCGTTCGGAAGACATGGCAGAGCGGTCCACGGGAAGGATGCGCTGTCGATCAGGACGCAAACGAACCGTTCTAAACGACGGAGCAACTCGTGGAAGGCTCCGTGGAGGAAGGAAGGTCGCCGAACCCCAGAGATTCCTTGTACTTTGCATGGTCAACGTTAATCTCGCCGGAGCAAATTCACCGTGCGTGATGGAATTACAGGCTTGACTGACACTTCGCACCGACACGGTAACGCGCTTTACGTCGCGCGCAACCGTCTCCCTTGAACGTTGGAATTTTTCAGAAATACAACTGACAAATGTCAACCCCGATCCACCCACGACCGACTGTGACATCGAAACTTTGATCGCCTGCCAATCCGGTCTCGAAAAATTGCAGTACGATTAAATCGAATAAATTAATCGTATCCGTCTGTTGATCCGGCTCGACTTCCGGTGATTCTCGAAAGGAAGTTGGTTAGGCTATTTTCGCGAACCTTCGAGGTAACACCGTTCTGAAAGTTTCGCAATTGCCGATAGCATGCGCGATCGGACGTTTCGCTGACTCGTTCAAAGGTAGGAAGGAAAAGTATCGTAGCAGCGTTCAATTACAGGCGCTGACAATGGGTTCGCGACCCGGTGAAACCGGTTCTAGGTTGCGTAGAAAAGGGAGCGCAGCGGGGTGTAGGGGGTGGATGCGGGGCAGAATTTCCACGGAAAACGGAAGGAAATCCAATGGTCGACGTTGGCGGTGGTAGCGGAGCGAAATGTATGGGCGTAGCCCTCGGTAATATCGTGCGCGAACCGCACCGAGCGGACTCTCTCTCCCTGGCTATTTGTCATCGGCGTGTATATCATGGACGGCCCTTTCTATCTGCACCGGCTAACTCCCCCAAACCCGCCGCCACCACCACGTTCGACCTCCGAGAAGATTTGCATTACAAATATGCGCCGACCGGAATGCATGTACGTCAATATGACGGCTCTCTCTTTCTCTACCCCCTGCGAACTCGCGAGACTCCTTCTCCTTCCTCGCTCGATCGTTCTTCGTTACCGAATACAGTGCCGATATACCGGAAACTGGGCATAGACAATCGTCCAGGGGCTGTGCCGGCTGAACGAAAGGGATGCTCGTCGTTTCTTCTCTATTTTTACGATGTAAATGATCGTTCCCCCGTCGATCCCTTTGTTCCCACCGTCGCGGACTCGTGAAACTGTGTCGAAAGACGTAAAATATCGATGCAAATCTAGTGGAACGTCCGTACTGCCGAACACCTCTTTATTCATACTGCCGCTACTTTATTCATACACCGTGTCTCGTGAGCTCTGCGAGCCTCCAATAACTTTGGCGCTATTTTGCGCCTTCATCGAATCTCTTTTATACCCGTCATTAACACGTTAAGCGCCACGCCGAATTTCTGTACCGTTCCGTTCAAGCCACGGTTAGCCGTCAGGCGGGCCTTGCCGGACCGCTCGCCGATAGACGAATCAGAGTATAAACAGTCGAGTAACGCAATGCGCTTAACGTGTTAAGCAGAACTCTCAAAATCTAGGGTAGCGTTTCAGGGGACTTCAGGAAGCTACCTTTTATCAACCCGAAATTTCAAAGTCGCGCCACGGCTGCAATTCGATTCCGATCGAGCTGAAATTTGACATACACTCTGCCGACGTGTCTAGAAACGTGTAGCCAAAATTACAAAAGAATCGGAGACCTAAGATTTTTCCCCAATTTTTCGCGATTTATAGAAGGGGGTTACCTTCAATATTTAGCAATATTTGGCAATATTTAGCAAATCTTTGAAGTTGTGCCCCGGCTAAACTATTAGAGCTATCGACATGATTCCACCGACAAAATCTTCCCCAGACTTTCCTCTTTAAATATGTTACTCAATATCGAGGCCAGCATTTCAGGGAAATCCAGGGGGCTTCGTTTTATCAACCCCAATTTTTCTCATTTTCGCGATGGACGCTCCGAAACTTCAAAGTCGTGCCACGACTGCAATTCGATTCCGATCGAGCTAAAATTTGACATACACTCTGCCTACCCATCTAGAAACGTGTAACCAAAATTACACAAGAATCGGAGACCTAAAGATTTTTCGCGATTTTAAGAAGGGGGTTACCTTCAATATTTAGCGATTTTGTGGCAATATTTGGCAAATCTTTGAAGTCGTGTCCCGGCCAAACTATTAGAGCTATCGACATGATTCAAACGCGAAAATCTTCCTTAAACCTTCCTCTTTAAGAAGAGCTCTCAAAATCTAGGCTAGCATATCAGGGGACTTCAGGAAACTATCTTTTATCAACCCCAATTTTTCCCATTTTCGCCATTAATCGCCCCGACATTTCAAAGTCGCGCCACGGCTGCAATTCGATTCCGATCGACCTGAAAATTGCCATACACTCTGACCGCGCGTCTAGAAATGTGTAGACAAAATTACAAAAAAATCGGAGACCTATAATTTTTCTTCAATTTTTCACGATTTTAAGAAGGGGGTTACCTTCAATATTTAGCAATATTTGCCAATATTTTCAAATCTTCCACGAACATTCACACCATGCGCTATTAGGACGAACAAAGCTGAATATCTCAGAAACGGAACGATGTAGACTAAATACAACCGAGTACTTAATTATTTGTACATTTAAATCCTACAATTTTTATTCGAAACATTTTTTTACATAATGTAAAATAACTAAGATAGCTTGCTGTACATTTCATAAGATTTTGATTCGAGCATCTTTTCCGATATAAGGGACGCACGATAGCACAACAGCTTTCGTTATTAATTTTCAGAAAACAGTTCCGAAGCTCGTGAAAAACAGCCATTACTCTGCGAGCAACGAAATCGTTTTTCCGCCGATCCATTCTGGCGAGCCACATTATCTGAATCTACAACATATTCGTAGAGATCGTTTCCGTGGCCGGTTTTACTTTTAATCGTTCGAAATCTGTTATCGGTCGCGGGGCAAAGTCTGGGATCTAGGATGGCAATAAATTCCTCTATCTGCCCGTTCATCTTGCTTTTCTTTTCGCCATGGAGATCCGCACCGGGGCCGCGTCTCTCCTCGTTCCTCGTTCCGCGTCTGCTGGATCCTTATCGAATTTGGAAGCGTGCCACACGATCGGGGCGCGCGCCGCCTCCCAACCCGCGAAGAGTACACACCTTTGCAAATCGCTTTACCGAAAAGTTCGTCGACGTCTAAATATCTATACAGCGAGGGAATACGCTGACTGGCTGCTCCGCGAATTCCACGAGACGTTTCCAAGATTTGTGTCCGACTCGGTCGGGAGTACCGTTCTCGAGAGAACTCTTGGTGCTCGTGCAGTCTGCATGCACGATTCGTGTCCGATATCGAGCGTGTTGGTATAGACGACGACGACGACGACGACGACGAAGACGACGCCGACGACGACAACGACGGCGTCGAGAGGGAGGAGAAGAGAAGGACGAGATCGCAATACATATCGGCGCAGTTCGCCGGCAGCGTTCGTTCGAGCGTAATTGAAAAATCCGTCACCGTTAAGCGTCGAATTAATTATAGCCGCAATTAACAGCTGCCACGGGCGGAATTATCAATTATTTATTCGGTCCGGTTTATCGATCGAAAGCCTCGCGAGTCGTACTTATAACGGTGGACCGCGCGGCCGCTTGGAAACGGGCCCAGGGAAATGTAGAGGTAAAGACTACTACACGATCTGCTCCATAGATCGGTATCCGCGGACGTACAAACGTTACCGGTAACTCTCTCATCTGCCTCTCGATAAAGTTCGCTCCTTACCAGTAGCCGGCACGGGGATCGCGCCAGCCAGCCAGCCAGCCAGCCAGAAAAGGACAGAATGCATTCCATTACCGTTATCGAAAGACTGTTCGGGGGCCCCGCTTCTCGTGGCATTACTGAACCGCGTGTTCGTGAGCTTTGAACCGACGCGATCCCCGACCGGCATCCCAGCCGCACGAAAATATATTGCCTGGTTGTACGACACACCGTGCGATAAGTTACTTTATTCGTGACCACGCGAATGAGTCGTACAAACTGGTTTCTATTGGTAGCGGTGAACACATCAAAACTGACTCCGATACGAGATACGCCCGGCCGAGTCCAGACGCTACCGCCGATCGCTACCTGCGAGCTAGAACTTCTTTCGCTACCGGCTGCGATTCTAATCGAGGCATACCGATCGCGACGTCTAATTGATCGCCGATCGCGGAATCGAGTTTCTCGATGCTTGATATTCCTCCGATTCTACGAGAAAACGGTCCGCCATTGTTTATTGTTCCGCGAGCGAAGAAAATCGGGAAACGAGCTGTCTGACTTTTCTAAATGACACTGAAGTAAGATAGAAGTACCGTGTGTAGTTGAAATGATACATTTAAAAATCTTCAATCCGAAATAATAAAGATTCTCCTTTAGGAAAACGGAAACGCTTTAACTATGACTGCCGGAATTATTTGTCTATACTTAAAAATGTATTTGTACGTATACAAGTTATCATTGCACAAAATTTAGTTGAGATTTGTAGAATATAAAAAGTTTTCAATTGTTACTTCGTTCAACGAATTACTTTGACAATATTGATAAATTTCTTTATAATTTTTGAGTTAGCTTAGCAGTTAAAATGTGAAGGAACGTTGAATTATTCGCACATACTTGTTCTCCTTTTACCAAAACGACTTCGAACGTCCAGCCGAATCAAAGACCGACGCCAGTGATAGAAACGTCAAAAAGGACCTCCTATAAAAGAAAAAGCAACATTGTCCATATCGAGGAACAACATATCACTTTCTGCAGAAGATCAAGATCAAATTACTTCCATTGCCAGCGCTAACGCGAACCGAGGAGATTAAACGAAATCGCAGAAACGTGACGCGGTATTCGTTGATCGTAGGTGTCTTATAGTTCTGTCGCGGAGCGTGAATTAGCGGTTGTTCTCGGCGAGAGGGTAAAAGGAGGAGAGAGGATTTAATCCTGCGCGGAAAATACCATTCGAAGGTACTTAGGCCTATCTCGTCCATCAATGTACCCAAGAGAAACATCATTTTGCTCGAGCTGTTCGTCGGGCTACGAGTCTCGGCTCTCGTCTTTCCTTTTGCCCTTCTATTCCTGAATGGCGACGAGCGTTCGCCCGTTTACTCGCGCGAATTCGAGCTTCTCCCCTTTGCGCGTCGCGACGGCGGCTTCGCGACGACGTCAGGGGGTGCGAGGAATAGGTGGTCCTTCGGCTCGATTCCGCGTTTCAAAAGTTTCGCAAACAAAGCCCATTGTGCCGAGGCGGAACGAGATAATACATCGGAACCGTTCGCCCCGTCCTCCTTTTAGCCCCGGTAAATTATACGTTTCGCGGACAGGCGAGCGCCCGCGCGGATGTACGAGCTGGTCTCGCACGAGCTTCGACATGTGTCTCGCGCCACTGCAATTAGGGGACGCCTCGAGAACGACGCCTCGGCACCGATCCCCGAAAGAATATTTAACACCGCTCTATTCGGTCCAAGTTAATTAAAGCCCGGTCGCGCGGCGTGCAATTACTCCGATCATCTCGAACTTCGCCCGTCCGCTCCGTAAAAACTGATTGCGCCCGCTCCAGCCGCGGAACCGAACCGGGAAATCGGCTAGACTGCGATCCAAGAAAGTCGAGTACACCTGCGCGGTTTCGCTATTACCCGACACCACCGATAATTAGCAAACAACCGTGCCACCGGCGACTCTGCCTCCTACGCTAGCCAACGGACGGACAGATGGACAATTGGACGCTCTTTCTCGCTAGCACCCGATCCGTCACCGATTCCCGTGATTTACTAATCGAAATGCTTTCCTTTTCTCTTCTTCCGCTAACTCGCACTTTTCAGCCGATATACAAATTATTTACAGGATGTTAGCTTCAGCTTTCGTCACCGCACTGAGCAACGAACTATTTTTACCGATTCTTGTTTTGAAAATGCAATGAAATCGTCTGGCTGGACATTTATTTCACTCGGACCTTCAAATCTCAAACACAATTTGATCGACACACCCTTGTCGTTTGATTCAAGACTGTGCTGAAATTATGCAATACCAAAAATAGCCTTTGAATTCACTTCAATTCCAACCAAGTTAGCTACACCGTATACAGTGGCTCACGAAAATATTTGGACACTCTTCAAACCTAAATAATTTTTTTAAGATTGCACCAAATGTTTTGACTTTTCTTGAGCAATTAGTTGCATTGATTTAATAAATGACGTGCATAATGAATTTTGTAAATATTGGAATTGATATGAATTATATAACCAAAAAAAAGGAACTTTTTAAATATTTTTTATTGGAGCCACGTACTAAAAATTTTAAAGACGCATCTGGTAGATCTATGATAGTTATACACATGCAGAAAACTTCATTGATGAAATGAATGAATGAAGAAAATGATGAAAATCGCAATTTTTCACGATTCTCCAGCATAACACAGTTCTGAAAAACGCACGTTTTAAATTTTCATTATTAGTTGAAATAAAAATGTTTTAAAAAATGCCTTTTCTACTTTCCCACGTAATTTCTACCAATTGGAATTATTTCAAAATTATTTTTGCATATCATTTAGTAAATCAATGCTCCTAGTTGCTCCAGAAAAGTCAAGTCGTTTGGTTCAATTTTGAAAAAGTTATTTAGATTTAAAGAGTGTCGGAATACTTTCGTGAGCCGCTGTATATTGGTTCAGAAATGAATTAATTAGTCTACGTTTCTAATTTCGAGATGCCAACGATGGGTCGAAACTTTTGCAACTGACCTAGAGTATTTAAGGCTGTCGGAAAGATATGTGGTCCAATCGTGTCGCGTGTCTAATTATAATCGCACAGCCGATTCCAAGGAATGCGAATGGCTAGAGAAAGCTCCGTTGCTCATTCAGCTCTTTTGAATTGAACGAGTTCCGTCTGAGAAGCTCGGTTTCCGCTCAGAAATATCCAAGCCCGTTCATTGGCCGCGTAATAAAACACTGGTTCTCGCATCGAGAAAACAGGAACCACGCGACGGAGCGCAGACGCGTAGAACCTGGGAATTCGGATGTCTGGCTCGGTCAATTAAAATGCGCGGAATATTTGGCGGCGGCGGGCCTATTACGCGCATTAAAGCGTCAACGAGGGGTCTGGTGTGCCGAACGAATGGGGATCGCGTCCCGTAACTCATCGCGTCCGAAAGAACCCACGGGACAATGTTTGACGGTCTTTGGCTGGCGGATCCTCTCGGTCGCGAAATTCGCGCAAAAGTAGACGTCGCGCAAACTCAAGACGGGAATTCCGTGTCGTTCGAAAGCGCGAGCCATTGCACTCTCAGCCCGCAGCCGGCCGTGTCCTTTAAATAGCGTCTATTCATAGGTGGGTCCGGCCGGCGGAATGAATGAACGCGCTGCCCGCCAGAAACACGCTGTTTGGCACTCGCCGTGAATTCCCTAGACGCTCCCGTCACACGCAAAACCGGCGTATAAATACGCTCGAGCCACCTGTCTCTTTGGTCTTCCTGCTCTTCCTGAATCGACCGCCTCGTCCCCAACGCACACGTGCCGAGACGGTCCGAGACTAATGGTTGAAAAGTCCAACGGGACCGCAAACCCCTTCGGTCCGACGAAGATAGAGAATTTCGAGAAGGAGAGAGAGAGAGTCGAAGCCGGACACAACACGCCACTTCGGGTGACTAACTACCGTGTCGTGTGATTCCCGGCCGAGGAATAATTTTATCCCGGTTCGAAGGTTCCGCGACGATAAATGCGTGCGGGATTCTTGCGGTTTCGATGGGCCGGGGTGTTAGATTCCTGGTCGTTTGATCGCGCTGAGGCTCATCGACCGTCGCGCGGCGCGGCGCGGCTCGGCCCGCCGGGTAGAGAGAGACTATGTTAAACAGGCGAGCACAAAGCACGCGAGCACTCGAAAAGAAGCAATTCGCGGGAAGAATTACGAGGGCTCGATCGTTTCTGCTCGGAAACGCGTGGCACACGCGATCATCCTTTCCACCGCGGAACGGCGGTACGGCGGCGGAACGATCGCACAGGAAGACGAGAGACAGTCGAGGGCACAGGAAGGTATACAAGCCCCTCCCTTTCGACGATGAAAGGTTCCTTTTGTCTCGGGACTTGTCATGGATAGCGTTGTTGCTGGCACGTCTCCACGGCGTGCAACGATAATAACCCCCGCCGGTAAGAGAAAGCGCGGGATCCTTCCTACGTTCGCCGGATATTGCGAGTCTGGCTTGTTGCGAGGCAGCACAGGGCGACGCGAGACGTCTGTGTCTGGCCTGGCCTAGCCTCTCCTGGTCTGGTCTGGTCTGGATTCTGTGTACCTTCGATCTGTCCAATCGTTCTGTCAACGTTCCGCTTCTGTCTTTGATCGATGTCCAGGCTACAGCCCGATAAAGGCTAGGACGGTAGCTACTTCCCATCCGACCTGATCAAAGGAGCCGCGCGGTTTCCGTTTCAATTCGGTATTAACGTCTCTCGCTAATGTCTCCGTTCCTCGATCAATAGCACGGCCGGGGATCGCGCGTCCTCTCCCAATCTATCGTCGGCCTGGTTAAAAGTCGAACGACTTTTGTTCGACGGAAAACAATGCTTGCCCTCCGTTGGATCCACGCGGGGACCGACGATCGATAGGCTCGCGACGAGTATCGATACTGGCACAGGTACTCCGACCGATTATGCGCTGCAATTAATACCTCGCCGCCAGCGATTGTCGTTCTGATAGCTATCTGGGCGGGTTACGAGCCCTAGATACGAGCATAGACCCGTCGGTGTCCCGGTGCAGTTTTAATTCCTTGTCTCAAGAAGTCGTTGTTGACGACGTTCCAGTGCCTCGCGAAAACTTATCTCTGTACGTTGCGAGTGCTGTTAACCAGTTAACTGTGCCGATCTCCTTTCAAAGCGCGCGTCTAGCCAGAGCGTACAGAGATGCATGAATCTATGTCAAATTATTTATAATTTTCATTTGTTTGTTTCATTTCGTCTTGACCTCTAAACATTTTAAACATATTAAAATTTACGAATATAATTTAGTTTTCGCCAGAATTACAATTTAAACATCAAATTGTAACAAAATTTTACGCATGACGGATATAATCGTCATGATACAAAATTCTGCCACATCTCCATGACGGATATAGTCGTCAAACACACTTAACTGGTTAAGACGCGTCAGCGCCTTAAGAATATTTTTAACCCATTGACTGCCACGCAAATTTAGCGCGTCTTGCCCTGGGTGCCATGGTTTTATTTTAATATAATTAATTTAATATATAGTTTTAATAATAATTTTAATAATAAAAATTGATAATTAATATGTTCTCTACACTATATACATTTTTCATTGATCCTTTCTAATAGTTCCTAACTCAAATAGCCATTTGTAGCCAATCTAAACTTGCAGCACCCACTACGAGATATCTCGTAGT
>CM052093.1:18185660-18200480 GCA_028453745.1 Agapostemon virescens | reverse complement strand
TGAGACGGACGTTAGACTACGGCTCGCTATCGCTGCCGAGCCCTGTCAGGACGTCGAACAAGTGCTATTTCGGAACGTATCGATTCGGGAAAGATAAAACCCGGTACGTTCCGCGTCGCTCTTCCTCGAGCAGCATATCGGGTACGATTTGGTGGTTCACCCGTTTCGATGCGAAGCTCGCGTTGGCATACCCGTGGTCCGGAGACGTTGGACGGCGGATGGCAGCGGTTATTCAAGGAGGAAACGGTTATTGGGTGGACTGGGATAACCAGAGCGGCACGGAGCATAACGTGACGGTTTGCTCGGTGCATTATCGGTGCGCCGTATAAAATACGACGGCAGGCCGGGCACGTTTCATTGAGCGGCACGAGAACGGTTCCGTTTCTCCGCACTCTGACTTTCCGTAGGACTCGGAACGCGTCGGCGGATCCTCGTCTCGCTACATTAACTCTCGTTATCAATGCGTTACGTGCGACCGGGCCGAATCTGCTCGTCGGTGATTCCTCGTTTCCCTATGTTCGCGTGTGGATGCAACGGGCCGCGCGAGTGCTCGCGCGAGTATGTATGCAACGCGCGAGCGGTGCATCCACGCCGGGCTCCGTGGGATCGTCGTCGTCGGTGTGCATCGATAAATCGAACGGCCGTAAATCTTTCGGTTTCCGTCGTCGTGGCCCCGACCGCGTACGATCGATCGCGAGGAGTCACTCGGCTGTACCCTCTATCGACAGACCTATCGAGGATTAAAGGCCTGACGACAGCTACAACCGACGCTAGTTACCTTCTATTTAACGTGATTTAAGGCGCTCCCGAGTTACGTGCGCTGGCTACGTGTCTCGTAGATACGCCGTTGGACGCCGGAACCGCGGACGCCACTGTTTGCTCGAGCCCTTAGCGCTGAAGGGCTGAAATTGTGTCGTCTCCGTGGCGTTGTCCGGTTATCGACACTGTATCGATGCCACTCCCCGTCGGTCTATCGATTTTCGTATTTCTACCGTCCTGCCATCCCTCGAAATCAAATATAACGTAGCGCGTCCGCGAGAAAATCCTGGGAATTTAAGTTATCTTTTCGTCGACATCGAATTAATTTATTAAACGCGCCCGTTGAATTTCCCGATTTATCCATGTCGAATCTCCGGGCGGTACATTATTGGGATGAATTAATTTTAATCATTTTTCTCGGTACACGTGCTACGTAAAGCGTACCCGAATGGGGTAGATTTTGTAAAAATTTATTTACAAAATACAGAGTTTGCTGGCTCTCGCGGAAGCAGCTTGTATCGAGGGATTTTTAACTAGGTTACCATTCATCCGGATGATCCGAGATCTTCTTTCATTGCGATCGGAGAATCGATGATTTACGAATCAATTCTCGCTTGTAGTACATCTCTCCATACTTCCCCCTTGCTAATAAATACGACTCTCGACGCGTGTATCGATGCTCTCACTCGATCCCAACAATTCGATAAGACAACTTACGGTTCTTGAATAACGTCGCAAGACTGATCGGAGAAAATTGCATCGCGGTTACCTTCGACCCGTATCGTGTCGCGTTTAACGCCGCCTCGCGCGCCCCCTTTAATTACAAGCTAATTAACCGATGACCATTTACAGTCGGCAAAAGAAAATCGGAGACACTGTTCGAAAGAAGCCGGTATTCGCTGTTCATAAATACGCGACCGGCTGAATGCGGAATGCGTGGAGCGCCGCGGGATGGATTGTGGAGGTCCGCAATCATCGTTTTAAAAAGACAAGCCATTGACTCGGTCCAAGCATTGTTCGCTCGACCGTACACGCTCGTGGACGGTGCACGTACACGCGTCCAAACGTCACTCACACGTCTTAACCGAGCGCCGAGGATCGCTAATTAACGATGACTCTGCCCCGTTGCAGTATTGTCTTGCGGCGGACTCGCGACCCACCTGCACGCGCAAACAGACGCGTGCTCCGCAGCTGCGTACGCGTACCCACAATGCGCTACGCGATTCATCTCCGCGCTCGGTGTTTGTGAATTACAGACACGAGCTCCGATCAAAGTCCTCGACAAGGACGAAATGGTTAAATACCCCGGCTTTGATACGAATACGCGATCGCTTGCACTGTAAATACTGCGAGGGCCTTCGTGCGACGACGAATTTGTTCCCTTATTTCTTCCGCAAGTGTCAGTCGTTGGAAAACAATTCCATGCTCTTTGGAAATTTCCATTCGCATCCAACATCCAGCATCCTGACACACTGCCTTCCTTCTAATTGGATTTATTGTTATTATCGCTGTGCCATTCCGGATAATTAACCCTCTATGGGTCTGTGTAACTTTCAGATCATATAATTTATCAACATTTTACCAAATAATTATAGCTTTTTTCATGAGATGGCGCATAAATCTTAACACTTTATCGACCGGCGATTATATCAGAATTTTTGTAAGGTCCATGATCCATAACTGAAAACTTTTTAATGGGTCTTTCAAGGCTGACAGCAATTTTTATTGGGGATCAACAATGCATCTCCAATAATATTGTCTAATAATGTTGTTAAAAATTGAAATGTAAAACTAGAATTTTAAGCTTCGTTTTGATACAGCGCGAATATTGAAAAGCCTACTAATACGCTTCCGGTCGATAAAGTATTAAGTCTATAACGTTGCCAAGACAACCAATATTAATATTTATGACCGTTGCTAGGCTCATCAACCTGGAATAACAAAATAAATGCTGTGCAAACTGTCTGCAGTAAAAATAAGCGAAACCATTTGATCCAATTGATATTATTTGTGCTTTTGTCAGTGATTACTAAACTAAAAATAGTGCACATAATAGCTCTGGGTTCGTATATCAATAACAACCTATTTGTTTGCATTTCAATTTTCAATTTGTTACTGTTTTTTTATGATACAGTTTTGTAACTTTGAGGTTACAGTGGGCTATTATGGCAGATTTCGGTACATTTAGGATGAAACTTGTGCTTTCTCCTGTTTTCTGATTTATACATCATATACCCAAAATATGAATACAAAATCAGATAGAAATAACAGAGGAATTAGAATTAGACGCATTAGCGGTAATAGATCCAATGATTCCTTATTAGATTCCGAGTCCGATGAAGATGTAATAGTATTTCCCTGACGACGGATAAATGTCATTGGCAGTGACGAAGAATTTAGTACTCAATCCTCGTCAGATGAGGAAGATGCAGGGCCACAAAGAATTGTTTGGCAACCACTATCCCAGACGAATAATAATAGTTGTTATCGCCCTTGGAAAGGAGATTGCCCTAATGTCCCCGAAGCACTCCATTCTCCTGTGACCTATTTGCGAAAACTATTTGGCAAGGAAATTATAAGCAATATAGTTGACTATACCAATATGTATGCACTGCAATGTGATCCAACAAAGAGATTTCAAAAATAAAATGTTTAACGTCAAGTGCAAATTGTTTTATGGAATTTCACGCTTAAGCTTTTATGCACAGAAGTGCAAACTTTATAGGCCGTTGTTACCTGAAAGTCACATAGTGAATCTATTGCAATAAAATTGTTTAAACGGAAAAATTTCTTTTCATTTGCATATATAGGTTTATAATTTCTGATTTTTCGTTTCCCCAATTTTTCTTTTATTAAACACAAAAATTCGGCCCATACAGGGTTAATATATTGGGAGTACAAATAAGTCTCCGCCGTTTGAAATCGGATAGCGTAATCGATAAGTTATGGCGGCTTGTGTCAGATGTGAGACGTCATATCGTAAGGTTGCACATCTGTCGACAACATAATCTCCAAATATTAGTGATTGTGTATCAGCGTCGTATATTTTCTTCATGCGAAAATGTCGGGGTTTTCAACCGAATAAACGTCATTTGCAGGATGTTCGGATTTACTTCTTTGGCCTGTCGTTCAGGCCATTTGATGTTTTGACTAAACATTAGAAATAAATCATGTGGAATTAAAATATCCCTGGTGAGAAGAAATGCTTAGGTTTTCGAATTAAAGCAGCTTCGAGTGCAAAGGTTTAATAAATATTTTAGTAAATGTCTATTAATAAACGTTTACCAGAATACAGCGCTATGACACCATACTGGTAGTTTACTCCACTTCGAATCGGTAGAGATATTCGATCTATCGTGAAAATAATCATCATATTAGCGAACGCAATATTGAATTTAACCCCATGTATCGTCAAACTCATGATGAAGGCTACAACAGAGTTTACCAAATATAAATATTAACAATTCCCCCTAATTCCAAATACAATTCTATTTCTCTACAGTCTCCATTAAAGTAACTGCAATAGCACGATAAGAACAAGTATTTAAATATATATAAATATTTATATCTTTTTAATATTTCTATTTTTAAGCTAGATGCAGGAAAATTTGTCAAACTCTAAAACGTTGGTTTATTTCTGATTTCAGGTACGTGTCTGGGATGCTCTTTGGACAGCTTTGTCGCACAGATTCGGGTATGAACGCGCGAATAAAGTTACGTAAGTCTACGCATATGTGTCGGACGGTGCGTCGGTGCACACGTGTTTGAAAAAAAGATTATGTTATTGGGCTCGAGTTAAGCGTAAAAGCATGCAGGCCTGGTCACCGCGCGATATCGACTTACAGTCGGTCCATGGACCGCGGAATTGCAAATGGGCAAATTTTGCGGCCGAGAATCGAGCGGCTGATGCACTTCACGCTGTTCGATACGCTGCAATGGCCCGGTACACGCGTAGGACAGGCGCACGTACACATCGGCCGGGTTTGAAGAGCATCGTTAAATGCCGACTGTTCCGAATGACGCGCGGCGCGGACGAGTTCTGATTAAAATTGGTTCGCCTGACGGGGAGCGGTCTGATCACGAAGCCCGTGGCTCTCTCGTGCGCTATGCTGCACGCTGTATGTCCACGGTCGCCGCGCCGGTAAAATATCGCGAAAAGCCTTTCGGATTGGCCGAAGAGTACTTCCACTCGGGAGTTCATGCAATCATTTGACCGAACTTCCTATATGGCTACGCCCCGTAAATTGCCAATTCACGGAGAAACCGAATACCGGTAGAAGTTTTTCGATATCGGTATTATTTCCCGTAACCGTGTTCTCTCTCTCTCTCTCTCTCTCTCTTACTCTCTCTTCGTTCCCTCGCTAATCACTTTCCCAAAATAGCACGTCATAAATTATAATTGATATCGAGTCTCTCGCTCTCCCCATTCCGCGGCGGAACTTCCCTAAGTTCAACGAAGTCACGAAGTTGTCTCTTCGCCGGCAAATTACCGGTTCCCCGGCTAAGGTCCTACTCGCAGGGCGTGTCCTTCAATTTTTAATCGACCGACTAATAAAACCGCGCTCGACGGTCGCAGCGAGACCCTTCCGAGACGCGGCGCGCGGGGGCCAACAATGGAAACGTTGGAACGGCCGAACATCGGGAAGGAAATGGTCCATAAAAGCCTCAAATACCTTATGCATGGAGGAGGTAGTTGAATCTAGATCTTTCCCCCCCGTTGAATGTTTCATTCCAGCGCGAAGGTGGTCGGTTCTTTCGTTGCTCCGGTTATCCCCGAAGATTCGGTTGGTTATTCGGCGGTTCGGTTGCGGTGCCGGCCCGACTGCGAGTCTAAATCCCCACGGTTTTAATGAGCTGGATAATCGGACGGCGATGGGTGGAGAGGAGCCAGTCGGAAATAACAGAGGAATGCCACACGTACACCGCGATTCCCAGAATAATAAAGCACCTATCCGACCGGCGAGGAGAGTCCGCCACTCCCTCGAAAGCTGCTCGTCTGCGGATTCAGGTATATTCATCGGGCGAACCTTTCACCTGGGCAGGGAGATAGAGACGTGTCGGCGCGATCTTCGGAATTAAAGGTCTCTCCGCGCCGCCGCGCCGTCGATCATTAAATCCTAGCGCGCGATTAAACTTAAGCTAGGTGTTCATTTGTGAGTAAAACTATCGCGGCTTGCTCGCCGGACCGTTTCTCGTAAACACCGCGTTCAGACTTGTCCGCGAACGTCGTTCGATATAATGGAACATCCGAGTATCCGTTCCGAGAATCACGGTTTCAATATAATCGGTCGCAGGAAAGCTTTGCTCGTCAGACGACGGCCGGTCTGCTGCAGCGATAGAAGCTCGTTCGCGGACAGCGTACTTTTATACAAAATGAACAATTTCTGTATCGATTTGAACGCCGAACTTACGGCGATTATTTTATAATTTTTGTAAGTCTACGGTTCATGGTTAGGCATTTTTTTTAACCCTTTGCACTCCAAGCAATTTTAATTTCTAATTCGAGGCAATTTCGGTCCCCGAAGTATTCCATTATACGCGGTTCATTTTCTTTTTCGTGCATATCAAATTTGTTACTATTAATCGTACTCGCAACCCATCAATTTTTATTAACTTCTTAAATACAAACGTTGTAATGTAACATTTAGTTTAAATAATAGTCTAACAGTTTTTAGTGTCTCCGTAGAGGAGCTGTTGGAGTACTAAGAGTTAAATGTGTCTTAAAACAGCAATCGTGAACTGAATTTAATTATTTCGTTAGCGATTGTTACGTTAAAAAACATTTCTAAACTTTCTTGTGGTATAATATAATTACTAGAAAAGTCTATTAACACGTTGAATGCCACGCGAATTTGGATGCTTCGAACAAGTTTCATTTATAGAAATGATCAGTGTTATTGAACAAAATTGATAGTTACTAAAAATTAAAGTTTTCACCTCGTACTATAATCTGATTAATTTTGGCAGTACTGCATTAAGGTGACCCCTGTGGCATTCAACGTGTTACTAAGCTTCCGGTAATAGTATGTCGACATTTTTATATTTTAAAAAATCTTCTACCGTTTCGTGTTTCGCCTACTCATTGCCATAAATGCGCGAAATCCTCCGTCTACTCGTAAGCAATGTATACGATTTTCGTAGAATATTAGTTCCTGTAATAAGGGTGGTCTTATGGGAAAGTTAGTCAACCTGCGTCTACGTTCGCGCAAGTAAAAGTAAGCTGGAACGAAGTTGGGATGATAGAAACCGAGTCACAAGTTCATATAACCGACGCTAAACGAAAACTTGTTCAAACGAGGCGAGAATAAACGAAGTTCTACTGTATTACGAGAAGCAGATAATGTTATGGGACACAAAGCACGGGGAGCACCGTAATCGCGATAAAAAGAAATAACATATTCAACGAAATTGCAACAAAGTAGTTCCTCTTTACGCTGGATTCGCGGGCTTTGCCCGGCATCTGTGGCTTCAACGTTCTCCTTTTTCACAAGACTCTTCGCAATAACAAGAACGCGAAGTTTTCGCGCTTATTTAGAACGAAAAAAACTACGGCGAAGATGGGCATGAACGAATCCGTTGAGGATTCTGTCCGACGATAAACTTTCAACGAACATTGCACTACTTATCTAGTAGCACATACCACGATACTCTTAATTAGTGCCTAAACCTTCGGTACCTACTTTTTTTTATGGATTAATTACTTTCGAGCTTGCATTCATATTTATATTATTGAGAAATGGGATTTGATACACATTCTTCTTTATAACTTTTACCAAACTCATTTGTTAACACGACCGGACGCCTATTAACAAGACTTTCAATAATTGTGCTTAACAGAATGAAGTTTAAAAAACTATTTTTACATTGTAGTTTGTAACGAAGTGATTAGATGTCTCGTGGATTCCTAATAAAAATTGCTGTCAGTGTTGAAAGATCCGTTAAAAAGTTTTCAGTCACCATAAAAAATCCGAAAACAATTGTCGGTCGGAAAAGTGTTAATATTTAATGGTGTATCCTTTCAACTACGTTATGAGATTTCGCTCAGACCCCTTATACTTATCGCCTATAACCTAAACATTCATTCTAAGAATCGTAGCATCTTCTATACGCATATAAATACACTAAGCGAGAACTTTCAACACATACATTAGAGTGAAATAAAATGTGACCCGAAAGCTAGCAAAATAGCTCCACGGTTGAACGTGTTGAAAAACACTTATTTCTATCACAACACGCGTCTCTTCGCTCTATAGAATTTGTATCCGGAGTATTTCCGAGTATATTCGGAGTGTTTCCGGTTTCGCAAAAGAGACAGTGGGGAACGTCCTGTGTACCGAGACGTCAGCGCGGTTAATTTCGAGAAGGATTCTCGAATCGTCATGTAGCTTTAGGATTTTTGGGTTAGTTACAGGCCGCGCGATATAGGGTATCTGTTCGCAGTGGTGGCAATCGTTATCTCGACCGGTTGTCGTCCTCGCACGTGCACGATGGTACCTGTCCGTTCTGGCAGTGTATCATCCTCGGCGACGTTCGCGATCGCGTGGAAGCGAGAGAGGGAAAGCTGTAGAAGGTCGAAGCAAGAGGGACGCGGTTTTGGAAGCGTTTCACGGCTGGCGTGAAACGCAGGTGTCAGCTGAAATTGGAGCGTCTTGTACGTGTCTTATTTGGAAGCCACCAGCACGTAGCCGGTCGGGTGGGGTTATACAAACGGTACGTAGTATATCGCTGTCGAAAGAGGAGCCAGGGATAGGTAAGAAGCGGTTGCTGCAACAACGATGGACGTAGCTACCGGCCACGTTGCTTCATCCTTCCGCCGGTGTAGCCAATCAACGAATCCGCCGGGCTCCGCTCTCGATGCCTGTCCGCCTGTCCGTCTGGAACGGAAGCCATCCGTTTCTACCCGCTTTATTCTGGCCCCGTGTGCTTCTCCTGATCCCCTCGCGGGATGGTTAATGCCATGATTTCGTCTTCGAAACGTACCGGCTAAAGATTCATGGTTATTCCGCTCCGGTTCGGCGACGGACAACAAGGGATCTCTCTCTCCCTCTCTCTCTCTCTCTTTCTCTCTCTCTCTCTCTCTCTCTCACTCTATTTCTCTCTCGTCGGCTGGCCACGGAAAATGGAACGATCAGAGGGAGAGCCGGATTGTTTTCTTTCTCGCGAGCCGGCGAGATTGCGCGACTGCGCCCTGTGAATATTCATGGGGCTTGTTACGAAGGTAATCTTGATTTTCTTGAAATTATTTTCCACGGAGATTGAAGCGCCTTTGGAAATGACGCGACGCGCTTGGAAAAGAAGAACTCGGTATTTTACATCGGTCTCCCGTGGTTTTTACGGTTTTTTGGAAGAATGAAATTTCTTGAATCGTTAGCACGATCACGAACCAAGCTCTCCCGCTTCTTCTCTTTTGCTTCCCTCTGTTTCTTTCTCTTGTTTCATCGATTTTCCTAACGCCAGAGAGAACTCACGCCCCAGCGGTGAGCGAGGCGGCGAGGCGAGGCGAGGCGAGGCGAGGCGGCTGTTAGCTGCTTCTTCTCACTCGCCAGCGTCGCTAATTAGATTCTGGCATAGATACGGGGAATGTACTTGGCCGTGTGGCGTCCGATCGACGAAAAATCGTGATTCATTCGTTCGAAAACGCGGTACCCGTTAGACGGGTGAGCGCGAGCCATTCATTTCCCTGCGCGCAGGTCGAATTCCACCGGGAACCTACAGCAGGTTCACGAGGGAGACCCTTGCCGCGACAGCAGAAATGCTGAGAGAGGAAGGCGGCAAAAAGCCGCTTCGAAACGCTTCCGCGTTCGTACGATCCCAGCCGGAATATAACCTGGTAAGGTCTCGCCGGCAGCATGGAAACGGCCGATTACACCTGCTCCTTCTCGACTTAATCCCGAAGGATCGCGGCGCGATCGTATTCGAAGAAATCGCCCGAGCGTCTTCCGCGGGAATGCCGACAACCGAATGCATGCCGGTCACGCGCGCCGCGCTCGAATTAGCACGATTCAATTCGTGCGACACCGCCGAGCGTGCGCCCCGAAAGCTTTGCTGAATCCGCGCGTCCTCGCCGAGCGGATTTTTTGCCGGGCCTTCTCCGCCCACGATTTTTGGCCAGCCTCGACGCTGTGCTGACTCTGTACATGCGCCCAAACTTCCGCGGAATTGTTCGAGCAAAAATGCAATTCGAAATTGCATCCTCCCGTTCACTCTCTCTCTCTCTCTCTTTCTATCTCTCGCACTCACTCTTTCTCTTTCCGTGCGGATACCAAACTCCACTCGCAACTTCCCGTTATCGTCGGGGCGGTCCCCGCGTTTGGCTTCCTCCTGGAACTTCAATGTTTCTGTTTTCGAGAAGTTGCAAACGAAGTCGAAGTCCCGTCTTTGTCCTTAACGACTCGCGAACGCAAGCTTTTTCAAAATGCTATTGCTGTTGCGAACTCCGAAGCGCTCGGATTCGTCGAATCGTCCTTTTCCTGCACGCGCACGCGAAGCAGCGAAATTGAGTTCGCTTAGACGATAGAGGATTTTTCGGAATTTATGGTTAGCGATCCTAGTTTAATAGAAGACTACAGTTACTTTTATACGATTGTCTTCAATGTGTTCCGTTGGGAAACATTAACTCGAGCTATACGATTAACAATTTAAATTATTTGTTAATATGATTAAACTTTTGGGAAGATCGTAGGCAGATTTATACGCAGGGTTATATTTTTATTCCTGCGGTATTGTTTCGTAAGATTCCGTTAGATGAAAAACTGTTAGATGAAAACTGTAAAATAATTACGGTATCGAATAGTTACCTCGATAATCTCGAAAACGTAAATTAGAAAATTTGAAGCTCGCATTTGGAAAGGTTCCAGTGTTAATAATCATAGCGACTGTATTAATCTTATCGATGCAAACTTTTAGGGCAATTTTGGTATTGTAAGGATTGGTCCGAAAGATCAATTGCCAGTGGAAAATCCACGGGGAATAATGCAGCGACGTTCGTAAGATGGTGATATCCGCGAACAGGGTCGGGAATCGGTGAACAGCCGCGGCTGCGGAAGCCGCGAAACGATATTTAAAAGGGGGCCATGTATCGTGGACATCGGGTAAAACGGTGGACGAAAGAGCCCGGACTCTTAACGGAATTCTCAGGACCGTGGGACGAGGTGTATGGATGGAAATACGATCGTGAATCGAGCGGTACCGGTGGCGGAAGCCGGCGGGGTACGAGAGTGCGGAGGTCGCAGACATTGTAGGGGTTTCTCCTGGTGTCGCTGGGAAATGTCGTCTTTAATCGAATCCCATTAAGATTTAAGGGCAAGCCATGCAATAAATTACGTTACCTCCCACCGCGAAAGAGGCTATCGCCTCGATAGGCAAAGGACCATTCGAATGGCTTACGAGTCGTGGAGAGCCAGAATTATTCGACCGGCTCGATTACGGGATTGTCGTAGGTCGTTGTTACATCTCACGAGTCGCCGCCGGAAAATGGAAATACCGGTAATCCCAAAGAAAATCGATGCGACCGCCGCTGCTAACCGAATCGCATACTTTCAACGCCGGAATCCGAATCCAACACCATCCTGCTGCGATAATTTCAAATTAAATAGGACGTCGAAACCGACGATTTACTGCAACCACATCCAAAACCTTGCCGTCCAACTTAAAAGACTTCTCAACTCCATGAGAATCCGCCAGTTCGCGGATTGCCGGATTCTACCGATCAGAGCATCTTCCGTAATTCAACTCCGATCGACCTGAAAATTGACATGCACTCTGCCTACGCGTGTAGAAACGTGTAACCAAAATTACAAAAGAATCGGAGATCCAAAATTTTTATCCAATTTTTTCCAATTTTTCGACAGGGGAGGGTTCGTCCCTTCAATATTTGGCAATATTTGGCAATCTTTGAAGTCGTGCCCCGGCCGTTCTATCAGCGCTATCGACATCGTTCACACACTAAAATCTTCCCCAAACCTTCCTCTTTAAGAAGCACTCCTCACATTGGGACTAGCGTTTCAGGGAACTCCAGGAAGATGCATTTTATCAACCCCATTTTGCCAATTTTCGCGATTTTCTGAATCCCGAAAATTTCAAAGTCGCGCCACGGCCACAATTCAATTGCGATCGACTTGAAATTTAGTATGCATACTTCCTACGCGTCCAACTACGTATATCCAGAGTTATAAGTGAATCGACGAAACTAAATTTTTTGGGCCCTCCGAACCCAAATCTATCCTATCCGTCGCCGAAGACACCAACTTCGCCAGTTGGCGAATTCCTCCTCACACTGGGAGGAATCTATCCATAAATACATATCAAATTTTCAATCTGACTCAATTTTAATTCGACGCGAGATCGACGGTTTCATTAACTACCGGTTTTCGCATACTTTCATCCTAGGACTCAAAGTGTGTGTCGTCATTCCTCTAACGATTTACTACAACCACGCTCGAATCCTTGTCGCTAAAGTTCTAAGCCTTGTCTACTGTTCATTCCGTTGAAATTACCTGTCTCGCGTTTCTAATTACCTTATCCGTAAATAGTCGTCGAACATTCGAGCTAATTCATCGTCTAATTGACGCGGAAACTACAGTCGCGATTGAACGATATGTTCGATAATCGAATCATAAACTTTCGCATACTTTCCGTATCAGATTCAACGTTCACAATCGTTCTTCCAATCTAGTACGATGATATTGAATGAAACGGACCCTGTAAACCGACGATTTACCGCAACAGCGTCGAAAACCTCGTCGCTGAGTTTGGAAGACTACACGCGGATGGTACGCGAGATGCTACGATTCAGACGTCCGTGCGAGCTGCCTCGAGTTCCCAATATTAAGTGCTCTATTCGCGAATAGTTGTTTTTTCAAGCCGATCCGTTTATGCGATTTCGTCACGAGCGTCTGGCTTGGAATGGGATTCCGTTTCGTTTGATTCGACGCGGAAACGACGGTCTCAGGTGGCAGCGAATCGAGATGCATCGATCGGACAAGACGCTCGATCAACGGATCGCAGCCGTTCGAAGGAGACACGACGATTTTTCGAGGATCCTCTGTCGTCGTGGATCGTCGAACGCCTTATCCATCGCGAGCTCTCCAAGTAAGGGTAGCCAAGGCTCCGGGATTGGTTATCGATGCAAGTCGCGGCGTCTCCCAGCGCCAAAGAGAAAAAGTCGATTGATCGTGGCCGACGGTGTCGCGTGTGCACAGGAAATCCCGCGCGATCCAGGTGACACGACGCCCGTCATTCGACGGAGAATCAACCGGCATATAAAACAGCTCGGTCCGAGTTCGGGCGTAGCTCCGATCGGCCTGTCTAGCTTTTGTATCCTCTTACACGCTCCTCTCTCAAAACACAACGCTCCTTTCCTCTCCCTTTTGTATTTTTCGAGAAGCTTCTCGGCTGTGTTGTTTTCATGATTTTCACCTGGATGTTTCCAGCTAAAATGGTTTTCATTGGACGTCTCAGAATGATCGTTGCGATACAGAATATTCTGCAATTTTTTTCGAAATACAAATACCATGTATAAGATAGCAGATGGAACTAGGATTCATCGAATATTAGAAATATTAGTTTTAGATTTGCCTGCTTCCTTTTAAATACTCTTTTCCAGAAAGGAAACTGCTTCCGTTTCTCTTTCGTGTTTCCTGGAAGAAAACGAGTACCGAAAATACTATCCAATTTGACCGTATTTTTTCAATATTTGCAATTGTCTTTTCCTATCCATCTACCAGAATTTCTGTACCAACAGAGGTCTTGGAGTCTTCGATACGAGAGATTGCGTAAGAAGATCAACAACGATTGTAAAATAAAAACTTGACGGTAATGTCAGGAATAAACAACAGGTCGATAGGCATTATAGGAACGAATTATGTCTGTCTCTTGCGAAGCCGCTGGAGAAAAGCAGTTTTCAAGCAGTCGTCGAGGAATACGAAACCGACGATTTTTCGCGGCGATGCAGGATCAAATAATGCTCGAAATACAACAGCAGCTCTAATAAACCGTTGCTCTCGGCGGATATCTCGCAGCGTTAGGCGGCACGGCGCAGCGGCGTGCAACTGTAACAGGCCACGTGGAAAGAAGAACGACAAATCGAGTTACGATCGCCATTATCGCGAAACGCGGCACTGCGAACTATCGGAAACTGAAATTTCGCAGTCGCCTCGCACCTGCCGTGCGCCCGCCGTGAAATTATGCGCGCTGTAAATCGCAGCCTCGCGTGCATCCCGACAACGCGAGGCGACGCGACGCTGCGACTCGTCGCAGCAGCTCGATCGATAGTCGATCTCTCGCGGTGTACCGTGTTGCATACCAACGAGCAAGCCGAAGAAAATCAGCTTATCTTCCTCGGTCGCTCTCTCAGGTCCTCGTTCAGCGACAAAGTTCTAACGAGGCGCCGTTACACCGCGGAAATCACCTACCCGCTTGAACCCGCGTGGTCCTCGGTTGACCGGCGCGGCGAGTGCGCGAACGGATCGCCGTAATTGATAGTTGATTGGCGGGATGCATCGGTGAACACGGGAAATGGAAAGAAGCGGACTGGCAGGAATTATTGGAAAAACTCTTCGCGCTCGTAAACTCGGGCACTGCCCGGCCCGGCGCGCGGCTTCGTTCCGATCCGCTCCGATCCGCGCGCGGCGCTGCACCGGCCACGAGGAAATTTGCATTAAAAAGTTTATTACCTTCCAGCAGCTTCGTTCGAGCAGGAAATTGTTTACTCGGAGATCGCGGTTATCGGTCGACCGAGATCAAGTCGAGCCACGGTGATCCGAAGTGTGATCGCCGGCTCACAGGGGAGGATACGTCCCAGATACGTCCAACGCCGTCTCTAATAGATTATACATCAATCTCAACGAACGCGCATTTTTTAATCGAGTCGCGCGATACCCTGGAATGTTCAGAAATTAATAGACGAGATAATCGATCGGGAATTTAAAGTCTATTGAACGTTGCGGGGCGTTCGAATTTCTTTACGGCTTGCTGATCTTTGAATTACGTACTTGTTAAACAATTATCTATTTTGTTGCTGCATGGAATGCGAGCGTTGTTCTAAAAAAGAAAAAGTGTTCT
>CM052093.1:18160500-18185260 GCA_028453745.1 Agapostemon virescens | reverse complement strand
CAATTATTTATTTTACTGCTGCATGAAATGCGAGCGTTGTTCTAGAAAAGAAAAAATGTTCTAAAAATGATGCGACAGACGTCGTATGTAATTGAGAATCAATTTCAATGAATGCGCATATTTTTGATCATGTCGCACGGTATCCTACCGTGTTCAGAAATTAATAGATGAGAGAATCGATTCGGAGTTTAAAGTCCATCGAACGTTGCGAACCGTTCGAACCGTTTTCGTAGTTTTTCATTTCTCTGTGAAATGCTGCTCTTCGAATTTTGTACTTTTTGGATCCGGAATTTTGCTGTCGAGATGAAACTGTCGGATCTGCATAGTCCGCCGCATCGATCATGCAGCTTCGCCGAGAAATTACGTGGAAAGGGCAACGGTCGGCCATAACTTTTAACAAATTTAATAATACCGTCGCGGAAACTTTGGCAACGATGGAATAACGTCCCTAGTATCATCGTAAAATACTCATCAGGACACAAATCCTCGTCGTCCTCTTCCGTCGCGCAACTTCTGAAATCAGGATAATACCCGGAAAACTTTGTTAAAATCGACTTCTCCTCCGGCGGAGGAATTTTTCTGGATTTAATATTCGTTTCTGGTGCACGTGCGATTTCTAATATATAAAACCAAAGAAATTTATGCACAATTTCAACAAATAAATGTAACAGATGTAAAAGCTGTTACTTAAGGGGAGTGCTCACTCTCAAGAAAACTAAATTCATGTTCTCTTTTCTCCGAATCTACTGCAGCTATAAAATTTTAATTTTTAGAACACTTTGTACCATTACATATCGTAATACACAATCCTGTCAGTATGTAAACTTTTCTGTACTTTTACGTTCAATCCAGCTACAGGCCAAATTTCGAAATAGTCTTCGGCTAAAATGCGTACAACGGTCAACGGTAAAAGCCTAAAACATTTATATTTATATTTTTATTTACATTTTTCTAAAATCTTCCTTCAACTAATTCATACGCGAGACATCGCGAGCACTATTCGTCCACTTGCAGCGTTTGAAAATTTCAAACAGATTTCTGTTTCAAATATACTCTACCGTCGCATATAAAAATGACAAAACTCGATTCCTTCATTCCCAAGAATATGCTTACTCTTCTAAACTCTTTGAGGCACTACGATATTAAAAGTGTCCCAGCGTTTTAATGCTTGAATATGCACGGTGGGATATTTTAAGACCCACCTCGAAATTTTGCAATTGCTACGTGCAATTTTACTTTCCAAAATTCCGTGGCTGAAAGAGTCGAGACGACGAGAGCGGAAGTGTATGCATTTTACTCGACGCGCGCTTCCTGCGAAGGTACTTTGCTCGACCGAAGCGAGACTGTGCATGCTCGGGCAGCTTTCCGGTGGTCTTGGTGTCGGTATCGTAGCGGGACAGTGGAACTGGAGGCTGATAAGCCGGGACAAATGTCGAGCGGTCGGGACACGAGACTCTCCGGGACGCGATTTGCGGTCGACAGGAATCGTCCCTGCTCGAAGGTGCATTCCGAGCAGGTCGTGCTCGGTGCGGCCGGTGCACCGACCCAGGTAATTGATAGTTGATCGGTGCAACGTGTCGGCGAACGGGAAAGAGGTATAAAAAGAACCGGCCGCGTAGAGGGTGGCGGAAGGAAGGAAGGGAAAGGGGCGGTTGGCTGGACTCGGTGGGGAAAAAGAAAGGCGAAGGGAAAGAAGCAGTCGGCCGTAGTTAGCGCTAAGGTAGATCGCGGTTGCGATACACAGAGGGCCGCGTTGGTAGCTGCCGGTATACCGAGGAGTGTTTTCCCTTCGCCTCGTTCCCTTCGCCCGGGAGAGAGCCCTTTCTCTCGTTTTTCTCTTTCCACGGCTGCCGCGGGATCGCGAGATTGCCGCGCGTGAATGATAGCGAACGAAGAGTGGCGCCTTCGCGTTAAATATGCATCGTTCGGGAGATAAATTGCGCCTTAACCAAGAGCCAGTCGGCCGGGTATTATAATAACCTAATAAAAGTGATTAATACCGGACCCGAGCGATATATTACCCTGCGGCACCGTTAAGCCGGGGGCGGCGTCGAGAGCTCAGACGCTGGGCGTCTTTGACGACGCTCGCCATCGCCTCCACGAGGGGAAAACTGGCTGCCTAGTGTCGCCGAAATTTAGTAGACCGCCTCGGAATGGTCCTCCTGCGACTTCTTCCTCGATTCCGGACCGTTGGTTCGCTCATCTATCGCCACCCCTTCGAGCCAAGGGTTTGAACACCCTCGGACGCTGCCGCCTCGCGATATCAGCCAGGGATTCGGAGATTTTCGTCGAAATTAATCTAATTCCCCGGGACATTAATGACAAACGCTTCTGCTTCGCCCAGCACGACCACTTTCTGCCGCTAGATCTCGTAAAACATTCGTCATCCCCCTCTAGCTGTTTCGCAGACTGACGCCAAGGACTGTACGGAAAAACTATGTATTCGAAGCTGCGTGGATGTCTGCATCGTCACCTTTAAAATCATATTCGTTGACGCGTGCACACCTTAACCGATGCTGCGTTCCAATTAGGCGAAACAGTGTCGCGGCAGCATTAGCATCCCCGTAATGTCCTACCGTGTCGTTTATCGATTCCGCGAGAAATCGTTTTATCGCGATAGTCTTAACTTCGGGAAATTCGAAGTCGCGCGAAGCGAGAACCGGGTGATCGAATCCTATAATATTAACCGTGCAGGGATCTCCGGAATGGCAAGGAAAACGTGGTAGTAAAACTGGTACTAGCGAATCGGATAGCATCGTGAAACTGGACTCGGTCATAGATAGGGCCACCGCTCGCACGCTTCGCTCCGAAGAAATAGCCGCAGCCGATATAAGAAGAGGAAATTCATTTCGCCGGCGTCGTGTCCACGCGTTTCGTCGAAATTACGTAGAAATCGTTGCCGGCCGAGTCGGAAAGTGGGAAAAACGCGAAGCATTGCTCGGGAAAGTTAACGCCGACGATCCGCTCTCGGCGTCGGCGACGGTACGCTTCGTTTCGAGATTAAATAATCGCGGTCGCGAGGATATTGGATACTTTTGAGAAAGAATCGAGAGCGGCTGGCGCTCCGAGGCTCGAATGGAACGCGGTAGCGCCCAAATGGAAGTTTAAATATTCACGGCTAGATCCGCGGGACTACTGGCAGCGCAATAATCTCTTTCGCTGCCGCGATAAAATATGTATACCTTCCGGCGGCCGCATTGAAATTCCGTTTAAACTTTGACATTGTTCCGCGACGCATCCTCGCGGCCCGACTCTCGCGAGGCTTAATGTTATTCATAGCTCTTCGAACCGTCCGGCAACGCGCGCGACTCGTTGCCGGAAGATGCGGTCTGCGAGCGCGTCGGGTCGAGCCTGTTTCCGGGTTTGCCAGGCTTCGAAATACGTTCGGCCGAACGCCGGGCGTAATTGACCCGTTGATTGCGAAAGTGGCTTAGAACGCGAACGAGGCTGCGCCGTTTTACGGCGGCGTTCGCGAGCTGGTAAACGCCCCGCGTCGCGTCGCGTAACCCGCGCCGCCGCTCACCAGTCCGCAGCCCTTGTCATTTTTCGTTTCACGAAAACGAACGACGCACGGGGAAAAAGTAATTCGCTGAAAAGGCGGATTCTTATTGCGCCGAGATCGATCACTGTAATTTCGGTTAAACGGCCGGTTTTACGGCCTCCTCCAACCCCTACTTTGCCCGTTTCGTAAATCCAGTATTTCTCGGAGTCGCGAGAATCCCGGTCTTTGGTCAGCAAGTCGACCCAATGGAGATTCGAGACAAAGTTTTAATCTTTAATCAATCCCGCGACGGCCACTTTGCGTTTCCGTCAGGCACTGCTCCACTTTTGGGCGATCGAGCTGCCTTGCGGAATCAACTACGCTTCGGGACGACTTAATAATTTAAAACTGCCGAGTCTTTTATCGGTGAACGGTGAAAATTGCTTTTATCTATCGCGATAGAGATGCGGCGACGAATTTGCGTCTCTTTCTTGCAGTTCCGAAACTCTGATACGAGAAGGGAACCAAGGGTGAGATTCGTAAGGGCAATGTACTTCCTTTGCCGTCTACTTTCTAGAATTTGAAGATTAGAAATGACTAGACTATAAATCGAGATAATTCCTACGTTACTAAATGTTTCTACATTTAACGGATCGCTAAATATTCCAAATAAGTAAAATACTCTAGATTAGAAAAAGCGTTAGAATTTTAAAATCGTAATAGCTTCGAGTACACGGGGTTCGATATAGCTTAGTATTGGAATATGGGTATATAATAAAACTCACTATGCTGTTAAATATGAAGTAAAATTTATATATTTTAATAACTTCTCTAGAAGCAGTGAGAGACACGTCTTTACTCTTTGAAAGAAACGTTACAACTAACAGACACAAGAGATCGATACTGAGGAAGAACAGTCGAATATAAACAATTGAGGATCGAGGGACCCATGCCGAGGACAACATACAATGTATGCATATATAGGTCAACAGCCGGTTTAATCGATGTTTCCTTTTAAAGAAATAATAGATTCATTTTGTTGTAAATTTATGTAATAAATTCCAACACTTAGCAATGCCCGCAACATCTCGCAACGTCGTCGATACGGAAAGACGCCGATAATCGGGCGTTGCCTCTAAATAGGACTAACAATAATGTATTTCTTAGCGGTCGATAGTCGTTCGAACTGTGCCAAGCACTTAGGAAAGCTTTACGCCGCAGTTGCTTGTTACGTATCTCTGAAAACCGAACGCACGCCGCGGGAGGTTAAGAAGGAAGGCAGAGAGGGCGGCCGCAATATCTCCGCTCCTCTCCAGCCCCGGCCTTTGTTTCTTGAAGAAAACTTTGGTGGAACACTTGTACACGTTGTAACGAAGCGGGCCGCCTCGTCTGCGAAAGCAATAACAATACCACCTACTTGGCCCGCACGATGCTCCGGCTGCCGCGTATGTAAACTACGGCGGAACGTGAAGTAAAAGAACGATAAGAGGAACTCGGTATACTCGCAACCCCCGGCATCCAGCCAGGGACACGCGGATAGAATGAGAGAGAGAGAGAGAAAGAGAGAGAGAGAGGGGGAGAGAGAGGGAGAGAGGGGCAGGAACACAGAGAAAAAGAGTGAAAGAGAGAGAGAAAAACAGTAGGGAGGAAAAAGGAGAAGGAGGTGGAAGTTTCAGAGTCGGCACTCGAGAATATTTCTAGGTCGGCGCCGTCTACCTATGCGGATATTCGTATTCCACTTGTCCCACCCCCGCCCCCGTTGCTCTAGCCGCTTTTTATTCGCACCGCGACGCTCGTCGTCGCTGTTTTCCACCTCCACGGAGCAGCTAACCTTCCACCTCCTCCCGCCCGTTTATCCGTCTCCGCTCTCTATCTTCGACCACCCTGCAACCCCCTGCGAGCACTCAGGACCGCGTAACCTCTGCTGCCTGATTTATAGTTTTTAATTTGAGTCTCATTTCGACCCCCTTGCGCGGCGGCCGTCGGCCAGAGGACGGCGGGGCACGGAGGTCCGCGGAAAAATTCTAGCCAATCTTTTCGAACTCCGGCGCGGCGTCTTCTTTCCATCCATTCCGACCGGAACAAGGGCGGCCACGATCCCGGAGAATCACTTTGCAGCGATCCAGCCACTTCTACGCTCGATTAACCACCCCTTCACCCGCCCAGTTTTAATTCCTGCCGATGGACCTTCTCAAGGATGTCTTGCGACAGGGAAAACGCGGTTCGATGAACGCGTCCTTTGGGGATCCGTGCGTTCGGAGACGGTGGCGATTGAGATAACGTTCAAAGCCTTCGATAATCAACAACGAAAACACGAAGAAACAAAATTCCGCGCCTCTCGTCTCTTCGTTTCGCCGTCCGAATTAATTGTTCGAGGAGCGAGACACGGTCGTTCTCGTAGTTCCGCGATTACGAATAATAACACTTTCGTGGGAGCGTCGAGCGATATCTCGCAACTGGAAGAGAAACCGAATAAACCGAGATATACATCGTGCGGTCTAACCAGGGAAAATGTTAAACAAACTTGAAAATGTTCCTTTGCGAGAGGAAAATCCGCCGGAGATACAGGTTCCCCGTATGTTTTACCCGGCGAGAGATTACGCGCAAAGGAACACGCTCGAGGGGCAGCAAATATTGCCGCATTTCAGCGAGACTTTCGCGGACCCCGTCCTCCCTGTCACGTTTCACGTGACGCCGATTTCCTGGGAGCCGGGGCGAAGAGGATCGAGCGTGCTCGCAATCGTCGTTCCTCGATGATTGCCGCGATCATCCGTCCGAGGTCTGACGCAGGTGTCGCGGGATTCGCACGTTCCAACCGGATATGGGTTGGCATTATCCCGCTGGAAGAGGAACGAGCTCGGTATCGTCGTCGTTGCCCCCGGTCTATCGCTCGCTTTTTCCAGCCATTCCAGAGAGGACGGTACTCCGCGAAGATGCTGGGAAATGGCCACGATAATTCCCGCCAGTTTCCTTCGCAAAAAACTTTTTATTAGCGCGACCCTGGTGCCATCAACGGTTGCCACCCAGTTTTCCCGGAGAGCGAGCGATGCACGCGCAATTTTCTACCGGAAAAACCTTTTAATTAACCCGCTAAAGGTGTGACTTACGCAGGCGCAACGATGTTTTCTCGTTCGTTAATCCGCCGCGGGGTTTTTACCCGAAAGGTATAGAACAAAATGGGATAGCCGTAATCGCGTTAAATCCGTTGTAAGAACTATTTCTTCGGGCAGCTTAAGCAGAAATGAAAATTGTTTAATCGCCCTCCTGAACTCGGATAATTGAATTCGCGACACCCCAGTTTTACTCCCGGCCTCCTAAATGCGCGCCTGGAAGCTGCAACGCGATAATTAATATCGTCTCGAATTAATCTGCACCGACTACCACCCCCGCCGGTTGTACGTGGAAAGCTCTGCTACATTTAGCTGTTCGCATTTTTCGTAAAAGCTGATTGTTCGGGAACACCGTGTTCCCTTTAGAGGTGTTCGTAGCATGGTCGAGAAGACCGTTAAGCGAACATCGTCCAGCACGTTTGGCCGTCAAATGTGCCCGTAACGAAAACGGGCTGCAATACTTGCAAGGATTGGGCCTCTTTATTCATGAACCAGGGCCTGTTGTCACTGGGGATTTACCTGCCGAAGGGTCCTGAATGTTGTCAAACTTTCGTCCACCCTGACGTACGTTGTCGCCCCACTGCCACGAGAAAATGCGCTAAGGGCGAGTAAAGATGGAGGACATGAATTCACCGTGGAGGTGTCTCTTCTATATAATTTGTAGATTTAGAATTTGTCTTGAAACCACCGAGGACGTGTCGACTACTAAATTAATTATAACTGTACCGAATAAAGCGTCGATAAGGATTCTCGCTGGTTGCGCCATCATAGTAAGGAATCGTCCTTTGAATAGTCAGTAATCGAGTATACAGTCCACTTAAAATAAATCAGTTTCTTTCCTATTCCACCGTTCGACAACCCGAAAATTGTGAAAAATTGGGGAAAAATTTTTAGGTCCCCGATTCTTTTATAAAGTTTCCTACAAGCTACTAGACGCGTGGGCAGAGTGTATGGCAATTTCCAGGTCGATCGGAATGGAATTACGAAAAATGTGCAAATCCGGGAAACCCGCCAACCCTAAACTGATATTTTCTGAGAGGGACAGATATCAGTGGAAAAACTTAGTTTCCCAGATTCTTTTCTAAGTCTGGCTACAAGTAACTGGACGCATAGTAAATGTGTATTTCAATTCCCGGGTCCATTTGAAGGCGCGTACAAACCAATCCACGCGAATCCCTATGCCCGACGTTCGTCCTAGACCGTCGGAAATAATATAAATTTTGGAACCGGATCTTCTTCTGGATCGTAAGAACGGCCGCGCGGAAATTCAACGAGAAACATCCGATTCGCCCAGTAAATATAGTGAAAATATTTTGTCTGTGTCGCGGAGCGAAACGCGAGTACAGGCGTCTCCTCGAGCATGCTCGACAGAAACCGAGCACGAAGACAATTTCGCGCGATATCACGAGCCTTCGAGCGGGACCGCACGGTGAGGCTGTTCGTCATCTCGAAACCTGTGTTGCGGGGACCGTCTTCTTCTTCTTCTTCTCCGGGAAACACGTGCCGAGGTCGCGAGAGTGTGTCGTCGGAGAGATAGTCGTCGAGAAACTCGGGCCGAGGCGGGCCGACACACGTCCCGCGCGATAATGCTGAGAAAAATTTCGATTGTTGCGAAAAATGAATACAAGAACAGAGCAATTTGTCCCGTCGCGCGGTCGCGACCGGACATTTCTCAACGGCCCGTTCCCAATTTTCCGTTGACTGGAGGTGCTCGCTCAGAATTTATATCGGAACCTCTCGACGCGGCGCGCGAAACAGTTTTTAAATGTTCCTCGAAACATTCGTCATTTCTTGTCAATCTTTGTCTACTTTCGAAGCGGAATCGAAGCGAAATGGCGCACGGTATACCCAGGTGTTATAAATTCGTGAAAACGACGTTCGAAATAGGTAGCTGCATTCTTTCCGGAGTTTCTAAGAAGATAAATGGTTCTGCTTCCGATCGGAGAGATGTACGGTAATAAGTGGACTCCGGATTTTATGCATTTATGACAAGAATAAATAGTCGCAAAACGCATAGTTGATATATTATTATCAACATGTTACAATTATTAACGGCTAAATCGATATTCAAAGTTTAAGGAGAATCTTCTCTGGTATCCAGCCGAGGACCGGCGACGCCAAAATAACATATTGTTGCTCGTTTTGTGCTCGTTTATTTAATAAGAAACACAATTTGGATAAATGTGATCGAATTCGCTGTCCAATCTGTTCGACAGGCAAACTTCGACTGCTCTCGATTGTCTGTTGGTACAACAGTTCCGTAACAACCCTTATCTTCTATTATTTTCTTAAGGGTTGTTCACTATGAAGTAATTCTTCATTACGACGATTCCATATGGACAACCGCCGTAACAATATGAATATTTAATAAAGAACAAAAAGCATTATAACCTACATCAATGTCAAACGCAATCGACCGACTACGCATTACGCATAAATTATTGCTTTGGGGAAGTAGAATAAGTTCCTACCAAAAGACTCGAAGATTTTAACAATTTGCGAGTGATACCGTGTCGATTCGTTTCGATACACTTTAACAGACGATAAATGAATAATCCTGAGGAGGTTAAGGGTAGCGATCGTCGATGGAAGATTCCGTGGGAGTCTCTGCATCTGTTGGAAGAAGAGCGAAGCCGGCACCGGCGTATTTCATTAAATCTGCTGTCGGTGGAGAGAGAGAGAGAGAGATCGAAGGTACATGTTATGACAAATCCGCGGCAGTAGCCAGGAGAAGTTTTATCGGAACAAAGGTCAGGACAAATTGCATTCCCAGAAGAAATACCCATCGTTCGTCCAGCGGGACACGGTAGAGGCGGCTTTTAAGCATTGTTCCCGAATAAATTGGCCGATATCACGGGGCGCGGTTCGCCTCCTCGATATTCCACCGTCTCCCGACAACGTCGCCGACCCCGGAGCATCGGGAAACCGTCCCGGGGATAATACTTTAAACGCTTCTCTCCGGTTCGAACGGTTCGAGACGTCAGAAACTTCCGGCAGAGAATTAATCCTCCGTTTCCGCGGGATATTCCGGGAATGAAGCCGAGCAAAGTTTCGCCGGTAGACTGACGTTCGCCGTATATATCTCTCTCCTCCATCTTCGCCACACCTCCGACCACCTTTCCATTCTTCCTCGTTTCTTTCGCTGGGCTCGAGCGAACAGCGGCGGTTGCAGGAAAAAGAGAGAACGAGAGAGAGAGAGAGAGAGAGTTTTTATCGATGGAAAAACCGCACGTCGCGTTCTCCTTTCTCTTTCTCTCTCTCTCTCTCTCTTTCTCCCTTTTCCTCTTTTCAGCCGTGGATTCGAATCCGCCGCGCTGTATCGGCGGACCGTGTGCTGGCAACGAGGAAGATTGATGGGGAAAGTGTGGCTGCGGCTCGTTGGAAAAAATATCGTTTCTCCGCCGTGAAACTTCTCTTTCGAAGAAATAGAAGAAACTGCATTGTATCTTCTAAGCGTGGATCCCCGTACTATACGTACACACGGAGAAATGAATTTCCTTTCGTTACACTTTTCATATCCCTTCTTTCATTATTCGCCGGAATACCAGCCGCCGCCGCGTTTCAGCCTCAAACGGAAACCGTTCCGCGTTTTCTCGTACACGATGTTAGCTTTACCGCTCCCCCCGAGGCACAATCTTCCCCCGTTTGTAATAAGAGAATTAATAATTTTAACTCTTTAAAGCTTTCAAAAGCGAAATTCCCGGCTCTCGACTTCCGCATGGAAGCCGCGTTCCCGGCGAAAAAACACACTTCTCGGCTTCTTCGGGTCATCTAAATATTCTCGGTGTAGAAGGAAATGTTCGCGTTTCCTGCCCTGCTTGCCTCGATTCGTAATATTAACGCATAGATTCACGGGACGCGTCGAAATCATTTCTACTAGTTATTATTATTACAAATTGGCTATAAATTTGGATAGAAACATTCATTGTTTATTTATTCGAGAAGATATTATAATCAAGCTTGCAGAGTCGAAATAAATCGAATAGTCGACAAATTTTTTAATGGATCCCTCAACGTCGACAGCAATTTTTATTGCGAATCAACAAGGCCTCCTAAACAACGTTATCTAATAATTTCGTTACAAATTACAATGTAAAAGCAGTTTTTTAAGCCTGATTTTTTTACGGGACAATTATTGAAAGGCCTATTAATAATCGTTAAGTGCTCTGTTCGTGAATAGTTGTTTTTCAAGCTGACCCAGCTGAAATGGGATTCGGTTTCAGTTTGTGGCAGCTGTACCTCCTACGCTCACCGACAGAGGGACGGTAAAGCGAGACTTTCCCGCTAGTACCTGATTCAATTTTGATTCATAGTTCTACTGACGAGTCCTCTAGCGGACCCAGGACGAGAGGCTCCCTCTTTCCTTTTCTCCTTCGACCCATCGCCATTTCAGAGCCGCCAAAGTTTGGTTCAAAGCGTAAACTACGGTCTCGATTGAACAAGAAATGTTTGATAATCGAATCGTAGTCTTTCGCTTACTTTCCACACCAAACTGAAAATTCGCAACCACTCTCTCGCGATAGGTTTAAATGTTAAGACAGGAGATGGTTTGAAATTTCACTGAGAATGCTTTTTCTGGACATGCTATGTCGCACGGTCGATTTAATTAGGTTCAAGTGCATTTTTGACCCCGTTATCGGTCCGTGTCCTTTCTCGCGAGCGGGTTCCGCCTAATCGAACCGGAAATCGGCGGCCTGCGAGTCTGGCGTTGAATACTGCACGGTGATCCCCGTCCTCTTGGAATGCTTCGCTCGTGTGCCTGTCGATGCCGTGGAAGTCTGGGTGAATTTGGTCGTGGGGGCCGTATTTGTGATTCCGTGGCCGCCCCGGTTTTCCTCGGGAAAAGGGGAACGGTGCCCGGGTAGAATGGTTCGGACGCGAATGCGGATGGAGAGCGAATCGATAAAGAGAGTAAACCGACGTGGAAAGCGGCCCTTACGAATTCCATCGGCGAGTGTCTCTTTTACGGCTACTTAAGACGCCGTGGGAGAGACGACAACGACGACGACGAGGACGATGGTCCGGCAGAGAGGGTCGTCGTCGCCGTGAAAGAGAGAGAGAAAGAGCAGAGAGGAAGACGAGGGTCGATCGGAAAAAAGAAACGAGGAAAAGGGTGACGAGGCGAAGCCAGAAGAGAATCGAGGCAATCTTGGGTCGGGGCACGCGCGTAAAATATCGGCGCACGGGGAAATTACTCCCCGACGTGAGATTTCGCCCCCTGGCTGCGGAAATACGTTACGGCGTGATTAGTATATTAAAACTAACGGGGCTGGTACCGGGCGATTTATTTCGGCCGCGCTCGAGCCTTCGTTATCGGTCGATGGTGGGCACAAAGTAATGTCGCGTTAAATGCCACCGCCTCGGCTGTGAAACCTTGCGCAATATCGTGTATAGAAGCGAGTCGGCAATTGTATTTAACGCGTATTTGTATTACAAGTGAAGGGACTGAAATAATTTCGCGATTATACCGAAACATTTAAAAATCGACAACTCGAAAACCATCGGACGCTGAAAAAGATGCTGTGAATAAAATTTACCGGTTTAAGTAAGGAACAAAAAGGTGAGGGTGAAATTTGAATGAAATCACGGACAATGCCGAGATAGCGATTTTTCTCCGGACAATGTTTCTGGCTGGAATCTTCCAGCGACGCGCTTGTATCGCGCGAAGTAAGCAAGAATTACGGTGGAAATTTGTCATCGGAGGAGGAACACGAACATTTTCCAGCAGCCAATATAAATCGCGTAGGGTCGCGGAAAGTCGCGGCGTAAAAATTCCGCGCGAATAATTACCGCACCGCGATTAAAGCATGAGAACCGCGACGGGCACCGTCCCTCGGGCAATAAAATCTCTTGATTCCAGGCGAGCCACGGGCCGGCAGTTCTCACCTTATTACTTACGCGCAATAAGCCGCGTCGCGAGCGTCCGTCGCGGAATAAACGACTCGACAAAGGCGCCTTATAAGCAGCCGAGACCGATGCGCGCACTCTTTTATCCTGCTCAAGTGCGGTTGGTAATCCTCGGCGTTTCACGACCGCTGCGTCTCTCTCTTTCTCTCTCTCTCTCTCCCTCTCTCTTGGCCTCTCTCAGAAATATTTATATGCATCTTAAGCTGCGCGAGCGGCACGCGCGGGGGTAGGCGACCGTCGAAAAAGATTATTATTAACGCAGCCCGGCGGCGTGGACGAAGCCGATAAGGGTCTTACGTTGGAGACCCTTCTCCCAGCTACGCAACAGGGGTTGGGACCCCGCGGAAAGGGCGCCGAGAGACAGAGAGGAACGTATATAATCGAGTTCTCGATAAGCCTCGCGCCGCGTCCCTGACGGCTATGGTGACAGCTCGCGGTGCTCGAATAACGGGATGCTTCGACCCCTGCATGCTTGGGGATGCCTAGAATGGTGACAGAAAAACGGGGATTCGCCGGAGATACCCTGGAACCGAGGATCCGAACGGATAGCCCTTGGGCCACAATGTTCTTACGGCGGAGAAAATTTTATCTGAAACTTCGCTCTTCGATACGTTCCTTCGATTCATTGGGGTGGCTCCGTTGCTGCCATTTTAGAGGCTTCGTTTCGTTCATAATTTATTTCCTAATAGGAGTAACGATAATACTATTTCATATAAGAAAATGTTTTCAAATCGCTGTCGTATAATATTAAATGAGAATTGTGGTAAAGTTTGACAACTGCAATGGAATAATAATTATTCAAAGATCAATATCCATGTAGATACGCATATTAGATTCGATAAGGACATGCATATAATATTGTTGCGCGTTTTCTGCCCCTCGTTCGACGAACGACGCGGCATCTCGTTTATTTACAATTATATCTATACAATTAGTGACTTTTTACAATCAGAATACAATTCGGATAAATCTATCAATTTGCCGTCCAGTCTGCTCGACAGCCAATCTTCGACTCTCTCGATTGTCTGTCCGTCCAACAGTTCCGTGACAACCACCTTCTTCTATTATTTTCTTAAGGGTTGTTCACCATGAAGTAATTCTTCATTATGGCAACTCCATATAAACAACCGTCGTAACAATATGAATATCAATTTTGCTTTATTTCCTTTTCTTTTCTAATCATTATGACGACGAAGATAATTATAATTATAAGTGGACAATTTCCTCTGAGCTGTATATATTGTACGGTTTTTAATTTATAAAACTAAACTACCAAACAATTGAATTAAATTAAGCGGCAGGATATTTTGTGCGACTATTTCTGAACAGCACACGATCAGGTTAACGTACCCTCTTCCTCAGAAAATGGTTCTCATGCCGCGTTTTTCCGTCGCTTTGGGAAGATGCCGGCGCACGAATTGGTTCCCGAAGAACGCAGAAGATGAATTAACCCGCGTCCGCCACTTGGGTATAGTTGAACGCGGGCGAAAGACACATCCTAGCCGCTATCGTGTGCTAACTGTCAGCTCTGTTCAGCGCGTTGGTATTCAAGCCTCGGAGGCTTAGCACTGTTCTGTCCAAGCTTTACTCGCGAGTAAATTGGGCTTCCCAGCTCTGTCTCTGCGTTGTCAGGGAAACCGAGACGCCGAGCATCGTGACATCTAAGAATCCGAGCTCTCTGTCGCTTGCTACCGTCGCGGTCCTTGTTGATAAGGATGAGCCGCGAGGACGCGGAGACCGAGATTGTTGTTAGCTGTAGCAACTGGTAATTTGCGATTCTGAGCAGGTTAATTCAACGCACGCTTTTCCCTCTGTTTCAGGTATGTGATTTTGGCTAGACGACTTCTTGGCCGGTGCAGGATTCGGTACGTTAAAAATATTCTATCGCGAGCTCGCGAAGGTGGCCGACACGTGAAAGACGCAGCTTTTAACCCCGAAAATGGAAACGTCTCCGGCGTTTCGGGCAGAAATTCCGAGGGAATTCTGACTGTGCGAGGGGCTAAAAGAATTTTTTGTCTCCCCGCCCACAAGATATTGCAACCCGTCGCAATAAACGTTCCGGTGAAAAATTAGTCTAATGGCGCGCGACGTGTTCCTTGGGCAGGGACGCGACGGACACTCGTTATGCCGGCAGCTTTCACGGAGTCCTCTGTTTTAATGTCCGGCGTCGATCTTCCCCCCATCGAGCTGCCCGTGAAACACCGGGGACCATGGTGTCCGCTCGCGGGACCGTAAACCTGAAATATTTATTTCGAATGTGGCTTGTAAAGTACACGGGTCCACGCCATTACAAGTCATTTTCATGGGGCCCCCATGATCAAACGGCTTTGATATTTATGTTCTATGCGGTTATATTCGTGTGCCCTGACCACTCGCAAATGGTCCCCGGACTCCGGCTACCTTTGACCGAACCTCCGGTTCGACAACCGTACACGCGCGGACCTATTTTCCAAAGATTTCGGCGTGATAATCGATTACCGACACGTTTCCCGCACACGGAGAGACTGTTAGCATCTTTACGACCGGGCACAGGCAACCGATTTATCTCGCGGAGCTGATCTCTCGGAACATTCCTGATCGAAATCGTGTTCGAGGACCTACAAGCATAACAATTTGTACCTTCCCGGAGAAAGGGAGTTTACGTTCGACACGCTCTTTTCTCGCTGACCTTTCGCCGCCGATTTTACTCGGTACGCGCTGTTTCCTCGCCGATTTAACCGATTAACATTTGGTTTTGTAAGAAATAATACTAATAATTTTATTTGAACCTTACTTTGTCCGCAATGGCCTTATCGTTTCGCCGAACGACCTTCTGTCGCCTCGGTGATTTGCTAACGTTCGTTCGTTTCCTAACGATTTGCTATTAAAAGAATTCTCTGCTGCTGGAAATAAACGAATGACAAAACACGTATTCGGTCGATGCCAATTTTCTTTTGAAAGACTAAGAGAATCGGTCCGTTCGTTCGTCGGCAAAATGTACTCGATTATAGGGAAACTAGAAAGGAATTGTCTCGTATCAAAGATAGCACTCTCGCAGGCGATTCTTAAAGTTTCAACCGACGAACGAAACCAAAATTTTTACCGACGCTGTTTGTCTCCTCAAGAGGAAAAAATTGATCCGAGAAAAATGTTCGATATATGTAAATATGAAACCGGAATTTGCCCATAAATGGATTCAAGCCGTGTTATTGACGTCATTTTCTTACCTTGACATCTGATACAGATTTTCAACTCACAAACATACAAGCTTCATACATCAGCATAATTTTTAACAGCGTTGAACATGTCGAATTTTGTGCCTGCAAACTACGATTTTCGGACAGCATTGATTTTCTTTCACCGTTTAAAGACAACTGCTACGGAATCGCATCGAATGCTTGTCGAAGCTTACGGTGAGCATGCTCTAGTTAAATCACGGTGCTTCGAGTGGTTTAAAAGATTAAAAAACGGCGAGTTTCACGTGAAAAACGAAGAACGTGAAAGACTACCGTAAAAATTTCAGGACAGTGAATTGCAAGCATCGTTGGACGAGGACGTCTCCACACGTTTGAAAGCCATGGGAAAGATCCAAAAGATAGGAAAATGGGATTAAAAGGCAACGCAAAGTGATTTTGCTTCGTGATAATGCACGATCGCACGCAGCAAAACCGGTCAAGGAAACGATCGTTTAGTTGAGAAATACTTTCGCATGCAGCTTACTCACCAGACTTGGCTCCATCCGATCATTACTTATTTGCATCGATGAGACACGCACTTGCCAAGCAGTGCTTCGCATCTTACGAAAATGGCTTGCCTTAAAACAGGTACACTTTTTGGCCTGGCATCCACAAATTGTCAAAGAGAGGGGACAATATACAGGGTGAGTCACCAAACGTTTGCACCTCAAATATCTTTGTTGTTTCTAATGATACGTAAAATATCTCTTGACCAATATTTCTGTCCTTGACCTTGAATGACCTTGCAATAATATAGTCACTGAATTCCAGTTCCATTTTAAAAAGTCAAGGTGTCCTTACCAACTCAAATGCAACTTTGTCCTTACCATATTTTACGCATCTTTAGAAACAACAAAGATATTTGAGGTGCAAACGTTTGGTGACTCACCCTGTATAGCTACTTTGAATGTGTATTTTCTATACAAAAATTCCGGCTTCATATTTACATACCTGATGGAACTCTCGTGCTATCATTCGCCGGTGGATGACGGTGCGCAGCCGAATAATCGAGTTCCGTGTAATCATTAGCATTTAAAGGTGTCGGCATTCGAGGCTCGCGAGTCCGGCGGTTTAAAGCAGCCGCGTAACGATGTCCGCGTTTCGACGAACGTCGAGACAGAGAACGGAGTTAGAGAATCGGCCGTATGCGGTTGCTAGAGAGAGCCTCTTTGTCAACTGGTTTATCCCGGTACCGTGGCGGCGTGTTACTTATGCGCATGCACCTTATTGTGTGTAAGTAACAAGGTGAGAACGAGCCTAACGTCGCGGACGAGCGCGGTCGCTAGAGAAGCATCACGCGAACATTTATTATCGACTAAGTATCGCAACGGCGCGGAGGAACGCGCGCGTACCGCCGGATAAATCTGAACTTTATTCCATTTGTACGTAACTTTCGCACTCGCAAATCCCTCTCTCCCGGGCCGCAATCTCGCCTCGTCGTTAGCTCCGCGTCGTCGTTTAGAACGCGACGGCCCGATCGGGGGACACCACGGCCCCGGCGCGAATCGCCGCGTAATCGCGGGAAATTTATGGTTCGCGCCTCTTTCAGAGGGGTCGGAAAACTAAAAGGACGATTCGCAATCGACGACGAGATCGCGCGCATCACGCCACGTCGTCGGAGAAAGTCCCTGCAAGAAGTTAATCCCGATGCAAATACCCGCGCCGCCTCGGTTCGGAACAATATCCGAGAGGCGGCGGAACGGTCGAGCGGAAATGTTAAATTATCGCGAGGTCGGCGTTCGTAAAAAAATAATAGCAATAATAATCACCGTCCAAACTCCACCCCCGTTGCTCCGCTCCTTTTTTCATGTCCGCTTTCCTCCGTCTCGCGCTAATTATTCCCCGCCACCGCGCTTCACCTCGCCACGCCAGCCGCGTTGTTTTCGGTATATATAAATGTACATTTTTACGAGCACATTAAATATGATTATGCCGGTTTTTCTCCTTGCAAATACCGCCTGCAAGCACCGTTCTTCTCCCCTTTGCAAAGTCGTTCTCTAGTTTTTTCTGATACGCTGACGAATTAAAAGTAATTCGTCTTGGGAAAGATTAATGGCCGGTCCCTGCTCGACGGAATTGTTTTTAAAATTCGAGTTAGCTTGATTTTTAAACGGAAGATCTTCGGTTGATATTTCAATCTTTGCTTTGTACTTGAACCGATGGCTACGCCCCGGTGTGTCGTGCCTCGCTCGAAGCGTGTAATACATTGAATAAATTTAATGGCGCAGCAATTTCCTGCAAGCTGTTGTACATACATTAATTGTCATAATAGCTGTTCTACCCACTAGTACCTAAGGCTTGGAACACTGGAGCGGTGTAGACGATTATTCCGATTATGAACACACCTTAGATGTTATAAACCAAGGGGACAATTATTTATTCCTTTGCAGGTATCGATTTATTTAAATAATTTCATTGGAAAAGCTTCGAACACGTATCAATCGGATTTGATAAAACCTCTGGCGATAAAAGTTGAACAGTTGTAGCGAGTTTTTGAGATTTTGCAAGTATACTTTATTGTAATTTATAAAGATACAATTTTTAGGTTTTTCCTTACTTCGGAAAAAAAACGAGCAAACAACCCAAGCGACCACTAATCTATAAAAGCACACTAAAATAATTTATTTATCCACTGTAGATAAATGAAAGTCAATAACGCCATAATCGAGACTCTATAGAATCCCGATCGCGTAACTAGGGCATCGTATCGGAATAAATTGTCCATAATTAGGGCTTCGTAATAATAAATACCCGATCTCGTTTTTAGGGTTCCGTAATGGATGCGAAAAATTCTTTATTCGTTCGGAATTTCATAAATGTTGCTAGATTTCGTAAACAGCGTTGTTTGGCGATTGCAAATTGATCAGAGCTTCGAGTTTCACGTAATTTGTTAGCAAGGAAAGGCTAGCTACTTGATATAGTTAACACGTTAACTGTCCAACAGACGGCCTCAAAAATTCCATAAAATCAAATAAATTTATTCAATGAAGCAGCGATTGAAAACATTAAATGTATGGCATACAGTTATCCTTCAACATTCTTATATTCTTCAGATATCAACTAAACTCAATGCAACGAATGTATTAACGTACGAATTTATTTCGCAACATGGACAAATAATTCTGTCACCCATATATAGGTGACGTGGCAGTCAAAGTGTCTTCAAAGATTAAGAGTGGACTGTATTTCTGATGATAGCTGACCGGATGTTGAGAGTTAGACTATACTTTATTTAATTCGAGTGTAGAAATCCTATCTGATATATACAAGAGTGACCCCTTTCTGATGGCGAATGCTGTAGCAATCTCGTAGGAATCACTCGCAAGAATTCTCGAGTAGGAAAATCTCGACTTCGCCGCTCCGTCTTACTATTTATTCGCTACGTTGGGACGTTTATAAAAATTGTACAAACATTTGATTCGATAGTGGAAAAATGGAGGGGTTAGCGAAACCGTTGACCAGAGCTCGTGGAGTGGGAGCAAGGGTTGTTGACAAAAATGGAAAATTTCGCTTTTCCGAACGCTCGTCCGAGATGCCTCGCCAAATTAGAATTAGGGCCCAAAACTCCGCGCTTTGTGATAATAAAACAGAACCTTCCGCTGGCAACGGTTCATCGGTACATCTGGCTCTTTATGGGTCAATATAATAATAAACGAAATTCGCTGCCAGCAACGGTTCATCGGACCTTATTGTTTCTAAAAAGATTTCGCTACGCGACATCGCTTATCCTAATCGGAGAAGAGCGTAACAAAATCTGAAAATGGAGGATGCGCCGAATACCGCTTGGCTCGTGCAATGATTGTTAATGCATACCTCTGGTGGTGCTGTGGACATCGGTAAGCCTCGCTCGATGACACGGTAGCGCTTGGCCACGAGATGGTAGATAATAATCGCAGTTAAGCTTATTAGGGAGAACGCATATTGAAATGCAGAGCCGTTGGTCGGCGGGTTCGTCACCGCGCAGCGTTTTCTCGAGGACGAACGAAGGTTTAATTTCAATACCTCGGAGCATCGTTAAGAGCGCCTAGTGGTTGATTACTTTATCCACCTGCCTTTTCTTCTTCCGGCGCGGTGTGGTGCGAGGCCGTCCGTAACTGGCCGATGGATTTTTACGAGCGGCGAGCGTATTCCCATACGGGCGTCGGCCTCTTCGTCTTATTCCGCTCCGCGTTCCCTCCGGTCCGTCCGGATTCCTAGCAGAGTGCTCCGGCAGAGGCGACGAAGACGGGTCCACGGTTTACTTAAGGCTCTCCCTATCGAGACGAGTGTTTCTCGGATTAACGTAGACTTTTGTCGTCTTAATTAGCTTACGGGACACGCGGTGGATACTGGTGGCGCTCATACTGGCCGGTGGTATAAAAGAGCACGACGACGAGTCCGCCGTCTCGAGGTCATCTTCTCGGTAATCTGCGTGCACTCCTAATGAGCCCGGCTATAGGAAAACAGCGCTTATGTTAAACTCGGCTCTGGCACGCCGCATACCCTCCCTTTTCTTCTTCTTCTTCTTCTTCTCCTTCTCGTTCCTCTTTTTCTTCTGGTCCCCGGGCCTGGTGCTGTGGCCGATTCCCCTCCGCCTTTCCGTCCCTCGCCGTTCCTCTTCTTCGACCCGTTTCTCTTCTCTTTCTGTTTCTTTTCCCGACGACCGTAGAGGTAATCGATTTCAATCGAAGAAACGCGGTTATAGAAAAGGATTCGGCGAGTTAATTCATGCCGGAGCACAGCAGCGCGTTCCACCGTGCGCGATAAATCGGCCAAACGAAACGCGCGACATCTGGACAACCTTGGACCCCCGGACCCAACCGCGAAAGTATTAACCAGCGGGCCGGCTTAATGGATAGATAGCGCGGCCGTTTAATTAATATCACCGCGTTCTGGAATCCGACGTGCCTGTAAAATGCGACCTCAACCTTCCTTTGATCTCGTGCTCTACCGCCGGATAGCCTCGCCTAGCTCGCTCCACCGCGAGATAACGCGCTAATCGATCGCTTAGCTTGCTTAGCCGTCTTTATCCAGTTTTTAATAACCGGTTGCCTGTCACCGGCCACCAACGACAGCGAAGAAATCGTTGGTTCGAAAAGCACTCGAAGCCATTCGAAAGTAACGAATTATGTTCACGATCTTCGTCCTTTAAGTCGTTTCTATGATTGGATCTCTTGAACCTAACGCTGATTAATGTTTCTCGGTCTGCGTATCTTGTATGCTTTCAGCGAAATTGAGTAAGATAACGATTCCGACGGATCCCGTGCCGAACCACTTTTCGCTCGGTTTCTCATCGAGCTTAGCGATGTTTTAATTAAAGATCGATAAGTTACCGTAAGCTGTTTCAATTTTATGCGACTGATGCTGTATAATATCGCGATTGTCATTGCATAAATCTAGACTTTCTAAAATTTTGCTCAACTTCCTTGAAATTTTAGAGGATAAACAATATCGAACGAAAGCGCCAATTTTCCTTCTCTGATGCTTGGGGTAAACTCTACGTTCCAGAACTCCGCTTCGATCGATAGTATCGGCAGTTGTCGGTACAACGAAAGAAACAACACGGTTCAGAAGATTGTTTTTAAGATCGGTAGCAGGATTCGTAGGTTCGGATGAAACTACTGTTACCGAGTCGAACTATTTAGTCAGGCGGACTCAATTTTGAAACTTTCGTCGGCAGTCAATACGAAGTCTAGACGTCGCTGAAGGGTTAAAGCGGTTCAGTGGTTTATAGTCGGCAGTGTGTACCCGGGTTGGCGTGAGCGGGCTTTTATTTCGTGTTGTCGTTGCTCGCAATAATAGTACAACATCGGTGCGGCCGGATCTCATTTCGCGCGTCGCTTTCGCACCCCGTCGCGGCTCCGTTAACCGAAGTTAGACCCTGAACAATCGAAACTAAGAGGGTGCAGGGAGTGTGGTTCGGAGAGGGCGCGCGGCCTTTGGGGCTGCTCGGCGTGTGCAGCGGACGGAGGCGACGAGGAGAGACTATATCGTCGGTCATAAATAACGAAAGTAGCAACGGCAGCCCTCTCCCTCTCGTTGCTCTCTACGCCAACTGGTTTCCCAACCCTTCGTCCGGTAGCGCCGCCATCTCCACCGGTGGCGGCACCGTGGAAACGGGTGAAAAACGGCCGTCGGCCGACGGGGTTGGACCTGGAACCGTAGGCCGTTCGCCGGAAATGCCCGCGAACGAAACATCGCGAACATGGGATCCCGAGTGCCACCGGCAGCGTCGCTTCCGGCTCCGATGGTGCTCGCGTGACCGATTTTCTCGACTTCTTTCGCCTCCGTTCCACGGAATCATCCATGGGCTTCGGAAGGCTCGGAGACCCATCCCCAACGGCGACTCAACGTAATTGATCGCGCGATTCGCTCGCCGATCCGCCAGGAATCCGATCGTATCGCGTACAAGTCGCAAGAATGCTCGCGTTTTGAAGCCCCGGTGTCCCGACCCTCCCACGACCAATCCTCCCCGACTCGCCGTCCTTTGCCGCTGCCGTTCCCCGAGCGAACTTTAACGTAATTAATTATGACCAGCCCGAAACCGGGGTCCTGGAAATATAAATTACGCAATTTAAGGCGCGAGCCGGTGAATTTACGCGGCAGCGCTTCTTCCGCCCACGCCTTGCCCTCGGTCTTCCGGAATTTCCGAGCCCAGGGTGGATCTGGAATCCCTTGTCTGCGAGTTTTCTATCCCTCTCTCGGTCTCTCTCTCTCTCTCTCTCTCTCTCTCTCTCTCTCTTTCTCTTCTTCTCGTTCCCGTAGAATTTGTCGAAGCTCGAGATTCGGAGTCGGAATCATTCAGATTTTTTTATCTCGCCACGGACACCAATCAGACGTCCCATTCATCGGAGAATATTTCTTCGGTCCGATAAATCGCGGGATTAATTTTCTCGTTACGGCTGGCCGGTCGAAATCGAATTTCACAATTAGCCCCCTTTTACGAATCGAAACGAGGCAATCTTCTCTCCCGCGCGAATAAGGAACGGCTGAATTTCTAGAGCGCGACCAACACGCCCGGTATAAAAGTTAATTAGCGTCGGACACGGGGGCGGCGCGGCGGTGCTATCTTCGAACAGTAGGGGACGCATACCAATCGCACCTTCTTACGAGCGAATTTCTCCGTTGGCTTGTTTCCGCGTCGGGTCTCCTCTCGGCTTGCCTTCCTCACTCTTTCTCTCTCTCTCTCTCTCTCTCTCTCTCTCTCTCCTCTCTCTCTCTTCTTTTTCTTTTCTTTTTTTCTTCGGCGCGGCTGTTCTCTCCGCGTAAAAAGCACCGGCCGATCGTATAGCAGGTTAATTTCACGTGGACCCTTCTCGCGTGACGTTTCGCGCTAATGGATTTTCACCTCTTCACCCCTGCCACTCGCACCGACCGACTCATCCGGCGTTAATTACACGGAGAATGGCTACGAAACGCTCGGAATGCCCGGATATACGCGATAGAATTTATGACGGCCGTACCCGATACGACTCCGGGGCCGAAAGTCTCTTCCAACGGATCCTTCCCTCGGTCGCGGATCACGGCGCGGTGATTTCTGAAAAATCGACGCAATTAAACGGGAACTGGCCCGGCGATCGGACCCGCCGACAATTAGCGACGGTGAACCCGCACCCCCGGCCTCGGACCTCACCCCGCTCGTCTATCTCCGCTGTCCATTGCGTTCGCTTTAATCGTCTGCGGTAAATTCACGCTTGTTACGAGCTTCCTGATCGGTCAGTCTCTTTCTTTAGCAACGTTGTCGCCGTTGTTCCACGAGTACGCACTCTTGAAAACGGACGGACTCCTCGCGGTTAATAACCACCGTCTCGGGAAACGTGTTCGAGTACGCTTCGGATATTAATAGAACAATTACCGGGCTAATTACATTCGAATAATAGTGTATGCTTTCGGAATTTCGAAGGCTTCGCTTCTCCGAGTATTAACTCGTGTCCCGAATTATGTGCTTCTTACGTTCTACCACCGTCTACCTCTTCCGCTTCTCCAGCGTTTTCGAACGATGCGCGTACTGGTTGTAATTAATTCTCTGCGATATTTCTACAAATTAAATTTTACCCTCTGCGTTCTTCTCGTACTTCGATTAACGGTTTTGTGTTGCGTCGACAGCCAGGTTTATTGGTAACGCGAAAGAGTTGTTGGTTCGTTAAATTTTGTCTATTTATCTGGTTTTGTCTGGTAAAGCCACGTAGATCTCGTATTATTTCACTATTAAGGTTTTCTTTCAAACGAAGTTCCAATTAGGACTAGGTTTCACGAGAACGCAAATAATGCAACAAACGTTTCAACGAAATTTTAATTTTTGAATACTCAACCGAAAAGAACACCACCCAATTCCATCAAGAAGTAACTTCAAAAATACGCGTTCGAAAGATGAACAAACAGCTTTTGTAAAATTTGAAAGTATTCCGTTCTGCGTGGGTTAAATGCCGGCAAGTAATGTAATATCAACGCCATCGCGGCATTGCAGTGAAAGAAATCAGCATCAATGAATCCGCAAACATTTTCAATTTCCTCTTCCAGGGAAAAAAGCTCGATCCCCAGAATTTCCATTTAAAAGTTTAAAAATTTCCATTTAAAAGCAGTGGGAGCGCAGAACGAAAAATTTGTACAATTTTTTAACAAGTTGAATGCGGTGCCATTTTGCTTAGCTTTCGCGTCACATTTTATTTACCTTTAAACGAAAATAATGCAACTGAGCATAAGCAAAAGACTCTACTGAAGAATCTATTGAAATAGTGCGAGTATTTTTTAATATTATATGAATTATTTATAACATATTAATTTGTAAATTTGATACCGTCAGTCCCCAGGGACTGACATAGGCATTCAACGTGTTAAGCTACGCTAGATTCGAGAGGCGAGCTTATTTGTCCTGGAACCTCGAACAACTCGCACGGAGGATTTTAACTCTTTCTGTTCGGGTCAATTCCACCCTGGGAGCAAAGACCTTCGCTCTTAACCCCTTGCACTTAAACGGTGGTACCGAGATGTCATTAAAAATTCAGTTGCATTCGATGCTGGAATGCAATGTAACCATCTTTGACTTCAAGTGCTTAGACTTAAGGGGC
>CM052093.1:18095110-18156674 GCA_028453745.1 Agapostemon virescens | reverse complement strand
TCTCTCTCTCTCTCTCTCTCTCTCTCTCTCTCTCTCTCTCTCTCTCTCTCTCTCTCTCTCTCTCTCCCTCCCTGTCTCTCTCTCGTTCTGTCTTTCTCTTGGAATCGTGAAACTCCTGTTAAGAGGTGGCGCATTACAAAAGCTCGACCTCTTTCTCTCTCCCCGCTCTTTCTCTATCTCGTTCGCTGTTTCTTGCGGGCGCGCGCGCGCACACGCTTGCTCTCTTTCGACGTCTCCCTTTTTCCCGGTTCTTTTTCTCTCTCTCGCTCGCCTCGGATCGAGTCGTATTGTCTCGATACGCATGCTCTCTCGTTCCCTCGTTTTTCCCCCGTTCTCATCTGGCTACACCAGCGTCCGAGTAAGATGCCAGTACGCTCTAAGCGCCCCTTTACGCGAGGATATAAATCGTCGAATCCTTAACCGGTTCGAGAAGGGATCCGGCCGTAAGAAACGACGAAATCCTTCGCTTTCTTCTTTTCGTTCTTTCGGCTGGGATACGCCAGCGTCTAGAGAAGAAGGACCGGAAGAAGGATGGCCGTTTGTTCGATGGTCCTCGAACGTGTCGCGAAATTTTGACTCGGACGTCTCTCCTGACTCCTCCGACCGGAGATACTCCTTTGAGTCTCTTCCAACGCGATGCCAAACTTCGTTTCGCTCTTTACGTAGAAGAATCGAAATGTTTCGATAACGACGACGCACGTAAACGCGTTACATCGTTGGACACATTTCATTCTTTTCAACGGCTTCCGCTTATCGCGTCTAAAATCGTAGGAGCCTGACGCTAGCAGTTTTCGAGCCTCTCGTACCTCTCCAATTTGTACAAACTCCTACTTTTCCTTGTAGAACGCACTGCATTTTAGGCTTGTACCGCGCCACTCGTGCTCCTTCGTCGTCTCGATCCGATCCACTAGAAATTCTTCTTCCAACAACGACGACCCACTCGACGTTAAACGCATTACATCATTAGACACGTGATTAGACACATTCCATTCTTCTGATTCTTCTTATCCGACATAGAATCTAAGGACCATTCAATTAGGAGCTTCTAAAACCATTCAGCTCGAATAAACTCACATTTTCCGTGTGGGACTACCGGACACTGCATTCCAGGCCCGTTCGGTATCGCCCGTGCACCTTCATCTCCACGATCTAACTCGCTGTCGACTCCTTTTGCTCAGAGATGCTTTCAGGCTGGGAGAAAAGGGTTTGCGCGAGAGGAAACAGGACGGATCTGGAAAAAGCGTTAGTCGCCCTAGCAGCGAACTGTTCTCGAGATTTTCGCTTTTCGAAGTTGTCGATCGAACTGGATGTCTTAGGTGTATAGCGCGCCCGTCGCCGAACGTAAACTTCGGGGCCACTCATTTTCTGAAAGGGTATCGAACGTCGTCTTGAACGTCTCTAGCGCATCAACAACCGTGCCAGGCAACAAAGGCTGGAAACTTGTTACATTAACATCTTGATACGAGCGTGCACTCGGTGTAAGACGCAGCTACAGGCAGCCGAGAGTCTCCGCTTGCGACGCGTCTTCGCATAAACTCGGGTCACGGTGATATCCCGCACGTTGTGTCACCGAGGGAGGCTCGAGAAGACGCGTGTCCCGCAATCTCCGGCAGTCGGTCCCCTTGTTATCAACGTCCCCCGAAAGGCATCGCCGTCTGGCATCGATATCGCAAGCGACGCACTTCGCTCAAGCCCCGGCGTTTACTCAGAGACTCACCCCGCGACTCGCTCGTGTGTGCTCCTACGTGGTTAAACGCGCGTGCTCGCGATATCCCGGGGACCCCTGTCTCGGCTCCTCTCATTCCGGGGCAACGGCACGCCAGGGCAAACAGTCTAACGCGAAATTGCTTTTTGAAAATATTGAATGGTCGACCGTTTCGCGGCGGATAGGTTGTCAAGGTTGCGCGGCGCAACCGGTTACGAGCCGACGGGATTTCGGCTCGTGCGACAAGGAGCGTAAAAAGGTAGAGCTCGATCTTGCGGGTGCACGTGCGACGCCGGGAACGATGGGAATAGCTGCCGCGATAAAGGAAGCCGGGAATTGTCCTCCGGTGATCGATATTACGTCGCGAAACTGCGCCAGCCCGGTTTCTGTGTGCCCTATCGCGGCGCGCGCGAGTCCGTGAAGGGATTCGCGCGGCAATTTGCGCGCTACTGACTACGTCGAATTCCTGCGACCCGCGAAAAATCAATCCCGACGAAATTCGAGAACGAGACACAACCCCGTTTACCTTCTCTCCCTTTCTCTCTCTCTCTCTCTCTCTCTCTGTCGCTTTTTCACCGTTTCTCTCTCCCCGTGCAGCGTCTCGGTCGCCCAGCTAGCTTGTTCGCTCGCTCTTTCCTCGACGGGCCGCTATCTCCGCGCCTGCCAGAGATTTATGGGCGTATTGTGTATCTAGTATGGAAATTTTCGACGTGAGAAAGCACCGCGACGGGAGAGCGGACCGTTAGCAGGGAAATGTGCGGTTTAGCGACACCAAGATCGCCGTCGAAGTAGGTGAATCTTCTGTGATTTATCGCTCGTCCCCGTGTACACGATGTTCGGCGGACTACTACGGCCTCTCCGGCCACCGCGCCCTTTGTAATTAATTACTTCTATGCCTGGTCGAATTAATCCCGTTAATTATTTTTCGGACGAGCGGCGGCCGACGAGTGGCGTGTCGCGTACACCGTAAATTATGCCCGGTTTCTATCAAATCGACGATACAGGAGCCCTCCACATTTCCTTGTTTCCGTAGACACGGACACCAATTATTTTAATTCTGTTAATTGTGCTACTTTGTCGTCGGTATATCAAAAGCAACGTTTCCGGGGAATAATGCCGGCTCGAGGCTGCCGTTTCGACCTAATTCGAGCTTAACTTAGAATTCGAATTGAGCAATCGGAATCCGAGCCTACGTGCGCACCGATGGTAGTCTACCTGGAATCAAAGTAATGCATTGCTGTAACGCGTTTCAGATATTCATCATTGGAAAAAGTTCAATCGAGCGAACTTTGCAAATCATTTTCTTTGCGAAACCATCGTGCTTGGTTAAGTGAATTTTCCGAATGCAGATTCATGCCGACGGCTTAGCAGCATCGGTATCAGGCTTTTAGGGTACAATACTTGGACTTAAACCTAATCCAAACATGCGTCCAATTTAGGCTGAATCTACCTAACCCTGGCTCAACGGAGAGTTGCTTCTGGTCTACGTTTAATCTAGGTCCAATCTAGACTGAATCCAAACTGGTGCCCGATGTGAAGCAAATACGTCCTGTCTACGTTTCGATTGGGGTTGCAGTCAACTGTCACGCGTGTCAGATTTTATCAATACACGCCGCGTTCAAATAATTGACGTTTCCAATCTTTTCTTCGTGGAATCATCAACGAAGAACAACGAAGCGTCTTCTTTCACAATTTGCTTGATTTCGTAATCGACGACCTTTAAAAATATTCGATATATTTATAATACAGGTATATTTATCAATTTTTATGCACATATTTAATTTTTATGCAATTTTTCAACTATTCGTTTCATATTTGTTGTTTGGAAACACCGTGTTCCCTGCAGAGGCATTCGTGGCATGGTCGAGAAGAACCGTCAGCCGAAGAATATCGTCCAGCACATTTGGCCGCCAAATGTGCCCGGAACGAAGACGGGCTGCAATACCTGCAGGTATTGAGCCTCTTTGTATAATTAGAGGCCTCTCATGCAATGAACCAGGGCCTGCTTGTTATCCGCTCGCGGCTCGCAGCGAGCCTGGGGACCTACCTGTGAAAAGGTCCTCGGCATTGCCAAACTGCCGTTCACCCTGACGCACGTTGTCGCCCCACATCCAGGAGAAAATGCGCAAAAGGCGCACCATAAGGGTGGGGGCATGATATAGGCGTCTTTTGCACATATTTTTAAGAATCAGATTTCTTGTGGAGTCCACCGAAGTCGACACGACAACAAAAGTAGTTATAACAGTAAGGAAACGTCCCTTAGATAAACGGTAGTCGAGAATACAGTCCAATAAAATAAAATAATTTTCTTTTCCTAACCCAGCGGGGGTTAAAATTCGGTATCGAGCATGACACCACCGTGGAAGCGATCCTCGAGAGCACCAGCTTTCCGGTTACAAAACATTTGTATATTCTGAGTTAACCCTTTGAGTACTGAATTATTTGAAGATTTTTATGCCCATGGGACGGATTTAATTTGTCGCTGTATGGATTAATATGTAAACGTAATACATTTTATTTGAAATATACTTATATTGGTGATATAAATATATTTTTGAAACAGCATTTTAGTTACAAAATATAAATAAATATATAAATGGAACAACTTAGAAATATTTATATAGAACAAGAACCAACTTAAAGTCTAATAATTTTGTACCGTGTGGTATTTTTCAAAACATGTCGGTAAATGCAAAGGTACCTGGCATTGTTTGCATTTCCAAGTGGTTTCTTTTCTTATTTTATATTTATACCATACGTGACACCGTTTTGTAGGGTGTTTCTTTAATTCTGTTGCCGGAATATTCTCCGGAAAATGTACCTATTTTTCACTATAAAACGATGTGGCGCACGGATATTATAATTTGGCAGGACCACTTGCGCCAATAATTCTGCAGCGATTTCTAAACAAAATGTGAAATGGGTGCCGCAAATATCAACGGCTGCTTCTTAAATTCAGATGACGAGTCATCTCAAAGTATGTACCCAAAGGGTTAAAATGGACCCCGGCGCCACATTCCAAGGATTCGAGCGCGTGGAGTTTCGTGCAACGTTCCACAGGATATCGTTGTCAGTCGGATAAAACATCTTCTCCGACAATATGGTTGCTCGGTGAATTTTCCTGGCGCAAGTACGCGCGGCAGGCGAGTTTATCGGCGGCGAGAATCGAATCAGGCTATTAGAGAGGAATGGTTGGATCGTCGACGATCGACCGTAAATGCTGAATGGGAACAGCCGTGGATGGTTACGGTCGCTTTTGTGGAACGATGATAACGGAAAGCGGGTATCGCGTTTTCTTATTGCAATTAGGAGAGATAATTTCGAGTGGCGGGGCGCGAGCTTCCTCCTGGGGCCTCCGCACGGCGGTCGTTCGGCGAGACACTAAAAGCGGTCATTCGGTGGGCGCTGGATGCACTCCTCCATTCCGGTGCATAGCGTAGGATGCGCGGGAACGGTGCAGGAGAGCAGAGCGGGAGAAGAACGCGAGTTACGACAAGATCCGAGGCGAGGGAAGCTGTTGCATCGAATCGCGCCGTAACTATCGCATTACGGCCTCTTTAATTTATTAATAAAGTGCAGGATGGAAAGTTGGCGGCGTTCGCGGACCGACCGACCGACCGACGAACTAACGGTAAAAGAAAATTGCCGAGGTGGCTTGGATATCTCTCTTAACGTTGCACTTTGCGAGCTCCAGGATATCCGACGAGTAATTCCTTCGGTTCTTTACGTACACGCGAGGATTGTGTTCCGCGGGATGCGCTTTGGGAGGGCAACGCGTGTATTCGGCGCCCGGAGAATTATGCGCCCTCGAAGCATCGTTAGTTTCACCGGTTGGCCCGATACTGCGCCCCCGCATGCACACTCGAGACGTCGATACTTTCTGTTTGTTCGAGCATCGGGCGAACTTTACGGTGACAAATGTTCGGTTTACAACGGCACAATTCCACCTTTCGCGAAGCCCCGATACACAGGATCCGGGCGGTAATGGAATTTTAAAATCGATCCTGATAGACGATAGTTGGATGACGATGAGCAAACGATTGTCTCGACTCTGCGCACGATCTCGGCGCCGCGGCACCGTTCTTATCAATGTCGCGGGAATTGCCGCGGGAAGAGACAGGGGCTCGGATGCGCGCGCGCGCGCGCTTCTTATCGTAATTACCGGCAATAATTTCGTAACTATTCATGGCCCGGCGGTTTAGTTGCACGGCATACTAAAAGCAGCCGTTCGATAAATGCAGGATGCACTACCGGCTCCTCCATATAGCCTACAAAATGCAGCTCGGAAGCGGCTCTAAGTACCGCGGAGAAACCTGCTGCGCGGAATTACGTCGGCGTCGCTATATTATAGCTATTCTAATTGTCCAATAAAGCGGCGGGGGGACTACTTAGCGGTGTCCCCGAAATAACAGCGGGACGGAGAGGCAGAGCAGCCGCCGGGAGGGATGAACGGAGTAAGATGGGAAGAGGTTGGAGGGTTTGGTTTGAAATTGTTATCGACGTCCGTTGCCTCGGTGTCCCAGGCAAACAGCATTGAAAACAGAGTCCTTTTCAAATGAATCCTGAAAAGGGGCAATCCCGGTCGAGTAACGGGTCAACATCCCTGACACAGTTTCGATCCGCGCCGCGCGCCCGAACACAAAATCTCCGCGGCTCGGTTTACATCGAGTCTTATTCAGCCGCGGGCATCATTGAATCCGCTCGGTGCCGCTGTTCATCGGCCGGCCGGCTTGAAAAGAATCCCTTTCTCCTGCATCACCGTCATCGCCCTCCTCCCCCTCTTTTTTTCGCCGTTCATCAACGACCGTTAAACTCGCGTCTGACGGGGCGTGGGGGTCGAATCGATCGGTGGCGGCGCCGACTTCACTGAAATTGCATCTCCCGCCGACGACGGGATCTTCCCGAGCTTCTTCGCGAGCGCGATAGTACCGTCGACAATAATTACATAAGTGTTCGCGTCGGTGGTGGGCTCGCGATACCAGCCATCGCGCTTGCTCGCTTACTCGCTCGCTTCTTCGCTCGCTCGCGCGCACGCCTTTAACGCGCGCCCGTGTGTGTCGCGCTAAAAGCAACCGCCCCGATGAATGCGCAGACACCCGCTGTCTATTGAGCTCGCAGTGGAACCCACTACAGCCGCAGCCGGCGCTCACCCACGCCGTGGCGCCGCTCGCTGCATCTCCGGCACGCACAGAGGCGAAACCCGCTGCCGCCGGAGGATTACATCGAAACCCACCCCCGTGGCCTCCGTAATGCATCCGATTGAATATTCGACGGGGGTGTGGGGCCACCCGCAACCGTCCCCAGGCACACCGACGCCCCGGCGACGGCCCTTACGACGAACAACGAACCCCGTGAACCCCGTGCTCGCAAGCCTCTATTTGCACCGGGTCTGCTTTAAATGGTCGAGGGCTGCTGCGGAGAGCGCGAACCGTGCTATTCTACAACCCCCTCGCCGGGAAATAACGAATCCTCCGTCGACCTGGATCAACGATTATTGGCTCGCGAGCTTCCCCTCTCGTCTGCGCCGATTACAACAGCCCACCGGTTTCGACGCGGGCGAACCAAGTAAGATGCGCACCCTCTGCGTTACCGAAATCATAGCAACTTGCACAGGAGTTCGGCAGACTCCGCAAGACGAGGAGGAAGAGAAGATGAAACCTTGACCGAAAGCATTCTTCCCCAAAAAGAAACTGTAAACATGAAAGTATCTGTTCTACAATGTTTAACCTGTTAACCGGGGAATAAACTTTTGTTTGACTCGTTTCGTAATGGGGACTTTTTTCTTTTTTTAATACTTATTGTTTATATAGAATTGTACTATAATATTTCGTCATACCCAGTTAACAGTTTAAGCAATTTTTAGGAAAGCCTCTGCGAAACGTTTCTCGGTCCAAAGAACTTGTAGCGACTCTGTCTCCTACACTCGCCGGCAGATGACTATTTAGACGCCACTTTCTCGCTGCTACCTGATACGTCAACGATTCTTGTATTTGAACGTCTCAAACAGGACCCGTTGGATAGCCTCACCGAGACGTTCTCTACTACGAAAGACATCCTTAGCAAGACGAAACGCTCCCTTTCTTTTTCCGACTTTCTTTCCACTTTTTAACTAAAACTCGGAGTACTGTTATCCGGTAATAGTGCGACGTCGTCTGTACAACCCCTTTTTCTCCAAGAGAACTCGGACTAGACTAGCCGGAGTATAGGCTTTCGCGGTCCCTACATAATTGATTCGATCGACTCACCAGTTTTTTCATAACACGCGGAACGGTTCTAAGAGGGTTTCTTCGAGCGCGGTGGGTTTAGAGAACTAAGCCGGGCTGAGAGGAGCGATATAAAAGTGGTATCCGACAGAATGGTAAACCGTGCCGTGAGTGGCAATCTTGAGCCATCATCGCCAGAGTCGTTTCCCGCGAACGCGCGGCGGCGGCGGCTGAGTTGAAGGTATCAGCGGGTCCGCGGTTGAACTCGGTCGAAATAAGCGTGGCGGTGGCCAGTAAATTTCCGGCAGGATAGGATCTGCGGCCCGTCATAATTCCCCGGTGGTATGGGGAATCCAGCCGCGACAAAACAGAAAGAAGAAACGAAGGAGAAGGCGTCGTGAACCGTATCACTTACCGTCTCGACGGCGGACGCAGTTGCGGGGATTAGGAAACGTTTTTCTCTCGGCAGGCAAGCTAGCAAGCACTCAGAGGCTTCCGTCCGTTTTCCACGCCGGTGTTTTACGGTCCGTGGGTTCAAGTATGTGGGGATAGAGTGAAACATATCCTGCGCTTCTGTGTACATGTATCTTGACGCTGTGTACATCGGCGGGTAGGAGAAAGAAATAAAGGAAATAAAGAAGCGAGGGAAGAATGGAAGAAAGAAAGGAGAAAAGGAAAAAGAAAGTCCTGCGGAGGTGGGAAGAACGGACCTAAGCCGTCGAGATACATGCACTTCGGGGTGCCTCCGGTTTCTGAGGAGGAATCCGAAAGCATTAGCCGCTTCCTAAGTACCCGTTCGCACGCGTGTCTACTGCAGTCTGAAATTCCATTGAATACATGCATATCCCGACCCCGGGTACTACTCCCACATCGAGCCGTTGGGTGCAGCGTCCGAGAACGCGAAGAGCTCGATCACCGCGAGCGTTGAACGTGTTCCGTCGGTCTATTAGCTCCGAGATATTGGCTCTATTCTGGCCCGATCATTTCCACCGGAGAAAATAACGGCGATGTATCGTGGAACTCCTCGAAAAACGCGGCTACGTGACAAGAATGGCCGGAGGGTCGTTAGCACGGCCGTCTATGGGGAAATTTAATATACAACGGCGAGGCAACGTCGATACGCGGCCGCGGACGCTGTCAACGACGTCCGCACACGTCTGCGACGCCTATGAAAACAGAATTCCTGTAAAATTAGACTTTCAAACGACCAAGGAGACGCCACGATGCCCAGCCCCTTCTTCCTTCGCACCTCCGCCACCGTGGTGAATCTAACGACTCCCTGCTCTCCGCTTGCAAAACCTTGAAACCAAAGATACAACCTCCGGACGGCCCAATCTGGATTACTTTGCATAGACACCTAGGCGATTACCGTAATCAGCGGGGACCGAGGTTTCGATCGCGTAAACTGAAGAAATATATTTTGCGGCTTCGAACAGAACGCGAGGTAGCATCTCGACGATTGTGCTTCGAACACGAGACGCTTTCTTGATCCGATCATGGAAAACTGAACGATGCCCGCTCGAAGCGTTCGGAGAACGAATAGAATTCGCGAAACGTTGAAATCGAAAAATAACGAAGCGACGGGACGTAAACGAGAGACGCGCGATCAGCATCTTTGGGGGATGACGAATGCGTTTTAGAAGCAAATTAAATAAACATGCTCCCGGAAACTCTGCGAACGCTTTGAGATCGAGACCCATAAAACGGATGGAATGCGATTCGCGAAACGTTGAAATAGAAGAGTAACGAAGCGGAAGGAGGCAAAAAGAGAAATGGGATTGGTATCTGCCCGTGGACGGCGAAAGAAACGCGCATTGTCGGCGTGGAGCATAGCTGCACGCCCCTCGAGGATTTATGTTTTAATAATTATTGTGACATTGGTGCTCGCGTGCGTAAGGCCAATCAATGCAGGTGTGTACGAGGCTTGCACGGGGACGGATGGACGGACGAGGCCGGAGGATCGACGGACAGGGAGCCGGAGAGCGCGCGAGGCCGAGGCAGGGGCCCGAAGAGGAACGGGGAGGGTGAAGCGGGGCCTGGAGAGGAGTCCGAGAGAGTAAGAGGGGGAAACGGGCCCCGTGGACGCGAGAAGGCTCCTCGGGGCCTCTTTAGAAGGGGGATGCCCCCTTCGCCAAGATGGCCTCCTCGCATTCCTCCACCACCGAGCTCTCTCGAGCACGGCTGCTGCCGGTCTCGCCTCTCTGCCTCCTCGCCTCGTCCGCTAATACCGATCGAGCGTTCTCGCTCGCAGAACCTTCTACTACGCTTCCGATGTAAGTTCACGGCTAGATATCGCGGTTTAGAGGTTCACGGCGGCTTGTAATGCGGTCGCGGGCAAAAACCAAGCCAGATGCTCGGTCTCGCGTGCACGATATGATGCTGCGCGGCTCACGATCACCTTTTTCGGCCCCGTTGCGTTCGATCGACCAAGGCGAAGTCGTCGTGGGAAGTCATCGACGAATTTCTGGAGAATTCAATCTACCTCCCTCCGAGAAACCATTTATAGTAATTACAGCCGGCCGGCCGCACCGGTGTTGCAACCCTTCATCAAGGGGAGTAATGAGAGCTTCTTTATTTGCACTATTAATTCGCCAAGGCCCTTTATCGGTAACGTTAAATTAACCCGGGCATTAACCGCGTTTCGAGAAATTTCGAATGCGCCGGAACCTGCAATTTCGCGAGTTTGTTCGGCTCGAAACCGTGAAAAATAAGTGAACCTTTGTCACATATAATTTTTAATACGTTATGCCCGAAAAGACTAGAGACCTCTCTTCAATTTACCAACAATTCACCTGCGTAAACTTTCCTTGCGTGCAACGAGACCGTACACTCTCCCGAACGCAACGATGTAGTTTTTTTTAATGCTACCGCGAACGTTGAAACGCGTTCGGATAACGTTTATAGCCCGTGGAGCATTTCTCGAGTTACTTCGCGAAGTAACGCGCGAGCGGTAAAGTCTGGCTGCCAGGACTGGGACTAATAGAGCGTCTCAATTTACCCGACAACTGTATCACGATGCAAAGGTGGATAATAAGCCAGGTGCGGAATCACGGATGTCAAGGAGGCCGATAAACTCGCTTCTCACGCCGGCCGTTGTTTTCCCGCGTTTCAGGTAAGTCATCGGGAATCGCCTCCGGCCGCGACGCGTTCTTGCTAATTAAGAGGCGTGCCTGAGCCGGAGTTCTGCATCGGCTACAATAGAAACGAACAAGTCTCTCGTTCCTCGGGCCCGGCACGGCCTCCCACTCCATCTTAGGCCCTGCGGCTAGCCACAGGTAACCAAAGTCGCGACGTTAATGTAGATTTTTATTAGAGGCGGCCGACCCGGTTCGCCGCGCCGCGTCGGTGTCCGTTTCACTTCCGCGTGGAAAGTTCGATGATCGACGCGGGACGTAATCGACGATGCTGTTCGGATAACCGATAATTTCAGGCTGCGCAAGCCGGAGGAAGCAGACCGGCGCGAGGCCGCTTCGTTTCTTGTTCACGCGCCGCGTATTCTCGGACGGTCGGGCATTTTTCGAAACTGGATCTTCCGCGCCGGGATTCAATTATTGTAGCACCGATCCCAAGATGGGGAGAGGCACGTGAAAGGTTACCGAGATCTTGTTAGAGGCGTCCGCTCGCTCGGACACGCCTGATTGGCTAGGCCGATTGCTCGGATTATCGGGAAGAGACTCACCCGATAACGCCGGCAGGATGTCTGATTATTATTTCGAGCAATATAGTATTACGTAACGGGCCTACGCTGTCAACGAACCAAATGTTTGGATATAATTGCTGCCGAAGGAACGAGCTAGCTCTGAACCTTCCTCGCTCTTCCATTTCATCGATACGTATCTGGAATTTTCATCCGCACGCCGCTTCTTCTCTATTCTTAAACCAGAACGCTGCAAACGCGCCTTATTTCCGTTCCAGGCAGTGGTTAAACTTTTTCACAATAAGTTGATTAAAAATAAAGCATGTCTACTAAGTATTGTCTGTTCGAACGAAGACAATGGTTAGCGTCCAGCATGTTCTTAACTCATTTTTAAAGTCATTTCTAAAGTTTTCTACCTTGGGTTACAGTTTCATCAATTTTGTAAATAAATGATAAGAAAGTGGAATTTGCAGCGAGAATAGCTTTCGTAGATCCAGAATGCATAAAAGCCGTGTAAGTTCTATCGATTTTTCTATTTCCGGATATCTGGAACATTCTTCCAAGCGACAAATGCATAAAGATGCGCAGTTTGGGAATGATTTCAGATAGCATTGGAATTGTCTGAAAATCACGGATTCCTCGTTATCTTTCGATTTGTTCGAGCGTGTCTCCATCTCGCGGGTGGTAAGGAAGACTGGAAGCGAGAGCGCCACCGCGATCGAACTTAGAGCCGCACTCGATCCGTGTCCGATCCAGCCGGAATCAGTTGACGCTGTTAGGGTGATCAGAGTCGTTCCGACCGGTGTATTTATTGGCGACAAGCTGGAATGTAGTCACGTGGCTCCCGTAAACATTCGTGGGTCAAATCGCCCGCGGCAATCTCCGGGAGTTATTAATCTATTCGTCGAGAGCGGAGACGATTCTCGAGGATAGTAGATGAAAACGAGAGATACAAAAAGATCGTGGCTCCGGGACGATCCGACGATTAGCCCAGCAATTCGAGAAGCCCAGTGGAATAAAGAATCCGTATGATCGTCGCTAACGAGAATGTATCGAGCAGATAAAGCGTCTTGATTTATGCCCGATCTTTTCTCACGAGGAGCGGGAATCAATTTCGGCGGTCTTTCGAGACGTTAGGTGGCGCCGCGCGAGCCGGCATCACGAAATTAACGTTGAAATTAATTAGAACGTTCCCCCCGTAGCGAGCTTCAATTACGGCCGCTCCGGGAAGAATTTAGGTCACAACGAGATTTTTCCTCCGGAGCGGAAGACCGAAGGAGAGAGAAACAGAGAAGAGGGAGTGAGAGAGTAAGAGAGAGGGAGAGAGAGGAAAGAGAAGAGGAGCGAAACTTTTATCCCGTGTGATTGGCCTTAACCGATAGCCGGCGAAGAGGACGAGGCGTAGCCGGCTACGAGCCAGCTGCATCGCATCCGTGGCTTCTGAAAACTTTGCCGTTCCTCCCGATAAAAAGTTCGCCCCATAAAGTGGCGTCGATGGAACGCAGTAAAATTTTCTATAAAATTTGATTCCGCCGGGGTGTCTCGGCTATTACCGCAAATTTCGCCCGAATGAAAGGAACGCTATCCCTCGTGTACCTATTACTTTTAACGACTCCTTCGCCTCCTCGGAACATCGCTCGCGTACACCATACATCCCAGGTCATAAATGGCTAATATTACAGCTTTTATTACTGTCAAAGTAAATTACGTCGGATCGCCGGCTCGATCTTCGCCCGCGGAAATTTGGTCCGTAAAGCGAATCCCCGCACTTAAAGGATTCGCCTTTATCTAGCGCTCTATCTTCTAGCGGTGGTGCGCGTTAAGCCGCGCTAGCGAAAACACGTTCTGTCTCGTCAGACGTTAATTAACCCACGGACATATCAGCCACGCGATAGGTAATCAAAACGTACCTTATAATGTAATCTAGCCACTCAATTTCACGCTGAACCACCTCGGGAAATTAAATAGCGAACGTAAACCGCGGTAGACTCGTGTTTACTCAATCCACTGTCCGATTAAGTCAATCTATAATCATTTACGCAATTTTAACCGCGGAACGACGCCGCGAGAGATCGAACGTTGATTCAACGTACGGCTCGTTACGATATTTTCATTTTCAAATCACATTCTCCTACTGCATCTAACGGAGATTAATCCCTGCCTACAGTCTATTCGATCAAAATCAAATTCCATGCTTTTTAGATCGATAAACTGCAATAAATGTAAGCAAATGTACAAATGGATTAGATAGAAATTATCTTTCGGAGAAACAATTCGCGACGAAAATTATACGACACGGGGTTGAAGATATTTAGATTTATTTGAAATAATTTGCAAGTTTACAGCGCAGTTCTAAAACCAACGAATTACCATTTCACTGATAGAGCTGGAACTTCTCGTGAAACATTCTGCAAAAATTGGGGTAAAAGAGGCAAACATTTTTATGAAGCGAATAAGCACACCGTGAATTATTCTGCATTCGCAGAACGAAAGTTTTAAAACATTCATAAAACACGGAAGCTGGTACGTACAGCTTCATTTTACGTATGGCAATCTTTTTAAACATTATTCCCTCGAATGCATCAAAATCGCCGCGCGTTTCGCAGAGTTTTAAGAAAGTTTGATAAACACGGATCTGATAATGGAAGACACCTAGTTTTCCCACGAGGCTTTGTTGTTCGAAAGGATATCAGAGAGGGCTGGGATCTCGATTCGTTACGACGGTTGGATCATATCGCGTTACAGTCACTATTTTCGTCTCCGACCAGTTCGAAATTGGCCAATTTCTATCTCGATCCTTCGAGGTCGCATAAAGAACTGCGCGCGTTTCGCAGAGGTTTGAGAACGGGGCCGGCGAGGTTAACTCCGGATAAACTGCCGGATAAATAAAGATCGGATAATGGAAGACGCCTAGTTTTCCCAAGAGGCTACACGTCGTTCACGACGGCGTCTCCCGGTTATCGAAGACGGCCGAGATCCGATGCGTTTCACGCGTTCACGCGCGCGACCTTCCAAGGGCTGCCGTTTCACGTCTCTAGCGTTCCTCGTTTGTGCATCGTGGGCGGAGGCGTTAATGGCGATCGTCTCGCGTTCTGATCGGTTGGCCGGTTCCCGCCGACTGACGTGCTCCTTCTTCCCTTTCGGAGGCCCTTCGTCCCTTTCCGCTTTCCCTCCTCCCCTCGCAGGCGAGAATATTCTTTCTCGCTCCCGTTTCCGTGGCCGGCGGACCGAAAGCGAGAAGGGTGTTCCTTTCGAAGTACTCTCTGGTCGTTATCTCGAGGAAACTACCTTTTTCTCACCCGAGACCAGAGAAATTCTAGCGTACACCTCGATTGCCGGAGAAAGAGGAAACAGAGAGGGGTCGGCGGAGGCGCGGGGCGCCGAACAGAGAGAGGGAGGATCGGGAGAAGGGCGGGAGGCAGCAACGCAGCCGGAGAGTTCCAGCAACGTGGCTGGAAGAGAAATTGCTTCGTTTCCGAATCCACTGTGTGTGTTCTGGCTTGATTGGCCTCCGCCGCTACCCGTTCCTCCGGCTACATCAGCCACCCCCGTGAACACCCCCTACGTCGACCCGCGCTCTCACCTTTACCACTCCGAATCCCTCCCCGCCCCGTACACCAGGGTAGGGGAAAAGTAACGCGAAGCCATTTTCTGGAACACGTCGTCTCGTTTCCGATTAGTCGACCATGCGTGGCTCGGCCGATCGGCCCGGAAGTCGATGAAGGAAACGCTCACCCGGTTAGGCCAGCGAGGAGAGTTAAGTGCGCGGCAAACCGGACCGAGAAACGCCATCACGGTTTTAACGCGTGCCGCGACCCCCCGAAACAGGATGCTCGGTTTACTCACGGTCTTGCGTATCGGATCGTACATATTATTAGGATTTCTCCGGGATCCGATGGAATTTGTACCTGTGGAAATTGAAACAGTTCCGCTTTCGTCCTCGAACTTCGTTACGCCGCGCTGAACCCTTCTCGCAAATCGTTCACCGCATCCTCGGATTATGAGCCGCCGTTCTTTTCTCTTCTTTTTCGTTTCAGGACGCGCTTCCTTTCATTGTTATCGCGGGCCAGGTGTAATTACGCGGGCAATCTCGGACAACGATGAACACGGCCACATCAATTACGACACTTTATCTACGCAATTATCCGGCCGACTATGAAACGTCTCTCTCGGATCCGCGTGATCGCGTGACCCTCAAATTCTACGTGAAAGTTTCATCGAATTGCAACTTCCACGTGAAAATCACTTTCTCGACGCGATTACCAATTCTTTCAGGGATATCGGTCGACTGCCAGCTTGTTTATGCGTCGTCGAATTTACGCGACAATTTGGACTGTTCCACGCTTACTGAGTTATCTTTTAATTTTAAAAGACGAGCAATAGTATGCGAAAATACATCGCAATTTTGAGATGTTCCTCAGAGTCGGTAGGGTGTACAAACGTCATCCCTGAAGGATTGATTCTTTGCACCAGAATATCCACTCCGATGCGTCGTCGAATTTACGCGACAATTAAGACTGTTCCACGCTTACTGAATTATTTTTTAATTTTAAAAGATGAGCAATATTATGCGAAAATATGTCGCAATTTTGAGAAGTTCCTCAGAGTCGGTAGCGTGTATAAACGTCATCCCTGAAGGATTAACTCTTTGCACCAGAATAGCCACTCCGATGCGTCGTCGAATTTACGCGACAATTAAGACTGTTCCACACTTACTGAATTATTTTTTAATTTTAAAAGACGAGCAATAGTATGCGAAAATATGTAGCAATTTTGAGAAGTTCCTCATAGTCGGTAGCGTGTATAAACGTCATTCCTGAAGGATTAACTATTTGCATCAGAATAGCCACGAAATAAATTCCAGATTTTGCCAATTGTTTCGAAAGAGGCCCGCGACATTTATGACCTAACGGGGGATGGTTTTACGTAATTATATGAGGAACGCACAGCGCGACGTTCCTCCCCGTTTCTAGATGCGCCGATACGGTGTTATCTAATAATACGCCGCAAGGTTCCTGCACCCTCCCTGGGTGACCCACGCGTCCCGCTAACCCCGTCGTGTCCTTTGACCGGCGATACTGCCGGGATAATTAGAGATAAACTGAATTTATTCCCCGCGACCTAATTACCCGCGGCTCGTTTAATTAATGGCCGGCCGCGAGTCATGACCGCCATTGTTACGCGCTACCTGACAAACTGTGTCCGTAAATGTCCGTTACGGTGTTATTGATACGCGTCTAAATCGCTCGAGCGGACACTTCGGCGTGACGAGGGACGAGAGCTGGCGCAGCGCGGCTCTGCACCCGTGAAATCTCGTTTGCAACCTGCCATTATTCCGATCGCGTTCCTCTGCGTCCTGTTGCGCGGAAAAATTGGCCGGGTTTCGCCCAATTCGCAGCCGACATTAATTAACCGGAAAAACTGGCCACTGCTCCGATAAACGCCGCTCTCGATCCGTTTGCAGTTAAATGATCATCTTCCGCGGACCCGCTGGCATCCGCTTGATCATCTTCGACAGATCCGCTTGCGAATGGTTCAATATCTTCGGCAAATCTACTGACTGATCGTCTTCAAATGATCTGGTCGCAACCAGTCGAGTATCTTCGACAAATGTACTTGCAACGGACTAATCGTCTTCGCTCGATCATCTCGGACCGATCCTCTTCGAAAGGGTTATCTTAAACGGGTGATTTCGAACGCTTTAGCCTTCTCAAGGGCATCCGCAAAAATGTCTGCCGCGAACCGACACGTTATCGAGACTTTTTCGCACCGGGATCAACCGAGCGACAAATTTCCCTGTTCGTCGCGCCAGCAGGTTTTTCCGGCGATGCATTATGCATCGAAGTCGGATCACCGATCGAAGCTCACAGCGACAAATTGATCGCTTCCGGAACGGGCGACGCGACAGCTGAAAGCGGCTCCATCTAGTCCTGACGCGATATCAGTAATTGCAGCGGCTAGTGTCAGCCTCGCGCAGATATGATTTGTTAGGCGGCACGTAACAATGCGGTCGCAATTCATGGAATTGCCCCGGCTGATTTATTTGCCCCGGCCGCACGATAATCACACGGGGGAAGAAAACGCGCGTTCCTCTCCGCGTGCGTGCAACGATTTCTAATAATCCGTGTTACGGCGCCCCAGCAAATTGAGCAAGCAGATGGTCGTCCTTGAATGCCGTCGCTGTCCTGCCCGATGGAAAGCGCGTGCTTCTTGCTATATACGTCGCATCGAATCGCTCTCTCGGCCACAGATACATCTAATCGAAGAACGCAGAACGCACCGGTTGGCATTTAGTGCGTGGAAAGTCCCGTTGACGGGAATGCAAAAATTGTTGGTAGCCGCGGCACCGTGAGAAAGCCTACAGAGCCACCATAACTCAACGCAAATCTCGATTTCCGATTTCGCGCTGCCGCGAGGAATTCGAAATTTCGAAAAATACATTACCGATCGAACTGTGTATTTTAGAAGCAAATACGCGAAGTTACGACGTCGAAACGGCACCGTAAACAAGCAGAATTCCGATGCAAAACGTATACATTGAAAATCGAAGGAATCATCCTGCCGAGGGGGATGCCGGGTTTTATTTCTATCCGAGCTCCGTCGGTTCTTGTGGATTTTCCAGGTTATCCCGGGGACCGAGCAGAATTGAATAAGCAAACAGAAACATTTTTCGAAGGTCTCTGTCCGCGGGGGCCGTGAAAAACCGCGCGTCTAGACGAGATCGTTCGTAGATCTCGTCACCTCCGAGGAAAAGAAGACGAGATGCGAGATTAATCGAGGTGAGGAGAAAAACCGTCGGATGGGGACGCGGAGAGCGTCGGTGCAAATAGACGAGAAGCACTAGACGGGGAAAGCATCGTCGTCGACAAAAGGCCGCAGCGACTACGACGACGACGCCGAGAAACAGGGAAAACAGGAGCACGATAGCGTTAAAAAGGTGACGCGATAAAAGGTCGCGGCAACGGGCGAAGAAGTGGCGGAAGAAGAGAAAAGGCATCGCGTGGACGAGAGAGCCTCGCGCGTCGTTGGAAGCTCGAGAGCCTCGACAGACGACGGTCGACAATCGTGAATGTTTCAGCGGAACGCGGGGAAAAAAACAACACATTCCCTTTCGTTCCGTTTCTCTGTTCTCGTCTCGTTTCGCTCGCGGTTCACCCGGTATAGCTTAGTGTCCAGTTACACCTGTAATACCGCAGGGACCATTACGGTTCACGCATCGAACCTCGATCCTGTGTCCCTTTGGGTCATTAGTCCGGCCGCGTGCCAGTTTTCTGGCCGGTCAAGGGCGTCGGGGACCCTTTGATCGGCATCCAGGCTCCCAGAGGCGACGAAGGGAGACGCTAATGCGGCCGCGTTTCATCCCGACCCTTCGGATCCCATCCGGATCCCGTGATTTGCTGGGACACGCGCTTCCGGGTAAGAATTACGCTCCCGGAATGTGTATCGCTTCATCGATGGGTCGTTAGACGAAACGGGATTATCGATTTTGCGTGATTCACCCGGATTTATGCGGTCGGAGGCGGCCATCGCTGATAATCAAGACTAAATCTTATTTAACACGTTCAGTGCAGCGCCGATTTGCTATGCTTTCCGCTCAGGCGGCAGCGCGTGAGCACTTGTGGCGAACGCTAATCTAGGCCACGCGACGAGTAGATGTATTCATAAATTTCTAAAGAATGAAGGAAAGGCGCATAAAGTTCCAAAATACTATTCTGAATGTTATAGCACAAACACGAAAACGTCCGGACGCAATTAGCGAGGAAACTCACGAAACAAGTTGCTACTTACTGTAATATGTGCAAATCTCAGCCACATCTTTGCTTAAAATGTTTTAACAGTTTGAGTGTCACGTGTCTTTGCTGTTTTCCCGTCCAAAAGTGCCAAGGAGCGCTTTTTCGCTTGTCTTATTCCCTCTCCAAAAGTGCCAAGCGGCGCGACAGCGCTTGTCTTATTTGTACATTTTAATATTTGCATCCAAATGTTCGACTGAAATTAAAATTTGTTCTTTTACCAGCTGTCTCATTCTTTTACTTTTACCGAAAATGGAATGGTAACCGTAAAGTCGCCCATTGACGGTTTCGCAGGCTAAAATGCTGGCGCTGTTCGAGCGACACAGAAGAAGCGCAAAATCGCTCCTTTGCACTCAAACGGTTAATAAACTTCACTAAATTTTAATATAAATTTTTTAATTGTCATTCATAATTTGACCCTTAACGATGCCGGTTTCATGCACCGATGTCGACCAGACGAAAATTTCGCTATCGGTCCCTAGAATTCACGCCGCCTGAATGGAAAGTTCACTGTCAGTCCCCAGGGACTGACGTAGCACTCAACGTGTTAATGACTAACTATAACGAAACCGTTTCTGCTGCAGTTCGCATTCCTCGGCGTTCGCGCGAATTCAACCAATCGCGCCGAAGGTCGACGAAGATTCGTTGAAAGATTCGCCGTGTCGGTAGACAAATATTTTTACGATGAAAGAAAAAGTCAATGGGCGAATACTTTCCGAGATAATCCGTAAGGCTGTCTTTGAGCAACTGCAAAATACGATGTCTGTATTTTACGAATCGATTCGATATCGGCGAAACGATGACGTAAATTACGCCCTGTGTCGCGTACGTTGCGGTTGCATTCTTCGAAATTCGTTTTTCAAGACATCATTTCTAAAATCGGCTCGAGAAACGAGACGCGGCGTTAGCAACTTGCTATTTCGATGGGAACAACAATTTTACGATATGCCGAAAGAAAAAGTGAACGGTCGAGAATATCCTCGGATAATCCATAAGCCTGTCTTTAAAGAATAGCGGGAAACAAAGTGTGTATTTTATGAAGCGATTCGAAATCGGCGAAACGGTGACACGAACTACTCCTAATTTCACGTATGCTACATCGTATACGCTCGGTTAAAAGATGTTATTCGCATGGCAAACGAATTAATGACAATCGATGGACGTTCAAGAAGGTCGCTGAATATAGATGTCGGTATTATGCAAATAAATTTGACATCGGCGTAACGATGACTTAAACTTCCTTCACTTTGCGGTACGCAGACACTGAGAGATAGAGAGGCGATCGATTCTCCGTGGAACATCAGAATTTTCTTTCAATCGGTCGTTCGATTTATGAAAAAAATGATTGCGCTCGAAACAAACGAGTACGTCGGCGAGGAAAAAACCGCATGCGACGGTGCTTAAAATCGAAGCAGGCGGCAGAAAGATTACAGAGGGACTCCAGAGGTGGAATCAGGCGACAAGGGATAAAGAATCGAGAATGAATGTGCAGCAGGAAACGCATGGAAGACACTCGATGCTCTTCAACTACACACGAACCTCTGGTCCAACAACCGGGGGCCTGTTGTAATGCTTCATGGGGGCGAGGCCCCATGTCCGAGCGGGAACATCGATATATCAATCCGATGGCCCGTGGATTGTGAATCTCCGGCCTCGGCGCTCCTCCCTTTCGTTTGGGAAATCGAGCACCGTCATAAACTACCTTTGGACCGGTTGGAGGTCAACGTAGCCTGTGTTTTGGGACCCTCACGGACACTGCCTCCAGCCAAAAACTATTTGAATTTTTTCGCGCGCGGCCGACGCTCTTTAAAATGCATCATGCCACGCGTATTCCTTTTTATTCTGCCATTACAGAGAACGCGGTGAGTTACACTTTGCTCGAGATTCATATTAAATTTCGTGGCAACCTTGTGTTACAAAAAATTCGCGATTCGTCGGTGTGTAAAGGATTACGCCACCTTCCTGCGCTCGAAATGGCATGAAACTTTATGAATATTTTCTTTTGACGAAACTGTGGAAAGGACAGTTGGTTCTTTGTTATTTATACTTAGGATATGCATCGTGCGATATGTTACGTTGATGCACATACAAAAATATTTTTACATGACCGTGTGGTTTTTATTCACTGAGAAAATAAGTTTTAGATAAAAACTGTATGTTCATCATTAATTTGCTCTCACTTGTGCAAAACTCCTGGATTTTCTAAACCCGTATTAGCCATTGGTAGCCTAAATGTAAACGACGTTTTTGTCCCATGTCCTTTCCATAGTTCGATAGAAAGAATGTTCATAAAGTTATATTGTATTTCCAGCGTCAGGAAATAACGCAATCTTTTAAAATATCGTCAGACTCGAATATAGCCGACCTCTTAGCTACGGTAATATTATTCAAGTTTTCCGAATGAAAATGTATTCCAACATTGAAACCAATTCAACTCGTTTTAACGTAAGTGGAACGATATGTGCAGGCTGTCTCAGGATAAATACAGGAAAAACGTGTAACATTTTCGCGGTTGATGGCTCGTTTTCGAGGAAATCGAATTTGGAAATTGGCACGTCTGATCATGGCCAATCAATTCCACTTCCTGCGAATGTTAGGACACGCGAATCCGAGTCAACCTTCCAAACGGAATTTTTTCGATTCAAAAAATCGTTATTCGTTGTTTTAAATTATTTTTGCACGTAGAATCGTCTCGTGGCCGCTTCCACGCGTTGTTTAGTTGCTCGTTCAGCCCCGTAGCGAAGAGATCGAGAAAGTAGATTCGAAAGAATTTATAAAGTGTAGAATTGCATGGTAGAGTTTTGAAGTCGGTCGAAAAATTCAACGGATTCGAATAAATTCGTGGACGCGACGAGAGTACCTTGCAAGGCTCGGTGTCCAGAGTCGCACGGTGTTTTTCACGCAGCGACACCCTGCTCCGTATCTATTATGTATCGTTGGCGGCTGCGGCGCGTGTAATTTATAGCGACGCGGGTCCACGTGTTAGGCATTTTACACGAGAGCACTCGGCTTCCGCCTACTCTTGATGCGCTCGTCGACCGCACGATCGGTCCGAACCACCACTGTTTATTTACCGTCGATGTCGCGCCAGCCTAGCGAGAGAGGTTATTAATTATCGTTTGACAAGCGTCAGCCAGAGAAAAAGGACGGCCCGTGTGTCCGCGTGTCTGCAATTAGTCGGCTACGCGAACCTATCCACGAGCACAAAAGACCGCGCCCTTACGGCTTCCGGTGGCATGGTCGTCGACCAATCTGTCGTCTGCACTGATTTCACCCTGATAAAACCATCCCTCGCCCTCTGAAAAATGAACCAGGTAACGGGAGCCCCGCCGTGGAATCACTCAGCCGATGAAAGACACCAAATGAAAGATAAATATGAGCACCGCTCACGCAAAATCGTAATCTTGCTATTCGTATTTACACGTTTCAGTTCTCCGCGCGAATCCAAACGTTTAAGGGCTGAGATTCCGTGCTCTCCTAGCTCGTAAGAATTTTCGAAAATCGTTAAAGCGAAATGCAGCGTACGTTTCCACTCGGTTTTATAATATTTCCGTTCCACCGAGTACTATTTATAAATAAAAACGGTGGCCCACGAAAGTCTGTCTGGCGACGACCGAAACGAATCGATGACGGGTCAGGTAGTAGCGCGGAAGGGAGTCCCATTCTGTCCCTCTGTTGGCGAGCGTAGAAGGTAAAGTCGTCGCGAATCTTCGTAGACAATGATTCGGCTGAACTTCGTGATTTTGTAACAGCGAATAAAATTTGATGGCGAAAAACGATGCTGATATTGCACGAAATTATTCTTCCTCGCGTGCGGGCATTTTGCGGAGCACGCGGTCGGTTTCTAAATCCCGCGTAACGTACATCTCCGATCGAGTATTACAGGAAGATGATGAGAGCTTTAACCGAGACTCTACGGCAACCGCATCGTTTTAGACGACCAGCAAAGACAGGCGCATAAATTCATCGTAGCATCGATATTAAGTTAGCTGAGCGTTGCTCTATGATCGCCGCTACCGCTTTCCGATCGGCGTCCATAAAAAAACGAGTTTCTTAATGCGCCAGGTCCAGAAATCTCCTATCAGTTCCAGCATCCGTAGCAAATAACTGCCAACGGGGAAATATTCATGCACATGAATACATAAGAGCTTGTAGCGTCCATTAAACTTCGGAAGAATGATTTTTCCCGCAGCGTCAGCGAGCGCGGAAATTCACGGGCTTGGCGGAGCGGTCTGCCGGAAAATTCTAACGGCTATAAAATTTATAAGATGGATCGAGGAAAAGGTAGTTCCCGCGATCGGCCGTGACGAGAGAGAAAGGGAGAGAGAGAGGCGAGCTAACCCGTCCGCGGCTTTTAAACCAAATCGCAAATTACCAAGTCCATTTTCAAGGTTCTCGTTCGCCGTTCAGCCCGAAAATTTGATTTCCGCGCTAGCCAACATCTTTCTGACCGTCGGTAACTTCGTATTTCTCGGACGATGCCTACTTCCTCACCACCCTTCTCTCTTTCCCTTTTTCTCTTTTCGTTCACGATTGCTTCCCAACGCTTTCCCGGCTCGCGCCTCGACTTCCGAACCGTTCTCGCTCAATACCCACTTCCGGCGCCGCGCCGCGAATCGCTAACATCCGATACGACTTTTCTCCTCGTCTCGACGTCGCATTGCTCGGTCCGCCCGTGCAATTTCGTGCAAATCTTCCGAACCGAATGTTGTTTTACGAGCAGGCTCATAAATTCAATCCCGCCGGCAAGCGGCTCGGTGCATCGGACAAGTCTGACCGTCGAGTGACCAGTTATTTGTAGTCTTGATAATATATTTTGGCTCGTTTCGTTCTCCGTGTTTGCATATATTTTTTAGCGAGTCGTTTCGCGGGCCGCGAGACAAAATCGGATAATGAATTTTTTCGGAAGGTTCAGCGGGCGATGTTGCATGCACGTTTTCTATTACTTGATATGAGCAGTTTATTGTGAAAGTCCATTTATGCTGGAATCGAGATATTGAAGGTTTTGCGTTGAATGAAATTTAAAAATATGGGTAACAGATAACATAATAGAATAATGTTTTTGGGTTTCTAAACGTATCAAATTTATCATCCCAATTAACATTATTGAAGAAATAATATGTTTTTGATGGCTGTGAATGGACTTACGCCATTCTCAAAATAAACTTTTTCATCGCTTCATCAACCAGCAAATTTTCGTGTTACAAAATCTTAACGATTTTAAATATATTAGTAACAAGTTGCCTTAGAATAAAAAGATCTTGTAAAAATGTAACTATTATGGTAGCTGACTCAATTTTTTTTTAAATGGACTTACGCCATTTTCAAAATAAACGGCTCATATAGTTAAACCCGCACTTCAAAGATTAAGAGTGGACTGTATTTCTGATGATAACTGACCGGATGTTGATTATTTAATTCGAGTGTAGAAATCCTATCTGATATATACAAGAGTGACCCCATTCTGATGGCGAATGCTGTAGGAATTTCGTAGGAATCTCTCGTAAGAATCTCGTCTCCGCCGCTCCGTCTTGCTATTTATTCGCTACGTTGCGGTGTTTACAAAAATGGTACAAAGGTTTGATTTGGTAGTGGAAAAATGGAGGGGATAGAAACCGTTGACCAGAGCTCGTGGTGTGGGAGCAAGGGTTGTTGACAAAAATGGAAAATTCTCGCCTCGCCGAATGACGCTCGCAGGTAGAACCACGAATTAGAATTAGGGCCCAAGACTCCGCGCCTTGTGATAGTAAAACAGAACCTTCCGCTGGCAACGGTTCGTCGGAACATCTGGCTCTTTATGGATCAATATTCGGACGTTATTGTTTCAAAAAAGATTTCGCTACGCGACAGGCGACGGATAGAAAGTCGAGCTCGCGGGCCTCGTGCCTCCAATTAAGTGTTCCCGGGTGTTGAGACTGGTTTTCGTCACTCGTTGGGCGAGCACTCGAGAAACTCCTCTTCCCAAAGTGCTCGAGTCCTTCTGCTTGAAGAGGGCCGCGTAGTCCTTCTAAGACCACTCCGTCCAGCGTTCGAGGATGACTCGAAGCTCCCTTTGTGCTGTTCTTCCGTGGTGGGCAGGGATTCGCGTTCGATCAGGGAGAGCAGTTAATAGAGAAAAGGGCCACGATTTTCCGGCACCTTTTCTGCCGAAAGTGGTCGTGCCCTGTGAAGGACCGGAGCCGAAAGGGACCCGGCCGAAGGGGAACCGGCTTCGCGCAAGGTGAAAGAGAATGGCAAACGAGAAAACGAAGCAAAGGAGAATGGCGAAAGGGCTTAAATCAATAAATTTTAAAAGCCAAAGCCGCCGCCTTACTGTTATAACTCTTGGAGCGGGGTACCTTTGCCGCGCGTATATGCCATCAGAGGAGACAAAGAGACTTGCACTCGAGCAGTCAATACTGCAGGGGCCACGGTGCAAAGACCGGCGGAGGGAGCCCACGAGGAACCGAGAGTGTCCCGGGCTCCACGGAACGCCACAAAAGAGATTGATGTTATTCGATTTTCGGATTCGAGATAAGTTGAGGAAGACCCCGAGGTATCCTCGTGTAGATCGTGAAATCGTTTCGTCTCCGACGCTTCTCAGGGACATGCAACGCTCTCTTCGAGGAGGACCTCGCTCGCTCTCAGTTTATTCGTCTGCTCCTTGGCAATCCTCCCTTCAAGGTACTTCGAATTGTCCGAAAACCGTCCATCGCCTTTACAGAGAAAACTGAAAGTCGCGTACGCAACAGAAGGTTCGTCCAAACAAATCCCTTGCCTTCTAAAACTGAACCTGACTCGTTAACAAATCCTCTTCATCCATTTCGTCCATTTAAATTGTTGCGTTCTTCTTTTGCTAAAGATGATTTTCAACTTTAAGCAATGTTTTGTGTGCACGAATAGTAAATCGTTTTGTAAGAACGTTTTATATTTATCCTTGCGTAAATAATATTATAAAGACACACGACTTGTTAGTACGCAGACCTGAGTTTAATAATTCCGACGTCCTGGTTTTTCTTACTAAAATAATACGGATTTACAAACGAGCGGTTTAGTGGAGTTGAAATTGTTTCAGTGACGTTTGAAATGTGAATCGCCTGAGTGTGAAAAGTGTGCAGTATTTATACAGAAAATGGTTCATGCAAGCGCACCAATCAGAGTCGATGGTGGCTTAGTCAAGCGGTGCAATCAAGTTGCGCCTGGTCGCAAGACGTTGGACGATGGGGTGGTTTATTGCTGAGGATTTCCAATGCGCTGGCTTGTAGGAATATACCGGGTGCTCAACTTGTACAGTGTCGCAAAATTCATATGCGCTTATATATAATGTTGTTAGGACGTAACAAGAAACGTAAGAAAATCAGAGAAAATAACTATACCTCTTTCTCTATCTCTTTAAAAAATAAGATTAAAAGAGTTGCAAGATTAAGATTTTCGCGTACGTTGTAGCATAATAAATTTGAACGTTTGCTCTCTCGTAATGCAGAGTTTCCTCTGGAGGATAGTGTGTGTGTATATGCTATGTTCCCAGCTATTTTTGTTAATCCCTTGCTCGTACGCTCGTTCGAAGGAAAGCTTCTCATCCGGGATCGGTTAACTTCGAACGCTTATCGAGATTTGGCTCTGTGCAAAGAGACCGTTATCGAAATGCATGCGATTGAAATATAGTCGGGGAAGTTGCTCGGCTACCCGACATTCCCCGCGCGAGTTCGCTGTTGAACGTTGCTATTTTTCGTCGGGGGAACGCAGTCGGGTGTGCGCTTGTCGGGTAACGTTCGCCTGCGGTTGCAAACCGTATAGTCTCATCTGCAAAATTCCGACGACCTATTTCCCGGCGTGTCTTTTACTTTGTGGTCGTAGGCCGGGATATTCGCGGTAATATACTGTAACGAGCAGCGTGTTTATTAGAACCGAGAGATTTTAGTTTTGCGACTTTTTAATGGCGGGCAACACGTGTATCCGTCGTAAAGATCCTAATAGTTCATTAACATAGGATTTATCGTGCTTATTCCGGGAATCACGCCGACGGGCGCGGATGTTGCGGATGCTGCACCGAATTACTTGGATATATACTCGAAGGTATTCCCGTTCGCGAGTATCGCTCCTCCCGCCGTTGCGAAAAATCTTCCTTCGCCGAGATATTATGGAAACGGCGAGTCCGCTGGACCATTAACTGGAAACAACTCTTATTAATTACCAACCGGTACCGTTTTTCCCGAGCTTCTTGCAATCTTCCCGACTTTGCGGCAAATTCTGTAAAATTACTTGCAACACGGCCACCGAGGCGGCTTCCGCGGCATTAAGTGAAATTGGATGCATCGGGGACCGCTTTTGTTCGACGGGCAATTCACGAAATCGCTTTCGAACGTTAACGGTCGCGGCAAAAAATATTAAATTGTACAGAACGAACGCCTTCGTGCTCGAAAACGATACCCGGTCGAGTCCTTCGGATCGCAGAGAAACAATTACACGGATGATAGTAATTTTCGCGCCGACGTTACTTAATTATCCGCACGATTTTCGTCCCTGCAAGGACGCCAGAAACGTTTCAGCCTTTCCCCCGGAGTTGTATCGCCTCGTCGTGCAGCCAGAGAGAAAGAGAGAGAGAGAGAGAGAGAGAGAGAGAGAGAGAGAGAGAGAGAGAGAGAGAGAGAGAACGCCGGAACGTTCGCGCGAGTTCACGACATAAATTCGAAAATATTAGTTCGCCGCGGGGAAAGCGAGCGAATCCGCGCGCGTTCTTTCCTCCTCGCAAGCTCCGCTTCTATCCTGCTGTCCTTGTCCATGCGTATTTCACTAGCGCCGAGCTATTCGTAATTAGAAGCCCATTCAGAACTACGCGGATCCACTCTACGTTGATGGATACCGACCATATCTCACGACCGACTCTGCTCCGCCGCCTTCCATCTCTCCGAGTGTGCACCGAGTGCGCTAAAAGCGAAGATCTGGTCCTCGCTGATTTCTCATTGTGTCCGGGAAGCCTGGAGGAGGTCCGATTAACCTATCATCGGGTACGTTTTCTTTCGCCTCTCCGGCGAATCAATGGGAAACCGCTTTTCGATCCGTGCGAAATCCGTCCTCGAGAGCTCGGCGACGATCGCGGGACGATCAGGAAAAATTATTACCGATATTTCAATCGTCGCGGAGCTACAATAATTGCGGTTGTGCGTTTCGAAAGGCGATCGATCGATCCCCGGGGCTCTCGGGAACGATTCAATCCCGCACGCAGCTCACGGAAATTCATAATTACGGTTAGACAATAAAAGAGGCCGCGCGCGCGCGCGCTCGCAAGCAACGGCGGAGGGATGGAGCGGCAACGGAATGCGTTTAATAAACGTTGATCGCAGAAAATTGGCAAGGGGCCCAAACTCGAAACGGCCTCACGAGCGCCGCACGCTACGTGAGTCACTTTCACGCCCCCGAGGGAATTACCGCTCCCAATTAATTCGCTATTCGAAGGAATGTCCCATTAAGGCGTTTATTAATCCTGTCTTATTTCTATTAACACCATTGACCTTCGGCACGAGAACGGACCGCGCGCCCCCCAGTCCCTGAGAAACCCGGCATGCGAATGTCCCGTCGCTGAAAAATTACGAGAGCCCGAGGGGCCGGTTTAATCGCCTCAAATTACTGTAATATCGCGCGCCGCGAAATTACAGATGCGTCGCCGAGAATAATCGACCGTATGGAAAACGCGTTCGCTTCCGTTGTCGCGCGGTTCCTTTTTCGCCGACGCGAACGCGCTCGCCGGTGGTGTGCGTCTTGCTAGTCGTTTCTCCCCTGTAAACATTCACGCGCTAACCGCCCAGGAATTCGAGAATGAGAAATAATTATTTTCGTAACGTCGAATTAACCTCTTTGCCGGGTATACTTGCCCGACAACTTGTTCCATCTTCGAGATATTAGACCTTCGTAACGCTCCTCGCAAATACTCACAGAAAACGTCCGAGGATAATGCGTCAGTCCGCTTAACACTTTCCTCGTGCATTACGATTTATTTTACTGTTAGAGTAGTCGCTAGTCTGCCAATGCAAGAATAGATTGTAATAGACTAGCGTCAAACGATAGTATTGCTCTTTTTTTTAATAGTTTCGACGAGATGAAAATACTATATCGATTTTGTTACAATCCTTCGATCCTTTGAATGTTTTAACTTTTGTCGGTAATACATAAATTCCACAACGCTGTGATTAGAATTTCTTTGTCTTTCTCGATTACCTAGGAAGAATAGAATGTTTAAAAATAACGTATGCTCGTGCGTACTTTATTAATTTGTCAATTAATCTGTTAACGCTAAGAAAATTAGATTTTACTTCTGTTTAAAGAGAGACAATAACAGTTTTGAAAGGACGATATTGTGTTTTGAAACTGAATCGAAAAACTTGAATTCCTTTTTTGACAAGATAGGTGAAATAGTTTATTACACGACGTGGAAAATTTGTTTTGAAAAAATTGCAGTTGATTAGAGTCGGGGAAAAAACATTTTAACGATTGCTTTTAAAAACATTTTTATCTGGGTCGGGATTAAAAATCGTGAATCTGTATTTGGTAGGTATGTGTTACATGTATGGATGGGCGTGTATATACATTCTGAAAAATTCATCGAAATCTTTTGATGTCGCAAAATAAAATGTCAGGCAACTGAAACTGAAAAAATCTATTAATTACGGTTGGAGGCTAAAAATGATGAAACTTTATAATTTCCACCATGTGTCGCCGTCTGTAACTCATCACATCGTTGATTTTTAAAAAATTTTTAATATATGCTCGCCTAAAAAAGCTGTAAGAAGCAACTTTTAGTACTGCCTTCGGAATTCTTCCGCATTATTTCTCTTCGCGTCAGACAGTAAACTGGCTCCTCTAACTTGTTTAAAAAATTTAAACTATGGCACGGCTCGATTCTAAAAGAATCATATTTTTTAAAAGTGTCCCAATATTACTGTGAATGATTGTACATATTCTTGTACTTCGTAGTGCACGGGGATGACACAGAAAACGTGACTTGCTTACAACGTCGCAATTTAAAGAAACCGGATACGTCGCGCCGCCTGGAAACAGAAAATGGCCGAGTTTTCGCTCTCAGGAGCGTACGAGCGTCGAGAAGACTTTCTCGGTAATTTCTTCGGACGAAAGCGAACAAGACGTCGTAAAAAATGGCGTCGTTTTTGCCTGACTTTTATGAGATGCAAATGCGGGATGATCCGCAGTCCGGTGGCCGCTCGCGTCGTCGTTCGTCACGCGTTCCTTCGACTGCCATTAATTATCGGCAGTCACCGCCCTCGTGTTTGAAAATTCACCCCGACAAGGCAAAAATCGAGCCGTATTTCACGCGCTTTTTCTAGCGGACAAGACATCCACCCACCTCGGGGGAGAGAGCGAACGCAACAGAAACGCGAAAGCAAGAAACTCCGGGCGAGCAAGCGGTGACGGCGTGACTTTCTCGCGGCTGAACCACCCTCTGTCTCCCTAACTCCGTTATTCATGCTCGTACCCACCTCCCCCCTCCCATTCTTCCGTTCGCGGATCATATATTTTTCATCTGGCGTTTCCATCGCTTTCGCAACGCCCTCAGATATCGTCGTTAAATAATCAGCCGTGCGATCTGCAAAGCGCTCCTCTCTCGCCTGCCTTCGCCTGTCCGCCCGGTTTTCATTCTTTAGGCCAGCTTTCCTTTTCCCTTAGCCCATCCGCTTCTGTTTTCCGATTTATCTTCCTCTTAACCGGCGATTCGTCTTTCTCTCTACTTCTTCGTCTCTGTTCCGCTTGTTTTCATATTCCGAATACGACTCTGCTCGATTTTTGCATCCTCAGCGAGTGCTATCTGCCCCCCGGGCCAGTTTTATCGTACAGTGGGCGATAAAAATATTGGAACCTTGATTTAACATTAAAATATTAATTCAAATTCTAATAATTTGGTCGCCCGTTGCAAATAATGCCAAAGAAAGGGATAGAAGCATCGCATACGTTGCTCGCTCCGTGTAAAGAAGGCGTGGCCTCGGTGCTCTTGCTTTAGCAAAAGCTAAGTGCTGTTATGAACAATCCGACTTCATACCTGCTTCAACTACTCCATTTTGCAGTTACAGTAATATAAACGTACAATAGCACCATAACTAAAATCATGTCCAGAGATTCTAGGATGCATTTATAGACGTGTAACAATGTTTCTCCTTTCTCGTTGACCCTTGGAACTATTGTTTAAAGGCCGAGTAACAGTAATTCGGTAGAACGACACCGAGTCATTGCAGATGAAATATAGCAATGGTAAATCCAGGAACACTTTAAAGTTATGAAGCAGTTACTATATTTACATTGTCCGCTCCCTTCAGAACGCTCCGAGTAGGCGTGGCCTCGTTGCCCTCGTCTTCGGCGGAGCCAGGACAGTGCTCCGCAGGGAAATCTGAGTCCATATATGATCCAACTAAAGATTTGCTTCCACTTTCCCTTCGAAAAACTTTCTTTCTCAACCCTACGATCTTCTTCTCCCTCGATCGTGGTCTTCAATTAGCTTCGGCTCGTGCTTCGACACCCAACGCTCGGCGATTTGACGGCCACGCTGAACTTAGCACGATGATTCTTTCTGCTGACGCGAGACGCGTATCGAGCGGAACACGACGCGTGTACGCCCGCGAGAAGCGTGTACACGGTGTCGACATGCTCGATCCTGTGGCGCAAATCGGCAGGTGGGTGAATAAGTAATAGAGCTACTCAGACGAACGTAGTCTAGCATCGCATCTACAGGGTGGTCCTCGGAAGTTACATTAATGCAGACGCCAGACTCGTTATTCCTTAGCCATTTTTCTGTAATTTGCATTTGCCTGGACGATCGTCCTGCAAAGTCGCCGCAACGGTGTCTGGTATGCGTCTTGACAGGGCTCGGCAATATTAGCGAGCCGTAATCTAATACACGTGGTGCGAGGAAAGAACACGAACTTTGATTCTAAACTTGTGAACTTTAACGCATTGACTGCCGAGCGAATTCTATGCACTCCAGACAAACTTTATTTGTTTCATTCGTAGAAGCGATCAGTGTTATTAAAGATCATACTACAATCATACTACTATAACCATGCTACTATAACTACTACTAAAGACCTCATACTACAATCTGATTAACTTCCACGATAAGAAATCGATGTTCAACGCCGTTGATTTAATGATAATCATTCTTAAACGACGCAAGAGTGCGGGTCATTGCTGACCACCGTGGCAGTCAACGTGTTAACGATTATATACACTCTTGACTAGACGGTTACCGTATGCTACAATGTTACTTTAACACATTGACTGCCAAACTAGCAGCCAAAAAATTGCATAAAATCGGAGCGACTTATCGAGTGAAATAAAAATTGAAAAAATAAAATCTATGACACTGAGTAGTTTTCCGACCTTCTTGCATCTTCTGGACCACCGTCAAATTGGATACAGTGAACATATTAACGTGAAAATTCATATAAAAATCGTAAAAATAATTCCGTCACCCTTATGTGGGTGACGTGGCAGCTAAAGTGTTAAATTATGAAATGAACAAACAGCGTATGAAGTAGAGTCAAATAGCTTATGTGAAATAAAGTAAAATAGCAGCGCGAGCGTCGCAATGACCGGATACTTATACTAGTGCTCATCCATGAGACGTAAACATCCACCACCAAAGAGCACGTACAAAAATATATGGAAACCCTGATTGGTTTCTTAATTTGCCGCCGATCCCTTGTGCCTTCATCTGGAATTTCAGATGGACGGTCCCTCAAAAATGGCGGAACACAGTCGTCCATATCTTAAAGCTCTTCGCTCATTTAAAAATATTCTTAAGGCGCTATTCGCGTCTCGAATAGGAAATTTCCCGTTAACGAAGTTGATCTTTATGACGAAGGTGAACGATCGATTCGTTTTCATGGAATGCTTGTCCGATATTGTGTTCTCGCGAGCGCGAAATTTCCTGCTTTGGTGCACCTCACCGGCGGAATACCGATTTTGATCAAATTCGTATATTCGCAACGGGATTCAATACAATTTCGAGGTACGTAACACACGTGCCCCATGGAAAACCCGGAGCGACTGAATTTCGTTAATGACAAATACGTCCGTGCGTAACGATGGCTCGTGGAATAATTTCATGCTGCTTTGTGTCCGATAAAAATCGACGTTTCGCTTAATTAATACGAGCCCCCGTAATCGCGCGCGCGCGTGTGCTCGAGTAAGAGAGAGAGAGAGAGAAAGAGACAAAGAGAGTGAGAGAGAGAACGCATGCAAACGTTTTATTGATTGATACCTACGTTGCGCTTGCGGCGATTGTTTAAAAGAGGAAAATATTTATCGTACAATTAATTAACGCTGTTTTCGAAGTGACGTCCGGTCGCGTGGGTTTTACAAGTTTAACCGGGGCTCGCGCGACAACGCGTTCGCCGCATAGGATTCCTCGGGTTACATTTACGTTCGTTACACATCATTATCCGACCGGACCAGGCACTTCGGCCTACTGCATTAATCATTATCGGAATAGTCATGAGTACACAGGTATCGATTGCGCTTCTCTTTGACAGCGATAGGAATATTTGGGGCGTGCAAATGTTGGTTATGCACGCAACATTGCTCACAATTTGATCGCGTTCTGTTCGATCAACAGGCACGACATCTTCCGTTTATCTGTGCACGTGACCGTAATACAGAATCGATCAAGATGCGCCTAGCAGTGGTTCCATTAATCAGGGGCGCAATAATTTCAAGAACAATACCTACCGTGATTGCTATCTCCTGCAGGAAAATCGAAAACGCGTTGATCCAGCCACCGACACGCTCTTTCTAAGCAGAATATTACGGAAACGTTAAAACACACGAATTCGAGTTAACTTTGGCATCTTTAAAATAAAACAAACCGATTTTCTAACAATTTAAGGTTTCAAAAATAGGAAAAATCGTTTCGACACCGTCGACGCGTTAAACGCAGAGCTAATTTGATCTCGCTGTCCATTTCACTTTTTATGTAAACGCAAATGCAAAAGTTCGCGCGTGTACGAGGAAAACGCTTGCTCACCTCATTTTTGTTTAATCTGTTTCGATCAAATATATTCTGGCGGTGAGCATATTTTTTCATAATCTGCAAATTATACAGTCCATTTTATTTTTTAAACTCGATACCGCCGGTTGCCAAAGATTGACATAGCGTTCAACCCGATAATTTGAAGAACAATGCCGGCAATTATCTTCCGCAGCAAAACGGAACACCTGAATCGTTCGGAATATCAATCCCCTTTGGAGATACGCGTCAAAGGATGTTTAAAATACAACAATTCAAGCTGTCATTGTAAGAGAACATTAACATCGACATCCTTCGAATCGGATTTTCGACAATTCGATGCTCGAAAAGGAGAAAACACCGGTATCCGTATTGTCCGGACGAGAACGAAAATTTCCCCGACCATTTTCGTCGTATCGGTACGTTAATTTTTCTATCGTCCGGCGAAGGGAATCGATTCGATTTGCCGATATCATTTTTCTCGCCGCATAAACGGCCAGATAACCCCTTTGAGAGGCGCGACACAGGTCGTGCACATATCCCTTCCACCGTGCGGCTGACAATTCCGTCATTGTTTGTCATTGATCTCCGCTTCAAAGCGTAATTTCCCGATTACATTATCATACGCGCGGCACGATAATCTCGCGAGCGTACGCACCCCGCTCCCGCCACGCTGTCGCGCACGCTGCGAAACGTTTGTCTCCGACGAGAAAGCATATCGCGGTGAAAACAAGTCCGATTACGCAGCACGGGGAGCACATTACGCTAAGCGATTCGCTGATTCCGCCTGATCGAGGGACAATTTCGACGGTGTTTACCGGCCACCCTGTACACAGACCGGCCGGCCGATAGTTGCACTGGTATGCACTTAGGCTACAATACGCCCGGGTACATTGTGTCTCTCGCGTAAGCGTTAATACCGGCACAAGAGCGTCGACGGAGGTGGCGGGGGTGGCGGTGTGTGGCGAACAACGCCACAAAGAGGAAGATCCAGAGAGACGGAGATCGACGGAAAGGGAGAGAGAAGGACCAAGGAGCATGCAGAACCAAAGAGAAGGCAATAGCGGATAGGATAGGACAGGGACGGAGGAGAGACAGAGAGAGAGGGAGAGAGAGAGAGAGAGAGAGAGAGAGACCTAATCCGAGCTCGATACATCTCCGTTGCTTGCGGAGGATCGCAATGCCGCGACATTGTTCCCGTTTGCGGCGGCTGCGTCGAACGTGTCGTGGCTACGAGAACGTTCTGGCTTCCATACGTGCGCCCGAACTGATGCAATTGATCGCGCAACAGATCACGCCGATACTCTTACAGGACGCTATTCTTTTTCATAACTGGCTAACGAGACCGAGCCGAGTCGGTGCATGTTAACGCCACCGAGTTACGAAATCGCGTTAAAGCACGACGCTTGGGAACGCTAGTGCCGCGTTACGATCTTTAAGTATAAGTAGAATAAAGAATAAATCATAGCCCGAGGCAGGTAAATGCTTTGACTACGAAAGACGTAAATGTAGACGCTCTCACGAGTCTAGCGGCTCTGCCTCTTGCGCTCACCAACAGAGGGCCAATAGCACGAGACTTTCTCGCTAATACCCGACACGCCTTCCGACATCTCAGCGTCTAAAGTATAAAATTACGTTTCTCTAGAAAATGAATATGTACATCTAAAACTGGAAGAACATGACAACCATTTTCTTATTGTGTCGTCATGTTGTGTATCACTCGACGGTTGAAAAATTCCACTGTATTTCAAATAGTAAAATTATGATTGTTCGGAAAATGAATATGTACATCTTGTTAGCGTAATCTTAATAACGCAATCTAGAAGGTCTGGGTTAGTCATTGCCCCAAAGATATTTTTTGCAATACACTGTTTTTTGCTACTTCTATTTAGTTTTGCACAAATCATTCTTAATTTTCCATTAAAACTTTAACTGCCTAAAATGGTATTGGAAATGGTATCAAACCTCCTGTTTACGTCACTTGTCTGTGACCGAACAGTCGCAACGATAGACAACTGAACAACGCGCCGTCCGTATCGATGGATTGCAGCGAAATCGCGACGCAGTCAAAGGGTTAAATGATTTTTCGAAAGAGCTACAACCTGGCTACCACACGATTACGATTTCGTTTAACCGGTCTGGGTTTCGATTAACACGTTAAGCGCCACGCCGAATTTCTGTTCAAGCCACGGTTAGCCGTCAAGCGGGCCGCTCGCCGATAGACGAATCAGAGTATAAACAGTTGGGTAACGTAACGCGTGCCGCAATAGCAGAACGAAAAATGTGTCGCCGGTTCGTAGGGACCGACGAGGCCTGCTTAACGTGTTAAGCAGAGCTCTCAAAATCTAGGCTAGCATATCAGGGGACTTCAGGAAGCTACCTTTTATCAACCCCATTTTTCCCATTTTCGCCATTGATCGCCCCGAAACTTCAAAGTTGCGCCACGGCTGCAATTCGATTCCGATCGACCTAAAAATTGCCATACACTCTGACCGAGCGTCTAGAAACGTGTAGCCAAAATTACAAAAAAATCGGAGACCTATAATTTTTCTTCAATTTTTCACGATTTTAAGAAGGGGGTTACCTTCAATATTTAGCAATATTTGCCAATATTTGGCAAATCTTTGAAGTCATGCCACGGCCAAACTATTAGAGCTATCGACATGGCTCAAACACTAAAATATTCCCCAAACCTTTCTCTTTAACAGGTTAAGCGCCATGCCGAATTTCTGTGCCGTTCCGTTCAAGCTACTGTTAGCAGTCAGGCGGGCCTTGCCGGGCCGCTCGCCGATAGACGAATCAAATTATAAACAGTCGGGTGACGTAACGCGCACCGCGATAGCAGAACGAAAAATCTGTCACCGGTCCGTAGGGACCGGCGTGGCGCTTAACGTGTTAAGAGGTTCACGATCTTCCGAAGCCGCCGGTAGGATCGTTTTCGAAAAATCTGTGATTCGTGATTCGAAGGGGGCCTGGGGAAAGAGGTCGTGGGAACAATACGGCTGAACGGTACATTGTAGCCGAACCGGCAGAAGTAATCGCGACTACTGTCTCCATGGGGAGCAGAGCAGCGTATGGGTGTAACGAGTCGGAGACGTTCGGCGAGGGGGTAGCATCCTCCGTTTGACATCGAAACAGTACCGACGACGATGACTTCAATCCCTCGCTGACTGTCTCGAGTATCGACGACAGGCTTCGCACAGCGTCGTCGCCACGCGTTGCATTAGCCGCGGCGCGTTCAGAAGCGCGTTGGCAGCTCTGGACGTTTTTGCGTCAGCTCCTCCTCTGAAGTATCCGAAGCTTGGCACGAGATACAGAAAGTCGAGAATAAAAATCGACGTGTCTGTACGCGAAGAGAGAGCGAGAGGGGCGGGTGGAGGGTTACCGGCGCGGCGAATACGGTGAAAGAGGATTGAAGGGGCAGCGGGCGATGATAGCGGGGGTAAAGGGGCCAAGGGTGTTGCGGGGATGGCTAGCGGTGCGTTGGATTTGCGGCAGAGAACTTCGACGAGGCTCTTTCTATCCATTACGATCGGGGTGGAGGAAAGGCCGCGCAGCTCGGCGCCGCGCCTGCTGGAAAGTGTTTTAAAGGGAAACGTCGAAGCGGCTGGATCGGCCGCGCTTCACGCACGCTTTTTATATCCATGAGATTTTTATGGTTTTAATGATGCACTCGTGCGCCGCCGGGGGCTTAAACTGCTTTTAAATTCCGTGCGAACGGCAATTCTCTCTCCCGTCTTTCTCCCGCGGAGGCGTCGCGCAAGTCTCTTCTTTATTTTGTGTAGCCGGCGTAACCGTTCCGCCGGAAACCGATGGAATTGTTTATGACTGCGAACGATCGAGACCGGCTAGCTACGTCTTTCGAAAACACCGATCGCTAATCCCCGAACCCGCTAAAATCGCCTATGGCCCTCGACGATTTCGTGCGGAATCATCCTCATCGTCTCCTCCCACGGAGCGGACCGTGGTTCATCAATCATCCGACGTAACTGTATTAGTGCACGCCGCCGGTTCTTCGTTGGAATTACAACATTCGAACACAAGTTTGATATAATACCGAGTGATTTCGCGGGATAAGTGGGCCTCCATTGTACGGAAAGGAAACGATAGGCGATTAAGGAGAAGCTCGGAAACGGGAGGGTCGATCGAACACAATGTACTCGCTATCAGTGCGTGGGTCTTAGGCTCCGGTATTCAATTATGCAACGAACATCATCCTCGTTCTGTGGTTGGCCGCGCTCCATTTCACTTTCGAGGGGTTGGAGACGCACCCTCTCGCCGGTACCAGGGGTGGAATCACCGACGGAGGCCACCCGCTACTGTTTCTGTGGATCTTTGGGCTCGTGTCGAACCGCGTTCCGTTCTATTATTCGGGATTACGTGGCTTTCAGAAAGAAGGAAAGACGCCGGCCAGGGAGGCAGAAGTTATATAACTGGGAAATTATGCAAATCCCGGCTATTATTATTTAAAAACCGAGACATTAATGGTCGTTAAAAGATCCCCGAGGCTTTCGCTGAAAATCATTTAAAAAACAATCTCGCCGCGGCGGAATACTTAATGCACCGTGTAACAATCTTACTTACTGCCGCGCGGACGTCGCGGCGATCATTTCGGGACATTTTAGCGAACGAAATTCGTCGGGGACTTCCGGTAAGCTGTTTAGGCGCGTCGCGAGGGTGTTGCTTCCCTTAAAAATGTTTACAGGCGTCACGGTTACGACTTCTCTTCTATACATAATGCATTCGGCATATAAGAACGTCTCACGTGTTCCTTTGGAGTGTAACAGGATTTAGAGCGGTAAAGAGATGAGGACACGCGGATAGCGGAAAGGGGACGAGAACCGATATATCGAACCGCGAATTATTCATGCTGACACACGAATCACCGTGGGCCTAGTTCTTTCGGGGCGGAAAACGGGATCAAAGATGTCCCGGCTGCATGTGAATTCGATTAACCCTATTTCGAGATGGCGCGGCGCGGCAACATCAGCCCCGATCTTATCTGCCTCGCTGTCTAGTCCGCGAGACGCGCTCTCGTGGTTTTCCGAGCCGTTTCCGCGTCCTTTGAGGCGGCTTCGACGTTGGCAAATCATCCGGAATGTTTCAGGCAAATACCTTCTCGAAGAATTAGCGCTCCTCTCCACGCTAACCCTCGCGGCATTTGTTTCCGACACGGTAATAATCTCCGACCGTCGACCCTCGGGATTCGCCTCGACTCGACCTTATCGTTAATCGCAGAAATCGACTGCTCGATACCTTCGTGGACGGCTGCCGGGCCCCCGCCGGCTCGATTAAACGGTCCCATAGAAATTTAAAATTTCTCCTCGAAAGCGGATTTAAAAAGTTCCCGGCAAAATGAACGTCGAAATCGCGGCGTGCCGGTCTTTAACCCAAAAACGTCCGGCGCATTACAGGCCGATAATCGAAAATCAATAAGGACGATAAAAAGCATAAGGAAACCGGAGATAGCGTGCGCGCGAGAGAGAAGCTTCTTGAATAATAAATCTCTCCTACGAACCCCGCGAGATCGTGCCGGTAGACTTCGGCCTCGATACTTCGTTCGGGAAGTCTAGCGCGAAAACCAATCGATTCGATCGCGATCTATATCGTTTGCCGGAATAATGACGGCCGCGCGTCATCCCACGATAACCGTCGTCCTGATGCAACCTCGCTAGTTAAGAAATGTAAACCGTGCTCCCGTTTGTGCTAGATCCGAGTCGACTGTGTGGCACTTCGAGATTTAGCAACGGTCCACAAAGAGGTCCTTACCGTAAGATACCAATCGATTTTCTTCATTTTCGCAAGCCAATGAGACCCACCGGATTAATGCTTGCGATCAGGACCTTCTTTAGAAGCTCTGCTTAAAAATCTTTCATGTTCCAAACATCCAACGAATTTTCTATCGAACAGCAGCATTTTTCCCAACGAAACGAAGAGAATGTCAGAGTATTTCAAGTATCCAGCGAGCAGAAACGAAAGTAGAAGTTCTGATAGGCAACGCGAATAAATTTCGAACGGCGTCCAACGATTATCGAGGTCCTATTGATCTGTTTGGGTAATCGGAAGCCGAAATTGCGATGCGGTAGCTGGAGCCATTCCGAAAAGGCCGAGGCAATCGCGATCTTAGATGGCGCTGGTAGCAGGCATACTTAATACGAGGGGTAGCGAATGCATACAAGCATCGGATTTAGCTAATGAACAGGATGGTCAAGGGTTGAAGCACGCAGTACCGCGGCCTAGTTATTCGTTCGGTGATTCGAAGAGCGGCTTAATTGCCGATACTCGACCCGATACGGTTGCTTAATTGAACGTCTTCCCTGCAACCGGGGAATAATCCGAATCCATCAAGGAACAGCTCGATTATTCTCGCTAGCGAATCATGCGATATGCCTTTGAGGATCAGGCTCTGGATGGACCTCGACGAGTATCCTCGAAACGCACGTGCGCGCACCACGCTGGCTCTACATATAGGCGTGTGCACCCCGCGCGCGTCTCGGCGGGCGCGTGCATATATCGCGGCCGCGTCGGATGCTTTCAGCATGAATATGTCGCTATCTCGGCGCCAGTGGACAGGTATACAGGCGGGGTACATAAACGTGGCCGAGCAATAATCCGTTTCATCTTGCGGTCAAACGATCGGTCGCCGCGCGCGGTATAATACGAAAGCACGATCCTCCAGCTGCATGTAGATTTTGTTCGTATACCTTCCGCGAATACGCCGGCCCGGATATCCCTCGATACTATGCGCCGATCGATCCCTCCTCCTCTTCCTCGTCCTCTACCCTCTTTCTTCCTCTCGCTTTTTCCACGTGGCACAAACACTCCGCCTGCACGCCGTAATCGTGATTCAATGCATTCCGAGGGCACTCGTTCGCGATGTGTAGTTAGTTTTTGCGATTATCGAACGGGGGAGGTGGCCACCGCGATCGAATTCACCGCAGTTTCTCCACACGATCGTCCCAGAACCGAGAAGAATCTCCTTCGTTCGACTGCAGCCCGTGTTAAGACGCGACAACGCCTTAAAGAGGGAATACACTTTAGAGTGCCTAAAAAATAGGAATTTTTAGGAATTTTTTTCTCAATAACTACAAAGCGAATCATTCTCAAACTTTCATGATATTATGTTCTATATTTAAACAATACAAAAAATTTTCTATTTTAATGATTAATGTATTTTTTCGCAATCCTGTATCGGCAAAGAATTTGCATTGTTGCCCGATATTAATATTTAATACATTCATTATTTTTAATATAGCTGAGTAGCCCTCGTTAAAAATTCCAGCCGCAATAAAGGCGGAGGTTTCGATAATTTCTGCTCCGGAATTTAGATGCTTTAATTTTTAGATTTAATTTAGATGCTCACTATCGCTGCTGAGCCCTATCACGACGCCGAACAGACCGAATCGAAGAAATCTTCATAAACTCCGACGCAATCGAATCGGTCAGAAGTACGAGACAAGCCAACGATCCTTTCTTTCCGCGTTAATCGTGTGATGCCCGTCCAACGATGGGTAGTGTATCGCACGGACGAAATTCACGAAGACCGAGAATCTAGCGGGTCGTTGTAACTTTAGAAAAGTTCCACGCTCAATTTCTCAATCCAGAATCCAACGTAGCTGCGAATTGATAAACGGGAGGGCGAGATAACGGCAAGTTTGTCGGCTGTGCCTCGATGCGCCCGAAGAAACGGTGTAAACGATATAAATAAAATCAACCGGAGATTGCCGCGACTATTTATCATCCGAGCGAAAATGGCACTCCCCGCCCCCGCTCGGCCCCATTAATAACACCGGGGAAAACTCATTTTCGTCCGGCTGAGCGCAGCGTGCTCGCGCGCCGAGTGTTCAACGGCGAGCGGATCTCGCGAAGTGGGAACAGCCATTTAAGAAAGAGATAGGGGCAGCCTTAAAATTCCGAGAGATTTTGCTCGTATTGAATTATAGGAGATATTCCGGCCGCTAGTGTGGATGGTCTGCCACGGAAAGTGGATAATTGATGAGATCGGCTAGTGGTGAAATAGATGGAGTTCGAAGAAAGTTGGAATTACCTCTTCTTCGGCCGCGATCGGATCTCCGAGATTTTCAATGCGAACGCGCTCCAAGAAGTTCGCGTTTAATCGAGTAGTCGCATTCAATTTTCTATCTGGCTGTTTTTAATCCGGTTAGGCGCGATTCGGATCGCGGTGTCGCGGGGGACACGTGACACGCGCCACTTAATATTCCAACTAAGGGTCACAAATCTAGTTTTAAAGCGACCCCTGAATAAATCATGGGACGACGATCAATTCATCCTTCCGGCTCCGGTGCACCGCAAACTGCATCAATAATGGACAGTGTATAAACAGACACAGCGGGTGGATAAACCGGGGAAAAGAAACCCGTGGTCCCTTTACGCGGCGAGCAAACACGCGCGCACGAAAATTCGGTTCGCCGTGTGCCACGTCGCCGCGGGGACCGAGCGTTTAAATAAATATTTTCGCTGGGAAACATCTCGAGACGTCTCAAAAAGCTCGGCGATCTTCTTTAAATATTTCCACCGATTAAGCATGGCCGACCACCGCCGCGACGGAGGACAACCGCGCGATCGATCTTCGTCGATCCCGTTGATCGTTGAGAACCGCTGCCGGATCTTGTACGCTTCTGCTATCGAGACGAAGGATCCGAGCGTGATTGAAGACCGATGGGTCTCGGTCATAGGTGCTCGACGGAGGAGAAAGATTGAAACGATGCGAGCGCATAGTTCTGGCCAGCAGGCTCAGACTCTCGGCAACTATTCAAATTTTCTTCACCGTATTTTAATATCGATCTTTCAGAAACCACTTCGAATTCGCGCTTATCTACCCCGCGTTGATTTTATTCCGCGATAGTTAGAACTACATTGCTTTTATCAATTTTCTCGAATAAAAGTATAAAATATACTCATCTATTTCTTAGTTTCAATCCACTCTCTTTTCTTCTGTACCAATTTCCTCAACCTTTCCACCGCCTTATTGCGACTTTCCTCGCTGGCAGCTTTATTTATATTTACTCCTCTTTTCAATTCCCTACACTCCTTTGCTAAACGTTGCAAGTTACCGAATCTATCCTCACAGATGTCCCAGTACTTGTTCTATCTATGAAACTTTCGTTTCTTAATGACGATCTGTTGAAAATTCTTCCTTGGTGTGTTTATATGCGTATAGAAGAATCATATCGGATGATGCAACGATTCTTGGAACGAATGTTTAGATTACAGCCGATAAGTATAAGGGGTCTGCTTCCAGTTCAGCTTTGTCGTCCTGCGTGACATAAATAAATATAATGTAATAAACGTTGCGAGGTTTTTAAAGTAGATTAAACATTAGTTCATTAGATAGAACGGTAGAACGTAATTTGTCGAAAGTCTTGATAACAATTTTTATACAGGAATACGAATGCGAAGACTGTCTTAACTCTAACGTGGTGAAAATGCCTATTCTTGAATTTCGAGATTTCCTTGAGTTTATGTAGTAGTCCCTTAAAAGAAGTAAGGTTAGGACAGTTCGTTATAACGCTGACTATAGTATAACTGAAAGTCTGCCGAGATTTATACTCAAAAACATATTAATAAATTAAGTTTGATCAAAGTGAAATATAAAGGAAACCGTATTCACGTCAAATCTCGTTTCCCAATACGATCCAATAAGTCGTGCGAAACATCAAGTTGATGAAACAATATGTGTGAAACATTGGATCGAGAGTCGGCGACGCGACGAATTAATCCGACGCGAGAACGAAGGGGTCCCCTCGAGCGGGTTTATTTAATTATAAATAGTTTATTTATCCGGGCGGGTCTCGAAGAGCGGTGTTGGAAGTCGGGCCCGTCGTAAATCGTCCGCTATCCGAAATTTGCATTCGCGTACTCGGAGCTCTGTCCCCGGGGCCCTAAAAGGTTGTCAGTTCGAAGGGAACACGAGATTTTCTTTCACGCGATTAGACGGCCGGTTTGCGCGTCGCGACGCAGCGTCACGCTCGCCGGCAGGAATACACGCACAAGCGTGCACGCAAATGAAGCGGAGTCGCCCACGTTCCGTGGCGAGGATTCGCTGTATCACGATACGATTTACCGGTCGCATTCTCATTCGTTCTACCCGTCCTGCCACCCTTCCTCCCTCACCTCCGCACCCTTCGGACCAGGTTTCTCCCTTCCTGCCCCTTCTGCCACGCAGCACCTATGGCCGGGCCATCGGTCTTCAATCACGCTCGGATCTTTCGTCTCGATAGCGCGAGCATAAGCGTACGAGACCCACATGTAACTCCTTTCCTCCCCCCCCCCTTTTCTTTCTGTTTCTGACCGCGGCAACGCGCAATCACGATCCACCGGTCAAAGCTAATAATAAACCGAATGTTTTCTCGTGTAACCGTGATACGCGAGAGGCCCGATCGCCATTATCTGACCGATCGTCCGACGGCCCTGCGCGATTCGTCTCGGAATTAATGAAAATAACGTCCTCATGTAACGATTGCCGCTTCCACAGGTTCTTCGAGCTAATTTCCCCAACTGATAATGCGCGTATCTCGGTGACAAGTTAGGCAACTTCTCAAGCTGGATCGTCCGGCGGAAAAATTGAAAGGATGTACACTCGCGATGGTTAATCTCGCGGTAGACATGCTGATACTACCGAGGACGTCGTTCGTCTAACACTGTACACAAGATATCCCGAAAATGTTCCTTGATCGGAGAAATTCTTGTGGTTATTCTAAAACACGTTTTCCTTTGCGGAAATGTCACACGAGGCTTCGTTTCCGAGTTAGTAGCGAAAGACACGGACCAATCAGAGCGCAGACGTCTTTCGATTCAATCAACAGTAACGTTTCGCATAGTTGCGCTCCGATTGGCTCGTTTTATTGTAAATAATGTAACATACAGATTTACTATAATAATGGTCGCTACTTTTTCCAAGTATCTGGAAAACTATAGTCATCGTTTATTATACGGGGTGAGGCATTTGAAACAGGACACCCGAATAACTCGCTTTCTTTTGAAGATAGAGAAACAATTAACACTAGAACTAACGAACAATAAATACAACGATATATATTGCTTTGTAATAATAATGAGACGGCATCTATTAAAACTTCACACAATTTTCATTGTAACATGCGATTCGTTAAAGAAGTACATCGGAAAATTACTAATGAAAGCATTTTTATAACTTCGGTAATTCCAAAGAGATATGGAGGCATTTGTATTCCCTGCCATAAGTATGGTGTGATGTTCGATTGAGCGGAGCACGTTTAGTTGTTTCTCTCTCCGACGCCGTACGTGGCTTGCTGACGTTATACGTGTCCTTGTGCGGTATACAGAAAACTATCGTAGCAATCCTTGCTAAACCGTAACAAGGTTATGGGCCCAGGAACGGCTCCATTGTGTGAACGAAAGTAGAGATAAAAGGACACGCATAAATAGAAAGAAAGGTGCATTTAAAAGTGAGGTTATGTGCGAATAACCACGTGTTCCAAAGATTATAAAGAAGTAAGTTCAACAAATAAATAAAGAAAGGATGGCTGCTTTAATGCAAACTGATCGGATAGACAAATTAAATGGCAACAATTACCGATCATGGAAGTTTAATGTGAAAATGCTCCTAGTACAACGTGAATTATGGCAACACGTGAACGGTGAAGCTGTTGAACCGATCGAGAACAATGAAGCAAAGGCAATCTTTAGACGTAAAGAAGACAAAGCATTGGCCACGATTGCACTATGTGTTGAGCCGGAACACCAAATATACATTATAGACTGCACAAAAGCATCTGAAGCTTGGGATGCACTAACAAAGGTATTCGAACCAAAATCAAGGCTCAGAATACTACAGCTCAAGAAACAAATGGTTTTAATAAAGCTTGAGCATGATGAAACAATGATGTCGTATCTAGGAAGAATAAAGACAGTCTTAAAGAAGCAGGTCATGAAATCAGAGTTGACGATTTAGCATATGCAATGCTATGTGGATTACCAGATACATACGAAGGAATTATCATGGCATTGGCAAACCTTGATGACAAAAAGTTCAAGTCATCAGAAATAAAAGGGATATTGTTGAAAGAGTACGAGAGGAGAGCAGCGAAGGAGATCAGTAACCTCGAAGAAAGAAAAGAAGCGCACCACCAAACCAAAGTAGTGTCTCATCAAACCAAAGAAGCGCCTCATCAAAACAGGGAAGCGTATCATCAACCGAAGGAATATAGAAAGGATGAAAGGAAATGTTTCAAATGTGGCAAGTCGGGACACATCAGAAGAATAAACCAAACCATGAATCAGGTACACATTTTCCACATAAGAGTAAGGACTCATATTTATTAGAAGTAAACAGTGCGCAGTTAGACAATTGTTGGTTGCTTGATAGTGGTGCAACTCACCATATCTGCAAGCACAAACAATGGTTCATAAATTATAAAGAAATAGAAAACGAGGTAATTTATTCTGCTGAGAGTAACGTAAAGAATAATTTAAGAGCGACTGGAATAGGTGATGTAAACATAGAAACTTATGTAAACAATTATCTCTTCAGCATAACTTTACCAAATGTTTACCATGTACCAAGTGTAAGAAGAAACCTAATATCCGTATTGCAAATAGAAAATAGAAATAAGAAGGTAATATTTGATAAGGGAAAAGCGATCATCTTGAATAAGGCAACTAAACGGATAGTGGGAGAGGCATTTAGGAAGGATGGCTTATATACTATAAAAGCGGAATGTGTAACATGTGTCAAAGGTGGGGGATTGATGAGGTTTGACACGCGGAGGCATTTGTATTCCCTGCCATGACCTTTGTCTGAAGAAGAAGGCAGAACGTTTATATTTCTTGCACTTTGATTAAAATCTTTTACACGAGTATGTCATCGACATATGGCAAGGGGTTAAAGACAAAGGTCGTATAAGAGTGTTTGTAACTACACGTGCACAGAAGATTGATAAATGAATATTACAAAAATCATTGGAGAAAATTAGGGACCAGTCGAAATCAGTGGTTTGATAGTTCCAGTGTTAACACTTTTACTGCCTAACCAATAACCTAAAAAATTCCACAAAATCATTATTTAATGAAGCTACAATTGAAAACTTAAAATGTCTGACACATAGTTATCCTTCAACCTTCTTGTAGTCTTCAGGTATGAACTAAATTGAGTGCAACGAATATATTAGCGTACAAATTAATTTTTAAACATGGACAAATAATTCTGTCACCCATATATGGGTGACATGGCAGTTAAAGTGTTAATCACACCAAACATCGATTGTCACTAATTGTTTTTGTTGGTGGAGGCATTAAGGAGATATTAATCGTTTAACTTGTGTTTCAATGATAAAATAATTATCTACTGTGAAGGTCATTCAAGGTCAAGCAAAGATAAGAACGTGAACACAGGTTTCGCGAAATGTTACCGCTGGTATTTAAAATATAGTATTTTTAGCCTATTAATCTGTCGATGATCATGCTCACGGCGATAGGAAATCATGAAAAAGTGATCGACGCTAGGAAGAATGTTAACAATGTGAATTGATACGGGATCAAGGATGTCTTATCACTGTTAATCGCGTAAGACGATAGTACGAGGCGGACAAGTGGACTTATATGCGCTTAATATATCCGGATCCCTCAATTATTGATAGTTTGAAGGAGCTAATATCTGCGGAGTTTCAACAAGAGAGTCTTGAGGATCGTTCAGGATATTACACACGCGTCCAACCAATAAGATGATCGGATGGTTACGTCGAGCGAGCGAGATTGTTCAAGACGGATGTGCAGGAATAGAGTAACCGAGAGGATAATTGGGATTTATAACAGGTTCATGAAACCGTGAAGATCGTCGACGATCGACACATGTAGAACCGCATACTAAATAGACCAACGTAACGCGAAAGTGGCAATTTTTGTAACGTTTACCTCTTTCCATAAAGTGCCTCTTCGAAATTAGATGTTTCGTCTGTTAATCGGTTGGGGATCTTTTCATCGAGCGTTCGACGCATCAGGTGCATGCACGTTCCTGTAAAAATACAAAAAGTTAGCTCAACTCTACCGAGCAGCAAAAATTCCTAGTTTAAACCTTTTTCCTTTTTTTAGAAGTATCAAATATCAATTGTACGAGTAAATTTATTTTGTCACAGTCGGAATAATTGTAAAACGAAGAAATTTAATGTTAATGTATTTTTTAACATTTGGTTTTCTGCCGCACGTGGAAGAGATAGATTATGGAATGTTTAGCTGGAACCATGTGTCCCAGGGAGAGGCAAAATGTCATCTGGCCAAATATTTAGGCGAGAGAGGCAAGACGCGTCTCTGTGCTCCACAATCCTGAATTCCCATCTTACGGGGTAGTTTGGGCGTAACGCAGCAGTGTTTGAAAATTTGTTTTCTTTGATATAGACATTTGATAGCGACGATTGTTTGTTTGAACGTTGCATGCCGGCTGGCAGCGGGGTCGTGTATTTACACCGGATTCTGGGAACTCCTGGAAAAGTGGAGCTTGTTTTTCCCTTGTTATTCATGTTACGTCATTTTTACGTCTCACGAAAGTTTGCTATTACAAAGTACAAGACCATTTCTCCCTCCTTCCGTATACGCCGAACCATCAGATTTATTAATTCGTTTTCCGTTTTTGATTTCAGGTGAGCAGACAAATTCATTGAATCGTTTCGGACGGGAAGATCACCGGGGCTCGTATGGTAAAGTAACGAATGAAATAGTTCGCGTAAATGGACAGTCGAATCGAAGTGATTATAAAGGGCCACGGTGCACTTAACGGTGTTTTCGGTTAACAATATTTGCGTTGGTTCCGTTCCGGCCGTCGACATCAAAGCGTTTTCGAAACTCAATCTCCATAGTACAATGCAATAACTTTTTCATCGAATCTCGTTCGACTATTAACAAGAGTGCTTGCGAACGCGCAAGCGCGTTTCAAAGGACAGCAAGTAATTACCTGTCTGCGCGATGATTGCTCGTCGATGATTCCCCTTCAACGGCGTAGCTCTGGATCTTATTTTGTCCGGCTTGCTCGACGTAAAACGCGAAACTACGGGTACGCTATAGAAATTTCGCTTGTCCTCTCCGTTGTTTCATATCGGGCCGGGACCGGAGATTTATGCTTTTAGTTTCTGTTTTATGGTCGTCCAAGTTTGTTGCTCGCGAAAAATAAAATTCGTGATATATTGGTTAATATGGCTGCCGACGCTGAAATAATGCTATCGACATCGGAAGTCGAAATCCAACCCACCTTCCACCGTTACGTTTAAATGATTCCACAGCGTTCGTACACCGGCGAAACTTAAGAGTTATAGATTTAATTGATTTCTCCGCAACGCGTCTCGATTAACCTCGCAACAATGACTTCTCGATAAATTTATCCGCGCGAGACGATTGCTTCTGAAAACCAATAAATCCTGTTGTGCGCGCAGCCTGCAATATTTCAATAACTTTTACTTTAATCTGTCCCTAATTCTGACACGGTTACGAGACGCGAATAAAAGTTATTAACACGTTGAATGCCGAGGCAAGTTCCATTAATTTCATTCATAGAAGTGATCAGGATTATTACAAAGAATTGTTAGTTACCGAATAACGAACTTCTCACCTCGTACTACAATCTGGTTAATTTCAACGGTAATAAATTAATGTTGAATGCTGTTACTTTAATTATAATCGTTCTCAAACAACGAAATGGTGTCGGTCACCGGTGACTGGCATTCAACGTAAACTGGCCAACCAACAACCTCAAAAATCAAAGTAATTTATTTAACGAAGCGAAAATTGAAAACTTAAAATGTACGACACAAAGTTATCTTTCAACCTTCTTCTATTCTCCAGATCTGAACAAAATTTAGTATAACGAATACATTAATATACAAATTTATTTTCAAATATGGACGAACAATTCTGTCACCCATATATGGGTGACATGGCAGTCAAAGTGTTAATAGGCGTACCAAAAAGTTGCAGTGATTTCGTCCATGACATTAGACTCGTAATCAGCCCGCGGCTTATAAATAATCGAATCGAGAATTATTTTAGCTAGCCACAACGATTGCTATGCAAATGTCGCTTATAAAAAGAGACTGGATGTACTTCAGTGCCGCAAAGAAGGTTAATATCGCGAGCAGTCGACCGTTTCATTCGACTCCGGTCTTTATGAATTCTACCATGACAATTTAGGATCGAAGCAGTGGTATTTAATTAATAGCGATGTTCCAGCGAAAGAAGTTGGCAGCGGAGATAGATAGAGATAGAGAGAGAGAAAGAGAGAGAGTCTATAGGTTGTATGTTGCTTCTGTTCCGGATTTTTGAATCTCGAGCGTAGCTGAGACTTGTTTTGCAACGGAAACCGCTTCCTCCGTTGAAATCCGTGAACGGATTGCACGGCCGTTTTGCACGTGCAGGAGAAGTATAAATGTACGTGACATGGTTGAGCGCGTTATCGACCAGTTATACTAGCTAATGCACGTATCAAGTTCTTCATCCAGCGTGCATCAACCTCGGAGCAGGCGAAGCCACGGTCACGTAGATCGTTTCGCGTTTCTTGTCGCGGCTCGCCTTGTTATGCTCGGTACCGGTTGCTCCACGGGCTTATCGCCATCGTGAAATTGTTACGCGGGACGACAAACATTAATACCGTGTTGATAAGCCGAACAAACGATGCCAATTAGTCGACCAAGCTTTTTTTACGGGGATCCCGAGGTCCACGGATTTCGGAACCGGGTCTCGATACTCTCGCGTTCGCCAAACGGGTGCGCGCACCGTGTTACTTGGAGTTTCAGCGCAACACAGCTCCGTTATCAGAATTTCATTCGAATAATCCATATCTGCAGGACGACCTCGTCCTGACGTCCTGCTCCATTCGGACGATCCCTGAATATGTATTCCACTCGTTCAAAGGGAAATATTATCTTCGTTCGCCGCATATTATAAAATGTTTTAATACTTTCTCATTCGCCGTTCGTTACCCTCCGTGCGAATAATGCATTTTTTCTTTGCCTCTAAATACGAGAGATTCTTTTATGAAAAAATTTCTCTGATCCTTCATTTTTCGATGCGTTCATTATTCTGCGCTTCGCGCCGCCGGAGAGCGTGCCTCCTCCGAAAAAATTCAGAACGTTCGATACAACGTTTTCTTTGACGGCGCATTTATAATTTTCGCGGAGAATGTTCGACGCCCCGCGGCAGAGGCCACGCGATTACGTTGTAATTATAAATTTTAATAAAGTAGCCGATCGTAACGGTGCTCTAGCGATACGGCGTATCCATTAAAATTTCATTTCGTCGGTTTATATAGGCGGAAAAAAAATGTGTCGTAACTCGGCGACGGTGTTGCGTCTCTTTGAATTTCTCTATGGGTCTAGAAGCACCGGACGCGTCTCGGTGTGCCCAATTAAGAATGCCTCGAAATCTGAAACGTGATCGCGTGGCTGGTCGAAAAGGAGCCATCTTAATTACCAGGTGCTCGACGGTGGGTATTTCGTCGACGGGCCGCTTAACAAGAAGAAATTGAAAATTAACCCGCAAACGGCCTCATTAGCCAAGCAACGAAATAAATCGTATCTGCCGGCTGATCGGGCATGATTAGCTCGTAACATCGGTAATTACGGATCGGCCCGTGAACTGGGGGGCCCGCTTATTGTCCGGCATTATCGCAACGCTACGGTTTATTACAGATACGTTTCTCCGTATTACAGTCTACCGACAAATTTACCGGAGCGTTTCGTATAAACGCCCGTTGCGGTAGAGGAGACCGTGGCCGTGCACGGCCATAGTTGCCGCTATAATGCACGACGATAGCACCGGGAAATAGTAGCGACGTAATAGTGGACACGGTGCCAGATTGTCGGGAAAATTAATTACGTAGCGCGCCCGTTCAGCCAGTGCAATGAGAGGAGCGTCGTGTCCGTAATTGCATATTCTCGCCTATATACACGTGCCTAAGAAGTTATTTTATTCCGGTTGGTTCGACGATACGCGCTTGCTTAACACCGAAAAAATTGCGCAAGCTTTTAGGTTCTTTCGCGAAAACTGGGTCGCTGAAAAGCCATTTTATTTTCGGTAGACGTCCCGCGACCCGGATAATGGTTTTTCCTTTGCCTGTCCCCGTTTCCCAGGTCGATTTGAGAAACGCGAGTAAGTTTTCGAATCGAATTCCTCGGAAGAAATTTAATCGAACCGGTAATATATTCGATGAAGCCGGTCCGCCAAGAAAATTCATATAGCCGAAAGAATTCACGAAACTTTTTAACGGCCGGCCGACTGTAAAAAATATTCGGTTTAGCCGAGACGTCCGAGATATTCATCTCGCGCATTTCATTTCCTCGCGATTTCCTAGATCCATCGGTTGTTTTATGGAAATAAGAATGGAGAAACTCTCGCGCCGGCAGAATTTTCGTGATAGATAGAGCGCGAATATTATCTGCAACCCCTTTCCAGAAGATGATTTATTACCTCGACTTCGATTAGAACTTCTTCATCGATAACGATTGTTTGAAAAATTCCGAACAGGTTTTAATCTTTACAAGATTGAAATCGACGCCGGACTTACAAACATCTGAAATCTCTCGTGCATCCATTTCCGAGGATACGCGATAGTCGAAGAAATGAATAATGTTCCCGTTCGATAGATTCTATCTTCGCATCTGCTACATTCTATTTGAAATCTTCGTTAGCTGACTCGATAGTTTGAAGCAAGAGGTTGACGACCGCTGAGTTGTCCTTCGACAAGAGGTTGACCTTCGGACAAGAATGATTATACAATTTCGCGCACGCTGTGGATGCATAAATATCGGCAGTCTGCGTCGATACCGCCAGTGACGCGTCTAATACAGTTTTCGTCGAGTTCAAAGAACACAGAAGGTTATTCCCTGTTGTCTGGCAGCTCGATGACAAAATGGCGCGCTACTAAACGGCTCGGTGTCAGGCACGGAACGCGACCCCATTAAAATTCCTACTGCAGAAAATCACAGTTAACCCTCTATGGGCCCGTGTAACTTTCAGGTCACATTTTAATTTGACATTTTATTAAATAATTATAGCTTTTTTCATAAGATGGCGCATAAATCTTAATTCTATAACGTTGCCAAGACAACCAATATTAATATTTATGACCGTTGCTAGGCTCATCAACCTGAAATAACAAAATAAATGCTGTGCAAACTGTCTGCAGTAAAAATAAGCGAAACCATTTGATCCAATCGATATTATTTGTGCTTTTGTCAGTGATTACCAAACTAAAAATAGTACACATAATAGCTTTGTTTTCTTATTTTATGGAATTTCATGCTTAAGCTTTTATGCACAGAATATATTGCAATAAAATTGTTTAAACGGAAATTTTTTTTCATTTGCATATATAGGTTTATAATTTCTGATTTTTCGTTCCCCAATTTATTTTGGATTAAAAACAAAAATTCGGCCCATAGAGGGTTAATACGGAAAATGTCGGTGGCGTATTGGTCGGATAGCAGGGGCCGTTCAACTTCGTAAATTTCTCACGGAAGGACCGAAAGCGACCGTTCTCCGAGTTGCTGTGCATCTTCCACGGCTACGAGTCCCGCGAGGTCTTCCTTTTCCTTTCTGCCGGTTCTGAACCATCATTTTCTCCTCTCCATCCGCGGCTACATGCTGATCTCTTCCAGCTCGACGTTCCCCGTCCCCGTGCAACCTCGCAGTCCGCGGTCCATTCATTCACCGCCCCGCAAAACCTCGAGAGCTCACCCGACATCCAGGTTTATATTCCCTAATGTTACCTTCGTTTTCTTCCTCCTCCTTTTTCTTCTCCTCCGTTCGTCCCTGTTTCCGCCTTCCTCCGTGCCACGCGAATAATTACGTTGCCCCCAGGTGCTGTCCATTCATCCCCGCATCTTTTCTACGTCCGTTGGCTTCCTTCCCCGTTGTCCCTCCTCCGCGTTTTTCGCCCATTATTTTTCCGGTTCTTATCGCGGACCGCGAGTCTCGACGATTGTCGCGGTTCGTTGTCGATTCGACCGGGCACACGGCCCTCGGTGAAAACGAAGTTTTTCACGGGTAAAACCCCGCTAACAAGGAAGAGTCTCTCGCAACCCCTTCCGCAATAGGAGTTGCCCAACCCGCGAGAATTTTCAAGGGAGATTGCGCGCACCCCGTGTATACACAACCAGGCTATTCGCCGCTGTCGCTTTTCGTGCTTTATCGGCCACTTAGACCACGCGGCTTTACATTGCGCCGTCTTCTCGTATGAGAAACGGGGCGAGAGCTGCGATTGTCGCGCCACCAGCATCAACACTCTCGGCATTAGTCTCCCTGAGATGAAAAGCCCGAATAATATTACTCCCTTCACGTTACGGGTGAGAAAATCGCCAAATAATCGACGATAATTCGACTCCAATCGATTCGGTTCCTCGTTCTTAAAATTCAAGCGGTGCCATGCTTAGTTGGAACTATGATCCATCGCAGTGGAGCCCTTACTAAATTCTATAAACATTTGTCAACGGTAGAACTACCAATCTTTACACGAGGTTGATGTACATTCCTTTTATAATAACAGGATTAAATTTATACAGATTTTATACAATTTTTATGGTAACGTGTATTCGAATAACGAAGTACACTGAAAAATTTCAGCTTCACGATTTGTAAATGGAAAATTTTAAATCTATTCTTTCCACAAACTCTGTGCTTTAAGGAAAAGCTAAATGTTTCAAAGAGGTCTGCGAAACTTTATATTTGCAATTGTCGCGTAATACGGTTGCGACAATTTATGTGCAGAAAGTTTGTTGGGGTCATGAGAGACCCCAGGATACCGTAGGGTTAGGTTTATTAGACGGCGGTCCCTCTTTATAGCCCATAAAGTTGCTCGAGATTAGTAAAATACATAAATCGTAGGAATGTTCTTGCACCCTTAGAGCAGATGTGCCATTTGTAATATTGAACGAAATTCCTCAAGACGATTTCAAACGGAACGGACTAAACACTATATCACCCCATCACATTTCATCAACGATGAAACATGGAAAGATAAATCGCACGCATTATTATGAGAAGTATCAAACGTATTATAGTTATGCGTAAAGATACCAGTTAGCGTGTCTCGTCCGATTACCGGATAAAATTCAAGTTTTGCCTTCTTACATATATGCGCAAATTATTATAATAATTTTTCTTTAAGATACAGAAAATATTAGGTTAGAATCTTGCTCCCCGATTAAATGCAATTTTTCGTTTCCAATTATAGAAAATGCTAAATCCTGGTGCATCGAAGCAGACTAAAATAACAATTTTATTGCGTTACCTTTATTACCTTAAAAAGTTGTATTAAGTTTGCAGTTTATGAGAAATAATAATTGAGAATTAGAATTAGAAATAATTAAGAATAGTAACAGTAATATTCAAAAGCGTTAGATAATAAACATAGAGTTTTCCAATAAGGACGGGTCGAAATATTAGTATAAGTATTAACGAAATTGTTTTTTTATTTGAAAGGCTCACGTATGCCATTATGTATGGAATATGACATCGTTCAAATGTCCGCCGCGGCTTCGCATGGTTTCACTGACTCTGCTGCATAGTTCCGCCTGAATTTGAGCGATGGCCTGAACTATGTTGACTTTGAGGGCATCGGTCGATTGCGGCTTATTGGCATAGACCCGCGACTTCAGAAAACCCCGTAAGAAAAAATCCAGCGCGGTCAAATCGCACGATCTTGATGGCCAATTCACGTGACCTCCGCGAGAGATAACCATATCCTCGAATCGTCCATGCAGAATGTCCATCGTGTCGTTCGCTGACACTAGCCGCCATAACTTACCGGTTGCGCTATCTTATTGCGATTTTATCGAGATAGACTTATTCGTACTCCTAACAGTTCATCAGAAATAACACGGAACAAATTGCAGAATACCTTCGAGTTAAGAAACAATCTCTAAATCGTTGAATATTCTCTGGTACGATTACCTTAGGGCGAATTTTCACCTCGGGGGATAAGACCTATTAGACTGGAGTCAGAGTCGAACGTGGAGCGCCGCGGTAAATATAAATTCTCTTTTTGTCTGGGAAACTACATTAATCGATGCAGTCGCGAACGAGATTACAAGGGAAGGGGTTAACGCGATCACCGTAGGAAACGTAAAATAGTCGTCAGAGAGCGGAGCCATCCACTTCGCTCGGAGACAACGAGCTCTGGAGCAGCCTAAGGCGTAACGGGAACAGTCTCTTGCCGGGAATGCACGTACGAAAGGATTGTGCACCGCTGTTAATGACTTTATTAAACGTTCGCCAGAATTCATGGTATTATCCCGTTAGCGGGGGCCGTGCGTGCGCCATTTCTCCGACATTAGTTAGCGTTGTCATTATCGTCTGGATAGCATATCCCTCTGACATTCAGCAGGATTTTTATTGGCTCGTTTCTCACGCGCGCGGTGCAAACGGGCGAAGAACGAACCGCGGGACCGGCCGTTACCGCCGCGAGAACTTAACGGCTGAGCTCTTAAATTTCCCATTTACGGTGACGCCACGCTGTAAATTGCCGATCGATAGGATTATACGAACGTGTAATTAAGGGCCTCTAGCCCCCGCCATCGTCTAGCCCGGTATATGAGCTTGCGTGGCGGCTTTACGCGTCGAATTAGTCCGCCCTGCAAGCTGGACCCGATCGAAAAACAAATCGAGCACCGATAAGTTACCCAGACTCACGGCTAGCTTTTTACCTGATCATCACCACGATTCGCGCTTTATACGGCGAATGAGATACCGGTAGAAAAATAACTTTCGTAAAACTATCCAATTCGACTGTACTTAGTTTCCCACCGTGCACGCGGCGAAGAGATTAGAAGTTCGTCGAAATTGCTGTGTCGAACTACGGTGAGTAACTTTAATATTCAGACACTATAACATTTTTACTTTGTCGAAGGAAAGAAAAAGTTAATTCTAAAATACATTCCTACATAATGTCTAGTTAATAAAATTACATAGTATAGTGAAAATTGTATAGTGTCCGAATATTAAAGTGATTCACTGTACTTCGTTTTCTCTATTTTCAGAAATATTGTTAGTGAAAAGGGGGAATGGGCGAAAAATATTTGGAATTCAAGGCGGAGACTAAAGAATTACAATTTCCCGGAATCTAAAAGAAATACAAAATAATGCATCTGACTTGATCACTTTGAATTCATTTTAATTTTTCATTGCATTTTTCTTTCTGGTTTACTGGCTTGCCGGTGCGATTTTGTTATCGGTACTGTTGCGGAGAAAGGAGGGGGAGCGTCTTGAACATTTTAAATGAAACAGAATCAGAAACTGAAACGTCGTGACAGACGTCATTTTATGCCAAGGGGATTAAACTCTTCTAACTCCTCGATTTATAATAAAAAGTCGCGTAGACGATGTCGTGCTCTCCCTGATACCATGTAACAACTGCAATTGTTTACACGACACATAATTTCGAAGTTGTTCGAGGCGATCAAGTTATGCGAAGCGTCCTGCATATCTTAGCTTCATCAGGATCTAAAGACGCGAATTTCGAATTTGCTTCGAACTATATTTTTCGTGAACCAAGTTCCGAGTTACTTCCGATGCACGGTGGGGGGTCAACGCGGTCATGTTCTTCATCTCGTGGAGAGTTTGCCCCCTACCCGGCTCGGCCCGCGCAATTAATATTCCAATAGAGTCCGCGAACGAGAAGGCTCCGGTTGCCGCAGGTGTGATATGAAAATCGTAAATTGCGTCGGTTCCTAGGTCCACAATGGGATCGGGCTGGGTTCGTTAATAACATCTGCCGCTTACGACCGGGGACGAAGACACCATCCGGAGGCGGTCGAATCACCGACGACGTAACGAACGTTGCTATGTCTTTCAGAAATTCCTGTCTCCGCTTCGATCCTGCTGGCTCTTCGAAAAGGTCGACGCGATTTCGAGACAGATGCAGGTTCGCGAAGTCGTCGTCGTTGAAGTAATTAGACGCATCTGGTTAAAATCTGGTTCCAACGGTGATCCAATTAATGCTGCAACCACTTGGGTGGACTCAAATCAAATGCAAATATATTTAGTGTTATTTTCAATTTGTGGTGCAGACTCTAAATCTTTTTTCGTTGCTAGACTATCGTGGTACAAGTTATTTTACAGTCTCCTGGATCGTATTCATCTACGAGTCCTCCGACGATTACGTCTCAAGGAAAATAAAATAGAATTTGCTTTCGGTACTTTAATTTAATCGAATTAATAACATACATATTTAATAGAACCGGTTCGAAATCTTCGTCGCAAGCTTTGGACTCGTTGTTTACAGTGCAAGGGATTAACCGATGGATCTTTACGGAAGTGTATGTAAATTCGTTGAAGAATTTGCTGATGCTTTATGAAAGATGGAAGACGAGTCTCGTTGGAATGTATTAAATGTCCGAACAATTCGTCGAACAAGAAAAATCGAGCGAAAAGCTGCGTATTTTTGGCAGACGATGGTCTAAAGCGAATCGATTTGTATAAATACGCCGCACCGGGTTTAGGAAACGAGACAATAACTGAATCGTAGAGGAAGGGAGGCAGAAACGATGGAATCACGGACCGCGGATTCGGGAGAGAGGTCGAGGGGCGAATTCGAGTGCCGTGCTTCCTCTTTTCCGCAATTCATATCGACAACGCCGGCGAATCTCCGTGGAGGGAAGTGGAAAACATGGTGATTTCCTCTCTGGCTTTTCTTCTTCGGGCTATCCCGTAGCTACGTGGCTCTTTCTCTCTCGCTTTCTCTCGGTCTCTCTTTCCAGCGTGCAGCGGCTGCCGGTTTTCGTTCTTTTCCAGCGGGGCGCCCATCAGCCGAGAGAGTTAAATAAAATTTATCTCGTCCGACGCAGCAGCCCCCGCGGAATTCCGGCGCATTCCGGCGGGCAGACGCAGGAGCTGCATCCGGGCTCACCGCGACGGAACAGCCGTGGAAAAGAAGGAAGCCGAGAGACGGCACGAGGAGCATTTGGCCCCGGCTCGAAATGTCGCAATGCGTGCAAATTGCAGGCTCGTCGCCCGCCTTTCGCCTCGCAACCTTTTTTCCTTAATTTCCCGGGCGAAGCCGTTCCGCGAGGCAAAGAGAGGTCGAGAGTCGTTTTCTTCGGGGCCGCCCTTCTTCCCGTGGCGATGAAAGTCCGAAAACGAGCAGCCGGTTGTTTTATTAACAGGCCGGAGTGGCAGGTTGGAGGAACTTATGCCGAATCCCTCGGTACATTTGATTCGAGGAGAGGCAAAGAAGGAGAGATCTGGCCTCGACTACGGCCGCCGCGCGCACGCTCATGAGTTTGCAAATTTAATAGGCGTTAATGTTTCACCGGTTTTATTTATTTCTAGAGGTGGCTGCATATTCCATTTAGCCGACGAATATTTTATGCCCCTCCGCCGCCTCTAAATTCTACGCTTTTACGCGCAATTGTACCGCGCGCCGCTCCAAGTTGTTGAGTGCTCTCCACTACGTATGATTTAAGGACGACGCGGCGCGACGAATAATTCCGCGGATAATTCGACATCAGCGACAGGCAACTCGTCTCCGTCTGCGATTCCCGATCACCCATCAGACTCACCCAATCGTCTCGCAATTTCAACGAGAGAGCGATTCGCAGGCTCGCTGAAACACAGTAGCGTCGTTCAATGACTCCAAACTACCGATAATATTCGGTTTGATAAATGTCCCGGCAAGTTTGCGAGTCTCCGACTCTCGCTGCAAATTAGGTCGGGTCAGAGTTGAGGGGTAGAAGCAGATGACACGATAGTTGCATTACTTCTGCGAACTAGTAGCCGAAGAAGGTCACGACAACGGCCTCGGCCGAGAAAGCCACGAGATCACCGGGTGGGGCCAGGGAATAAATCGCGAAGCGTTTCGACGCGTGGCGCGCGTGCACGCAAATATTTGAAATTCGTCGCGCGTGCAACGACCAGACGCGTGCTACGAACGACGCGACGGTTGTACTCTGCGTGCCGGGATTGCATCGACGATTTCAATCGATGACGATTCCTGGAAGAATGTCTGAACTGGTTGAAGCATGCGCTAAACGCGATAGTCCTTCTCGGAATCCTTTCACTCTAAGCAGATGCAAAATTTCATGTGATTTCTGATTGCATAAATACTAGATCTACAATATACAGATCGAGTAAACGTTTCTTGTTCGAACGATTTCGTTAGCTAGACAAGATATTCCCTAAGTCCATCAAACAGTGACATTTGAAGGTATTGCGTAAACGTGTGCAAATAGTTGAAGAAAAGTTATTCTAGAGATAGAAATGATTCCTGAAGAATGTGCTTCGAGTGCAATATAAAGATTCGGAGGTACCAAACGTAAATAAATATTTAAAGAAAAGATTGAAACAGGGTTTGGCTATTAATATAGAAATAACACGCCTATTTTAAAATGGCGATTCTATCAGAGATGGTCAGGTCTCATTTCCTGGAGAATGTTCTCGTGCGATGAAAAAACTCAGAGGCATCGCGTAAAACATACACAAGTACTAATGAAAAAGGTTGAGACAAGACTTAACCAGCTGCATAGAAATAGTAACGCACCTATTTCAACATTGCAAACCTACCAGAGACAGGCAAGATTCATTTCCCGAAGAATGTTCTTCGTGCGATACAAAAACTTGAAGGCAACCTGTTAAACGTATACAAGCATTTATGGATACGATTGAAACAAGACTCGATCAGCAGAATGGAAATAGTAACACGCCTTTTTCATTACGATTCTCGTAGAGACAAGCGAGAACCACTTCCTGAAGAATGTTCTCCGAGTGCAGTGTAAATAAATATTCAAAGAAAAGATTGTAACAGGTCTCGGTTAGCCATGTACAAATGATACGCCTGTTTCAACATTTCAACGAAAATTGAGGATACTTAAGGTTTACCTGATCTGCGAATGCGAAATCGGAATTTGCTCATATTTGACGCCCATACTTACCGTCAAACCGCGTCATTGATGTCATTTTTTTATTTCGACCGTAATAAGTTTGATATAAAAGTTTCACACAACAGCACAATTTTTAATAGCGTTGAAAATGTCGAATTTTGAGCCTGGAAACTACAATTTGTGGGCAGCATTGATTTGCTGTTACCATTTGAACAGATTGTCGAAGCTTACTCTCAGCATGTTCTTGGTAAATCACGCAATCTTACGAAAATGTGCAAAAATGACTCGATGTCTGGTTTGCCTCAAAAGAGGAACGGTTTTTTGGCGTGCCATCCACAAGTTGCCATAGAGATGGGAAAAATGTATAGCTACGGATGGGCAATACTTT
>CM052093.1:18049028-18095100 GCA_028453745.1 Agapostemon virescens | reverse complement strand
GAATAAAGTATTTTGTATCATTTTCGTACAATAAACGTGTATCATGGAACGCTTTGCATCTTACGAAAATGTACGAAAATGACTCGATGTCTGGTTTGCCTCAAAAGAGCAGCAGTTTTATGTCGTGTCATCCTCAAGTTATCAGATAGATAGGAAAAATGTATAGCTATGGATGGGCAATACTTCGAATAAAGTATTTTGTATCATTTTCGTACAATAAACGTGTATCATGGAACGCTTTGCATCTTACGAAAATGTACGAAATTGGCTCAATGTTTAGTTTGCCTCAAAAGAGGAATAGTTTTTTGGCGTGGCATCCTTAAATTGTGAGAGAGTTGGGAAAAATGTATAGCTACCTACAGACAATACTTCCAATAAAGTATTTTGTATTATTTTCGTACAATAAATGTGTATCATGGAAAGCTTTGCATCTTACAAAAATATCTCGATGACTGGTTTGCCGCAAAAGAGGAGCAATTTTTTGGCGTGGCATCCACAAGTTATCAGAGAGATAGAAAAAATGTACAACTACCAATGAGCAATATTTCGAATAAAATAAATAAAAGTATAATTTCTATACAAGAATTCCAGTTGCCTATTTAAAAGAACAATGAGAAACGACGACGAAGCGAGTAAAGCTAGAAAAATTTCGTTTGTAACGTAGGCAATTCAGACGGTTGAACTGATGGTCGTCGACTGGCGAGCACGTACACGAGCGAAGAGAACGAGGTTAGTGTGCGACAACCTGCAAAGACCGGTGAACAAGTCCAAGGTGGCAGAGTACAACAAGCTCGTAATCGTCGATTCCAAATATAATTCGGCCGTAAATAGCCGGTTGTCGTAGGCAGCGTGTGTTCTGTGGCCGAAGTCCATGAACAAAGCGTCGATTCGTTTGTTTTCGCGGTGGCTGGCACGCACACCGGGGGCAGAAGCGATATTTGCAAGCTCGGCCAAGGCAAACGCGCCAAAACAGGCCCAGGAAAGCGAATGAACACCTCCCCTTCCTTCTCCTCCAACCTCCTGGTATCTGTAGGCTCCTCTATCTCGGCATGCACGCCTGACCGCTTGAGCGGAAGGTGCAACCATGCCTCCGAAGCGCGATCCCGAGGACGATAATCGGCTCCTGAGATATGCGTAAACGTTTTCCGCTCTGTTTCTCGCGCGCTTCTTCGGAGCTCCGCCTCTCTCGCGAGCCTCTCTGCTCGAACAAAACCGCGCTCTCCCGTATCTCTTAATAATCCCTCTCTCTCTTTCCGTCCTTCGCGAAGGACGAGGAACACAGTCTTTTCCATTTCAGAGCGAATGCAGACCCGTAACTATCGGTTTTTAATATTGCATGCCCAGGAGACGTGCTCGAGCCTGTACACGAATGGTTCGCATAAATTCCCCCGGTATTTGTGTACGCGCCGTTTCGTACATTCGGTGTAGTAGATTAGTCGATAGGAAAAATTCTAGTCGTTCATTGTCCGTCCTCGATCGTTCGGACTTTGAACGTAGGCTATTTTCACGATCGGTAAGAATAAATTAAAAGTGCTGGGAAAAATTGTAGATTTTCAGAGGAACGCTGCAACGCTGTCTGGTAGAAGTCTAAAGATCTAATTCAGCAGTCATTTGCTAAGAGCGTCTGCGAGAAGTCTAATTACAATCTGTTTACGAGCTGTCTACAAGAAGTCTAATTGCAATCTGTTTACGAGCTGTCTGCGAGAAGACTAGTCGCAATGTAACGAAGGACCACGAGTCAACAACCTAATACCTAAACAGTCTTCCTTGGCAATTTGAAGGTGGGCTAACTAAAACTACGCGAGCCCAATGATTCGTTAGGGCTGTACAGTGTTGAGAAGACCGTGAAAACCAGAAGCGGAATTCGACGCGTTCACTTATTCGCTCGCGTTTATCCGAAAGACGGGATAGTAAAATTGTAAAATTGTAAAATTGTAAAATTATAGTCGTTCTGTAGCCTTGGGATTGAATGGCGATGTTGATAGCAAACGGTGACGAGTTAACAATTATGTGTTAATCTTCTGCAGAATTACAGGATTTCCGTAACTCGAAAATAGCAAATATCTAAATACAAATGAACAATTCGCTCGAAATACGTCTGCAAAATATCGATGTATCGGTGTGCGAGTTGAAAGTTAGATGGAACTTTCGACGACTGCTGTTTCATGAATTTATACTCCGTAAACAGCACGGCTCGCCGGCCGACGTTTCTGGCCAACGCGGCGATTATCTCAGCTCGGAATTTTCTTCGTCAGCGGTGCGTATCGGTCCCGACGTATTATAATTTCATATTTCACAGTCGAGGCGGATCGAAAGGGGATGGCACTCGGCCTCTTTGGCAGCCGCTGATCCAATATTTGAAAATTAAATTAATCGTGGTTATTAAATTATTAGAGACGTATCGATCCCAGCGTGCGCAGCTCGTTAATCATCCGTCCGTCCAATTAGCGGCATCATTCGTCACGGAATCTTCTCGCGCGCGGTCGAAGCGCCGAAGCGCGTCCGACGGAACGAAACCGTAGAGAATCCCGGGGTCTTTCGTGCAGCGCGAAGACGATCTTCTGATTCTCCGGATATCCTGTTATCGACGTTCCTCGGCAAGCTGTGACCAAACGAAGACGGTTCTTGCATGAATTGCCCCGGCGAAAACGCAGTAATTCGGTCGAGGGAGTCGTGAACCGCGAAAATAGATAGCAGGAATTGAAGTTCCGGAATCCCGGGAAGCTAAGACGAGGCCAAGAAAAGCTCCAGCCCGTGTAGTACTCGACGGTACAAGCCTGAAGTCTGCGAGGACTCGCAGAGCCTAGAAGGGCATGGTGTTTCCTCTCGAGGACGAGGTTATTCGCCGTGTTAAATGCTCGGCTAAAATTGAGTGGCTGTTCCTCGTGGACCGCCGGAGAAAGAGAAGCTCCGAGAGCCCGGGAGAAGATACGAGAGGCTGGGTACTAAAACGAAGGTTCATCTTTGTTGGAAGGTTTGCGCCGACTGAGACGGAGACAAGCGGCGAGAGGGCGAAAGGGTGGATCATAAGGGCAAGCTTTAAAACGCGGTCATTTCTTAAACTGTGCTCATCGCGAAGAAACTTTTGGTCGAGGTGTTCTCTTCGCTTTTCTCTCTCTCTCTCTCTCTCTCTCTCTCTCTCTCTCTCTCTCTCTTGGCTCTTCTCTTTCTCCGTTCCTCGTCTCCCAGGTTTCTCTACGTTCTCCCCCCTTCGTCTTCTTCTTCTTCTTCTTCTTCTTTCGGCGCTGAGAACCGAGACAGGGCGCACCGGAGAGGCGAAGAGTTAACCAGGGACTATAAAACTTGGTAGACGTTGTTAACGTTTCATTTACATAAATGACAGCCCTGAATCGCGACTTAACGCGATTTTCGCGCGTCCGCGCAAACTCACCGCTCGGGGAAAGAAAGTTCCATCGAGTCCTCGTTGTCGATCCGATGCGGTTTCGCCCGGTGATTTTATTCGAAAGCGAGAAGTCTCGTTTTCGATTAATCGTTAAGGGACTCGCGATTGTAATTATTCTCTCACCCCTTTCCGCCCCTCTTTCCTGCCATCGGACGATCCGCGTCGATGAAAGCAACGCCACCAGGCGGCCCGGCGCTGTTCGACGATCAACGTCGCGTAAATTATCGCGTCGAATTCCTCGGGCTCCATCCACCACCGGGGAAAAAGAACGACGAGAGGACCGACTTTTCTTGTACGGGCTGTTCCCGCTTGTTCGAACCCGGGGCCCCCGACTTAAATTTAATCCGGCGGGCTTAATCTCTCGATCTCAATTTATGAATATCCTCGATAAGAACCGGCCGGCGATTCGCACGTGATTTACGATCGAATTCGTGCCGTGATTTGTAAGAAATCGATAATATATGGAAGACACAGAGGAGAAGTCGTCGATTCTTACCGGTGGGAGCTTGCTCACTCTCACTCTCTCTCTCTCTCTCTCTCCCTCTCTTCCTCTTTCTCTCGGTCTTTCTCTCTCTCTCTTTCTCTTTCTCTTTCTCGGGTGGTACACTAACGCCCGATTCGCCACGCCGAGAGCCGTGTCCTTACCAGAAGGCTCAGAGACCCGAACCTGTCTCGAACACCGGCGGCCACCTGCCACCTGCGCGTCCTTGCTACTCCGCCTGGCTCAGCCCTCGTCGCTCGGGAAAACACTTCAAAACTTCTCCGTACAATTCCGGAGTTTCTTAATTCGTCTTCGTATTCGCAGACCCTTCTGACGCCGTCCTTCCGAAATTTGGACAGAGAAGTCTTCAGACATATTCTTCATTAAATGCAACCACCTATTCGCATTAGCTGTTTTTCATTCGTCGGATAGTACAGGTATCAGGGTCCAAACTAGCGTCCGAAACTCAAAAATTAAAATATTATCCACAAAGATTTTCGACGAAACTGGTCAATCCGATTCGTTCACACGTTTTTAATTGTACGTAAGACGATAACTCGTCGTTGAGAAACTTCGTTGTTGTTCGTTGACCCGGTGCAAAATGCAAATGATCTCTAAAATTATTTTTCAAAGGACGTCAACGATAAGGCGACGTTACCGTTACCGTTTCCCGAATGAATTGCCAGTTAAGATAGAATTCTGGCCACTAAAATTACAAGTTCCATTTTAAAAGGTACAGCCCATGGTAACCGACGCTCCACATTCGCGGATGCAAATAAACTTCATCGAAAATTGAAGCATGCTATCGAACGACGGGAACGGTAAGACGACAAGCCCGATTATCGATCTCGACCGGTTCGGTTTCTCGAATTAGTCGGCATTGGGTTGCCGGCTTGTAGTCTCATTGATCATCGGGGCCTAGGCCAGCTCGATTCACGGCGCGATCCTCGGGCCGATAACTATGAAAAATGTGCGTGGCTTAACGTATTCATCCGGGCGCACGATTAGGCGCGCCTGCGGCCGGTGAGTCGGGCATTCTCTGGATACCGGATATTCGCCGAGCACGATTATTCACCGTCACCGCGACTTCCAGTTGTCGCATGCGCTGCGCCACCGTGCCGTGTGCACAGGTATTACGCCGGTGTGTCTGGGTCGTTCGCAGCTTGCGGACGCAGGTTAAGCACCGAGGAGAGAAGAGAGGAGAGCCCCGGAAAGGCCGGCTCCGGTTGGCTGGCATTTCGGCCCCGAGATAATAACTCGTCCGGCGGGATGACTAGGCGCCACCCGGTATCCAAGAATGCCGGTGCTCGTCTGGGCCGGTCGGTTGGTCCTCTTCGCCTTAATGCCGGCCAGCGAGATAAGCGCGATTATTGCCACGAAAAAGAGGTGAACGATCCCGATTCGAGAGCCAGCAGGCTCGTTACCCCCGTGGACGATTGCCAGCGACATCGGACAAGATACTATCCGCCAAGACGCGACCCGTGCCGGAATTTCCGGAGAAATTTCATCGTCGAGACTTTACCGAAGATACCCCGGTTTACCGACTCCAAAAAATTGAATTATCTTCCGGTTTAATCGGTGGCCCGGTGTTTCGCACGAGAGAGAACGTACCATTATAAAAGCCCCCAATCCATACAGAATTTTTAGAACTGCCAAATGACCCCATCTGGTTTGCAGATGTTGCGTCTCAAAATTCGAGACAACGACGATTCCTCCGTGGCTGGCAATTTCGCCGTAAAGCCATTACTCTTTATACGTTTAATATCTTTATTTTTAAAGTTATTAGTTTTAGTTATTGCCTGCTACGCGTAATTCTCGAGACACGCGGATTTTCCGGTTGCGTCATCCTCAGGTGTGAAGTATACCTGAGACAAAATTTGTGTGTACTCCTTGGATATCATATAAATTGTCCTGACGATTTTGGAAGTTGTTTTGTTTGTTTGAAACAAGAATTATTCTCAGCGTTGTAAATCCGGCTCGCCTCGTAGAACCGCGTAGTCGTTGGAAACGTATATTTAATCCTTCAGGTTCTTTCAGTAAGACATCTAACAACGATGCACATACCGATACAAATGAAAAATATTTTTCGAAGCTTTCTCGAATACTAGAATGCAAATAGTAATTCTTGAGACTGTATCGTACCCAACGATCTTATATAACGAATTATGAAATACTTTTTACAGTATTTAAAAATATATATGTGAAATAATGTATTGTATCGTGAAATTAGAGCACCTTCGTCTTTTTTTCGAACATTTCTGGTTCGCCTGTTCGACGGAACACCTTTCTACGGTTTCCGAGCGAGGAGATGGAACTGCAGGAAAACAGGGGTTCGCGAAGTGATCAGAGTTCGCCCGACAATTATAAGACGATCGTCCTCAGCAGGGACTTCGAGGCTGGTGGGAGCCGTTCGCCTCTCCGAAGTTGTCTCTCTCTTCCTCTATGGTCGTCTCGCTTTGTCCTCTCGAGGCCATGGAGGCAGAGCCGCGAGGTCTATATTGCAGTTAATCTATGTTCCGATTGTATCTGTTCATTGGGTTACGAAGTACCCAGGCACGGGCCCTCGGACATTAACTGCCGTTGTTACTGCCTGCAACGATCGCAGATACCAGCGGTTTCACCGCATTCGCCCCCGTGTCGTGTGTGTTTGCATGGGAGCAGGCTGCGGAGTAGCCTGATCGATAGAATGGAATAGAATACCAGGGAGGAAGATCACGACGGTAGTGTAAGGAGACGAAAGAATAAGGGGTGGCTCTCCTCGATAACGATGAATTTAACGCGACGCCGAGGACTCCAGCCGCTTTATCTAGCCGACTCCGTCCCCCTCCCTCTCCGACTCCCTCCTCGCCTGCGTTGGTTTTTAATCGGCCAGTCAGATTAGTGGCATTTCTCGTTAATTAATACGACGTCGATAAGACGCGTGACGCTATTCAAGCAATTTCTGTTGTTTACTCCTCCCGCGGACGGAATGCACTCCTCGCGGACTGCGAAATCGTTTAGGAATCTTCAGCCTTGGAATATCCTCGAAGCGCCATACGTTCGCTTATTTAACGCAACGGCAAACTAGTCCCGGCATCAGCATTTCGCTTATAACCATGGTTAATATCTAATCGAACAAACTTGTCCGTAACTCAATTTTAATTAAACGAGGGACTCTCGGGCTTCGATTAGGTTGACAGAAAATTCCTATTCAGAGATCCTTCCTTCGATAACGAAACATCCCATTTCCGTTTCAACATTGCGTGACATGTCTAATCGAATCAACTGCTCGGTTATCTTTTACCGATAACTCTCGAATCGACGTTCTATACCAAGTAATTACGTTAAAATCTTGCACGAAGACCGTGAATGTCATCTTCTCCGAAGTATTTTACATGCTACTCCTTTAGACGGTGACTTCAACGAACGACGACGATCGTAGTCGCTCGTTGAAACGAATCACTGGACTGTCTCTTCGTGTCGGATAAAAAGCTTCCAGATGAATCGTGTAAAATGGAAATTAATCAAAAATGTATTTTCACCTTTAACCCTTTGCGCTCCAAGCAATTTTAATTCTAAAGTGGAGACGTTGTTTGAACTAGAATAATTCCATTGTACGTGGTTCATTTTCTTTCGTGCATAGAAAGTTTGTTACTATTACTCGTACCTGCAACATTTCAATTTTTACAGATTTACTAAATGCAAACATAGCGATGTAAAAATTGTTTCGAGTAATGGCATCGCCATTTTTAGTGTCGCCTCAGAGGCGCCATTGGAGCCACCCCTTGTTAACCTAAGGGTTAACATTCGGAAGACGTAAGCGACACCAAGGACGCCTCCTCTTCGACCCCCTCTATCCTTCGCCAGTTTTTAATTTTTCTTATTTTATGGTCGATGACGTTTAGAACTACTTACAGAACTATTAATCAATTTTTCAAAATTACTTTTTTTCATACTCTGCACTAGCGCGACGTACGATAAGTACCAAAACTGACCGTTTTATAGTATTTCATAAAATTAACAAGAATGCGCCAATTCCAATTTTCAGCAATTTCTTAAAATAATACATACCAGCTGAATGAAATTACAATCTGAATAATCGTAAATTAAAAATATTCAGATTGGTAATTTCCACGAGCCCCGTAAATCTGGTGTTAACGCATTGCAAATGGAACGGTCGGCAATCGAAGGGATTCGAAATCTCGGAGTCGACTCGAGTAGCATAATTCCTCGGACGTTTGGGATTCCCCTTGAAATCGAGCACGTCGCGCCAGCTCGAAGCAAGACGTACGATTAATTACCGTGTCCCACGTTCGAATGCGGTGGCGGTAACGGTAACAGAAGCGCCGTGGCGCCGGCATCGGCGTCGGCGTCGAGTCGCAGGTAGGTACGAATTGCACGCCAACCGTAGAACTTCCAACTAGAATCCCCTGAAACGTTGTTCCACGTAGATCCCGCGACCGAGCTAGTATCGCGATGCAGGAGATACGTGTGCACCTACTCCTGGGATCAGATACGCGTTATCAGTTTTCCGGAATTAACCGTTCCCACTGGTCGAGGCCGTCGAGCTTCTTCGATATTTCGAGAAGTTCTTGAAACGCCGAACACCGTCGAAACTCCCACTCGGTAGATAGGATTCATTTGGGGCTACGAACGCGTCCGCGATAGAGGATGAACGCGATCTAGCATCTTATCGATAAAAACGTCCCCGTTGTCCCGCCAGGCGAGATTTCGTTCGAGTTCGATCAGGCATCCTGCATCCTAACCCTGTGATCCTAATACGATTCGCGACTTTGTTAACCCTTTACACTCGAAGCTGTTTTAATTCCATTCCCCAACACATTTTTTCTGACCTAGAATATTTTCATTCTACACGATATATTTCATCTTACGCATACGAAATTTGTTTATTATTACTCATCCTAGCAATAATTAAATTTTTACAAATTTCTTTGGCGATGTAAAGATTGTTTTAAACAATGCTGCAACTATTTTTAGTGGTGCCATAGAGTCACCGTTCGAGTGCAAAGGGTTAAAATAACAATTTCTTCGTCGTTCATAACGTTGAAGCTCATTTCTTGAATCCAGCGTAGTTTAAACATTGTACAAATTTCGACCGGACAGGTTTTATCTGCCGACGTCACCACCGATCGGGAAAACCCGCGCTTCCACTATCTTTAACCCCTTGCCCTACTATTTTCTTTGTAACAAAACTTACTGCAACATATTCATCGTTAAAAATGTTACAGAAGACAACAGACAATTTATATCTCTTATGTTGCTACGTGTACTTCAATGCTTAACCCTTTGCACTCCAAGCAATTCTAATGCCTAACTCGAGACATTTCTTTGTCCTAGAATAATTCCATTGTACGTGATCCATTTCCTTTTGTGTATATTAAATTTGTTACTATTAATCGCACGTGCAACACTTCAATTATTACTAGTCTCTTAAATACAAACATTGTAATGTAAAAATTGGTTTGAATAATATTACGGCAATTTTTAATGTCGCCTCAGAGAAGCCATTGGAGTGCTAAGGGTTAAATATTGATTAGAAGGGAATAAAATTTAATTTCGTCGAAAAAGAACGACATAATATTTATATTTGTTAGAATTTGTTTAAAATCTTCATCACGAGTCTCACTCGGTATAATATGGCAAGGAGTTAACCCTTTTGCTACTGGGGACTTCTCCACTGAACAAACTACCACGGCAAAAATGTGCACGGTGCTCGAGAATGATCGTCGAGTAACTCGAGTTGTTTCGACGATTTTCATTGAAAAAATGAAAGTTCCCTTTAACCCTGTCGATACGACCGCTCTGTCCGCCATGACAGTCCGACTGTACAAGGCGAAATGCTTCGAAAATGCAGACATAACTTATTTAGTCCTCTTTTGTACGAAGACTTTTCTGCTAGATATATTCGTCGCCCGTATTGAAAGGGTTAAGAAAATAGACAAAACGAAGCACCATCATTGGCCAATACTTGGCCACCCGAAATGATATATAAACAGGCAATGCAACGAATTGCATCAGGTCCGATCGGTCAGCTGACGCTTGCACATTTCAACTGTCGTAACAGGATAAAACTCCTACCAAAAAGCAAACTTGGTCAGGTCATTTCGATTTAACGTTTCTCCTCATTAATTCGAGCTGCAGCGAGTACGTGCTTCTCTAAGATACAGTACTTGAGCGACCACGAACCGCGGAACGAACGCTTCAACACATAATATCTTCGAAGAAACGGAGGAAACGATAAAAGTGTCGTTAACGAAAGCATAGAATTTCGTTTCGCTTAAAGTTCACCGTCGACGAATTCGCTTGCAATTATAACAACGCCAGAGCAGTATTTATTTGTTCGCTTCGCAACTGTGATATAGTTGCAGCCGACGTTCCTGAATTCTTCTGTCATTTTAGTCGCGAAAGAAAGTCGAGGATAATTGTCCCGGACAGACTTCCCATTCATGGCGCCTTCAAAAATGACAAACAGAACTCTACAGGGGATTGGACGTTTAACTAGACCGTGGAGCAGAGCCCCGGCTCTAGAGCGTTGAGTTATGGTATATAAAGAATGAACTCGCATCCATGATTAATTATGGCAGGTAAAAATCCGGCGGCGGAACTTTTGGTCTCGGGAGCCGTAAAAGTTTGTTAACTCGTTCTTCGCCAGGATAATCCTCGAGTCATTTTCAACCCTCGTTTCCTTTAAAGGCGTGCTTCAGCCTCGTTTCTCGGCGAGCTGGATTCTTCGATCCTCTAAGCGTCCGGGATCCTTTCCATCATCTTCGCGACGTAAGTATGGACGTCAGCGAGTAGTCGATCCGTGGAATCATTTGTTCGAACACCGGTGATCCTGCAACAGCCGGGCATCGTCGCGGACCTTCAGCGCCGGTCGCAAAGTCGTCGAACGCGGTTCGGCGGAAGGGTGAATGATAAAGAGGCTGGGAAAACAGGGGATGAAGGAGAGAAGGGCGAAAGGGAGTGAGAGAGATGGAGAGAGAGAACTGGAAATTAGCGGTAAACGCGAAGTGGTGCTTTCTGGCCGTCGTACGGGGAGCCTCATACGGTCGGGCAAGGAGCCGAAGGTTAATTAGAAATTCTCGGTGGTAATCGGCGGCTCTCGGGGTGGACCACCGATCGATGGTGGTCAACTGGGCTCATTGTCGGGTCTACCAGACACTCCCCTATTCTCCGCGCCGTTGCAACAGCGCCCGCTGCAGCGTTCACGGCCGCGTCAACCCTCTTCGCGAACTATCGTCGCTCGTTGTACCGTGGTTTATTCGGAAACCGTCCCTTCGTTGACCGACCGAGCTCATTGTTACGATACTTTTAGGGCTGGTTCTGTGATCAATTCATCGCCGCTCCAAGCGAAATGTCGAGAATTCTATGCACGCCCCGTATCCGTGATCGTTGTTTGATTCGGTAGCCGACGAAACGCTTAATGGAGCGAATTAACCCTTCAGGAATCGAATGTTTGTGTTAATTGCGGGGAGAACAGGAAGGAGTTCTGATGCTTCTTTATGTCGTTTATAGGTCCAGCAATATCGATTGGCGAAGTACGCCTACTCGACTCTTAACACTTCGTTGATCCACGTTTCATTAAGTTTGCCAAGAAGTTCTTTCGATTTTTCCTTCAAGATAGTTCCGGAAAAATTAAACGAACTTCTTGAACAACTCAACGGGGTGTTGCAAACCGTAAACTGTTCGTGGTTTACACTTTCAGGTGTTATTTATAGTCTGAAAAGGGTACAATGACGCATTAACCGTTTGAGTGGCAATGAACGATTTTGCGCTTCTTCTGTGTCAATCGAACAGAACAGGTTTCTGTCAATGTGCGAATTTACGGTTACCATTCCATTTTAAGTAAAAGTCAAAGAACGAGACAGCTGGTAAAAGAACGAATTTTAATTTCAGTCGAACATTTGGATGTAAATATCATTAAAATGTACAAATATGCAAACTTTTGGAGAGGGAATAAGACAAGCGAAAAAGCGCTCCATGGCACTTATTGGACGAGAAAACAGCAATGACACGTGGCACTCGAACGGTCAAAGTGTATTACTTGCGCAATCGATTTTTAAATATTTCTCGGAGTTGGCACAGCCTGCGAACCTCGTCTCCGAAGATTTAATATCCTATTCCAATTTCCGTCGATTAGAAGGTTGAATATCCACGGGAACGTCCGACGATCGCAGCGAAAACTGTGCCACCGGTGTCGGCCGAGAAAAAAGAAACAGTCAGCAGTGGAAGCCCTTTTGTGCAGGATCGATATCCGGTGGATCGTCCAGCCACTGACACGTTGCCCCCTGGATAAAGTAATAATTCGACGGATCTCGCGCAGAGCTACACCCTCGTCAAAGTTGCCCTTTGAAATTTCAAGTTACTCGTCGGGCTCCTCGCAAAGAGGCGAAGTTTAATAGACACGATCAAGCGCAGAGGGATGAGCGATTTACAAAAACAAATTCCCCTTTGTCCGCGATCGGTGCTCGGCGCCCTGTACGCGAGCGCAATGATGTAATTGCGACGTCATTAATTAAGTATGCAGGACCGAGGCCGGGATTCGCGGAGCTTTTTATCGGACCTCACGGATGACCAATCCGGGACAAGTCCCTCGCGAACGGAACCCTCTGTTTTCATTCCCGTTCTCTCTTTTTCTGCTCCTCTTTTTCCCCTCGACGAGTGACCGGGGCCGACTGACCACCGGCTTATCTCTCCGAAAGATTTCTCGGCTTTAATTGCGCTAGTCAGTGTCCCCCGGCTCCATCGGCGCTGTCGTAGCTGGCCTTTCACCTATCTCCTATCGTGCCACTCGCCCCCTTTTTCATCCGGCCACCGTTTTAATGGCGTATTTAGATGTTCGGCCGGTGTCCTTCAAAAGAGGAGAGACAGAGAGAGGGAGAGAGAGAGAGAGGCCCAGCGGCCATTGAGAAATTAACAGCGAACGGCGCCGCGATCACCGGAAGATAAACAGAGCTTTTACCATGGCACGATCAATTATGAAGCCGGGCCTTCGAACGCGGGAAAATTCAATAACGTTGACGGTTCGAACGGTGACGCGCGACGAGCCCGGAGCTCGATGGAACTCCGCGCGTTTATGTTAATTGCAGGGACAGAAAGGGACGCGTGTTTTATGCGACTCGCGTATTACGAGTCGTACGCCCTCGAGACCCCTCCCCGTGTCGCCTGAAACTCTCTCTTCTCCTTCTTTTTTCTCCGGCCGAATCCCCATTTTTCTCCTCCGTCGGCTTTTGTGTTCGCTCCTGTTTATACACTGGACACGCTTTTCCACGGAATGGAAGTGCTTATGAATTACGCGCGTACCGGGAATACGAATGGCAACGAAATTTCTGATGAAAGTTGGAAAACACAGCCGCTGCCGCCGCGAGGATATCCCGTATACTGAATTTCTATGAATTTTATGAAACGCCGGCCAATATGAAATCCGACCGAAACGTAGCAGCGCGGACTGCGTTCTCCCGTTCCAGTCCGCTCGAAAGCTCGATCCGCGAATCGTTGCAAAACACACCGACACGCGTACTGCCACCGGAAGGAATCGGGGTAATCCTCTTTTTTTTTTATTTTGCGTTTCCATATAATTCATCGCTGGAGCGTCCCGAGCCCGAGACCACTCTGGAACAAATCTCTGTCAAAACACACGAGCTTTTGTGTCATAAACAGCGATGCGATACGTGATAATTAAAATCAAAGTCCGTGGCGAATGCATAAACTGATGCAGCTGCAAACAATTCTGAATTAAACGTGTTAGTCGGACATCGTAATTAAGCTGGATTCGCTAGATTTTTCATTTATTTTTAATAGGTTCCGTACGTGTATGACGTTGCTCGCTCCAACTCTGTAGGGACCTAGAAGTTTTCACATTTCTTTAACTCATCAACTTTCCGAGCCAAATTCAGTTTTGCGATTCCACGCAACCATTCAAAATACATTCTTCTAAAAAAAAGCGCCTTTCATCTTTGCGAATAATGCATGATCCATTAACGACAGCAATTAACCACGAAGACCGATGGATCTGGATCAAGTATCGTTAACAATATGTAAATAATTTATAAAGAGCTGTCTAAATGAAGTGAAAGATTTTCATCTGTGCCAAATCCATCCGCTCTCTATTTCGTCTATGGTTTTTCAAATAGCCGATTTACGAACCGACTGAGGCTTCCGTCCGACGAGATGGCTTCAAGATTGGATGCATTTGGATGCTATTACACGCAACCATTCAAAATACATGCCTCTAAAAAATAGCGCCTTTCATCTTTGGGAATAATGTATAATTCACTGACGACAGCAATTAACCACGGAGACTGATGGATCTGGATCAAGTATCGTTAACAATATGTAAATAATTGATAAACAGCTGTCTAAATGAAGTGAAGGATTTTCATCTGTACAACCATCAAATCTATCCGCTGCCTATTTCGCCTATGGTCTTTTCAAATAGCCGATTTACGAACCGATCGAGGCTTCCGTCCGGCGAGATGGCTTCAAGAGAAACAGAGAGCTGCGGACCGTAGGCCACCGAACGCGGATTTATCGGTTAGCAGTTCATTAGGGTCGGGAATCATTGAATTTCAGAACGAGCCGTAATAGATATTGTCCGCAGGAGCGAAGGCCGTGACAAATCGACGAAAAAGTAGCCGCGCATAATTCAGCCGGTTCGTCCTTCTTCGTGGCGCGGTGAATCGTCCCTCTCGAAGGATTCACAGACACACGGCTCTTTTTTCCGTCGCCGATACGCGCACCATGTAAAAGTGAAAGAGAAAGAGCTCGGGAGGCGGAGAAAGACCGAGAGAAAGAGTGGGACACCGGTGCGCGGTGGGAGGAACGAAACGTAGATCAGGAACGTCCGAGCTTAATCCACGCTAATTAAATCGCGGACGTAAAAGAGAGGCGCTTTGCCTTGGCGCGATCGTGACTCGCGAAAATAAAAACAACGAGCAAGAGGCAGAAAAGGGAGAGTCGAGCACTCGCTCGCTCGCTCGCGCTTCGCGAGGCCGTACGAAAGAGGACGACGCGCATAAATTATTCCCGAAACTGCACGACGATTCGGTACGAAGACCCCGCACTATGAATCGCGTTAATCGTGCTAATGGAAATTGATTTGTTGCCTCGGATGCACCGGGCTTCTGACCAGGTGGCGCTCGAGACGCTGCCAATGCCGTCGATTACAATCGTTTTTCCCTAAAACGAACTTATATTGCATCGTCGGAAAAGTATTGAGAGATTTTTGTCATTTTACGATTAAATGTTTCTTTTGTTCAAAATGAATTTTATTCAAGTATATATTGGCCATTATTATCTGTGACATTTTGCTATTTTTCGGGTGGAGCCATAATCCCATCGGAGTAGAACTTCGTTGGTTTATCGGCTAAAAACTTAGCTAAGTAATTTTCACAGACCTTTTTTTAATCCAACTTTTTGAAAGTTGGTCAAGGTCTGGGCTACACGGTGGATGCATCAAAACTTAGCAGAATTTTGTCCTTGGACAATACGATTTGTGGACAGCATTAATATTCTGTTACCATTTGAGTCAAGCCGCGTCTTTGACGCCATTTTCTTGTCTTGACATCTGATAAAGATTCTCAACTCACAACCACACAAGTTTCATACAACAGCACAGTTTTTAATAGCGTTGAACATGCTGAATTTTGTTCCTGGACACTACAATTTGCGGACAACATTGATATTCTGTTACCATTTGAAGAAGACTGCTATAGAATCGTGGCGAATTCTTGGCGAAGCTCACGATTACCAACAAATGTAGTTATGTATAATAGTTACCGTCAAGCCGCGTCTTTGATGCCATTTTCTTGTCTTCACAGGAAGCTTACGGTAAGTTAAACGCGTAGTTTCTATAAAAAAATTCCGGTTTCATATTTTCACGCCTGGTATATCGTTGACTATACCCTCTAATTCTTAGCTGGATCTTAATTATCTCCGAACCGGTGAACCAGGATCTCTGAAACTCTACGAAAATTTCTAAAGAAAAGATGACATAGTTGTAGGAACTGTCCTTAGGAAACTATTCTGGGAAAAATCCTCTCACTGGAGTATACTACCCACTTATGGACAGATTAGTGGTTTTGCCGGGTCTTTGTTGCTAAGAAATTGCAACAAATTAGGTGTTCATTGCTTTTTCATGTTCTCTGGTAATAAGTTTCTTTCGCGCCTACCATGAAACTCTACACACGAGATTGCATAAATTATGAAGCCCTAATTATGGATGGATTCGGGATCCTATAGAGTCTCAATTATGATGTCATTGACTTTTATTTGCATATTTAAAATAACGATGACAATGTAAATACTTGTAATAAATAAATTAATAAATTAACTTAACCCAGTTGTATAGGTCAGGGGTCCTTTTTATATCTTGCTCATTTTTCTAAAGCAAATAGAAAATATTCAATTAATTTTATTTTCAAAAAATCGTAACTTTACTCGATAAAAATACATTATTTATTTTTACTTATACATCGGCGTGATTTTTTATCACGTACACTTAAACTCCACGAAGAATCACGAATAAATTAGCAGAACCAGTAAAATTGAAGAAGTAAAAATCTTCTAATTCTTCCAAAAAAAATAGTAATTGAATTTTATTTAAAAATGTAAGAAAATTGAGAAAAAAGTAAAGAAAGAGTAGAAATATATAACTGATCGTACATAATTCGAACGGCATTCGTAATTATTTCGTGTACCCTACTTTCGAAATGTTTATTCAAAGAATAATTAAACAATACTGACACGGAAACATCGATTTCAATTTCTCGAATGACTCGACCGCTTCTTTCGAACGTTAAACACGAGTAGGGGACCTCCCGGTGCCACCAAATAAATGAATAATTAATTTTGACGCGTCGATGACGGAAAAATTGATAGCCGGACGTGTAATTGCGGGCGAAGCGTTACTGCAAGACACTCGCTAGATTCATGAACGTGTATCGACGTTATTTTCTGCGACGAGTTCCGGTTATCCATTACCGAGAATTGTTATTGCTCCGCGGACGGTAATTGGCCGACTTCGTTTTCGAGTAATTTAAAGATAATTAATTGCTGCCCGATGCAAATGAGAGTCGCCTTGCTGTTTCGAACTCGTCGGGTTCGTTCGGCGCGCATTAATCGCGTCTCGACGGAAAAGAATTCCGTCGTTTGTGGACAGAAAGCAGCGTCGGAAAGATTAACCGAGAGTTTCTTTCAGTCTGTGCGTTGAAAACCCGCGGTTTAATCTTGCTTTGCATCGCGATTCCAAAAGCCAGCACGGCGTCAAACGATCACATTTCCAAAACACGTGGGATTCGATTTTTCTGCTGCACGAACTTCCCCCCCCCCCAAATTAGACTTCCTTGCAAGAGGCGATTCCCGGGGTTATTTAAAAAACTCTTTCTCTTTGCGAAAATCTACCTCGTTTCCGAGTTATCAACGAAAAACACGGGCCAATCGGAACGCGACTATAACGAACGGATTTTGGCATGCTAAGGAATCTCGCTGAGCGTGGCATTGTCATTAGTCGAAACAAAATAGGCGTTTATTTTTCAAATAATGTTTCTCCGGGGGCCTAGGCCGTCCGGAGGTGGTACATCTTTTCGCCATTGACGAGGGCCTATCGTCCGGTGCCGTATGGCAACCGGGACTTACAAATACTTCAGTCTAGTGGCGGGGGCTGTGTTGAGGGGGATGGTATACCCTTGGCGCAGCTAAAATTACGCATATATTGTCAAATAAGACAGAAAATAAATAATATAAAACAATATAAATAAATAGATAAGTAAATAAATAAGTAGATAAATAAATAAATACTGACTTTAACATATGCTCTCATGGCGCACGCTCAGACACACACACACACACACGACCACACAGTTCAATATAGTATAATTATGTACAATAAGAATGGTAGCAAATGAAAATAAAATCATATAAACTAGGATACTGTCGTGAGAATTAATGAATAAATAAATAGATGGATAAATAAATAGATATTCAGGTACAGTAAAAGACGCTGTGACGGGAAAAAGAAAAAAGAAAAACGTGACAAGGCTAAAGTGGCTAAACAAATAAATAAATAACAGGCAAAATACTAAAATAAATCCGTTGCAGCCGCACTTTGATTGGTCCACGTTTTCCGTTGATCGCTCGAAAACGAAGCGTCGAATCGCGAATCGTGAAGGGGAAAAGTTCCTCGGAATAATCCCAACAATCTTCCTAAGGAATTCGAACGTTTTTGGAACACTCTGTATGATAAACAGACAAAAAGGAACGAGAGGAATGTTCACGCGTTTTCGATCTGCGAAAGCTGCGCCAACGGACGTCTTCTCGCGTCCGCCTCGCTATATCGTGACCGGTCAATCTAATCGATGAAGAGAGAGAGAGAGAGAGAGAGAGAGAGAGAGAGAGAGAGAGAGAGACTGGTTGCAAGTCACTTTTTTCGCCAGAATCGATTTGCAGCGCCGGCACGACACGCACCACGTCGAACGCGACACGATCCTCGTTCGTGCACGAAGACAGACGGTCCACGCCGACCCTCCAGTGATTTTCCGAATCATCAGAAGGGTGTGAAGCATACATAATGCATCAGAGACATTATGCGAAGGCGTGTACAACTCTCGCGGGCGGTTCCCTGCCATTACAGATGTACCTACGTATGGAAATGAAAAGGGCGTCCCCGGTCATCTCGAGTGACCCAAATATGGAATTTTGGTCGTCTCGAGTCGTAACGAGCAGCCAGCCTCCGATTTCCTCTAGTCTCGTTATCGATCATCCTTCCGAACGCCCGCAGCAAAACCTACAGCCCTTAGGAACGCTTCGAAGGAACTAAGCTTCGTCACCCAAGCAACTTATCTGCGTACGTAATTATTCCGGCGACTTCTCGCTCGAAATAATACCCGGTTCCGGTACCTTTTTACGAATTCACCAGTCTCTCGTTACGTCCCGCAATGAGCACCGTCGTTGAATATTACTCAATGTAAAATAGACAAGAAGAAAAGATCGTTAGATCTTTAGACTCGGATTTTTATGCAAAAGACTTCCCGCGTGCGATGCAAGAAGCGAGAGCCACTTAGGAACATTTGTCTTTCTTTGATAATTCTAACTGGCCAATGGTAATGCATCAGTTCTCAGACACTCAGTTCTGCTATAAAAATACACGACGAAAGGGAGTCTGATAATTGCATAACATTTACAGATTATGTTGCATAGACTGGAACGGCTCTTCTTGTAAAAATCACAGAGAATTAATTGTTGCAGTACATTGCAAATCCGTGAAAAACAAATGCGTAAAAATCCACAGTTTGTTCGTTAATCTGGATTAAAGAAAGTGGAATTTGGCGTGAACGTTTAGAGCGTGCACAAAGAAAATGGACGACGAATGGGTAAGCGTTAATCCGTTAATGATTTTGTTTTTGAATCAGCCAACGCGATGAATCTACCATCGATACGTTTCACCCTTTAATTTCTTGGCAACGGTGGCTGGGACTGTTTCGTTCAATGAAGTTCGGTAATTACGTTCGGTAGATTAGAAAGAGTAATGCGAGTACGAGCAACATCTTTGAAAATGCATTTGAAAAAATTCGTGATTAAATTTTATACCATAAAAATGGTCCGCTGACCGAGGGTTAATCGAGCGATAAAACGGTAGCGGTTGATACAAACGAGCGACGGTTTCCAGCTTTCGTTCAGTTCTGCTCGGTTCCCGCACCCGTTAGCCCACTAATATTTATTTCCATTATTTAACCATCTTGTCGGCAAATAACTGGTCAGGGATTCCCGCAATATTGGCGATAACTGCTCTTACCGGCTCCAAATGCCCAAATAACTGTCGAATACATTGCGGCGCGTCTGGCACGGGCTATCGTTGAATTTTTAACGGGACAATCGTTTCTATCGATCGGCTACCTCCGGTTCCACGATGCACGGCTAGGAGGGTCGCATCGATTTTGCCGGTCGATCGCCAAACGGAAATACGGTTCCGTCCAAATTCTGAAATAATCTATGGCGACGGCAGTGGTCGAGTCTCCTCGGGACCCGATGGAAAATCGGCTAGCCCAAAACTACGCGGAAACAGAAAAGCCGATCGATTTGCCCGAATTGTCTAATAGGAAAAATGAATCAACCGCGTTAACGGTTAGTTTGCAGTGCATTCATTGCCGCACCGACCGCCTCGAGCTACTGAAAATCAATTGGGAGAAAGGCCGAGCGAAAATCATAAACCGATCCGACGAAAGTCGTATCGCCGCTTCAAACCCCGATCTGCCAGGTCTGTCGATGTAGTCACCGTCGAACCACGCCATTGACGCCATTTTCTTGTTTTGATCGTATGAATTTGATATACAAGTTTCATACAGTAGCACGGTCTTTAATAGCGTTGAAAAAGTCGAATTTTGTGTCTGGAAATTACGACTCGCGAACAACATTGATTTTCTATTAGCTTGGGGAAAAGTCTTGAAATAAACATAAAAATAATGGATTTCTTTTTCCTCAAGCTAATAAATTGTCTTTTCTTTTCTGTAACATTTTTAGGGATGAAGACGTTAGAATAACTTCAATTTTTCATTTTCCATTATGTTTACGTTTATTGCAAAACTTTAAAATAATGGATTTCTTTTTCCCCAACCTAATATTACCATTTTAAGAAAATTGCTGGCGAAATCGCATGGAGTGTTTGCGTGTATAGAATGGTTTAAAAAAATTCGAAAGTGGCGATTTTCACGCGAGAAACGAAGTTGGAAGATCGCTGAAAAAGTTTGAAGACTGCGAATTGCAAGTATCGTTGGGTGAGGATGACGCTCAAACGCTACAACAACTCGTGGATCAATTAAATGCGACACGAGAAGCCGTTTTCATACCTTTGAAAGTCATGGGAATGATCCAGAAGATAGGAAAATGGTATTGAAAGGCAACTCACAGTGATTTTTCTTCATGAGAATGCACCATTACGCACAGAAAAAGATCAACGCGTTTCTGCTGAGCTGCGCTTCACATATTTCGAAAACGTACGAAAATTGCTCGATGACTGGTTTGCTTCAAAAGAGGAACAGTTTTTTTGGCGTGGAATTTACAAATTGTCAGAGAAATGGGATGAATGTATATCTACTTATACTTCGAATAAAGTATTTTATATAATTTTTATACAGTAAACAAAAATATCGGTTTCATATTTACATGTCTGATATAGTTGCCTACAGGCAGCGCGCACGAGTTCGTTATTCTTCACTTGAAAAATCCACTTTCAGAGTCCGATTAAGATTAATGAAGATTTTAATAAAGTGCATGTCGTACCCGTTGGAAATGTCGATTGAATCCAATTCGCTTCGTTATTACGTTTTCTGCTTCGCGTGTCTGTTCACGTATAAATGTAATTTGAGACAAGTGGTCCACGATTTTTAATTATCCCAATAAGTCAGAAGCGATGCAATGGAGTTGCATCCCAAATCTTGCGTTTCGGATTAACCTAACCTCGCCAATAACTGTTTCATAGCATCTAATCGTCGACATCTTGAGAACACCGAGAATGTTTTCATCGACACCAAGTTTCGCCGACAATGTAAACATTCATACCGGGTGGTTAACTTCTACCGCGTGTAATGAAAACACTGTCGACGAAACTTGGTGTCGATGAAAACATTGTCTGTGATCTTAAGGTGTCGATGAGTAGATACTGTCGGCGAAATTCGGTTTCGATGAAATCGCGTCGGTGAAATATGTTTGTCGATGCAATGATTATCGGAAAGGTCAAGGTGGCTCTTCAGACTTCAACCTGTTTACTTTTGTAATATTTATTTATCAATCTTCTATGCACGTGTAAAAGATTTTAATCAAAGTGCAACAAATATAAACGTTCTGCCTTCTTTTTCAGACAAAATCAAAATTCACTCTTTTATTACAGATATTATATCATTCAATTAGATATAACCCTTTATGACAGTGGAAAAGTACAAATTCCTTGGCTTAACGCTGGAACTACCAAACCAGTCAAAACGACTGGTCCCTGATTATCTCTTTTGCAATTACCGCAGTTATAAAAATGTTTTTATCAGTAATTTTCCGATGTATTTCTTTAACAAATCGCATGTTACAATAAAAATTGAACGAAGTTCGAGTAGATGCAGTCTTGTTATTATTACAAAGCAATGTATATAGCTAGATATATTTTTCGGTAGTTCTAGCGTTAAAGTATACCGGGTGTCTAAATTAAATCTACTGCAAATTGTGTATATTTTGTAATAAATCCAAATGTTACGACGTAATAGAAACTTACGCGTTAATAAATTTAGAAATAAATAAGAAATAATTTATTATTTATTTATAAGAAATAAACGTAGAAGTAAATTTGTTTCATACACTTTGAGGCGTCAGCGATCGCGAATTAAAGATCGTTTTGACGCGTCAGGTAAACCTAGTGTCAAATATATGAATTTGCGTGAAAGTATTCGATCGAACAGCGACAGTCGATAATACCTGCGCACGTAGGTAGTCGAACAACGTTCTGCGGTATTCTGCTCGAGACACGAAGCCCGGTTTCTCGATCGCGTCGAAGAAATTCGGCTGGAGGGAATCCTCGGTTCGAATTTCTCTGGAGGTATCGCAAGGAGACCGCAGAGGTGTCTCGATTTCGCAAGGATAAGGTCTCGGGCCTTACGTAAGCCAGCCGGAATGCGCGTGTAGGTGCTGGACGCGCACGGTGCAGTCGGCGGAAGGGCGAAGAAACGGGTGCGATCCCGGAGCCCGTTGCACTCGTTGCAACATCGTCGACGAAACGCGACGACGAAGGCGGTGCCGGTTGGTTGCGGTTTATACCAGAAGAACAAGCGACCAGGCAACCGACACGGAAGGCCTTGTCCGCCGGGACTACCTAACTGCATCGTGCCCACGCGTTCCTCAACGCTGCTGCTGCTGCTGTTGCAAAAAAAAGAAGAAAAAAATAAAGAAAAATAAAGCGACCATGGCAAAAGTCGTGGCAAGGTCTTGGACCGTGGATGCACCGAGCGACTTTCCTCGAATGCGGTGGACGAAGCGGGAATCTTGAAATCGCATCCCGGAAGCGCATGTTCGTCAATAGTCGCATCTTGCGATATATTAATCCGTGGGAAGCTCGAGAGGTTTAACCCTTAACGCTCCGACTTTTAATTGTGGTTATCGACCTGCAACTCCTATTTATTCTCATCATACTTCGACTGGCAAAATTTTAAGTGTCAGATTTTAAATATTACAATGGCGTGTAAACAATAATATTCAAAATCATTTTTATGAACAATTGACTGAGAAGTACTATTTTTGATTCGTAACAATTACCAATTACGACCCAACAATATATTTGAAAGGCAGGTACACTTGGAGCGTTAAGGGTTAAAATTAAACTGTTGCCGGATTAACAAAACAGTAGAAATAGATATATATTTTAGGCATGGTTGCAATGATTCGGTTACGATCGGTTCGATACTTGATACTGACTTTACGTTTACTATCACACTGGCTGAACTTTGTTACTGTACTCTATACACTCTGAACTCTGAATAATAACACTAAACAATATATTCTGAACACTCTCCGCGGACACGCACGTTATCTTATAGGCATTCTTCAGCGGGCGTTTTCCCTACGTCATTCAATCACTGGTTTTTCCGAAAAATACCAGCCCTCCAACGTCAGCCGAGTAGGGAAGGTCAAGACCGAGGGGGTGCATCGTCTGGGGTACACGAATTTTATGGTGCGACTGTTACCGAAAAATTCGGGGAACTCTTGAGCCAATTTAGAAACTCGTCGCTGTTTCTTTAAGCCCCTCAAGTGGACCGTTCACCCCTATTAACGCCTTTTTATCTAAAAAATGCCTACAAATTTAATATTCTCTCGCGACGTCGAGTATCGACAAACGTACTTTTTCGCCACAGTCCTAGCAGCATTGCTAGACGTATCATTCCAGTTTGCAATAATCAATACTTCATAATAAGGCTGTAACTACATTTGCTACATTTGGATTTGCATTCGAACATTGGACGGATGAGCTTTAATGAGGAGGTTATTTCAATTATTAATTCATACAAAATAGCTCTAGCATATTTTGTATTCTATAACCACGAAACGGTTCATGCGACGGGGAACATTATTCAACCCCGGTCATGCCCTAAATCCATTAAAACCGTAACGTATCAATTTTCTTTTTCGATATTGAGCCTGCTTCTTCGAAGTCCTCCGGCGTCGGCAAGCTGGTTGCTCGAAAATTCGAATTTAAATGGAATATTTGTAGCCCCGTCTCGAAATGGACCCGAGTCACGCTATCCGATGGTTAATATTTAAAAGAAATATTCGGGGATGTGCGCGTGGCTTCGTCGGAGGATCGATGACAAGAATCCGCGGTTCCCTTTGATCGAATGCCTCCATTCAGAGAAAGAGAGAGGCCCGACCCGAGGTCTGTTGCACGCGTGCGCTGCGCCGACTGCATCCTGCCGACGCAGCCTGAAAACGAAACAGCCGTGTCAAGGTCTTGGCGACCGAACTCGCGGAGTGCATCGCAAACAAACAAGCCGCGTCCTTTTCTGCCCTCTCCCCGCGTCCTTTGGAATCCCAGCCTTTGAGAGACGGACTGTTTTCCCCGGCAACGAAAATCGCCGGTTTCTATTTCTGCCGAAGTAGAACGGTCGAAGGAAGCGCGAGATAAATCCCCGCGGGTACAGTTCCTGTGCCTTTTCAGAAGTTATCCGTGTCGTTCTCGTATCCCGTTTGTCCGGTCGTCGACGTAAACGTCGCCGTTCGCGTTTCAGACTCGCTTCCGCTTTAAAACTCGAACCGGAAGCGCCTCGCCGTTCGCGATCGATAGCCGTTCGAGACGATAACATTCGACTCGGCGAAAATCCGTCTGGCTAGGAGGATCCGGGAATAATATGGAGGAAAAATTGAGAACCTTCGAAAACACTGCAGACCTTGGAAGTTGCACGGGGCGAGGGGATGTGCGGCGGCCATTGTTGAGATTATCCGATGCGGATCTAAGAACACTCCCCGCGATATGAATATTCCGATTGTTCTAGGAGATTTGTTGCTCGTCCGCCAATCAACGTTCGAACGAAATTACCGGCGGTATCAGCGCCTCGCTTGCCCCAATCGCTCGCTGCAATTACATTAGACCGACATGACAGCTTTTTTGCGCGAGCCGGTGCACGCGAGTAGACGCGTTCGAGGGTCGACCTGAACGCGTACACTCGCTCACGCATACATAAAGAGAGAAAGAGAGAACGAGAGAGAGACAGCGGAGAACGCGCACCGTAAAAGAAGAAGACACGGAGTAAAGGTCGTAAAAGAGGCGCACCGTAGAATGGCATAATTGCGGCTTTAGCGTACCTTAAAGCGCACGCTCGCGGCGCGTTGGTCGAGGGACCAACTTTTTCAACCATTCACCTTCTACGCTCGCGCTTCTTTTTCCTTTTACGCAGCCGGTATTCTTGATCAGGCGCTTTCCGAGACTTCCATCGACGGTGCTGATCTCTGAACGCTGCGGTCACACCCTGACGCTGATGTTCAGCGATTCCTGAAATCGAGAGCGCTCTGTCGATATTCATTCGAGGCAGCTCGAACGCTTGCGAACCGTTCTATTCGTTGAATCGTAACGTACGCAAAGCGCAGCGTTGCAATCGATCGGTTATAAAATCATTGCCTGCAAATGGCTTCTAGTTGACCACAGTTACACGAATTTGCAAGGAGCGACATTCAAATCGCCGGACGTAGAAACATAAATAATTTGCAAATTTCTTTAACCCTCTGCACTCCAAGCAATTTAAATTTCTAAAGTCCAGGTACTTTTTTGTCCCAGAAGAATTTCATTGTACGCGGTTCATATCCTTTCGTGCATATCAATTTTGTTACTGTTAATCGTACGCGCAACACTTCAATTTTTACTAATTTCTTAAATACAAACATTAAATAATAGTCTGAGAATTTCTGAGGGTTAAAGTTTAACACTAGAGTAATAAATCTGACCGATGTATATTGCTTTGTAATAATGACAAAATTGCATCAATTTTAATCTTGTACAATTCTTATCGTAATTCTGTCCGGAATAATCGCTTCAATGAAGAAATTCATTCGAAAGTTTCTGTTGAAAATATTTTTATAACTTCAGTAATTGTAAACGAAGAAATCAGGAACCAGTCATTTTGACTGGTTTGGTACTTCTAGTGTTAAGAAACACTCCAAATACCTCGTATAAAATAATGAAGAAAAATAGAGGACCTCTGATTTTATCGCATCGAAAGTGCCACCGTTTTCGAAATGAACGTGTGTTCGACAGGTGGTGTGTCAACGAAAGTAACGGCGAATGCACCGATGAATTTATTTAACACTAGGTTCGCGGGACGCGTCAAAATGTCGCTCTCTAACATGTTTAACTTGCGAATATTTAGATCGTAAAATTGCAAGCAACGAAGAATTTTTCGTCGCGTTTACTTCTTTCGGTGTACATTGTAAAAACGCGGCTAAAAATTTGAATAGATACGTTCTCCTTATAAAATATTCGATACTCGACGTCGCCTTGTAAAGATTACACGAATGCGGCTCTCAAAGTTTTTAGTCATCTTTTAACACGTTGAATGTTAAAATAAATTAATAAATAAATAATAAAATAAATAAATTCATTTATAGAAATGATCAAATTGTTCATTGAACAAAATTTTTAGTTACTAAAAACTAAAGTTTTCACCTCGTACTATAATCTGATTAATTTTGGCAGTACTGCGTTAATGTTCAATGTTGTTAATTTATTGATAACCGTTCTTAAACGATGTAACGGTGCCACGGCTAAACGAATAAATTAGACGGACACATCTTTACGATCTCGCTAATCGTAAAGTACAAATATTGAAAATATATTATAACCTATGGTTAAAAGAGACACTGTGCAAACACGTTACCGGATGCATTTCCGATGCATATCGAGCGGTTTCTCGCGACGCGCCAATGAGAACCGTGGCTGCCTGGCCACGTGTCTTCTGCAGCCAATCGCGATGACACAGTTGCGCCGAACTATTCGATGACGTTGTTGTCGCGGATGCACGTCCGCGATAATAGAACGGCGATTGCCACGGGACGTAATTAACCTTTCGGACTCGCGGAGAAGCGGCTCGGACAGAGAGATCGATAAGCTCTCGCAAGTATCTGCGGCCACGTCGTTGACGATTATCTTACGAATGCGAAATTTAGCGGTGGAAATAGAATGGCTCGTTAAAGGGGGGAGAGGAGGAAGTCTAATGGGGCGGGATCGCGATTCGGATCGCGTCTTTGATCGGACGAGGTCGAACGGAGAGAGAATCGTTCCCCGTGGTTCGACGGCGATGAGCGTTTTTCCAAGTCCGCTGTTTGCGAACGGTAAACACCATTCAAGCAGCTATTATCGTTCTTCCTTTTCCGCGGCGAATTTAGTAAGTGGGGAACAATAATCACGACCGAAGGTACGAAGACTCTCCGAGTTACCATCTCTATGAAAAGAGGATTGTATCCAACGGAGCACCGGTAGCAATTCTCCGATGAATCGTAGTCGGGCAGACAGTCCGTCGAAATTATCGGGTCCCGAGTCGGATGAATTTTTGATTCGATAACGATTCTCATCGTCGATATCATTACTTTTGTCCTTATCCGGACAGAATTTCCAGTCTCAGCGAAGATCGTGTCCCGGTCAAGTCAATCACGGAGGAAAACTATTTTTCCTCTCTGTTTGCTTCCCTCCTCTGTCCCCCCTCTCTGTCTCTCTCTCTCTCTCTCTCTCTCTCTCTCTCTCTCTCTCTCTCTCTATTCTCGCCGGTTTCCGGCAATTGTTCGAGGCAATTTACCTGGCGAAATCCATCAGTGGGGCTTTTATTAACGCGACAATCGTAGGCCGCGATAGGTATTGCCGGATATTGATTTCGAATTAGTAAGATCGTTGGGGGGTAGGGACCGGTGAATAGAAATCGACGGTGGAAGAATGAGACTATAATAGAATCACTGTCCCATTGTGCGGCGAAACGGGGTCCATGGGACGTCGTTCCGAGGCGGCGTCCTCCGACGATCATCGATAAATTTCCACCGCATCATCCGCTACTTTTTACCGGCCTCTGTTGCGCTGCTGCTGTAACATTAACGCAGGTGCTCCTTTGCATGCAACTTCGTTCCCACCGAAGAAAAAGACCACGGGGACGATATTGCATCGAGCGAAACGTGCGGAGACGCGGACTGCTCGAAAGCGGTTGCTCGCGTGAATGACGAGCGAAAAGGTCAACGAATCGACGGTAACAAAAATTTCGAAGATAAATGAAACATCGCTTCCTCCCCATTCAATCATCGTTTTTATATATCTATATTTTTTTTTTCATTTAACTTCCCGCTGGATGTCCATGCTTCCGCTCCATGTCCTTTGTTTACCGACAAATGGACTTTAATCTGTGAAATGCGTTTAAAGCGAACCGCAAATGTTTACAATAGATCACATGGCTTCCAACGAATCGTGTTCCACCGTACACGCGAAGCAAAAATATTTTATTCGAAAAATGATTATTCAAGTAATATATATACACCCGTGTTTCGTTTTATATTATCTCAACGGTTTGCCAATTTCGTTAGTCGCTTAATAGGATTTTCAATTTTCGGAAAATCGTTATATCGGCAAATCCATAATCGTGTACCATAACTGTCTCGCCAAATTGCCAAATAACGTTAAAGCGTTTAAATAATCGCGATTTATCTTACATATTCGCACGGCACCCTGGTCGGCAATAATCTCTCGAGTAGACTCTTTTAATGAAGTTACTTTTGCGCCGGTGATTTCAAGATGAAGAGATAAAACGAGTGGGATAATTTTGGAATAATTTCGACGATGACTTCAAGGAAAATCTGGCGAAGCAGGTAGTCCTTCGCGCGTGTGCGATCTAAATATATTAATCCGGCTTATTAAGTGCCGATAAAGTATAAATGAGGTTGCACATTCGCATGTAGCTTAATGAGCTTGATACCACCACTGACGCATCAATGTCGTCCGGTTAATCGTTTCCATTATCTCTGTATCGTGACGACGTGGTGCGGCGTGGCGCGGCGTTCAGCTCGGGTTGCAAGAAGTTCTGAATCACGCGGGTCGGGAGCAAGGATCCCTCGGCCAACAAAATTGCACAGGCCGGGTTGAATTAGTGCTTGTAATAAACGATGAAACACCATTACGCTCGTATAATTTCGCTGCGCCGATACACGGAACCGTTTAGCCGATGATAGAGCAGGTGGCCGTGGATTGGCGGCATAACTAGAAGCCGCGGCGGACCGAAGACAGGTTTTTCGGGTTGTATAAAACAGCGCTGAAGGCCAGGGTACTACCCGAAAATTGCCCGAGCCCGGATTTCTCGATCGTCTCGTGCTTGGCAGCTTTCTAGATAGTGGCAAGAGGGCTCCGGGCTGAAAAATCAACGAATCAACATTAATCTTCCTTCTCCCTCTCCCCTCCCCTCCCGTCGTTTTTACCACTACCCGAGGTGTTCTGGTCGGTTTACACGGGACGAGGTATGGAAGTGCATAAACACGTCTAATTATTGCACGGTCGCAATGAAATTGAGCGGCCCTTGTGATAAATTAGCCGGTGCGCGGCCGCTAATGGAACACTTTCGCCGGCGGGACGCCTCTTGCGCTTATTGGGTCGCGACGTGGGAGGGCCGCAACAAAATGGCGACGGATGTATCGTTGTTAAACGCCGCGAGACAGTTTCGAATTAAACGTTTCACAGTTTAGCAACCCGGGCCCCTGTTCTCGGGGATCGGGTACCAACCTGTTTGGCACGAGTGAGACTAAACACGTTGTTCCGTTCACGTGAAAAAGTCCGGTGGACCTCTCGCAGCCTTCGATCGCCCGGTAGTCTCGTCGTAAAAATCAATTCTAACGTCCCCCACCGTCGAACCGGCATCGTAGAATTTCGTTTGCTACCTGGGACATTAGAAAGACCAAATAGAGTACGATCATTTGCATGGCCACGAAGTAGAAGCTGTTTAGACTATTCCATGTATGCGCACGATCGCGGAGAACAACGAGAATTAACGATCGATAAATCATCTTGGACGTTGATTTTTCCATCGAGTCTTTAAAGACGACATCCCCGTGCGTCGGTGCCGACTCTAACGGAGTATTTTAACATTTATTACATGAGGTTCGAGGATTATGTACTGCACGTCCGTTATTACTTGACCGATTCAAATTAGTTTTCCTTATATTTTGCATATATGCAAATGTCGTGGGTATCGTTCGATACGAAACTGAGAAACGGACGTTGTCCGCGAATGTTTAAAAGAGGGAGAAGCGTAAGAAAATAATTAGAAGAAAATTGAAGGTTAACCGTTTGCTGATAAACAAATTGCGTAGATTACGTTCTCGGCGTAGATTCATCCGCTCATCGAAGAAAGAGGCTTGCGAAGGTTGTCGCGGGTCAGCAGCGAGGGTGGAATTGCATAAAGGTGTCTAATTATTAGTTCGTGCAAAGGCGCGGCGCCAGATCGAATCAGCGTGCATGCACAGCCGCCATAATGTCTTCGATGTGTTCCCGGTCGGCGTCTTACCCCGTTTTTCCAGTCTAATCGCAGCCAGGCTAATTCTCGTCGGCACAACCAACGAAAGGATTTCCTCGCCGCTTTGATTACGCTGCCAAGTTTCTTTCTTTTCTTTTTTTTTTTTTTTACTAGCGCTCTCCTTCGCGCGTTCCCCGGGAAAGGGAACGCTTTAACGGTAAAATTTTTACGAGTGTTTCTTGCGTGTCGCTGGCTCCGAAAGTATCGGGCAGCAGTGCTCCGCTCGTTTGCCTCTATCGGAAATTCGAGATTGTCGTCAAACACGTCGAGGGTACTCGATCGTTTCCGTCTGGGAGTTTTACGAGCCCGTTCAAGGCTACATGCGACCTCGGGCCGAAGCTCGACAATTTCGGTGCCTCGGTTTTCTGATTTACACCGCGCTTTTCGCCGCGCGCGGAGCCGGCGCGGAGCGGTTGCGGAACGGGTGCGGAGCGACGCACCGCTCGCCGTAGAGCGGAAGGAGATGATAAATCGGCGTTGTATACTCTTAAGAGGTCACGACCCTCGTTCAGAATCCGTTTGATCGTTGGAACGACGTTAAATGTGCCAACGGTTAAGCTGCTGTTTGGTGGTGGCCGTAACTTGCTTGATTATCGCAGCCCGTTCGTTAATCAGCCAGGACAGCGTTGTTTAATTGCGACCACAGAATTTCCCCGCTGCTGTCGGTAAGAAGCCGCGTACTCGGAGGAACGTTCGGCCATGGCCAGGCGAGAGATACATCGCCCTAGAAACTCGTCGTACTCATCGGAAAATCCTCTTTATGGGGAGGAGCAACTTCAATCGGGAACCGTAATTTCGCTGAATTTACGTTTTTAAAGGTCCCTCTTTTCGGCGCTGTCGTCCATAAACGCCCCGGAAAATAGACTTTTCAAAGTCCGTAAAAAATCCTCCGGCGGTGTATTTATCACCGCTTGCGCGCGCCGCAAGATTGCATCGGCGACTTTCCCACGAGAGCGAGCGACGTTAAAAAAAAAATCCTCCCTCGTCCTCGTTACCGCTGGAGAGCGCCCTATCGCCGGGTTAAAAACTCGCGATCAAGAAACTCCATCTCGTTAAGTAGCCCCGTTGCGTTCAAATCGCATTACCTCGATCCTCTTTCGCGATCTTAGCTCGCTGGATCGTCGCCGCGGCTGATCCCGCGGCCACTTCCGGTCACGCGGATCGCGTAGAAAAAAAAACCGCCCGGTCGACGGGTTGATAAGAAACGCGGCCGTACGCATCGCAATTATCCCCCTCGATCGAGAAACACCCTGCGAAATCACGATCCTCCTCGCAAAACCCAGACTATCGTGCTATTTAGATATCGAGCTTTTTCCTTAACGTATCTCGCATCTTCCAATCTCGATAGGTCGATTCTGCGCGTACATCTTCAGCCCACTATCTTGTCAGATTAAATTAAATTCTACGGCCTTTCTGGTTTCCTCGCCTTATCTACATTTTTGGAATTTCTCGCGTTTAGGAAGTTATCACACGTTAAACAGCTTTTTATATAAAAATCTGTTTATCCAATTTTTATGCCGACTTTATGAGTAATTGTTTGTGTAATCGGCTATTACATCACCTATTCACTCGGTTACTGTCGATTTAATGTCCCGGAAACTTTTACATTAACATCGTAATTTGCTTTATCGAAATTTTATGGCAAGTTTTATAACGGCTCGTGTACAGTTCGCCGTCGTAATGTTCTCTTTCAAATTCGGTTAAATACTTTCAGGAGACTATTTTAAAAGGAATATATTATTAATATACGTAGAAAAATTGATTTTTCTTAACCACTAATTCAGGTTACTCCCTTCACGAAATCGAAACTGAAAAGTTAACAAGTATAATGTCGATAATCTTTCTAACCCTATCGGCTCCACAAAATGTTAACAAAATACGGTTTAACACTTCAACTGCCGACCTAACGATCTCAAAAATTCCAGGAAATCAAATTAATTTATTTAATAAAGCAACGATTTAAAATTTAAAATGTATGAGAAATGGTTCGCTTTGAATCTTCTTGTATTCTCTAGATATCAACTAAATTCGGTGCAACGAATATATTAACGTAAAAATTTATTTTTAAACATGGACAAATAATTCTGTCACCCACATATGGGTGACATGGCAGTGAAAGTGTTAATCACGTGCTGTAGATGATCCAGGTTGAAAAATCCGACGATTACGCGCTGTAGAATAGGAATCGTCCGACGTGTCTGATCATATAAAACCAATTCTACTTCTCGCGAATGCTAAGATATTCGTAGCCGTCGAATTTTCAATCTCCATTGCGTCGAAAACGGAGCGTCGACGAACAAAACGTTATTCGTTTCTTTTCAGATCTTTGCAAACACCTTTGACATCACCTATCCTGATATTTGCAAATTGCAAATACACATTTAGTAATACGTACCGTAGATAACACTATCGGCTACGCACACTGTAAATAGTTGCGAATAAGAAGATAGAAGATTTCCTATATTTCGCATCCTGTGTGAAGAAGGCGTGGCCTTGTTGCTCTCATTGACGAGATCGGGGCAATACCCTGAAAAGCCATCCGAGCCCATCCCTCTAATTATTCTATTACGCAGCATCGACGTTTGCAGGTTGCAAATAAACACGTAGTAATACAGCGGTAATAACATTGTAATCACGGTAAAGAAACTGATGCAACATAATTTAGACTTTCCTTTCTATGCGAAAAAGGCGTGGCCTCGTAGCTCTCGTTTTGGACAGTGCTTCGAACGGTGAACCGAGCCCATCCCTACTCCAACTTCTCTATTCTGCAGCTACATCGATAACCTCGTAACAACAGGCAGTTTTAGATGTTGAGTTAAAAATTTAGTTACCATGAGTAAAATTTAGTTACCATTAGCTATTTACATAATAATTTTAGCGAAAACTAAAATGTATTCGTAAATTCCAATATGCCTAGAATATTTGGAGATCAAGATGAAATAAAACGAACAAATAAAAAGTATAAATAATTTCAGATGGATTCATGCATCTACGTATGCTCTGGCTAGAATTCTTGATTTTCGCGACACATATAGATACGCGTTTTTAAAAGAGGTCGCCACAGTTAACTGGTTAAGTATACCTGCTAATACTCGCAGATATGTCTGTGCGTGCCTGACCAGGTATAAATGTACGTGGTGCAGCAGCGTACTGCAGTTCTAAGCAGTCCGTACCGTGCATCCGTCTTGCACATATTTTTCCACCGTCTTCTTCCTTTAAATATAATATATAATTACAGTGATGCAATCCCTCAGCGCTACAGATGAAAAATATATTTTTTTGAAACATTGACCAGAAAATTCTGTCACAACCGCGATATTTTGCCGGTGGTATACTCCTGGTAGGATCTCGCTTAGCTTATTTATAGGTGCGAACGCGGTAGCTCCGAATGTTCGTTCTCGACATTGGACTTGTTCGAATGGCGATCGTTGCGCCATAAATGGTGGTCGTCGGTACGAGTGGCCGGCGTGGAACACACGGCGGGCCCCCGAGGGCAGATATTAGAGACGGGGTTCCCGCGATTCGCGAAGTTTCAAGCGCGCGTTCGTGCGCGACACGGGAAACGAGCGGCCATGCTTCACGGCGCATTGTTCGCTCGCGGTGAAGGATCACGCGGGGGCCCCCTTTGTATTCCGACGAGGCACCCGGAGCATAACTTTTCTCGGGGAGGCTTCGCACTTGTAACGTCGGGACCCGCGACGAAACACCGTGTCCCGAGGAACAACTTTCCGCTCTGCCTCGGCCCCGCAAGACTCCCAAAGCGGCGTTACGGTACGCGACCGAGACAATGGCACTCGGAAGGGTTTGTATCCCAGACGTAACATCTGTTAGACGGGATTCCGGGCCCGCGGACACTCTCTCGGTGATTAATCGCCGCGGGAAGGATCAATTGAGCGTAACAGATCGAGCCGGGCCGAACCGAGCCGAGCCGAGCCGAGCCGAGCGGAGCCGGGTCGGGGCCGCGCCGGGGCCGAGCCTAGCCGGGAGCGGAGCTGAGCGTTAATTAGAGTGCATTTATTAAATCAATCGGGACGCTCGTTATTTATTAACGACCCTGTTACGCGCGCGGAATTCACGCCGCCGTGCCCGATTCATCGATAACACTACCGACTGCGAACAGCGTCCGTTTCCTCCGCGCGAAACGAAAACGAGGACCAAGACGCAAATTATGGGGATATAGATAGCATCGTGTCTTCGCCAGCAACCAGTGTAACTAGCTCCGCAACCGCTCCTCGAGAGCGCGCGCGCGCGCGAGCGCGAGTTTATGGTATCTTTCCGTGGACAGTCCGATAACGAAACTTGTTAAACGGTCCCGGCTAGAAACTCGCGTAGAAGGAAGAATGAAATTATGAACGGATGGTATTATTTTCTAAAAGAGAAAATTAGATAATACGGACACGACGGGTTCGGTAACTGGTACGCGTCTCTCGTTTGATGTACGAGTCTCAGGGAATTTTCGCGAAATTACATTTTCTTTCGCTTCCATCCGGTGTATCGTGTTCCGCGGATGATGGCTGCAAAGCGTCTTAATGATCGCGCGGCGGCTGCAATGACTGTACGAAATTCCCAACGATAACTCATCGAGAAGGAATTAATTACGAGGAAGCACATATCGCGCGCGCGAGTGTGCGCGGGTTAACGGAACACCCGCTCGGCTCGGCGCGGCGTAGAGTTTATGGCAATTGGGGATGAGATATCTCGAACCGTAAGAAACGAGGAGGGGGGACGCGAGAAAGTTCTGGGCGCGTAGCTGCCAGTGACGTCAATGTATCGCGCTTAAAACTCGCGCGACGGAAAACACATCGTCGAAGGCAGAGTTAAGGACACGCCGGGTACGAGAAGGACGAAGAGGACAACGGGAAAGGAGACGGAGAAAGCTGTGCGGAGGCGTGTCCGCGTGTAAAGTCCGCCGAGAGAAGACTTCTGGCGTGGGCTAGGCGAACGAGCAGCCTTTGCCGCATAATGGATGACTTCCTAACGACACTTTAAGATAGTTCTCACTCCTCGTCGGTCTGTGTTTTTCTTCCATAGCGAAATACTACGACGGGCTCGACTCTATACGCCGCGGATTTCGAACGAGAACGAAGAAAGCGAGGAATAATAGATTTTTTGCCGATTACGCCATCCCCTTCGAGTTCTTTCTTGCTCGATGACTCGGATGCTGTGCTCCCTCGAAAAATCCCGAATACTTTTCTGAAATCGCGGCTTTCGAGCAAATTCATGGCTTTAAATTTTAGACGCTGCTACTTCCGGAAAACTGCACTGCCGCGTTTCTTTTTTGTATCGAGCGATAACACCCTATCGAGAAACATGCACTAAAAACATTATTGAACTTTTCAGAATAAATTCCCAAACCAGGACACTTACCAGACTTTTTAAGGGCCGAGTTGTATCTAAAAGAAGCTAGATAAATGTGCCCGTAATTATGAAAATGGTCTAAGTCATATATTTCTTGTTTTGAGATATTTAATGAATTGCATTTGAATACATTAAAAAATATTTTTATATTATGCAACATTTTAATTTAGAATTTTATTAGTCTTGTTTAATGGAAACTCAGTATGAATATAAAATTTCGTGTGAATTTCATACGAAAATATTGTTTTTAAAGTTTGAATTGAGTTTTATTAGAAACAATAATTTTAATGAAATAATTCCTGAACATTTATTAATTATTTTTAAAAAGTAATCCATTTTATCATTATGAGTTTTTAAGATTCTTAATATGTCCCTGAAAAACTGGAGGGATGTATGGTACTAAATAGATAATATCTTTATGTTTTTTTTCTATTACTGGTCTAGTGGTGATGTATAATGGAAGTAATTTAATATTTCCATATATTTTTGGTTTTCTTCTTGTAAGTGAAAGATTCAAAACGTGAAATTTAGAATCATATAAAGAAATTTTATAGAACATCTTATAAGGTTCATTTTTCAAGAATTTCATCCATTGAATTTACATGAACAAAATTGCGTTTTTTCACGATTCGTTAAGAATTTCTCAGCAGTTGATCGTTGACTTCGAGAAAACGAAAAGAATGAATATTTCGGGTTTGTTCTTTGAAACGGTTGTTCGCGAACGTCCGAGATGCGCGTTTTTCCGTCGAAGGACATGGCGGCAAAAAAAAAATTTGGCAAACAATGCCACCAGGAAGCGTCCAACGCTCGAAGAATCCAACAGGATGAAGAATAGCCTCGCCAGCAGTGGATTAACGGCCGAGAGGAGCACTCCGGAGGATAGCGAAATTTATAGAAGCGACGCTGGAACGCAGAAGACAACGCTTTCTTTGAACTTTCACGCGCAGGTATTTTCTACTTCTCCCCTGACGCGACGAGACGGCCAAGGGGAAAGTGAAGGAATCGCGCGAGAGGCCGACAAGCCCGGTTAATACGGCTGCGGGACTCCTCCGGGATATTAGGAACTTTCTTTCCAATTTCACGATGCCTTTTTTACGTCCGTCGGGGACCAGCTACATTGTTGATTACCAAGAACCGTACCGCGCGCGCGCTCGCTCCGTTATTTAACGCTGCAGCGAATTACGATATTTGCTAACGTTAAAATCACCTTTCGATCGTCACTCTTTTCCCTGCCATTGTTCGGCACGATTATATCCCTCGCTATCTTTTCACTGTTGCGCTGCGCAAAACTTCCTTGTAGACTTTCTTCGCGTTTAGAAGAGAAAGCCAAATGTCGGAAGACGTATTTGAGTTACGTGTTAATTTTATTTCAATCCGAGCGTTGAAAGCGAAAGCGTTAAGTACAATCGATGGGCGTAGTTTTCGTAGAGTGAGAAGATTGAATTTTCTTAGATTTTGTATGGTTTCTATTATGCTATAATAAAATATATAAAATCTTCAACTATTCGTTCCATTTGCAGCTGCTACAACATGAAGTGTCAAATGTCAGACACGAAGCATTTTATAAAACTCTCAATGCAATTTAACGAATAAACAAAAGGTCTTAGAGGCGCGTACGATACGACTAATTTTTAAAAAACCTTCGATACTCGGAGAACTTCCGTAGGGTCGGTGAAAAATTTATGAAATTGACGCGAGGGTTACCGGAGGATTAAAAATTCCGCCGACAGACGATCCATTTAAACTTCGAGTCCTGAAACGGATACATCGTCTGGCGAATCCATTAGCGAGTCGTGTTCGGAGCGCAGTGATTAGCGTGTCGAAACGAACGGTGCCTGGACCACGGCGTGTCCGTCGGCCGTCGTCTTCGGTTTTCCAATCCGAATCGTCATCGGCCTATCTATTTTCTCGCATGACCACGTCCAGGAGGAATCTGCGGCCGCGGCAGTCGCCGTGAGAACCGTGGCTCGCCGTCAGGGAACGCGTCCCGCGTAATCGTCCATCGAATGATTTAAACGCGAGCTTCGGTCCTTGGAAAATACATACGCTCGAACGGCGAGAGAAAGAGAAAGACAGATAGCTAGCTAGATAGATAGATAGAGAGAAAGAGAGAGAGATAGAGCGCGCGTGTCGAGAACGCAGGAGGGAACGAACCGAGGCGAGAGAACGAGAGAGGAGCGTCAGCTAGCAGAAAGGAAGGCGAAGCAGAAAGAGTAGAAAACGAACGAGAGCTTTTCAAGGCTACCTGTGTTACGCAACGAGCCTTTCCTGCACTCCCGAAAGAAATATTTGCTCTCGGGGATACGGGAGTCGATAACGTCTCGGCGAACGCGTATTTCGGTCGATTCCGCACCCAACGACAAACGCGAAGGAGGCGACGTCGCGATAAATTTTTCCTCTTCCCCGTATATCGCTCTTTTCATTTTTTTTTTGTTTGTTTCTCCCGATCTTTTTTTCCTATTTTTTTTCGGGGGGAGGTAAATGGAGACAGAGGGGGATGAGGAGAGGGTTGTTCGTTATCGTCTCCTCATCGTCGCGTACCTTTATCGCGAGCTTCCTACGCCGCGTCACAAATCACCACGATTATTTTTCATCGATATCCCCGATATCGCTCCGGCCATGTTCCCTGAATCAGAATCAAATCGCGATAGCCGGCGCGCACGTTACTCCTGCTGCAGGGACAATGCCTCTCGCAGGCCATTCGCACCATTCGTGGATTCACGAATGGAAAGGGTCTCTCTCTCCTGTGTTCGCTCAGGCACAATACAATGTGTACGTGTGTCGTCGCGCGGGGCGTATCTCGTTGACGTAGTGCGCCGCGTCTGCGCTATCGGTATCAATGTCCTAGTAGCCCGTGTCCTGGATGGATTACGAGAATTTAAAGCTTCGACCGGTGCACCTTCGCGGAATATGCGTCGCCGACGACCACCCGGCTTTTTTCACCGACACCTATCGATGCCCGACGAGCAACAGCGAATTGATCGCGACCGAACGTTTGCGTCCTGCCCTCTCTTTCTCTCTCACTCACTCTCTCACCATTTCCCATCCCCTCTCTCTATTTCTCTGTCTCTCTGCTCTGTGAACTTTTCAGCCACGCAGAAGCTTTCGCTCGTTTCACGCACTCCGATCGCAGTGATTTCTCGGCTAGAGACAGTCTTAGCGGTTATCCACCTCTCGCTGACCATGTTTAGCTAACGGAGCCCTTCTGCGGGTTTAAATCTGCCGTGACGCCTGTCGATGGTGTAACATCGCACCTTCTAACTTCTCGAAAGTTAAGCGGATTAATTTGACGCAGATACTTACGCCAAGTTCGAAGAGCCGCGTTCGTTGCACATTCACAGTTCCGTAAGAACTTGAAGAAATCTACGGACGCACAGAATAAAGTCGCGCGTTGAACGCTCCGAAATTTCAAAGTCGCGCCGCGGCTGCAATTCGATTCCGATCGACCTGAAAATTGTCATACACTCTGGCCGCGCGTCTAGAAACATGTAAGCAAAATTACAAAAGAATCGGTGACCTAAAGATTTTTCACGATTTTAAGAAGGGGTATACCTTCAATATTTACCGATTTTGTGGCAATATTTGGCAAAACTTTGAAGTCGTGCCCCGACCAAACTATTAGAGCTATCGACATGAACCAAACGTGAAAATCTTCCTCGAACCTTCCTCTTTAAATATGTTGCTCAATATCGAGGCCAGCATTTCAGGGAAATCCAGGGGACTTTGTTTTATCAACCCTAATTTTTCCCATTTTCGCGATGGACACTCCGAAATTTCAAAGTCGTGCCACGGCTGCAATTCGATTCCGATCAACCTGAAAATTGCCATAGACTCTGACCGAGCGTCTAGAAACGTGTAGCCAAAATTACAAAAGAATCGGAGACCTATGATTTTTCCCCAATTTTTCGCGATTTTTAGGAGGGGGTTACCTTCAATATTTGGCAAATCTTTGAAGTCGTGCCCCGGCCAAACTATTAGAGCTATCGACATGGTTCAAACGCTAAAATCTTCCCCAAACCTTCCTGTTTAACACGTTAAGCGCCACGCCGAATTTCTGTGCCGTTTCGTTCAAGCCACGGTTAGCCGTCAGGCGGGCCTTGCGGGGCCGCTCGCCGATAGACGAATCAGAGTATAAATAGTCGGGTAACGTAACGCGCGCCGCGATAGCAGAACGAAAAATCTGTCGCCGGTCCGTAGGGACCAACGAGGCCTGAACGGAAAGTCCAGCGCCGGTCCCTAGGGACCGGCGTGGCGCTTAACGTGTTAACGCACTGACTGCCAAATACGAGATATCTCGTAGTAAGCGTGTGTACCAAAACTGCCAGCTACGTGATATCTCGTAGTGGGTGCTGCAAGTTTAGATTGGCTACAAATGGCTATTTGAGTTAGGAACTATTAGAAAGGGTAAATGAAAAATATATATAGTGTAGAGAACATATTGATTATCAATTTTTATTATTAAAATTATTATTAAAACTATATATTAAATTAATTATATTAAAATAAAACCGTGGCACCCAGGGCAAGACGCGCTAAATTTGCGCGGCAGTCAATCGGTTAAAATCAGAGACGTTTCATTGCATTCCAACAATCGCGATTGGTCGATGAACGTGTAAGATTGTAAAAAGTAATTGCCGATGAATCGACGATCGATTTAATCGAAGGTAACTGACGATCGACGACTTTGATTTGACGAAATTGAAAAACACAATCGATTTGATTTTGCTACGCCGAATCGGTGCAACGTTTCCCGAAGAAAGTACGATGCATTTGACAAAATAGCTCACCGATGAGTATCGCCATCGAACGTGATAATCCGCAGTGCGCTATTTCCAAAACCGCAGGCGTGATCGAAGTCGAAGCAACGTGGTTTAGTCTTCGAATAAATTCCACGGTAATTTGATCAATTCGGGATAAGAGGACTGTCTTGGCAAGCCCGAGGACTATCGCGTCGGGCTTGAAGTTCGCTCGCTTCGTCGATGCAGCTCGGAGAAATGATTAGAAAGCAATCTAGAAGATTGGCCGGGTAATTTCCCGCGGAATCCATTTCATCGCTGGCAACCTTTAATTAATTAGAATTATCAGCGACTAAATTGATACAATGTGTGGTGGAGGGGCGAAGGAGAAAGAGGCAAGATAAGAACAACGTTGGGACGTTGCTCGATTACAGGAGGGTTCCGAGGTACTTCCCACCTATTCTTCTGCCCCTTTCCCCTCGACCCGTTCGATCGTGGCGGGTCGTGGATTACGGCCGTGTACTATTGGCGAGCTTAGCTCGTGGTCGATTGCCTTTACGAGTCGCCCAGCATTTGCGTATTTCACGGCGGACCGTTATGACTGCGATCGCGGAGGAAGAGTGCGTTTCGCTTATCCGACAAAGGATCGACTGATTTAGTTGGATCGTGCGTCTCGGCTCGACAGGATCAACGCGTTTTCGCGCCACTGTTCATAATTCACCGGGATATCCGTCTCGAGATGAATCGAGCAGCCTCGAAACTATTTCGAGGATCCGCGGTCGCTGCACGCCGGCCGAACAAAACGCCGGAAATTGAGAACGGTTTTCGATGACGGCGACGATGCCTCGTCAACTGGCCAGAGAAATTGATGATTTCCTCTTACCCCCCGTTTTCGATCGCGCGAATCGAGCCTCGCGATGGCTCTGCCCGGCTCGCACAGGAAGCCCGAAGAAATGAAACGAGAAATTACTGTACAATTAGCTTCTCGTGTTCACCTCGCTCGTTAACTCCGAACATAGAGGTAAAACGCTTTCCGAGTTGTTTTGTCTTTGCCGCACGATAATTATGAAATAGATTATGGCCTGATGTTTTCCGGGGATACAGATATCGCGGTTTCGTATTTTAGATCGTTTAAAAACAATGAACACGACCGTTCCGCGGGCTCGTGCTTGTACTAAATTGATTGTAAACGATGCTTACCGTTGCCGAAGCATTTTCTAAACTTACCTCCACGATCTCGGTACACTCCTCCGTTGCCGCGAACGCATCTTTTCATAACTTTGACTCAAGGTAAACAGTTTTAAGCTAGAAACGCTGAAGCAGTTTCGAGAGTTATCGCTCGCTGAGGTATTAGATCGATTACGAACACCGCAACACTCTACCAAATCACTTTCTATAATATTTACCGATGCCATCTATAGACTCCCTTCTTCTTACGAGCCGAGCAACTTGTTGAAAATTTCGGCAGAAATAGCCAGTTGACATTTTCGAGCTTCCGAGTCGTTCTTGGATTTCTCGTTTTCTAGCGAATTAGCCCCTTGGCTACTGAGGGCACCTATAGACGCTCGACATAGTTTGGCTTGTGGAAATATCTTGTGAAATACTTTACGTTAATATTAAATTCCTAATATTTATACTCACTCGGTCCAAAGAAATAAATAATTCGTTTTAACCTTTAGCGCTCCGATGGCGCCTGTGAGGCGACACTCAAAATTCCCTTACTATCATTTAAAACAGCTTCTGCATTGCTCTGTTTGCATTTAAGGAGTCGGTAAAAATTGAGATGTTGCGCGTACGAGTAATAGTAATAAACTGTATTTTCACGAAAGGGGATGAACCATGTACAATGGAATTATTTTACGTGAAAAATATGTTTAGATTTTGGAATTAAAATTGCTCGGAGTGCTAAGGGTTAATGTAGTGAAATTCAGTTTTTTGATATATCGAAATATGTATTCACAAAAATGCATCCCCACCCAAAAGTTCACCGATCCCGGCGCATATCGTAACTCAATTTCTGCCGTATGATACGGCCGATGCGTAACAAAGTCTGCAGTAGTGCAAGCGGTTAATTAGACCGAACGGTTACTGCACTACCGATTGGCAAATTGCAAAGAACAAAATCTGACGAAGAATTCGCTTTTTCTGTTGCAGGTACGTACTCGAACGCTTTAGTAGGAAGCTCGCCGGGTCTGGGAGTCGTGAGGTCGCCGAAAAACCGGGCTACACGTGAGTTTCTCGGATCGATACAAGGTTTGGCCAGAGTCTGCTCAAAGATACACCCTTTATCGCTGACAACTATATCCAGAAAGCAACGATTCCAGAAAACACCGAGTCCCAAGGATCTCGTTTTTTCGCGGCGCGTGTTTTGCCTGCTAGTCGTGTCCTTTCGTCCCCTAGTCTGGCGGGTCCAGAAGGACGGGTGGCACCCGGTGCATGACCAGAATCGATTATGTTTTTCTCGATGGACGCGAATTAATGAGAGGAGGCTCCTCTCTCCCTTTCTCCACGTGAAATTCCGGGGACGAGAATCGTCCGCCAGTCGGTTTCGACCGATCGAAGGGAACGGCGATGGCGAGAGTCGCGTGTTATCGGAGCGACGCGTCTAAATGTTCCAAGTATACGCCTAATGCCATGCCACGAGGCCTAATCGTCGTATGCAAATCATAGGGCGGCCCCGGAGCCACATTCGTATAATCAATGGTCTATCTGGCGATCGATGCCGATACGAGCGCCGCTCACGTATTTTCCAAACGTACTCTAATTCGACGCCCCTAATTTCCCCGGCAATTTTCGTACGTGCTTTTTCGTACCAGACGACCGGAGGGAATCGCTCCGAGTTGGCTTAAGGGTGGCTCGATCGAAATGCGCGAACGTTTCTTACCCAATTGATTTCCTTTTTTACGTACTTCTTCATTACACATTGATTTTCGTTTGCCAATTCGATCGGAGTCGATGAAATATTAATCGAGCGAGCTGTTACACGACCCCCGCATAGATTCTCCTTGTGGTTACGCAGTTGGGCTTCCTTGGAAATTTAAGAATTTCTTTAGAGAATACGTACATTTGCTTCGGGGCTGAAATATCAATCACAGAATGATAAAATTTTCTTGCAACTCGAAAACATCGCTAGCCAGATTCGTTATTATACAGAAAAGGGTGGAAAATTCACTTTGAAAATGTACTTAAAGGGGTTAGTGGATATTTATGCATTTATAGTTTACTCGATTTTACGGGATAGATGTCAAATTTTAGGCTGCAGATATTCGTGTCAATTTCCATTTTTGTAGCTGAATTTGAATCAAATCAATCTTCTGAAATTGTTTTTCCTAACACTGTCTTAAATTTTTATGTACATCAAGTGTTCTTTTTAAAATACCGTAGTTTGTGTAACACGATAGCACGTCGATTATCCAAAGCGAATGAGGAAATAATAAGTGAATAATCATTTAATCGCAATGGCTGCAGATATTCGCGTAAATTTCCATTTTTGTAGCCGAATTTGAAGTCAAATCAATCTTCTGAAATTGTTTCTCCTAACACTGTCTTAAATTTTTATGTACATCAAGTGTTCTTTTTAGAATACTGTAGTTTGTGTAACATAATAGCACGTCGATTATCCAAAGCGAATAAAGAAATAATAACAGAATAATCATTTAATCGCAATGGCTGCAAATATTCACGTCAATTTCCATTTTTGTAGCCGAATTTGAAGTCAAATCAATCTTCTGAAATTGTTTCTCCTAACACTGTCTTAAATTTTAATGTACATCAAGTGTTCTTTTTAGAATACTGTAGTTTGTGTAACATAATAGCACGTCGATTATCCAAAGCGGATAAAGAAATAATAACAGAATAATCATTTAATCGCAATTATAGACCAACAAATCCAGTCGCGCGTGGATCGCCTCTAATTAGACTCTTCGCTTGCGAATTCACATTCCTATAGCAAAGAATTTAGAAATCACTCCTCTATTCTTAGCACGGGGATCGACAGCGAGAAAACTGCTCAATATTCCGATCGATTGTTTTCTATAATTGCAACAAAAAAAGAGAAGACTCACGAGCAAGCGGCCCGTGCGGGTAACGAATTTTTCCAACGGAGAACTTTCTAATGAATTCAAGGGGCTCGTTAAGGAGGAATTATTATGAATCATGTTCCGCTTCGGAGAGATTTCTTCTCGACTGACATTTAGTCACCCACCGTTCGTCCCAAGGTCTCGTTTACATTGGAATCGGCGTTCGGACGGTTCATCGGATCTCCAGGTCGACGTTTACGCGCGTACACGAGGAATAGTGTCAAAACGACTGGTAGAACAAATCGAGATACGATCGCCGATTAAGAATTTCTACGTGTCGGGCTGCTCGTCAGCGTTTTATTTGTGCCACTTCGCGTTTCTCACTCTCTGCTCGTATCGATCCGACGTTTTTCTCTTTCTTTTTCCTGCCGTTCACCCCGCAGCTCTGGTTAACGCACCTCGGCCAGACAGTACGGCTGTCTGTTATTTCATCCAACGACCGATTAGCATAATCACGCGGTTCTCCGCTTGGATCTCTCTCCCCTCCCTTCCCTCTCTCTCATTCTCTATCATTCTCTCTCTCTCTCTCTCTCTCTCTCTCTCCTACTCGCTCTCTCGCTGCCGTAATCTGCCGCCGTAAACTCTCCGAGCGATGCAACGGCTGGACACGCGTGTGGGATATATCCGCGGATTCAGCGGGCGCGCCCGCAAATATCGGAACTCCGAACAAAGTACACATGCACCCTTTCTATTTTTTTTTATGGAACGAGGTAAATCCTCTGATATAAAAGCGCGCACGAAAATATCGCGGCGGTTTTTGTTTTTCACCTGAAGGGACGATGCTAAGTTACGTCGATCGTTGGGACGAGCAAAGCACTAGTGCTTCCAACGATTCTATCGTTTTTCACTCGCATCTACTGTTTTCGCTGTTCCCCGGATAACGACAACAGTGGAGCCTGACACCGTTCGGCTCGAACAATCGGTGGAAGCAGTATTTAATTTTTGAAAGATTTACCGTGCCGATCGTTGTTTTCCAGCAGCAAAAGAAACTCATTTTCGAATCGACGCTGTCGCCGCTCGACGCTAAAACGGCTGAGAATTAAAATCGACTGGCGTACACTGTCTAATAAAATTGGCAGAATTTAATTTGTCGAATTGATTTCTGTGAAACCTATTTTAGAGCAGTTTTAAGACGAGCAGTTTGCGCGGTTATTTTCCCTTCCACATAAGTTAGAGAACCAATCATCCAAGATCACCGTTTCCCTCGCTATCACCGAAAAATGTGCAGTCGACGAATCCGCTTGTCTCGTTCCTTCATTCATGCCCACACCGAAGTCACTTCCGCTCAAGACATCATCTTCTCGGACAGTCAAAAAAGACAGCTCACAATATTCATTTCATTTCGCATTCGATATTCAATCCACGGCGTTTACACGATAATATACCTGATAATACAAGATTATACTAGAATGTACCAGAATATGCTAGAATAAAGCAGAATGTACCAACATATGTCATAACAT
>CM052093.1:18020539-18049018 GCA_028453745.1 Agapostemon virescens | reverse complement strand
ACCAGAATATACAAAAATAAACCTTGATGCACAAGAATATACAAGGATGTACCAGGATATAGAATAATATATTAAAATGCATCAGGATATGCAAGAATTGACTAGAATGTACTAGAATACAACATAACATTCCAGAATATACCAAAGTATACTAGAATGTACCAAAATATATTAGACTGAAGCAGAATATACCAACATATGACATAACAAACCAGAATATACAAGAATATACAAAAATAAACCTTGATGCACAAGAATATACAAGGATGTACCAGGATATAGAACAATATATTAAAATGCATCAGGATATACAAGAATTGACTAGAATGTACTAGAATACAACATAATATTCCAGAATATACCAAAGTATATTAGAATGTACTAAAATATATTGGACTAAAGTAGAATATGCCAACATATGACATAACTTAACAGAATATACAACAATATACTACAATCTACAAGGATTTACAAGTTTTGACTAGAAGGTACTAGAATACATCATAATATACCTGATAATACAAGATTATACTAGAATGTACCAGAATATGTTAGAATAAAGCAGAATATACCAACATATGACATAACATACCAAAATATACAAGAATATACCAAAATAAACCGTGATGCACAAGAATATACAAGGATGTACCAGGATATAGAATAATATATTAAAATGCATCAGGATATACAAGAATTGACTAGAATGTACTAGAATACAACATAATATTCCAGAATATACCAAAGTATATTAGAATGTACTAAAATATATTGGACTAAAGTAGAATATGCCAACATATGACATAACTTAACAGAATATACAACAATATACTACAATCTACAAGGATTTACAAGTTTTGACTAGAAGGTACTAGAATACATCATAATATACCTGATAATACAAGATTATACTAGAATGTACCAGAATATGCTAGAATAAAGCAAAATATACCAACATATGACATAACATAACAGAATATACAACAATATACTACAATCTACAAGGATATACAAATTTTGACTAGAAGGTACTAGAATACATCATAATACACCTGATAATACAAGATTATACTAGAATGTACCAGAATATGTTAGAATAAAACAGAATATACCAACATATGACATAACATACCAAAATATACAAGAATATACAAAAATAAACCGTGATGCACAAGAATATACTAGGATGTAACAGGATATAAAATAATATATTAAAATGCACCAGGTTATACAAGAATTGACTAGAATGTACTAGAATACAACATAATATTCCAGAATATACTAAAGTATACTAGAATGTACCAAAATATACTGGGCTAAAGCAGAATATACCAACATATGACATAACATAACAGAATATACAAGAATATACTACAATCTACAAGGATATATAAGTTTTGACTAGATGGTACTAGAATACAACATAATACACCTGATAGTACAAGAATATGTCAGAATATAGCAGAATATACTCGAATAATGCAGAATATACCAACATGTGACATAACATACCAAAGTATACAACAATATACTACAATCTACAAGGATATTCAAATTTTGACTAGAAGGTACTAGAATACATCATAATACACCTGATAATACAAGAATATGTTAGAATGTGTTAGAATGTAGCAGAATATACTCGAATAATGTAGAATATACGAACACGTGACATAACATACCAGGTTATAGTTCTTAAGACTTCTTCTTCGGGAATACGCGGAAAAACAAAGGGGTTGATACCCCTAATATTAACGGCAGATAAAGACTGTAACATAATGATTAACTAAAGCAAAAGCAGCTTTACAGACTGTCGAACGCCGCGAAACCGTTTCGTGCGACCCTGCGGCATTTGCTAGCGACATTTTCGAAAAAAATGGCGCTGCAGGACTCGCGGGCTCGCAGGAAATTTCCGGTGCCATTTCTGAGGAGCCCAGAGGGCCAAGATAAATCGACGAGCGTATCGATCAGCCGAGAAACGAACGAGCTTTCTCAGGCTAGCAGGAAAGAGAGGCATCCAGATTCGGAGAGACTTTACGGTCCATCGCTCGTCGTACAAAGCGTGGATTCCAGCTTCTTTCAGCGAGCTAACGAGCCGAAAGGCGGAGGGGAAAGAAAGGAGCAATTACGACACGGCTCCCAAGGAAATGGCACGCTTAAGCGCCGCAGGACAATGGGACCGTGGCGCGAAGATGATTTTATTTTTGCGTGTACGATAATTGCGCCTCCGGTGGTCGCTCAGGGTTCTCCGTAATTTTGAATTTTCCGCTACGTTTGTTTATCTCTTTTTGTGCGCGGCATCCTCGGCGAAACTGCGCCCCTGTTTTGCTATGTAACGTATCCGTCACGGAAAGAATGGAAATCCAGAAACGCCGGGGATGCCCGAGATTCGTAACCCTTACGAATGTTAAATATTCCCGCGGAACAACGCTGGAATAACAAGCATAGAAATGGTAAAACAACCATGGGCGTTGCGGAACTACCGGTAGAATAAATATTTCGCAATTTTACAGCGAAACAAAATTTACCGAATGAAATTATCCACGGCGCGAATTCGCCAAGAATAAATCGAAGGAGAGAGGACACCGTTCTAACGAGAACAAATATTTAAACCGTCCGAAATTCGGTGGTAGCAAGTTCGAAAAGTGCCGTTTAAAACAACTTTCGGTTGATGCTGTTAATCGTCATTCGAGGAGAATGCAAAGCATCGGAAGCTGATTACAGAGGTAGCGCAAACACGGTTCTCCGAGCAGATTCGTAGGGTTATTATAGATATATATAGCTCCGGCGCAAATATAGGAAAGTTGTCAGTGAAATATCAATCTAACCATCGCCTCTGTAACACCGTACGCCACTCCAACGGTATTAATTTACCGTAGGGTGCAACGGTTAGCTAACCCGGACTAGGAACTCCGACCTCGAGGCCGCGGTATTAATTTATCCGAGCAGGGTGTGTGCATCGCCAGATAACGCTGGATGATTAACGATAATGAAAGTTTCGTACCGGAGGTGTGTAGTTTAAATCAACAATTCTCGGTGAACCTTCGAACCTAATCCAGAGCCTTTAAACTTTAATTTCTCTGACTTTGCGGGGCCGCGCGAGAATCGAGCGTTGAACGCCGTCCGCGAAATTTCAAACGAGTCGATCCGCGGCGCACGGCGGATTTCCGACGTATGGGATCAGATAGGGAGCCGTTAATACCTAAAAGTACGGTCTCTTAATTATTACGTTTCCTTTCGGACGCAAAATCTTTGATCTCGCTGGCGCTCGTGCGGGACGTCCGAGAACAAAGGACGAAAGGAATATCCTGGAGCCGGAGGCGAGAGACTCGGCTTCGTGGAATTTCGACATGGCGATTGCATTGCGCGCGTAAGATCGTTCGATTCGATTAACGCGCGGATCGTGCGTGAGCAACACGCGGAAGACATTTCTGCGAATTCTTTTCCGCGCCTCGTAATTTTTCTTCGACCAAACGAAACGGCGGATTCCTTTGTCTCCGGCGCCGAGATTAAAAATCCGCCGCTCGGCATCGATAAAACCCTCGTCGCCATCTTTAACCCTCGTTGCCCCTTAGAAATAGTTACGCGAAACGGCGGTGCTTTATCCACTGTTTCTCGCTTTCGTTCGAGAAACGATGATTCATTTGTAATTTGATACCCGAATCGTTTAATAGAAAAAATTGATTAATGCACATTCGGTTTTAATAGTTCTTTCATCTTTCATCTGTCGGCGCTATTAAACTTTAAGGAAATTTATTCTGACGGTAAAAATGTGTCTTATCGAAAACCTATACAGAATCATTTTTTAAAAAATGATAGTTCATGCTCCAAATTCTTATTGCAGTTGAACAATCATTCAAGATATTGTCAGCTGAGAATTTTTGCAGTGAAATGCAAAAAGATTGACATTTTAGAAAAAACAGCGTAGGACACCGTAATGGCAAAATCGTAAATTTTCCAGTACAGTATAGAAATAGAGAATGACTGACATTTTCATGCAGGTTGTTACAATTTGCGATCGTTGATAAAACCCTCGTTGCCCCTTAGAAATAGTTACGCGAAACGACGGTACTTTATCCACAGTTTCTCGCTTTCGTTCGAGAAACGATGATTCATTTGTAAGTTGATACCCGAGCCGTTTGCCGAACCGTTTAATAGAAAAAATTGATTAATGCACATTTGGTTTTAATAATTCTTTCATCGTTTATCTGGGTACTAAACTTCGAGGAAATTTATTCTGACGGTAAGAATGTGCCTTGTCGAAAATCTATGAAGAATCATTTTTTTTTTAAATGATGGTGCATGCTTAAAATTTTTATTGCAGTTGAACCATCTTTCAAGATATTATCAATTGAGAATTTTTGCAGTAAAATGCTAAAAGATTAGCATTTTAACACTTTGACTGCCATGTCACCCATATATGGGTGACAGAATTGTTTGTCCATGCTTAGAAATAAATTTGTACATGAATATATTCGTTTTACTAAATTTAATTGAGGTCTGGAGAATAGAAGAAGGTTGGAACATATCTTTGTATGATACATTTTAGGTTTTCAATTGTTGCCTCGTTAAATAAATTACTTCGATTTTGTGGGATTTTTGAGGTTGTCCGTTGGGCAGTTAATGGCAAAATCATAAATTTTCCAGTACAATATAGAAATAGAGAACGACTGGCATTTTCCTGCAGATTGCTACAATTTTCGATGGTTGATTAATTCCTAGCAGAGTCCTCGATTATTTTACATCATCGGATTCAGTGTTGTCGAAATAGTGTTCACGGAAGCACGGACAATGGGTGCAAGCACAAACGCGACACCGATGCCTTTTATTTCGATTGGAATCGATGACGATTCTAAAATAATGATCGTCGCGAACGTGTCAGCTCCCGAGAGACTGTTTTCCAGAAGGGATTTAAATTGGCAAGGTGTAAAGTAATGTTTTATTACGAAGACGGTATTACCGATTCTCCTCACGGCCCGGCGATGAATATTCGCGATTTTCTGCGGAGCACAGTCGAAAACAGGCGGTGCTCGAAGGGTGCGCGTCGAATAGACCCCATTTTCTTCGATAAGAAAAAGAAAAACGAGCTGGCAGGGGGCATCGATGGGGGTAATCTCGAGCGAGGAATTTTAATTAAAACCCACGGTTATCACGCTCGCATTGCCGAACAGACGGAGGAACCCCGAAAGAACATCGAAAAATACCTTGAATGACGAACGAACTGAGCAGCGGTTCCCCCTCCCCCCTGCTCCCGGCCCCGTTAGTAGATCGTCACGCGTATTATTTATTCACGTCACGGCTCACGGGGGATCGAAGAATGCCCGAACGTCCTCGGGCCCGCTCTGGTAGCTGAAAGGTGCCACGGAAGGGGACGAGGAAGAGAGAGGGAGAGAGAGGGAGAGAGGGAAAGAGAAAGCGAGAGAAAGAGAGAACGTGTGGTTCGATAGGGTGGCAAGGAAAGAGGCGAGAGGGGCGAGGGGGACAACGAGGATGCGAGGAGTAATAAGTCGAGATAACGAGCTTTTCGATGCTCCTCCTCTCCTCCACCATCGAAACGGAAAATTAATTAAGTGACTCCCAAGGTTCGCCGGGTATTCTTAACCTTCGAAGACACAATGAACGAGAAATTGTGCGACGGAGAGACGGAGGCCAATCGAGAGGGGCGAGAACGGGATGGATAGAGGAGGAAGATAGCTGGCTATCAGGGTCATTAGTTACGGATGTCCCGTCCGAACCGGGACCACTCTCGTCTCGATAAACAGGAGGCCCTTCGGCCGGGACAGCCGGAGAGAAAAGAAGGCGGCCCAGCGGGGGAAGGTCCCGAAGATACCGTGAAAAAAAGGGAGTAAAGAGAGCTGCTCTCTGCTCTGCGGAGCATCGCCGAGGAACCTGCGACAGCGAGCGGGAGAGGAAACAGAGCGAGAGAGAGAGAAAGAGAGAGAGAAGGAGGGGGAAGAGGAGCAGGGCCCCGAATAATAATTATAGGGTCGGTAATATAACGGTCAGCGTGACCGTTATCTGGCACTCTGAAAGTGCACTATGTTGTTTGGTAGATAGGAGCACGAGACCCGCGCGTCGTTCCTTTCCGTTTCTCGTCACCGTCGCTCATCTTCTCGCTTTTATCGGCTCGTCTCGCGTCGACCGTGTGTCTCGTTCCTTGCCTCGCCATACCTTGCCTTGTCGCCGTGTGGCCGAAATTCTCCGAGCCCGGGATCTTGTCGGGGAATTACGCGAGGAAGTTCGACGATGCCAGACAGAAACGGCGAACAGAAATTCGGTATCCGGTGGAAGGTGTTCAACTGCGCGGAGATTATGTTCCTGGATTAGATACCCGCCTCTCGGCGAACTCTCCTCGGGATAACGGACCCAGGCGCATGGGAAAGAGGATCCTCTTCTAATTATATTTTTTGCTGCGCAAACGCTACGAAGAAATCAAAGGAGCATCCAACTCCGGATTAAGAATCCTTAATCGCACCGTTTCAACTTCATCGACGGATCAAACCGAAACGCCGCGCGCTTGCCTGAAAGGGAATTGTTGCGCATCTACGTCAAACACGTTCTCGCAATTCTACGCCAACGATCTCAGCGATTATTCCATCCCGATCGTTACATTTTAATCAGGCCAGCGTTAACATTGCGTATCTGATTGGTGCGCTAGCCGTACCTCAAAACGGTATAAATACAGCACATTTCTTCATCTCAAACACGTTCGAAACTCGTTCTGAACACTCGCTATTCAACGATAAAGTAAATTTATCGTTGAGAATATCATAATTTTTACCTGCAGCTCGAGACAACTACGGCAACACTACGTCTTTTAACACGTTGAATGCTATGTCAGTCCCTGGGGACTGACGGTATTAAATTTACAAATTAATATGTTCTAGATAATTCATATAATATTAAGAAATATTCGCACTATTTCAATAGATTCGATTGAAACAGAAAAGCACAAATGGGCTAAGCGAGTCTTTTGCTTATGTACAGTTGCATTATTTCCGTTTAAAGGTAAATAAAATGTGACGCCAAAGCTAAGCAAAATGGCGCCGCACTGAACGTGTTAAACAAGCAGCAGTTTTCCGAAACCATCGTGCATAGTGCGGACAGTAAGAATTTAAAAATCGGCTAAAAATCAGTTGCGCCGGTTTTTCTCGTCGGATTGAGGATGTGGAAAACATTCCGGAACCGATTTACGGGGAAAGCAGAAGGAATCGATTCGGCGAGCCTCCGGGCGCAGATCTAACCCCTTAACAATCGGTTCGAACGAGATTATGTCGCGCGAGACCGTGTTCGACGGGAGAATTTCGAGCAGTTCGCTCGCGATTCCTTCGGAGGATCGACGAGGAAGGAGGATCGCTTGAGATTTCCACATCACGTAACTCCCGGCGCGCACATACCTGATCCCAACGCATTCAGCGTGACGAATCACGGTCGTCGGACAGGGCTGGCGAGACACGCGTGAAAAGATCCACAAAGTCGGTGTGTCCGGCCGCCTTTCAAGCCCAGCTACCAGGAGATTTTCAACGACTTATGGGAGTTGCCGGTGAAGCTGAGAGTAAGACGGTCCCGGGTCCAGGTTCCAGTCTCTCTCCCGGTGCCTTCCGGAGGCCGGTAAGACTCGGCGAAGTAGATTGCACGGGTGTCACGGTTAATCGGATAACTTAGAATCGAAAGCCGGACTTTGACTCTTTCATGCGTCGAATCGCGCCGCTTCAACGGCGTCCCGTGTACATTGACGGAGTGGAAAACCGCGGGACTGGCACCGCTGAAATTAATTGAAGCGATAATCTCGTGGAAATCCTCCGTGCCCTGCTGCAATGGAGTGTCCACGCGAGATCTAATAAGGATAAATTACACCGAGTTGGGAACCGTGAAATTATTATCCGGATAAAAACCTCCGGTCACCGATAAAGGATGAAAAATGCTATTCTCTAGAATTCGAATTTCTTCGGCTCTTTCGGATAACTTGTTTCCTGCGTTGCTCCTTCAAACGATCGACACGAGGGAATACGAATTGCTTTCCATTCGGACGCACTTTATGGCAAAAATAAAATTGAAATGTTTATTTCCAAGAGACAGACCAACTTATTACTGAACAGTGTTATTCGAAACGGTAAGGGTGTCGGGTATGGTCGTGTGGAAAAAGCGACTCTGGTGACTGTGCAGCTAAAAGATGGCTGATACGAAGCTGAAGACTTAAGTCTTCTTAAAAAAGAAAGAAGGTCTTGCGAAAAAGATAAATGTGGGAATGACTAAATTTCGATCGCCTAAAATATGACAATCCACGGTGCTCGTGTCGCTTTGCCTATCGCTGCGTAAAATATAATACTCTGCCACTATCAACAAATTTCTTACAAATTAGCGAGACCACTAAACGAAGTAACGCACTCCAACTTTGTCGCATTTAAATCTGCAGTTCGCTTGTTGCATCGCAGAAGACACGGTGAAATGTTATTTAAGAACTAAAGAACGGTTCTACGTTCTCCGCCTCGTCGGTGAAGTATCACCGTTGCTCGAACGGTCGAGGCGACCGTTCGAATGCCAGTAAAGATACAAAAGGTCTCGATATTACATGGAAGAGCGCACTTTTGGGAGACTGTAGCAGCCCGTATAATCTTACGGCCGAGTATCCGTTATGCTGGTCTCTTTCAGTTCGCCATGCAGCCTGGCCACGGAGTTCCGTGCTTGTGTGTGCGTGGCCGCGCGATCCACTTCACCGGATTGCCACTTTGCGCGTGTGAGAGCGTGAAAATTGTTGCAGCGAGAAAGGATCGGCCGGTAATTCGACGCAATGACGGACTTCAGCGTCGAGTAGCACCGATGAAAATGATCGCGACCGGCTCGAAAATGCAGCCGCACGAAACGTGTCCTGCTGGCAAACGCATATTTCCGCGACCACATTTCATATGGACTCGAACGGAGCGTGCGCGCGTGAAACAATACCTCTAGGAGCTACTCTCACCTGTCAAACCGTGAAAATCAGCAAAAGAATTTCCACTGGTAACAATTCTCCCTCGGATTCCCTTTTGCTTCTCTGCGATTGCGTTACGATGCGACGCGCTTCATGATTTTTCAAAAACTGTGGCCAACGGCAGTAGCAACTTCAATCTTAGAGCAACTGCCCAGTATTCTAATAATTTCTTTTTTGGAATTATTGAAAATTACTGAAAATTTCTATTTCATTGTTAGCAGTGTATAACGAGTGGAGAACATATGTGCATGCAACAATATATGGCTACATCCTGCGCTCACCAACAGAGGGACAATAAGACGACTTTGTCGCTAGTACCTGATTCGCCATTGATTTATATAGATGCTAGATAGCCTTCTTTGCCGCCTCCTCCAGCAGGCCCAGGACAAAATGCTTCTTTCCTGTCCCCTTCTCCAGCATCACATCTTCAGTCGCAGTAAAAAATATATAAACTTTCTACTTCTTCTCGTTCGGACCTTTCATCCCTACTACGACCCTTCTACCCGAAAAATGACTACAGAATGGAAGCATAAAATGAAAATACAGAAAAGCTTCTATTCAACGTCCTCGAGGAGCGCATGGGGGTTTAACCCTTCCCCTACGGCAGAAATCGCGTCAGAAATATGCACAGCGCGCGTCGTTTTTGTACGTACATTTTTCTATGTCTTCAATAACAACTGTGCTGAATAAAACAAGAGCAGTTTAAAGAAGTGATTAATCCAATATGTCAATAAAATCAACAGAAAAATTTTGTCGTCGACTATAGATGGCACTTGTGTACACATTATTTGGATGTTGCATATATGCGACGCTCGGAGCGAAAGGGTTAAGCACGTTACCGAAGGCACATTATTCCGCGTCGATCTTTTTTCCTAAATAGAACCGAAAACCGTTCCCTGCCGACTAGACAAGCAAGCAGGCGGGCAGAATAAAAGCTGGTCAGCAACAAGTGCATAACTCGCCGACTGTCTCGTTGCGAGAGGGACGAGCCCCGTCCAATCGCGTGGAAAGCAACCGTGACTCTTTCCTATGATTTCTTCCCGAGGGCCTGTCTCTTCGGCCTGTCTATGTTTGACCCTGTTCGTACGCGGCGACAAAAAGCCGCGGCGCGCTGCACACTCGAAAATTGCATCCGGCCGAAGGACCGGTCCGGGGGGAGCAGAAGGTTGCCAAAATGGAATCAGGAAACTGCCCGTCATTCTATTTTGGCGAGTCATCCGGAGAACCGTAGCCAAGACGATCGGCCGCCGCGGTGCCAGCTTTCAGAAACTGGCACCCGTCCTTTCAACCGTCCTGTACCCGCCGACCCGAAGAATTACAAGCTTGCTCGCCTTCATACGCAACTCCTTCACCCGTCTTCCCTGCTCGCGGAACGGTTTCCATTGAAATCCGCTCGGATCTTATATTCAAACAATCGTTCAACGCAAAACTTGCCATAACGGGTCGAACGACCCTTTCCGGACTTTTTATTTTAGAATTGCAGAATTAGAATTCAAATTACTTAAATTTTGCTATTTTTATAAAAGAATATACACTTGCCAATTTGTATGCCCCGTAGGTCCAGTGTTAACTCCTTGCTCTACAACAATGAGTCAGAATCTTCTAATCATGTATTTCCTTAATTTTCTTTAAACCGAAAAAACATTTTATATAATTGTTGATGGTATACTGTCATTGGAAAATATCTAGGCACGCGGTAACAACAAATTTGTCTTTTCTTTTTGTCATTCTGCGGAGGACAAAGAAAGTCTAGTCACCATTATTGTAAAATGAAACGTAGACCAAGGGGTTAACGCGTCAAGCGCCACGTTGGAAGTTTAGCGTTTAGTTAAACAAAGTTTAGCTAAACTTTCCGTTCGGATCGCGACGGTCGCCGGTGACTGACAGTATAAAATACGATATAAAACTAACAAAAATTATATTCTATTAATAAAGGAACCTAACTATTGGCAAATACCTAAATATGCCAAAATCGGCGTGGAGTTTAACTTGTTAATGCTAGAAAATACGGCAGAAATGAAGGCGCTGTTAATATCATAAATACTGTTTGCTCTCGAAGGGACATTAGAATTTCTATTGCCGAGTAGTTTACCAGTTTCGCTAGCTTAGAAAGAAAAGCGAATTGTATATATTCCGCGAGACCGGTCAACTCCCGTTCTTGCGTTGCACTAGGTTCGCAGACCTCAGGAGCCTCGGTGTGCACATTGGCGTCGCCCTCTCGAAAATATCGAGCGTCCAGCTCGAAGTTGTCTTCGTGTACGACGAACGAGTCAGGGATCGTAAGCTGTAGCTGAGATTTTCTCGCGACAGATTCGACGACAATGATTCCACGCGACGAGAGGCATCTCTTCGTGATCCGAGAACAGAGTTATCGATACGTGTCCGTTATCGGTGCAGGACGAGCATCGCGGCGGAGGTATCGAAGCGGTATCCGTCGAAGGATGAGCCCGGAGTAAATCCGTCTAGTAGACAAGAAAAGTGGTGCGATAGGTCGGCGGGGATAATCCCCGGCAGGGTCGTGGATTCCGAAGGGTGGCGCGGGGCTGTATCGGTGCACTCGGCTCGGTCTCGGGCTGAAGTCGTCTCCACCCTGGCTACTTCTCGGCGGAGGGCTTGGAATGGGTGTAACACGGGCTGCTACGGACCTGGCGGAGGGGTGGCGGGTAATATTTTAAAACGGCCGCGAGACTGTTGCGAGCAGAGGCTCTTGTCGAGTGCACACGATGCTGAAGGGCTAGCGGACTCGTAGAAAGAGGCACAAGGGGAGAACAGAGGGAGGTGTGCAGGCCGCGTTGAAGAAAGACGGAAACGACGAGAAAAAGCGAGGCAGAGAAAGAGAGAGAGAGAGAGAGAGACAGATAGGAAGAGAGATGGAGCAAAGGGAGGGCGTGCCTGCTGTTATCTTGCTTGTTCCTTGGATGAAATATCGACTAGCAGTTTCAGGCCTTCTTCCACCGCTTCGCCTTCCGCGAGTCCTCTTCCTCTCGCGTCCTCCTCCCCCTCGTTGTTGTTCGTTGCGCTCAGACTCTAGACACGGCCACCTTTCGAACAATCCTCTCTTCGCGAAGACTCTCTCGTCCTGAAATATACTTGGATGTCCGTCATCGTCCTGGGACCGTTCCCGGATCGGTCTTCTTCCTGCATTTCTGGAAGGGTAATGCTACATCTCCTCGTCCTGGCGACGTATCATTACCATGCATTGCCGGCGGGCCCATCGATCACCTTCAGCTATCCTGGATGAGTCTGCTTCTCGAACCGATCGATCCCGGGCAAAAAAAAGAAACGCGGCCGCTCCCGAGAGATAGGTGAAACAGTGTGGAGCGGAAGGGGAATAAAAAGGGGGTGGGATCTGGGGAACCTGAAAGAGGTGGAGAAGATAACCCGCGCGATCCTCTTCCGCGGCTTCCCGTTCTTCTTCCGATGAATGGATATTAGCTGGAACCAGAGGCAGTTACTTTTCCATGCCTTCGAACGAGTCCTGCGCTGCACCAATTTTCGTGGAACGACCGTCTCCCCCGAACAAACTGGATGCAACGAACACCGAGACAAAGGAGCTTGTAATTTTCATATTTACCGTTTATTCTTCGTCGTCTTCTTCTTCTTCTTCTTCTTCTTCTTAGTCGGCGATTGGATTGTTGCGAGCAGAACGTTCGATTTTGATCAACCAGTGCATTCCACCGGATCGCTTTGCTATTCGCGGGATTTTTCATTAGGTGGAAAACGTTGGAATACTGTTTTCTAAAAGGAATCCGGAGCGTATAATCAACGCACGCGACACACCGGTATTAAAAGAGAGACAGATTAGTGCGGTGCGACGTAATTTTTAATTAGAAAAATCGGGGCCCCTCTTCAGCGGTGGTCGCGGCTGCGCGCTGTGAATTAATCGCGACTGCGATTTTAATTAGACCGCGTTACCGCGAGCCTCGTTGCCGTTCCACAGTATTTATTTTATAGAGTGACAACAATTAATCAGCCAAATGTCGCCCACCAGATATTTATTCGCTCGTGTCCTCTCTGTCGGTGCGACCGGTAACATAAACTCTGCGAGATCGCATCGCTGACGGTGCGGTATCGGTGCCGATAACAGGACGAGAAGAGCGTGACGTATAAATTTAGATGATCGCGTTCAACCCCGATCCGATCTGTCGCGAAATCGCGAATTGCTTGTCGAACCGTTTCTCAACCATATCTGCATCGATCGGACTCGACTACTCCGAACCGAGTTTTAACGTAGCTTAATTTTCCATTGCAAACTGGTCACTCCGATTTTACGCACTCGAACGAGTATCTCCATTTCACGAATTCTTTTGGTAGAATCTGCAAAATTTATATTATATTCTCTTTTGTATAAAAAAGGTTATTGCACGAAGTAATTTCAGTGATGTTTCGATTGAAAAATGTTAATCGGTTTCAAAGATACAGTCGCTCTATCGAAAGCCTACTACGGACGTGTCTGATCATTGCATGACTTCTCTACTTGTCACGTATTTCGATTAGAACATAGAAAATACTGTTCGTTTGAATTTATAAAGTAGCAGACGAAATTCATATAAAATATAAAATGTTGCCACCTGCACCAGTGGACCATACCTGAAGGAACCCTATTATAAATCAACTTTCTGACTTTTGCCTTTGCCCCTTTTAGGCTAACATCTAAAAAACGTTATCATCGCACATAAATAAATTCGTTATGCGAATTGTTTATATTTCAGATGTCAGTAATCTCTTTTCTTCAATTACAACAATATGTAACATAATTAGCATAGTTCAAAGAACAAAAAATATCGGATTTACTAAGATTGCCAGATGAGAGCAATCGCACGGGCTAAGAGTCGCTGCGCGCCGCGGCTTGGTTGACTGAATTGTTGGACGCCGCGACCTTCAATTGGCTGTCCTCACTTTAATTTTAAAGTGTCCACCTTTTTTACAATTGGAATCGAAAGGCAAAGAAATACAGAATATGAACATATTTCTTTCGATTCTTTTAAAATGTGAGCATTTAGTTAAATTTGCAAAATAAAATTATTTTTAATATTTTTTCGTTATAAAAATGACAATATGAATAAACTAAAATATTAGTTAAAAAGAGCCGTCTTTTACGATCAAAACTAAAAAAGAAAAAGTTTCTGCTGTTAATAATAACGGAGATAAAAATTTTTTCCGAAGGTCGTTTCGTAAAAACCGCAAAGTTTGAGGTTCTGTATTTTTTAAAGAATTTCGAAAATAGAAGAATGATGACTTAAACGACCCCTATTTTCGCATAGACTATAACATATTTCAATTTAAACAAAATCCCTAACATGATGTACAAAAGTGATCCGCTTGGCGTGGAATGACCCGCACGCAACAATTGCAATGTAAAAACATTGTAGACGCGATTCCCAGACAAAAGTGAATACAGTTGGCAAAGATCGGTCGCAGTCGAGAGTAGAGACTCGAGGGAATCGGATCGGTTCCTCGGCGAATGAAGAAACATCCGGGGTGCAGATCCTTCTCGGATCTCTTTCCGATAAATCGTGGCGCGGCCGCGATCGCGGAACAACGGAAAGCCGAATAACTCGCGCGACTGCTTAAAGAGCGAGTAAGGGGGGCCATGGGCCCGAGGAAAAGGGGTACAGAGGCGGCGAGAAAGATGGGATCCGAAAAGTAATGTGAGAAATACGAGAGGGCCGAGAGCGAGGGGTCAAAAGGTGTGCATCGCTGACCGTGGATCGAGGGTGAGGGGCAAAGGAGGACCCGACAGAGATATTTGGAACGTTCGTGGTGCAGAATTCGAGGCATAGGAAGCCGAGATATCGTGGCGCGGAGGCTGCTCGTTCGGTTTTCTTGCCGGCGAAATAACCGAAGAATCTTATGCTCATTTCACGAGTCAGAGAGAAAGGGTACCCGGAGCCGCCGACAATTCCGTATCGGAGCGGAGATCGCATTGTCACCACCTTCCTTTCTTTTCCCTTCTCCTCTTCCTTTCCAGCCAGCTTCTCCTTCGCCAGGCAACCGTTCCTCCTCGTCCTTCTCCGCCCTCCTCAGCTTCGCCGCAACCCTCGTATTTCCTCGAACCTCTGTGACACTCGGCGCCGACATTAAATCCAGGCTAGCACAATGGTACGCGTTACGGTATAGGATATTTCGCGGATCGATGCCTTTTATTTCTGCGCGGCTTCCTCCCCGGATAAATAGCCTGCTCAGGATCCCCGCGGACAATACGCGCGCGTTCCAGAAAGTTGACGCGCGCCAATGGAAATTTCTTTTTCTCCGTTCTCTTCCCGAAGAAGTAAGTGTTCTTTGTCCCTTCGCCTGAAAGAAAACCGCGTATCGACGCTTCCAACTTTCGGTAAACGCGTGTCATCCTTCCGTTCTCTCTGTCGCGACCATGAAACTCGGATGGGCTGAGGGTTATCTCTGAAACGTTCTTGACAAAAATTTTTGTCGAACGACGCCTAGAGTTTGACGATTCATTTTGATCGGAGTTTACCGTCGCCGTGAAAATCGAAGACTGGCAAGGTCGCGGGGGCGCTACATCTACGAAGCGATTAAATGAATCCACTTAGTCGGTTCTCGGAAGATACCCCGAAGTTTAGAGCCTAGGTTTCCAAGAGCGGCGTTATCGAGGATCTTACAATTTAATTCTCGCGCGAGCTTATCTACGGGCGAAGGGAGGCTGCTCTGGCCAGCTGGAAAGAGGATTTAAAGTTGCGCGGGGCTAATCATTCGAGAGATACGCTGCCGTCAGGCCACCGAAGTGTCGGTCGGTGTAATTGTTGGGGTAGAGAGCGGGCGCAACAAACAGGCCGGAAGAAATTTCTTCGGGGACGGTGTAAGGAGCCGGCCGCAACGACCGCGACAGGGGCAGCGGTAGAGATTCAGATCTTGAGAGGAGTGCGAACGCGGTCGGAGGGTGAGCCGAGAAAAGGGACAAGGGCTGCGAGCCGTAGACCGAGGGTGGCTGGCTTGAAAGTGGTGCTTTACATTATTTCAAGAAGCCGGCCCCCGCGAAACGCGGGGCGAAGTGCGAAGAAAGCGGATGAATGGCGAGCGGCTCGAGAACGGGGACCACTGCCGGAAGAAATACGGCCGAGGGTGAAACTACTATCCCTGCTCGAAAGTATTTGCTCCAATTGAAATGAGCCGACTAACTGCGCCGACAATTATGCGTGCGCGAGAACGCCGGAGTTTCCTCTACAACGCGGAGAATGTCGATCAACGTTTCGCGTTTTACCAGTCACGCGTTTAGCGCATTCTTAATCTTAAACGTCGTCGATGCTCGAGAAATTGTCGATATACAAACTGCGATAGGTTTCAAACGGAATTTAACCCTTAGCACTCCAAGCAATTTTAATTCGAAAATCAAAATATATTTTTTACCTAAAACAGTTCCACTGTACATCATTTCTTTTAGTGAATATAAAATTTATTACTATTACTCGTAAGTGTAACATTACAATTTTTACCGACTTCGTAAATGCAAACATAGCGATGTATAAACTATTTTAAATAACAGTAAAGGAATATTTAATTTCGCCTCAAAGACGCCATTGGAGCGCTAAGGGTTAAACGTAATTTAATTGCAAGATGTTAGAATCGCCGCGGTCACGCAGCTGTCCTTCAGTCATAAATATTTCTCATTTTTTCCGTTACATCCTGGCCCTATTGTTCAACGTATTCCACAGGCCCAGCCAGTCCTGGGTCCACATTTGGCGACCAGGTTTGACGCAGGCCTTTCCTTATTCCTCTTTCCGCTACTTTCTATTTTTATGACACACGCCTGCTACGAAATTTCTCCTCAGTTTTCCACTTCTGACTTTTCCATTTCTCCCACTATTCCGTTTTGCATCTATCCTTAATTTTTCGTCTTTTTCTAAGGGAGTTTTTAAGGAGCTACTGAAGCCTTGATCACTTCTACCGCGTCCATCAGACAGTCGTGACCTTCCGCGAGTCGCCCCCGCACACAAGTCAAATAAATTTGAGTTGAGGAAACCTACTCGTAGACTTTGTCGTTTTACGCATTACCCTTTCCTCCTTACGCAGTTTGTCTACCGCGCGTTGAGAAACATATTTGGGAAAAGTTCTTCTTTACAGCTACAGAGAACCGAAAACTGCAGACACGTGTTGAATCCACGGTACGTCCGCAGCGACCAGCATCGCTGCATCCCCTGCGCGCAAAGCGATTTTTGACTAGTTTTATCAAACGAAACGGTTCCTCTGCGCGATCCGTAATGGTGCGAGATCGTAGCGAGAGAAGGGAAGACGCCAGGCGAAGCAGGGAAATTTAATTACACGATTGGTTTAAAGGTTTTTCTTCTTGGCGATTCGCGGCATTGTAAGCCGACAGACAGCCGTTTCCCGCGCCTTCTTTGATTCATTATTGAACGTCCGTTAACGAGGTTACCCGCGCGCGGTGTTTTTTCGTTGGCCGTCGCTGAGTAATTTAATAGGGCGGACAGTTCTGTTTCTTGCCGGGACCGGTGTTTGCTCGGCTTTAATTCTTGGTCCAGGACAATTCCCGGCGTTTTCGGGGTGCGGCGGCGGCGACGGCGACGACGCGATTAAAAATTCAATTTTGTATATAATCGGATTAGCCGGGCGACGTTTTTCATCGCCAGCCCCGGCGAGCGGACCGGTGGCTGCCGCTACCGTGTATCTTTCCGTATTTTTGTTTTTCGTTCACGCTCGAATTACGTTGTTTCCCGGTTACCGGAAACCGGGTTTAAACGCTTTGACGCTCGGTAGGGGAAGTAAAATATGGGTCGAACGGGTTGCGGCTGTCGTGCTTCCTATATAAAACATGGTTCGAAATAATTCATGTCTGCTGCCCGCTTCCAGGAATGCTTGGACAGTCGAATTTCGTAATTCGTTCTTGGCTTCGCCGAGAAACGCCTACTTTCCCCTGAAAATAACCACTCACCGGACAAAAATCTCCGCTTCATGAGAGATACAAATCCATTAAGATTCGCTCGAAAGCGAACAATCTATTCCGAGTGAACATTTATAAAATATGTCTGCTGCTGTCCAATTAAGGCCACATCGCGATAAACGTAGTCACAACGGGAACTATATTCCTGGCAAATTGGTTCACGGCAGGATTGCTATAGTCGTACTGTGACGATTCTAAGATTTTCGCATCAGCAAGCTTTCACGGAATGATTGGAAAGAGTTTCAACGTGAAATTCATTCGATGAAAATTAATGAAGTCGAAAAACTGAGATAATTGTTTAAAAGGTTGTAACAAATTTATCCTCATTATATTATCACCACTTGTTGTTAAAAATACAGTCTTCAATCTTATTTGATTAGATTTAAGCTAATGATAGATACTGAAACGATGCAAAGCTCTCGCAAACAAATTTGGAGGGCTCGCAGCGAATTTTATAATGGGCTAACTCAATCCAAGCTCTTAAGAAGTTAGCGTTAAAATTTTATGGATATCGAATACTTCGGAGCAACGTATCGATAGAGTATCGTCGCATTTACCTTAAGATTGTTAATGTATTATAGAAACAATGGTCAAGTTGAAAGCTTCCGGGAACAATTCCGGAGAGCTCACGACGAATTTTATGCACACGGTGACTCGATTCAAGTTCTTGAGAAGTCAGCGTTAAAATTTCACGGATATCGAATGCTTTGGAGCGAGGTATCGGTGGAGTATCGTTGCGCTTAGCTCGGGTTCGTTACATCGGTCACACAAAAGGTAGTACTCTCCGGAAAGGAAAAGGAATCCCGTGTACTCGCTGCTCAATTTCCACGATATTCTTCCCGAAGGGATGCCGGGGTATCACGGTGGCGGGAAAAAAGGCAAAGAAATTCCTGGGTAGAAGGCACGGAAGGTTCCACCAGCGGGGTTGCACTTAATCCGCGGCGCACCGGTAAGATCGAGTCGCTTTCGTCGAGGTCAGTTACAGTCGCCCTGGGAGTTGGCTGCGAAGGATGCAACGAGGCATACACCGAGGTTCCTTAAACATTCAGTGCGGCAGGATGTCGGGGCGAGTGCAGCCGGGCTGCATGGAAGGCGCTAACCGACGGAATTGGAATTACGTATAGCTGCAGCCGGGCCGCTACCGCCAGATACGCGGCGCGAGAAGGCCTTTACAGGCGCAGGAATTGGGATACATGGTCGTATTCACAGAATCGAACGGTTCCACTTGAATCGGGAATTTCTCTGCCGACCGATACGACCGTTTCTATGCGGCCGGCCGTCGAAATAGTTTCGAAATGGCTCGTCGAACTCGATACACAACCCCGGAGGGCTTTCTGTCGGCCGCGCGATCCCGGCCGGGATGGTTATCGCGCAAATTTTTTCACCGCCACAAGGAATCTTCGACCCTGATCGTACCTCCGCGAGATCCTCGGATTTCTAGGGGTATTCGCCACCTCCATACCCCGAGCCGCATCAATTCTACGGGCGTCGATCGAAAATATCTTTTAACCCTTTGCGCTCGAAGCTGTTTCAACTCGAAAAACGAAACACTTCTTCTTAGTCATTACTCGTTAGCATATATTCATTCATCGTCATTTATTTTCCTTTAAACACACAGTGGCTTTTACCATTATCTTCACTCTTTAAGAAATACGCCTCATACGGAGAAAAGCATTCCAGAGGACTCCAGAAGGCTACATTTTATCAACCCCATTTTGCCCATTTTCGCGTTTTTACCAGCCTCAAAATTTCAAAGTCGCGCCGCAGCCGCAATTCGCTTCCAATGGACCCGAGAATTGACATACACCCTTTCTATGCGTCCAGTTACTTGTAGCCAGACTTAGAAAAGAATCTGGGAAACTAAGTTTTTCGACCGATATCTATCCCTCTCAGAAAATATCAGTTTGAGGGTTGGCGGATTTACCCGATCTCAACATTTTTTGTAATTCGATTCCGATCGTCCTGAAAATTGGCATACACTCTGTCTATTGATCTAGAAACGTGTATACAAAATTACAAAGCAATCGGGGACCTGAAATTTCTTCCCCATTTTTTCGCGATTTTCGACAGGTAGTGAGTCGTCCCTTCAGGGTTTGGCGATATTTGGCAATCTTTGAAGGCGTCCCTCGACCAAACTATTAGAGCTATCGACATGATTCAAACGGGAAAACCTTCCTCAAACCTTCCTCTTTAAGAAGAGCCCTCATTTTCTAGGCTAGCATTTCAGGGGACTTCAGGACGCTTCATTTTATCAACCCCATTTTGCCCATTTTCGCGATTTCGAACGCCTCGAAATTTTTAAAATCGTACCACGGCCGCAATTTCATTCCGATCGAGCTGAAATTTGGTACACACATTGCCTTGTCAATAGACAAGATACAGTGAAATCTCGATTACCTAAATTAATGATGTCTGAATTTTCCACTATCGTGTTTATATATACGATTTATTGTACAAAAAGGGAAGATTGAATCCGATACCACGGATCGATATGTTCCGCCGATCATTTAGTGTAAACAAAGTCTGAATGTATTAATACTTAAATAAGTAAATGCGATTGAAACGGTGTGTCGTGTTCCGCTAATGATCTCAACTGTCCGATTCTCTTTTAACGTTGACTTGAAGCGGGGCCAGAGAAAAGAGATATTCGCCAGCGAATAAACAATTTAGGAGGTAATACGAATAGCTAATCATCGGATGGGGCTTTTTCGAAGTACGTTTCTGTCGGTGGGCTGACGCCGGAAAGATTTGCAGGGCTTTCAGGTCGGACAGATATACTACGGCCGATGATGGGCTTCGAGGAAGATGGGGATCGGAATCGCGTATTGTGGCCGAGGAAAGTGGGTCACTGCGTTCGTGAAAAGCTGCGCCGAGCATATTTTGCTCGGTCCCGATGTCGATGGTTGTAGGCAAAACTGCCAATGGCAACAATCGCGTCTTTTCATCGATATTTCATCACTGACCGTCGAATACTCGAACGTTTTATCTCCTGACATTTACCGAATCTTTAGTTCCAGGTTTATCGAACTTTCAAGCGCTGTCGCGTCTCGGAAACCTCCATTCCCATGAAATATTAACAATGAAAAATTGGATTCCGAAAGCGGAAAGTCGCTTTTCAGACCGCCGCGCATTCTCCAGAGGTTTCCTCTTTGGCCAGCTGACTTCAATATTTCATTATTAACCGCCGAATACTCGGAACGTTTTATCCTTCCGCGTTCATTAAACCTATGGAGCGGAATTTCCATGCTTTGAAGAATCGCCGGTTTACGCAAAAAATTCATTAGCTTTGAATATTAATATGGAAAAATTAGATTGCGTTGCTATTGAAAATGATTTTTTAGAGGACCGTACGTTCGCGAAAAAGTTTCCTTTGGTTAGCTGACCGTGTTAAACGTTTCGCTTATTTTATACGCGACGCTGATCGTGATTCTAGGTTCGATTATCGTATTCCCCCGACCGAAACACTCGGAAAACAATGCGGCGTGACAGTATTCGGATGAAACGTTAGCCCGGTGACCGCGTAATTCGATACAAGCTTACCGGGCTACTTTTTCGGCTGATACCTCGAAAATATACCTCTCCCCAGGCTCGTTGTTTAATGCGAAGTTTAATTGCTATTGGTTTTAAATCGCCCCAATTCCCAAAAAAACAAGTCACGTTTCTAAATATGCTACTCTGCCTATGTTCCGTATTAAGACGCGAATAGCGCCTTAAAAATATTTTTAAATGAACGAAGAGATTTATGGTACGGACGCCTGTGTTCCTGTTTTAACCCTTAGCACTCCGAGCAATTTTAATTCCAGATTCGAGACATTTTGGAATATAGAATAATTCTATTATTATTACTCGTACGCGCAGAATTTCAATTTTCACCGACTTCTTAAATGCAAACGTAGTAATGTTTATGTTGCTTTAAATAAATAGCATAGCAATTTTTAGTGTCCCTCAGCGGCATCATTGGAGTGTAAAGTGTTAACTATACTTCATACGTTGTTTGTTCATTTTATAATTTAAAGTAACATCGCAACATATAATGCAATCATTAAAGTTCACAAGTTTAGAAGCAAAGTTCGTGTACCGGTCATCCGATTATCGCCCTTTCTTTCTTCGCACCACCTTGCAAGCGCGGTGTGATGCGTGTTAGACTACGGCTTGCTAATATTGCTGAGCCCTGTCATAACGCTCAACAACGCATAACATTCCGATTTCGCGCGATTCGGGCCTCTAGCTGATGGGCCTCTTAGCCGTGGCACTCTTTTAATAACCAGCGCGGATGGCCGACTCGTTAGAAAAGTGGCGGAAAATGTGCACGCGTCGGTGATACAGCCGTTTCGCCATCCTCAAGGGATTCCGATTGCTGTGCGAGTGCTGCGCGATAGCTGTGATTGCTTCAAAGAGATTGGTTCTTGTAACAGTGAATACCGCAAAGTCTAGACTAGACTCGCGGCGGATAGTTTCGAAACGAAAGGAGCGTGGCCGCGGCCGATGGATGTGCGCGTCGAGCTCTACACGAGCAATCAATGCCGGGCAAATTATGCTGGTCTAGTCGAACCAGGAAATTTTCAGCAATTGCAATCTGCAACTTGTCAAGTATTCCGCCTTTGCAACGACAACCGGCTGCAAATCGTGACGCGCACACCGTTGCGAAACCCTCGAGATGTATTTCGGAATTGGTTAAAATTGCCCGGAGCAGTGAAAAGCCTTCGCATTTCTCGAAAACAACGACCTACTTCGAAGAATACGTTTTGCAACCCAAATGCGCGCTGCGGCTCGCATTTAGCTACCACCGACACTGGCTAAAGGAATATGAGTCCCGAACGAAGGACTTTATCAATCGATGCAGCAAATTGTTACCCTGCTAGGTCTTTCGTCTGCCAGAATTGTCAACAATGCTGTTGGATACTGTTTTGTTTTTAACACTTTACCGACCGGCGATTATTTCAGAATCTTTTAAGTTCGTAATCTATCAGTGAACATTTTTTAATGAATCCCTCAATGTTGACATTATTTTTTACTGCGAATCAACAATTCCTCCTGAACAACATTATCTAATAATTTTGTTACAAAGTACAATATAAAAGCAATTTTTTAAGCCTCATTTTGTTACGGGACAATTATTGAAAGGCCTATTAACCCTTAACGCTCCAAGCGTGCTTCCTAGGCACCACCGATGTGCATTTCAAAGATTGTTTTAAGAAATTCCACACATTACTCAATTATAATTAATATAAATATTATAATGATATTATATTATTTCTAAGACGAATAAAAATTGTTTTGAATATTATTATTTACACGCCATTGTAGTATTTAAAATCTGACACTTAAAATTTTGCAAGTTGAAGTATGACGAGAGTAAGTCGTAGTTGCCGGTCGATAACCACAATTAAAAGTCGGAGCGTTAAGAGTTAACACGTTAAGCGTCACGCCGAATTTCTGTGCCGTTCCGTTCAAGCCACGGTTAGCCGTCAGGCGGGCCTTGCCGGGCCGCTCGCCGATAGACGAATCAGAGTATAAACAGTCGAGTAACGTTATGCGCTTAACGTGTTAAGCAGAACTCTCAAAATCTAGGCTAACATATCAGGGGACTTCAGACAGCTATCTTTTATCAACCCCAATTTTTCCCATTTTCGCCATTGATCGCCCCGACATTTCAAAGTCGTGCCACGACTGCAATTCGATTCCGATCGAGCTAAAATTTGGCATACACTCTGCCTATCCATCTAGAAACGTGTAACCAAAATTACACAAGAATCGGAGACCTAAAGATTTTTCGCGATTTATAGAAGGGGGTTACCTTCAATATTTAGCGATTTTGTGGCAATATTTGGCAAATCTTTGAAGTCGTGCCCTGACCAAACTATTAGAGCTATCGACATGGTTCAAACGCTAAAATCTTCCCCAAACCTTCCTCTTGAACACGTTAAGCGCCACGCCGAATTTCTGTGCCGTTTCGTTCAAGCCACGGTTAGCCGCAGGCGGGCGTTGCCGGGCCGCTCGCCGATAGACGAATCAGAGTATAAACAGTCGGGTAACGTAACGCGCGCCGCGATAACAGAACGAAAAATCTGTCGCCGGTCCATAGGGACCGAACGGAAAGTCCAGCGCCGGTCCCTAGGGACCGGCGTGGCGCTTAACGTGTTAATAGGCTTCCGGTCGGTAAAGTGTTAAGTGGTTTATTTCACGATAGCTTTCCGACACAGAGAATGCTAGAACATGGCGCGCTGACGAAAATAGGATATTTAACAGCTGATTTTTGGGCGTGTACCCCGATATATATATTTTCGGGCCTAAGGATACGAAAGGGAAGGTAACGTGAATACGAATTCCTAAACTAGATAATTCATCTTGAAAATAATTGACTCACCGTGGGCAGTGAGACAGCCCTCGATAATGGGGGATAGTCATCCAACAATGGTTTGCTTAATTTCTTGCGTTCGTGACAACAAGATCAATTTTCACTCGCATTTCAATCACCATTGCGCCAAATAGACGTCGAGCTCGAGCTTGAGCTCGGAGAACGAGGGTCGAGTCGATCTTTCATAAATTTCAGAGTGTCGTTGGCGCATCCTCGGCGAAATGTTGCAACAGCCGAGCGAATCGTTCTTTTTATCGGGACCCCGTTCGGCGCAGCTGAATCTCGCTCATCGGATTCGTGGTTTTTCGGCAAGCTTTTTGCTGGATCGCCGCCTGATGGTCCACGACAATCTATTCAGGGGCAAAGTTTCTTGCGCGGTTGGCCTTGAGCGGCGAGAGCGTGTTTGACACGTTTCCCTTAAGGTGATCAGCTACCGTCCCGCTGTGTCTGCAGACAGATTCGGCGTCCCTAGCCTAATTACAGGGCCGAGGAGCCCCGTGAGCACCTGAGCCTTCTCTCGTTTCGTTTTCGTGCCTCCGCAACGAACACCGCTGTCCCGGACCTGGCGTGTACATGCGCCAGAGAAACGAAAGCCACGTAACGCGATCTCGCCCGCTTTCGCGTCCGAAAACCGAGTCAAATTTCTTTCGGACGCGCAGGCAAATCGTAGCTTCACTTTTACCCGAAACTACGAGCGACGTCCGAATAAGGATACCTAATCGGTCAACACCCGGTGACCCGTTCTTCGAAGTATTCAAATTCCTAGCTCACGACGCGTGGTCTGTTTCGCATTTAAATGGAATTATCGATATTCCGAACTGCTGCCCATGTATTGAAATTAACGAGCCGTGATTGGCCAACACCGGTGGCATATTATTCGACGATGAAAGCAACAATTTTGTCTCGTGCCGCGCTACACGACCGAGGGAAATTAAAGGCGAAGTGGGCGTTTACAGTTTCGTTTCGAATCGGACGGAAGCCTCGACGGCGCCGGCAACGTTTCGGGCGACTATGAGAAGCCGGTGAGGCATGTCGACCAAAACGGTGGCAGAATCGTTTAGATCCCGGCGTTCTTTCCACGAGGCTCGAGGAAGGAAACAGCCGTTTTCAAGATAGAAACGTTCGGTGCGGCACGCAACGCTGCAACGAAAACCGGCTTCGTCACGTCACGGCTTGCATTTCTGCGGTATTTCGGACAGGTCGGAACGCGGAGGGATAACAGGATGCGTTCCTCCAGCAACCACTCAGAGGATGCTGCTAATAAATGTTTCCACGTACAACCAAAAATCTATTTATACCACTCTTCGCGATGCGGATTGCACGAAGCGTGTATCCGAGGAACAAACGCGAAATGGAAAATGATAAATAGCGCCAACGACAATGACGCGGCTGGCAAAGTATCGAGAGTACTTTGAAAATTGTTACGAGTCGTCTTTATAACTACTTTCTAAACGATAAAACCTTATACGCTGTACATATCGTATAACGAAGTGTGGTTTACAAATAATTGTACAACGAATTCCGCGTAATCCGTGTTTAGTCTATCTATAAATGAGAAAAGGAAATTATGACCACAACTGTTGAAAGTTCCTGTTTATTTAAAAGCAAGGTATTAATCTCGCTCGGTATGTTGACTGATGCTACGATTCTTAGAACGAATGTTTACCTTACAGCTGATAAGTATAACTGAATGCAACCTCCGTCTCCGACGAGATGAGTTTTAGGTTAGCTTAGTCGTTCTGCTCGACATTGTCGAGAGGATACACCTTCCGTATTAATAGTAACGCAAGTTTTAGTGTTGCCTTAGAGGCGCCATTCGAGTGCAAAGGGTTAAAATATATAAATTTTACTTCATATTTAATAGCATAGTGAGTTTTATTATATACCTATATTCCAATACCTTCCGTATTAATAAATAAGTTTGATAAAAGTTACAAAGGAGAGTGCGCATCAAATCGCATTTCCCAAAGGTAACTTTATGCGACTAATGTGCTCTGGCTAACTGGTGTACGATTTTACATTCCCGCTTGGGTCCTTCTTGGGTCCTAAGCACTTGAAACTAAAGATGCCATGGTTTCGTTGCGTTCCAACAAGTACAATTGTATTCTTAACACTAGAACTACCAAACCAGTCATTTTGACTGGTTCCTAGTATTTTCTTTCGCAATTATTGAAGTTATAAAAATGTTTTCATCAGAAATTTTCGGATGTACTTATTTAACCCCTTGACTACGGCAAACTTTGAGATACATCGACCATACCATACAGTAGGAATTCAGTGACGACTGAAAATGGCGAAATATTGGGTAGGGATGCATTTTTGTGAAAACATATTTCAATAATCAAACAACTGAATTTCACTATATTAAAACAATTTTATTTATTTACTTGTATTCTGAACCGAATTATTAAATAAACAGAAATATGAAAAATTTAATATTAATGTGAAGCTTTCTTCACAATATATCTAATAATCTAGTAAAGTGTGATATAATTGGATAAGTGGATAAATATATAATCCTACATCGCATCTCTTACATTCGTAATGCATCATTTTTCTTGTCATGTTTTCGACAACCTGAAAATACCTTTCTGTTAAGCAAAAAGCCTGATTATTAGGATTTTCACCTTTTGATTTACAGTCATGTACTCTACCTGAGCACTATTTGTGTAAAACTTGTTTTACTAAACGTAAATGAAATTTAGATATTTATTATTTATTAATAGAGAATTACATACATATTTATATTAGTAAAACTGCGTTAAGCGCCTTTAGGCGCCCTCAGTGTCACAAACACAAAATTTCTAAGCGCCCATAGGCGTCCACAGTAGCCTAGGAGTTAACGACATACATGTTACAACAAGAATTGTACGAAATTTTAATAGATTGAGTTTCGTAATTATTACAAGTTATTGTATATTGTTGGATTTATTGTTCGGTAGATCTAGTGTTAATTTCGTTTAATCGCTGAAAACTGCGTAAGCAATCGACAGTATTGAGACTAAAATATACTCGGGCACCGCGGTCGGAGGTTGAAGAAGGTACGATCGGCTCGCTGGGAAACGGACCGGTAAAAATTCGCTGTAGCGTTGCGTGAATCTCGTCCACGCCCAGCGCGTTGCGCAAGAATGCATCAATCGCAAGGTTTCCCCGTAATCCTGGTAACCCCAGGGCGATCGTGGTCCTGTCTCGCGGGATCTTAACAGTCCCGATAACGCGGCAGCTTGCCGATAAAACGAGGACGCACGTGCCAACGAGGAATTTACTTCTCGGACACCGGTGATTTCCCGAAGTCCTCGATCCCGAGCACCGCTAACGATATGATTACCGCCGCGGCGGCGACACATAAATATCGGTGTCACGGGTCCCACCTCGAAATCGAGGCGTCGAACAAGAGCCTAACGATCGGCGGACTCCGATCGACGCGACAGATAGCTCACCGCCATTTTCTCGAGAGCGGGTGCACGTCAGTCTTCGCTTCTGCTAACTGGTTCGGTCACGTATCGCCGATCAAATTTTATCCTGTCCCGGCTTTCTCCGTTCGCCGATTGATTTATCGACCAGCGAATCCGTGAATCGCTCGGAATCGGTGATCTTAATTTGATCCGCGGCCAGGCGACAGGGTCAGATCCCGCGATAATGCGAACTCTCGCGGATCGCTGGATCCTCGCCTTTCCAATGGAATCCGAACGGAGAATCTACCGGTGTGTTTCTTTTCGTCGGACCGTTTACCGTCGGCACTTCTGTAAAAACTCCGTTCTTCTTATTGCCGTTATCGTATCGTGTTTTCTTTTTTATCGGGAGCAATGATCCTGTCCAGGTTTGCAGTTCGTTTTTCTTGCTGCGAACCGTTCTGTATTCGTTCGCTCGATCGAGACGGTTTAGAAATGGAAACTTATAAACGATCTTTTAATAATTTTAACCTTCGCGGTTGGAACGAAAAAGGAACTAACTCGATCCAACGAAATGGTCTCGAAAGAAAAATTCTTAATGTCATTTATTTCTTTCGCGCATTAACGCAACTTGTAACGCACGCCTGCATTTCGTAAAGAAATTGAAGATCCTGTTACAATTTTACACCGTTGGCAGCACGATTTATAAAAGACACGCTAAAGTCTGAATCTTCTTAACACTTTATCGATCGGCGACTATTTCAGAATTTTTGTAAGGCTCATGATCCATGACTGAAAACTTTTTAATGGCTCTTTCAACGCTGACAGCAATTTTTATTGCGAATCA
>CM052093.1:17980020-18015205 GCA_028453745.1 Agapostemon virescens | reverse complement strand
AACTTTGTATTTAATGGTTTGAGAAGAATGCAACAGTATTTGTACGTTCTTTTATGTGTTTTTAATATTCTACATACAATCTACATGTTTCTCTTACAATCGCCTAAAATCTGTAACCTTTTAATTATTATTATATACATCTACGAATATTTTTTTAAAAGGAACACCTACGCGATCGCAAATTCTCAAGAAGTAACGTATCGACGAGGCATGAAACGATTTCACTGCATCGCTAGCTTTGTTAAGGCCTGCCGAACAATTTAATCATTCAGATTCGCGGAGTGAAAATAGCATGAACGCATAAAACCTGCAGTCTATTCACGGCAGCACACAATGCAATATGAATTCCCAGGAATTAAAATTTCACTGTGAAATTAAACGTTCGTCATTGTCTGATTATATTATCGGCTGATATATTTGTTTAAAACACGAAATTACGAGTGAAACAAGAATCGGCTGAATCGAAGCGATGCCTAAAATTAATGTCCGCCGCAAACATTCGGCGAACCGGTTTCCGCGGCGCGATGTTAACAAAATAAAAACAAAGGAGAGAAAAAGTAAATGTAAAAGACAAAATCTATACTGATTATATCCGGATGGAATCTCCGAATTGTTCCCGGAACGACAGACACAATTTCGCAGCCGGTGGAAGAAAAGTGACGAGGCCGGCCGTGGAAGCGGGGGCTAATTAAACAAAATTCCTCGCCGGCGCATGAGGGAACAATCCGCGGGTAATGAAATTAGCCAAGAATTTTGTAATTACCAAGTACAATGATCTCCGGGCAAAGAGTTCTTTGATAGCGAATATTAAAATCCTAATACAGACAAGTGCCGTCCGTGTGTTAAAACGCATTCCACGCGGCCCGCTCCACCGGCGAGCGGTGGTGGACGGTGGAGGGAATGGACGATATCGCGATATCGCTCGATACGAATTCGCGAATTTTCGGCCCGACCCCCTGCGCGGGGGTGGGGGAAGCAGTTTCTTTTCGACGTAGTAATAACCCAACGGCTGCACGAAATTTTCCGTCTGTTCCCATGCCACCGCCCACGGTGTGCAGCGCGGAAGAATATCCGATAAATCCGTCCTCCGGTGTACTTGCCGACGTCTCGGATGTCAAAGCTTTCGAGTGGAGTGCGCTCGTCGACGCAGAGAGGGTTAAGCCCGGCGTGTGTGCCCCCGTGTGTTCGTGAGACGACGGAACCGTGGAAAAGAGACAGGGAAAGGAGAAACGGGGGGAAAAGAACGGTTGGGAAAAAGAGGAAAATGGGGGCAGGGGCGAGCTCTCTTTTCAGGTGTGTACGTGTGCGTCGTCTACGTGCTCGTAACCGAGGAGCGAGGATCAACGCAACGAGACCCTCGCGTCACATACGTGTGTGCCCCTCTCCCCCTCCTTCCGCCGATTCAGACGAACTCATTTAATGAAGTATACCTCGCAATTATGTCGCTCCTGATAGCCGTAAACGCGCGTTAGGCGTCTCTGCCTTTCCTCCAGCTGTGTCCTACGAGAGAGAAAGAGAGCTGGGCTTCTCCTCTCTCTTTCTTCTTCTTCTTTCTTTCTTTCTCTGGCTGCAACTTCGTGAAACCATATCCCCGCACCACGTCCTGCGTGCCCACCATCCCGAAGAGACTGCACGCTCGAGTATCTGAATTAATCAAGATATATATACGCGCTTAGGGACGATTTTTTCCTGGCGCGTTCGGCACACAATCGTCCTTTTGTTCCGGGCAGGTCTCCGGAAAATTTATGAGAGTCTCTCTCTCTCTCGCTTTCTCTTTCGTTCTCATCCCCCCCGGTGCCCTTCCTCCCTACATCCCTTTTGTCCCAGGAAATTAATTCGTAATGCTGTTAGCCCGCACGTAAACGCCTCCTTCGATACGCGCCGTCGAAGAATTTTAATAACCTTTAATTGGCGGAGAACTCGCGGCATACGGTTAGCGTTTTCGAAACTGCTTTTAAGGTACAAAAGACTTCCCACTGATGGGTTACCACATTCGGTTTTTGGGGGGATGAATCGGTGCGCGACACTGTCTACCGGTACTGTATTCGATTCACGAGTGGATGGAAGCTATTATTTTGCGACGACGATCAACTAGGTACGTGGATTTTAAAAAGAACGTGCGAGAGACTTCGATGCGTTCTTTTTAACACGTTGAATGCCACGGGCGTCACCGGTGACCGTTACATCGTTTAAGAACGGTTATCAATAAATTAACAGCATTGAACATTAACACAGTACTGCCAAAATTAAACAGATTATAGTACAAGGTGAAAACTTTAGTTTTTAGTAACTAACAATTTTGTTCAATAACGCTGATCATTTCTATAAATGAAACAAATGAAACTTGTTCGAAGCATGCAAAATTCGCGTGGCATTCAACATGTTAAAATCCACGGAGAATATAAATTGCAAGCTTCGCATCTGTTACATTATAACCTATGTTCGATTTAGAAGTTACTACAATTAACCACAATTGCCATACCATTATTTAAACAACTTTTACATCGATAGGTTTGCAGCTGAAAAATTGATAAAAATATTAAAATTCTAAATACGAGTTATAGTAATTAATTTCGTATGAACGAAAGGAAATGAACTATCTACAGTGGATAGACTACAGTGTTTAAAAAATGATCAACAAACGCACGACTGTAAGATCGCAAACCACAAACCAGTTAAACATCCACAATTACACCGCAAACCAGCTGAACTTCCGTACTACGAAATCGTGTGCCGTTGAAATCGAGCGGAGAATGCAAAACGTGCACGAGAATTTTCAGCCGTTTCGTTCGCCGCTAATCGTGCGGGGCGGACGAAATATGGCGTCGTATTTTATATCGCCGGGCGAAATTAGAAAAATCCTGTCATCCGCGGGGATCCTGTCCGACGTCGCGCGACGCCCGGTTTTCATTGAAAACAAAAAAGAAAAAACAAAAGAATCAAACGAATAGGGGGGGGCTGAAAAAGAGAGCTCGCGAGCAAAATAGCATCTCGCGAGGCCGGCGTACCATAGGCGATGAAACGACGTTTTGCATACAAAGCATATTCCCGCGGTCGGCCCCGATGGCCGTCCATTACATGATTCCGGTCAAAGGCGGCCAATTACAGCATCAAAACAGCGGCTAGAGGCGTCAGGGGCGTTTCGCGATCTCGCAGCTCGCGCCCGGTGCTCGCAAAATTGCTGGTCGATCGTTTTCGTTCTCGGTCCCGTCGGATAAAGACAGAGAGTCTGGAAAAAAGGGGTGAGAGATCGGAATAAGAATAAATGGGAAAAGGAAGTTGCGACCGCAACTGTTGAAAGTTCCTGTTTATTTAAAAGCAAAGTATTAATCTCGCTTGGTATGTTGACCGATGCTACGATTCTCAGAACGAATGTTTACGTTACAGCCGATAAGTATAAAGGCTCTGAACGTAACCTTCGTCTCCGACGAGATAAGTTTTAGTTTAGCTAAGTCGTTCGGCTCGACACTGTCGAGAGGACACACCTTCTGTTGGAATTTATTTCATAAATTTACAACAAAATGAATCTATTATTTCTTTACTAGGAAGGATCGATGTCTCACTGCTTCTAGAGAAGTTATTAACCCTTTGCACTCGAAGTAATTCCTCTCCAAAATCTAACCAATATTTTTATGTATAAAAGCTCCACTGTAGATAGTTCATTTCCTTTCGTTCATACGAAATTAATCACTATGACTCGTACTTAGAACATTAACATTTTTATCGATTTCTCAACTGCAAACCTAGCGATGTAAAAGTTGTTTAACCCCTTGGGTACATTTGACGTCTGAGACACGTCATTCACTTTTTTCCCCTAAGAGCGAATGACGTGTCTAAGACGTCAAACCAAAAATTAAACTTTGAATTTATTTCATTTAGTTTTATTTTGTTGTTATTAATTTATTTTTGTTTTGCAATTCTAATTAGTTGAAGACATCTTAATACTACATATGTCACCAATATTTTAGAAATAAATACATTCTTACGTAAAATGTACTGCCTTTACATATTACTCCAAGCAACCAAAAATTATTTCTGTTCCACATGCAAATATTTTCTCAAATAAATCCGTACCCAAGGGGTTAAATAATAGTATGGCAAGTTTTAGTGTCGCCTTAGAGGCGTCATTCGAGTGCAAAGGGTTAATCGCTGAAAACTCGGTCAAAGGCGGCCAATTACAGCATCGAAACAGCGGCTAGAGGCGTCAGGGGCGTTTCGCGATCTCGCAGCTCGCGTTCGGTGCTCGCAAAATTGCCGGTCGATCGTTTTCGTTCTCGGTCCCGTCGGATAAAGACAGAGAGTCTGGGCTGGGGAAAAAAGGGGTGAGAGATCGAGGGGGAGAAAAAGAAGCTGAAGAGAGAGAAAGAGAGAAGTGCGTGCGCGCACGCGAGCGCCCGTGTGTGTGGCGAGTGCGAATAAAAAGGAGAGCGAACATAAGGAACAGAGAAAGGGAAAAGAGGTAGACAGAAAAAGAAGTAAAGCCAGAGAGAGAGAGAGAGAGAGAGAGAGAGAGAAAGAAGGGCGAGCGATCGGCGACGACAACGACATTCCGCGAAATGTCATTTCCATCGCGTCGGTCATCGATCAAGCGACGCACGCCGAGTACGGTAACTGATATCGACAGGGTCGAACGACGGCACCGGACGTCCCCCATGAGTGACGTCTCGCGACCGGTGTCCATCCTCTACGCGAAATTTTTTTCTCTCCTTCGGCCAGCAACGACAGTAACGATTTTTCGTTTCTCTCGCTCGCGCCCTCGAGAGCCCGTTTACACGCGACCGGCCGTGTCGCCTGTCATGTAACGGGAATCGAATTTGACGTTGTAAAATGCAGGCCACGATGATTATTAGCGAAATGGGAGCCGTGTAAAGGATGTTCTCCGAAGAGCCGCTCTTTACCCACCGGCTACGCTCCTGAGCTACCCGGGGCTCGACGCTCTTCGAAAAGCTTTCGACGATAGCGAGCCTCGGATTCGACAGACTCGATTTTTCCGCGGAAAATCTGTCCCGCGCGTAAAACGACCATTTGCGTTCGCAAACGCCGAGGATAATTCTGCTGATTCGATCGAGCAGCGTCGCTTATTCGCCGCGAGACGAGCTTTATTTTCGTAAGGATGCAAAATTCCAGCGGAGATCTCGTACCCGAGCGATTCGTGCTAGGAAAATCGATCAGACGGTCCAATTAGTGTCACTCAGGCCGCAGCATCCGTGGCGACGCTCGGAATTATGAATTATGATCGACGATCGCGAGAAGATCGCCGGCGTTCCACCTAATTCGTTGACAGTCCTCGTCCGTGCGATCCGATTGGCGTTCCCCCGCACCGGCAGGAGGGAAGGGCGGACACAATGAAAATATTATGAATGGGAGATGTACGAAACGTGATCGCTAAATGAGCCAGATACCTATGGTCTCGTGTTACCAGCCACTATCTTAGATGACGTCATCGTGAACCGTGAAAAGTACCGCGATAGGATGTACAGTACGGTTTCTTATTTCCGCCCGTTGCATCTGCCACCACGCTCCTCTCGGTAAACGATCCGAGTAGTGGCGTGGCGAGAACAATGGCGGCGCGGCAAGAAGACGCGCGATCGTCGATATATATCCCGTTCGTCCGATCGAGGATTAAACCGTCGAGAGACCAGCCGTTTCGCCGCCTGTAAATTATGCCCACGTGCTATCCTAAGCGCGAAATTACGAGCGGATTGCATTATCCGCGGGGGTAGGTTAGCGTGTGGCGAATTAACGAAGACTTCATAAATACGTACCGTTCCATTACTCGTTGGAATGTAATTACGATTCGCAGTTTATCCCCTTGTTTTTCCTTTTCATTTTTTCTTCTCGCACGGCGAAGCACAGGCGGGAAACGAACTTTTCCGAATATTTCCGGCGAGGGCTAATTAAGCTTAATGCGCGCGACTTATCGTTATTACCGTGGAATTTCACTTCGCGACTGCAAACAGCGTGTCGCACTTGCCACTCCGATCGCGCATAGGCTTAAGATAATTGTAATCTACGACGTCCTGCAGTCCGTGGAAACGCTTTCCCTACGGAATCGCATCCGTTGCATCGCGCGAGAGCCGTTTCGCGTCGAGCTGCGCTGACATTTTCCACGATTCTCTCTACGCTCTTTACGTGACCCGAGACATTCAGATTGTTCGTATCTTTTTAATATTACAAGGAATTGATTAAATCGATTCTTACGCGGGCGAGTGTACTATTTCGCTAATTGTAAAGTAAAAAATCTCAAAACGATCGTTTGACCTGCTTAGTGTTAATAACGATAGTGGCGATGATCGTACATGTCCGCCGATCGAATAACCAAAGCCACGCGATTCCGAGCGTTCGACCACCGACTGTTTCCAAAGAAAAAAATAGAAAACCGTTCGAAATTTGGGGGTTGCGAGCGACCAAGTTGGTTTGCACGGGAAATTCCGTGGGTCTGGCGAGATAATCGATCGGCGTGGCACGGGAGGGCCGAGAAACGGCGGATAATTGCTGACACCGGGTTCCAAAGCCGGTCGACGCTCTTTTCTATCTGCTCCTTATAATTTATTCGACCGCTATAAATCAGTCGAGCGCGACGAGACTGCGACGTGCAACAGGCCGACCATGTAAATGCCGATGCACCGAGCGTATCCACGTATAAGCACACGGTCGCACCAGCACACACGCGATCGGTGGAGCGCGTGCAGCATCAGACAGCAGGTCCTTCCAACGTGAATTGATAATGTAATTAGAGCGGCGAAAAAGGATTAGCTTGAATTAGAAATCCCGCCGACACGGTCGACTCCGTTCGACGTAGGGGGAGAGTCGGGGTGTCTTGCGGCGGGGACACGAGCGGAACAGAGGCGGGAGGAACCATGGGACCAAGAGAAATAGAGAGAAAGAGAGACCGAAAGAGAGAGAGACTGAGAAAGAGAGAGACGAGGAGAACGAAGAACGTAACCGAGGCAAGTCTCCGCGGAGGACTTTGATTTATGCGTCCCGGGAGCGCTTCACGGAGTGCAGCAACCGTGTGCAGCAAAGCCGAGCCCAAAGACGCATGGCCAACCGGACGAGCGAGCGCAGCGCACCGACGCCGAACTCGCGTCTCTATAATGTTACTCTTTCTCTCTCTCCCTCTATCTCTCTCTCTGTCTCTTTCTCTCTCTCGATCGATAGTCGCGAGACCGTGGCGAACCCGTGGCTCTCTCTCTCTCTCTCTCTCTCTCTCTCTCTCTCTCTCTCTCTTTCTCTCCTCTCTTTTTGCTTCGGCTATAACCGTGGACGCTCCGTCGCGCGTTGATGCGCGAAAGGGAAACATTTTTCCTCCCCGGACCTCGGAGAATTTAAAAAAAAGCTCCAACCCTTCTCCAGCTGACCGCCGGTAGACGGAAAAATAATTAACGGTGCGTTACGCTGTGCGAATTTCACTGCAGAGACCACCGACGCTGCCGCCGCGGGGATTCTTTATCCCGAATTCGCTGTTCGACGCGTTTCTACGCTTTCGCTTGGCCGAGAACACCTATGCATTGGTAAATGGAAAAATTTATTAACAGGCTGACTAAAGAAAGCTGAATGCCGCTTGTTCCATCGAATAAACGCGCAAAACGCAGACAACGGGCTAATTGTACGCTGGCCACCTGTTTGGCGTTCATTGTGCGAGCGAAATTGTATATGCTAATTAGCGATAAATTTCTGCCTTCTTTCCCGCCCGTTTAGAGGGTTTTTGGTCGGTTTTTCGAGCGCGCCTCTAGTAGACGCTGAGCTAGCTGTTTCGATGCTGTGAATCTGCGAAAAATATGGTATAACTACGATAATATATAACGTCCGCCTGCTGTTATTTTAATCGCATGATTCTGTAATCTGTTTCTTGCCGTGGATACTAAATTGTTCTGCATACTTCCGTGTAACGCGAGGAATCTTTCTGTTACTTCAAATGTCTCGAATCTGTCAGTGACATATTTTGTCTCTTTTAAATTAATTCGAATATCTGAAAATCTTCAAAATTAGCTAATTTTATACTTGGCTCATTTATATTGCTGAATTACGAATCTAAAAATCTTGCCACGATTAGAAGCAATACCGAAGATCGTGATTCTACGTATAGGAAAAATTCGTCTTACGTGCTTGTGGGATTTCATACTATTGTTGTGTATCTTATTACCCAAGTTTCGTTGTATCCGATCAACCCTCGAAATTCGTACGATTGCGTAATCGACGTTCAGTCCGTTTCACCGTTTATTTATAAATTCGTTTGAATGCATTTTCAAAGGTGTGTCTCTTGCAGACACGCATTAGTCTTCCTGTCGAGCCTGATGCAATGACTCTTCGTTTAATTTAATCGCCGGACACTGTGAAACGAAACAACGAGTTTGATACTTCCGGTCAAAATACACTCGGGCACCGTCGTCGGGGAGTACTCGCAGGTATACCTAAAAAGAGCCTAAAAAGAATTAACAAATGTGCTTGCCAGAGAAGACATCGATTATTTCGGAGGTGTTTTCTACAAATGCAGGACGAGTAACAATAAGACAACCCCTCTACATAAGCTGAAATAATTCGTATAGAATGAAAATATCTGAGGTCAAAAGAAATGCTTTAGTTTTTTGATTGAGACAGCTTCGAGTGCAAACGGGTTAATAGCAATTTCACCCTCACTACCTTTACGATAGGTAATATTTAAATACTCAGTTTCTGACGATTGATTACATTAAAAAATGTACCTACTAACTATTAAAGTTAATTACTATTATACTTAATTTAACCTTTAAAACAATTTTTACATTATAATGTTTGCATTTAAGAAGTTAGTAAAAATTAAAGTGTTGCGCGTACGATTAGTAGTAACAAATTTGATATGCACGAAAGAAAATGAACCTCGTGCAATGAAATTTTTCTGGTACAAAACAATGCCTCGAGGTTAGGAATTAAAATTGCTTGGAGTGCAAAGTGTTAAAGGGCCATACACACTTTGGTTCTCTGCTTGTCAGAGAAGACATCGATTATTTCGAAGGTGTTTCCTACCAATGCAGGGATTCTCGGTGCATTTCCTCAACAATAAGAACGAGTAACAATAAAACACCCCGTATACGTAAGCTGTAATAATTCGTATAGAATGAAAATATCTTAGGTCAGAAGAAATGCTTTGGTTTTCTAGTTGAGACAGCTTCGAGTGCAAACGTGTTAATAAAGTATTTGTTAACGGAATAGAACGGAGTTGGCGTGGCATCGGATCGTTCCCATCGGCTACGGTTTCTTCCCACGCTTAGTATCGGCTGTCGTCCCGCCCCTCGAATCCGCGAAAATCGTATCTGATGTTGGTGGGGGTGGCTGTCGGGCAACAATGGCGGCACAGTGTTTCAACGAGGCATCACCCACGGCGAGCCGTGTACACCGTTGCGAAGGTTTCGAGGTCTAAGACCGCATCAGGCTGACGACATCCCGCTGTTAGGTCGGCCCTTTCAAGTCGGCCGCCGCGGCAGCGGGAGGCACAGCTTCGCCGGACCTCCGATATATTATTACCCGAAGTCATTAATGGTAAACTGCGATTCTCCTCTTTTCCCTCCACGTGCCGTCCACACGGAACGGACTGCCGGCGAGAGAAAGAGGAGGTTACGGCCGCGTCCCGTGTCTCGCAACCCCGGCCCCGACGAATCTCGAATTAATCGAAAAATATCGAATGGTTTATTGGCGATACGTTCGACCTGGTCGTGTGATGGAGTAGAGCGGATAATTAATTATCCCCCTCGGTAAGGCTAATACGGGGGTACTCGGAATTCCTCCTGCCCCTTCCACACCGTCCCTACCAACTTCCCATCCCTCTCTTCGAACCGTTCCTGTGGTTTGTTTTGCCCGGGAGAACGATGCGATATTTAATTGCGCGGATTCGTTCCCTCGCCCCGGCGCGCGGCGCGGCGCATCCATCGCCGATTGGCCACGTTTCACTAATTCCTTGGTTCACGTTGATTATTTATCGCGGGCCGCATATCGCCGTTATTTTTTCCGCTCCTCTCCCGTGCGCATCGCAGACATTAAACATGGATGCCGTCGCTGGCGATCGTTTCAAACGGTGTCCATCGCCGACCGCGGAATTATTCAGCAACTCACGAACTTCGTTTCACTCGCGCCCGCGTCCACTCAATAATTAATTCAAATCGAACACAGCCTTGTCGTCTTACTGTACTGATCGTTCGACGCGATGCTGGATAGCATAGGATTCTATCTTTCTCGAATTGTCTTCAATTGTTAAATTTGAATCGAAACTAGAAATAAATGACAATTTTAGTAAGTGAACCGAATTGTGGATCATTTAGACTTTTTAATATATTTTCAAAACGCGTTTTACACGCGATACTTAATATTTAACGTTACTGCTCAGCTCTTGGGAAATAATTGCAATGCAATACGTTCGGTATCGGTCGATCCCCCGGTGTATATTTAACCTTTGATTAACACCTGCAACTCCGCGTATCGGTAACGGGGTCGTCGTTCGACGGCACAAAAGTGCTCGAACGAGAGAAACGATTTATTTAAAATTCAGTCGCGGCATTCTCTTTGCTGTTTGCTTTAAGAAACGCGATCCGTGCGGTGGACTGCGATCCTTGCCGGAAGATCTGAAGCATTTTCGCCTGGTTCTCGTTTTAAAGCTCCGAACAGTCGCCGGAGAGGTGTTTCATTCTATGTGGAGCACGGGTTGTTAAAGATGTCGCGGAAGATCAAAGATATCGCGTTAATTAATTACAATCCACGGCGAGAGCCGAGGGGGCGAGTGAAATTAACGATGGTTTTTACTTTGCGGAAGGCGGAGAGAGCCGCGGGTTCTGTGGGCATTGTGGCTCCATTGTTTACGTGTCAGTCGCGCGGCCGCAAAGCGAGAACCGGGAGAAAGGGAGCGCGATGCGCGAAACGCCGCGAGGGACGATTGCGATTCACGCGAACAGCGAAATTGAAGTGCACTTTCGCGCGCGCGAGCCCTCTGTCGAGCCGTTTTTCCGCGTCCCGTGATTCCCCGTCGCTCCGACGGCCGCGAAAGAATTTCCTCTCCGTCGGAAAAACGCGCGCGAACAGCAAAGATAATGACGATGTACAGGGCGCGCGATAACTTGGGTCGTCGTCCCGGCGACGACGAGCGATACGGAAATCTACCATCTTTTCACCGGAGTTCTCTCCCGCGTCTGACCCTCGTATCGCACTTTGACGGAGTGCATTCGAATGAATGCAGCGAAAAGTTTTTAACGAGTGCACTCTCCGACGGCAATGCCCCGCTGCATCTCGTGAAAATGACGCCGGCGTTCGGTGAAAAATATTCAACCGCAATCGCCGGCCTCTCTCTCTCTCTCTCACTTTTGCTTTTTATTTCTGCTTCCGTAGACGTCTTCGCAGACTAGGAATTATATGAAAATTTATGACATTCTCGTCGTGCGTCCCAACTCTCTTGCACAATACAGAAAACCCGGCAATCATGGCATCCGATGACCTTTCGACGTAGTCACGTAACCGTGGACAACAGTTTCTGCGAAATCTAAGGGAAACCTTAACCCCTTGCTCTACAACATGTTCTCGAAGTGCGCACAGAATGCAAATAATTATGCAGCTGCTGACCGTTGTCGTCTGGCTGTTTTTCCAGCTCCTATAGATATTATCAATGATCCAGAATACAGAAGCTCGGTGGACGATGAAAACGAAGAAGAACAAAAATTAGTTAAAAATCAACTTACAATTACCTACGGATGCTCCGCTACTGACAATCAAGCCTGATATCAAAAACCTGACTTTATACGTTGTCATTTTTCTTTTCTGTGAAGGAATGTTCATACTACGCATCACAGCTTAGGTAAATTAATTTCGGCATCCAGACAATTCTCTACGACCGGGTCTACAAGCTGTACATGCTCTAAACGCTTGCGGTATCGTTACTAGTCGTTTACAAATGCATTTATAAATACAAACATCGAAGTCGAATTTAGCTGGACATAGAGCCGATCAATGGTAGACGGTCTATTTATCTCCCGCCTATGGCAATCGACGCAGAAAATTTATATTTTTCCATAAAGTCCCACAGTCTAGCGATGAGCGTTCATTTCGACGAGGTAAATATTTCGCCGAGTAGTTGACTCGCTTGAAAAGACGAACGGTGTAAACGGGGCCCGCGTTCATGCCCAGTTTGCACTCGGACGTGTGAAACCGTAAGCCCGGAGCTCTCTCGAACACCGTACTACAAAGGCACGCACCCAAACAAGAAAAAATTCCAAAACGACCGGTGACAAAGGGGGCAGAAGTGCGAGAGCCTGTCGGTTCGCACGAGGAAGCTGCTGCGCTCTGTGTTCCCTTATGTCAGCTTGAACGCGGCCTTTTTTTCTGTCGGAGACTGCAGGTCCGAGGTGCAACGAGAGAATGCACCGTCCACCGGTCGCCCAGGCGCAGCTGCGTGCGACACGCGGCCGCGGTTAAGACGCGCTCGTTTCACGGAACCGAGGCCCGTACCAGGCCCTTGTTGTTTGCAGTAGCGGTTTTTATTGGGCCCAGCCGCGTCCTACACGATGCTCGGCTCCTGTCCCTCTCTCGTCCTCGGTGTTGATCGAGCCGCGATCACGCCGAATATCGATTACCCCGGCGCTTACGACGTCGCCAGGACACGCTTAATTAACGGCCGACAAACTGCACAGGGAAACTGGCATGGCCGGTTAACCCTTTCAACCAACCCCTAATTACTTCTCGACGGGACCAAACGTTTTCAAGGATACGCTCCCGAACTCTCGGATACGAAGTTTCAAAATTTTCGATATTTTGTCTCCAGCTAGTCAAACGATCGCTTCTACGCCATTTCTGCAATGATTAGAATTGTAAATTGGTTAAAGAGTGCTTGGAACGTTGAAATACTCGAATACCGAATGGTCACTGCCAGTTATTGCGTTTTGATAAGGCTCGGGAATATTAGCGAGCTTCGATCACGCCTCTCACCGCACTTGTAAGGTGGTGTGACGAAAAGAAACAACCATAACCATAATGACCGGTAGACGAACTTTGATAGGAACCTGTGAACTTTAATAAATATACACAATTCTAACTAGACCGTTACAGCATGTTGCAACGGTACATTAAATTAATGTTGCGAAATAGACTGCGTAGAAATAAAGTAAAACAGCTTTTAAAAAGGGTAACGAGAAAACAGCCGCGAGCGTAGCAACGACCGTATACTTATACCAGTGCTCATCAATGGGCTGTAAACACTGCTTAATGCGTAGTGACTTGTTCTTCTATAAAAGATCGACGAAGTTTTGTTTCGACAGATCTTAACCTCTTAGGCACGGCTGAATTTTTCGCGGGGTTGTTTCTCTGTACGGCAGAGTTCAACGCGAATTACGTGTAAATGGTGTAGCACTGCAATGTGTGACGGATAATGCTGTTATCTACACGAGTACATTGGAATGAAGCGTTTGATCATAAAATTATAATTTTTCTTAAAGATATGATACACGTAGGTTGACTTTAACAATTTACTTTAATAATTAATAATACTATAGTGGCGGGTCTTACAGAAAGATGGCATCCGCCAAAGCCACTATAGTGGCACATAGTGCCTAAGAGGTTAACCCTTTGCCATATTGTAACGAGTCAGACTCGTGATGAAGATTTTAAACAAATTTTAACAAATATAAATATTGTGCCTTTCTTTTTCGATGAAATTAAATTGTATTCTTTTCTAACCAATATTTAAGCATTGAAGTACACGTAGCAACGTAACAGATAGAAATTGTCTGTTGTCTTCTGCAACATTCTTAACGATGAATATGTTGCAGTAACTTTTGTCACAAAGAAAATGATTGAGCAAGGGGTTAAGAACGGTATGAATCGGCGAGGAATCTGGTAGTAGCAGAAAGGGGCACGCAATTGTCCATTCGATGGCGAGCGTCGTCTTCCATGCACAGAAACACTTAGCAATATTATTGCTATGTCAAAGATGGGAATTTTACGAAATCTCTATAGCGCCCCTTTTCTTCGCATGCCCTAAGTACGCGTTTATTTTGTTTGTTGGATGATTCCGCTCTGCCTAGTGTGAGAACAGAGCTTTCCAAGTCGGTTACGAACGATGAAAAATATATAAATGGATAAAACCTTTACTTTAATAATTAATAATGCAATTGAGTGACGCGTCGTTCAGAGAGATGGCATCCGCCAAAGACACTATAATGTCGCACAGTGCCTAAAAGGTTAATGGTCAAGCCATTGTCGTAGACTCTGTGCATTTCGGCGTAGGAATTCGACGTGGAAGTCAGTAATGCTGATAGAGAGAGTATAATCGACCAGGTATAAGTCTCGAGAGCTTTTCGGAGAGGAACTCCGTTTTCTTCGGGATTGACTTTCCCCGCTGGGAACGTAGGTAGTTCGGTAGCGGGAACGTTGTTGGTTCCCGCGAATCCGATTGGGGTCGGGGGCATAATTACGTTGTCGGTGAGTAAATCGTGGCCGATGATGTATCGCGTTTCAGCAAGAAATCCATCGTCGGCGGGTCGTTCGCGGAAAGTCCTAACAGCGCTCTAAAATGGCATTGCGGCGCGTCGGTATGGAACTAATGAACTCACGACGGGGCTTTCACGGACAGAGTTATTACAGCCCTGTTCCCCGAGCGTGGAGCGTACAGCTCCGCTCGTCGTTGCCCCTGTGTTCTAGTCCTCTTCTCGGCTTCGTTCCCCGAGGTACTTCTCTCTCCTCCGAGACGTATCCCCGCCTGCGCCCTTCGTCACCGACCCGGACACCATGGCTGACCAGTATTATGGCAGATCTATCGCTCCTCCGTCTAAGTAAGCCCGGACCTAGTTTTACGAGCCTTTCTTCTGGCTGTTATTCTTCTTAGCAGCTCTTTTTATCTCGTCCGGGCATCTTTCACCGTGTTCTCCCGTCCCGCGTGCACGGATGTTTGCAGTTGCGCCGCGGAATCGTAATTGCCGGCTGCGCTACGCCATTGTATCCTGCCAACGAACACCGTACCGCGAGACCTGAAATTCGAGTTATTTTTTGAAAATACAGCTCGACCGCTGTCAATCCGATAACACGTTCCCAAATCGTTACAGCGCGCTCTCGCTGCTGTTTCCATTATTATTTCAAAGCGAACCACCGCTGCTTCCGCCTGCCAGTTCAGCCGGGGGGAAAAAAACTTTTTGAAATACTGGATTACCCGTGGACAAAGATAGAATGCTGCTGGTAAAGCTACGGAAAGGACAACTCGACCGACCTACTCACTCCCTCCCCTTTTCTCTCTCTCTCTCTTTCTCTATGTTTCTCTCTCTCTCTCTCTCAATTAAAATAGATTACTTTCACGAAATTTCGTAGAATCCGCCCGTTCTCGAATCGCCTGTATAAAGTTTGCTGTGCAATTATTTTTAATGCCGGAACACCGCTCGCGCGTCTCACCAGGATGAAATAGAATTACCTGGCGCGCCCCGAAAGAATCTGCCACTCGAGCCACGGTGTCTCGGCGAAGAAAAGGAGTCGTCTTCCGGAAGTGGGGAGTCGGTGTCGCGGAGGACTTTTCCTCATAAGAAGAAGTCGCGTGAAGAATTCGCTAATTTACTTTGAAAAGAGATCTCCGGGCGGCGGAATTTCCGCGGGATAAATTCCTCGGGGATCGACAAAGGTGAGGCGGCTGGCTATCAAGCCTCTCTTCTCTCCTCTCTCCTCTCCTCTCTTACTCTCTCTCTCTCTCTCTCTCTCTCTCTCTCTCTCTCTCTCTCTCAGAACAACGTCTCATTGTTCGCGAACCCCCCGTGTACGCGCCTATACACCGGTGCCCTTTATCTTAATTCCATTACACTTGGCCACGAGACGCGACACGGCCTACGAACCGCGTCCTGGTAATGCATCCCCTAACTCGCTACCTCTCCGACAACCTCGCCACTGTGACTCCGTGCGAGCTACTTTGACGTGTCCTTGACTCTCGCCGCTTGGAAATCTCGACCCTCCTCTACCTTGGACCGTGCAGGGTCCTCATTCAGGCTACGCGAGCCCTCTAAAGGCCTATCGCTAACGGTCGACTCCTGGCTACGGGCGTTTCATACATTTTCCCCATTGTTCGACGACTAATTAGCCCTCCGTCTCGCGAACAAACTAAATAATACACGATACGTTCGAGAGACCCTTTAGTTTGACCACCTGGACTCCGAATCGTGCCAGGAACGCTAGTTGACAATCGACCCTGGCGTCTTCGGCGATATCAGTTTTCCGATGCAAGAAACCTATACGATTTTAAAACCCATCCCGTTTCTCGATAGACGTCGAAGAAGACGTCCATCGACAAGTTAAATTTGTAATTATCCTATAAAGATCGACGCATCGACAACACTCGAATATGTTTGCTGTTTTACAAGAAACGCAATGAGGAAATTCAACGCCGGCTTGAGGAAGGAGTCCATCGACCTTGAGGGTCGAGGAGCTTTTTCTAGCTATACGTATTACGAGCATGGTCGCTCGAAGCACTAAAAAATGCTGTAATGCGGCGTGACGCTGCACAAATTTCCTTTATCGTTTTTACAAAATCGGAGATAGCATATTAACTTACATTTGATTAAGAGACGTGAATATATAGATTAATTTTATCTTTTAGAATGTACCAACATATACCAACATATGACATAATATAACAGAATATACAAGAGTGTACTATCATGTCCCAGAATATACAAAAATATACTAAAATGGGCTAGGATAAATAAGAATAGACTAGAATGAACTAGAATACACCATAATATTCCAGAATATACCAAAATATACTAGGATATGCAAAAATATACGAGAATATCTCAGAATAATCTAGAATAAAGCAGAATATAATAAACATGATCGTTTTACGTTGCATTTATATTCTATGACGACTTTATCAGTGGTAGGTGCGAATAGGGTTATTTGTTCACCATAGTAGCTAATGTAATAACAATTGTAGTTTTTAATCATTGCTGGGTGTTTGGGATTGTAAGAAAATCGTAACAGAGCCTGCAGAACGTGCTGTGGTGCGACGATGAGTAACTGACCCTGCCATATCTGAAAGGACACATAACTCAATTTCGCCATTATCCTTGAAGTAGGGAGGGTGTTTTCTGGGTGACGTACCTGCGCGACGATTAGCGGTCAGCCTTCTCCCTTTCCGCCGCAACCGAAAAGAACGACCTCGAGCGACTGTTCTTTGTTTACCGTCGAAATAGACAGTCGCGTCCTATGTATCGCGAGAGAACGGTCCGTTTTCGCAAAGTGCCTTTGCGTCGTATTAATCGATTACCAATTAGTGCACCAGTCATTAGTGTCCCCTTCAAATTATCATAACCGTTTGCTATAATCACCGAGTAATATACCATTCTAGATTGCGTTAACCAGTGTGTTTCATTGTAAATAATCAGTTAACGATCGCATCGCAAGCTTCATCTCTAATTTCATTATTGCGCGACTCGACTTGTCCGCGTCACTATCGATCACTTATTTGTACATGTTAGAAATTGTCTTCAAACCGTACGCTACTTTCTAAATGATAACACCTTGTCTACTGTGTGTACTTTAACACTTTGACTGCCATGTCACCCACGTATGGGTGACAGAGTAATTTGTCCATTTTTAAAAATAAATTTGTACATTAACCCTTTGCACTCGAAGCAATTCCACGGCAAAATCAAACCAATATTTTTACCTATAATAACTCCATTGTACATAATTTATTTCCTTTCGTACGTATGAAATTTGTTATTGTTACTTGTACTTAGGACATCCAAATTTTTATTGATTTCTTAACTGCAAATGTAGCAATCTAAAAGTTGTTTAAATAATAATATGGCAATTTTTCGTAGCGCCTCTGAGTCGCCACTCGAGTGCTAAGGGTTAATATAATCGTTGCACTACATTTAGTTGAAATCTGGAGAATACGTGAAGGTCGAAGGATAACTATGTGTCGTACATTTTAAATTTTAAATTGTTGTTTCATCAAATAAATTACTTTGATTTTGTGGAATTTTTGAGTTTATTGTTCTGGCAGCTAAAGTGCTAAATAACTTTTTTTAAATTGAATGAAACAACTTGATTTTTCTAGAGTAACTAGAGGCATTGATTTACTAAATGATGCAAAATAATGTTCATCGAATATTTTTCGTCAAACTGTTCGGGGGACTATGAAGACGGTCACGGATCCGTAAGATACTATCTATCCCTATGTTTATGGTAGCTCGCAAACCGATAATAATTAACGTTATCGATCGTAGCAAGAGGATATCATCGGTTACCCGTGCGATACGGTTCCGTATCCGAGTGGATATCGCGTCTAAACGTTCTCGTCGGCGACGCACAAGGGCCTTGCACGAGTCGCAACAACCTAACGAGCTCGTTTCTGTTACAGAGAGGTACGACACAGCGTACGCCTGCGAGGGCAAAACACTGCTGCTCGAATGCGGAGAGGGAAAGCTGATCCATCTCATCAGAGCGAACTACGGGAGGTTCTCGATAACGATATGCAACGAGCACGGGAACACCGACTGGAGCGTCAACTGCATGTCGCACAAGTCCTTCCGCGTGCTGAACAGCCAGTAAGTTTTTCAATTGACGTCCTTGCTTCCTATATGTATATATGTAGATATATATATATGTGTACACACACGAAAGAATCCTCCCACACACACACGCGCGCGCGACACACAAACACACGTACACTTTTCCATCCTTTTCTCCTGCGAAGATCCATCCCCTTTTCCTGCGAGCATCCTACCGAAGAAGAAGGAGAGAAGAAGCGTCGAGGATACGAAGCGTCGATACCGAATTCTTGTCCGTGCCGGGTTCGCAGAGCGGGTACGTACCCGTTCACGTAGGGTACGGGGCACGAAGAAAAATTGGGGACGCGCGGCAGACATTTTCTATCGTTAATGAGTCGAGCAGCACCAATTAAAGGAGACGTCCGAGATCCGATCGAGCGTAGATCGCGCTTGTCACTCGGTCCCCGGGTTATCGAGCGAGATCCGACTTTCCACGAGGATCGATATCTAACCGGCGAAGCTTTTACGGCCGCTCCTCCGTTCGAGATATCCAGCCATGACACCTGGAGCCCGGGCTCGTTCCCTCGCGGTAACGAGAAACGCTTCCTGCAACCGGCGCGCCGCACCGCGTATATCGATCATAGTCTTCCGATGACCTTGAACGCGGAGGCCGATCTATACGATCTATCTGCCTCGGATCGAGATTCGATCTCCTCCGCTACCTGCGCGGAAACGATTGGAAAGCACGATCGGTGCCGGTGCCGCGACCGATGAAAAATTATTAAACGTCGAGTATGCGGAAATTCGACGCGGCGGATTTCGCGATGGTGAAAGAAACCGTGCTGCCCTAATCAACCGTACGGTTTACCTTCGTTTCGTACACGCCGATGGTTCTCTTAGATTCTAGATCGAACGATAGAGAAAACACATCCGTTCGCGGAACCATCGCGCACGACCCCACGCCGACGAAAACCGACTTCCGTGTCGAATATCTTTTTAATCGGTCGAATAGGCTCGTTTTTCTGCAAAACAAAATCGCGTACCGATCGGATAAACTCTGCTGGATATCGTTTGAGAATAATACATTTTTATTTTACGGGTATAGAGGTCTCTCGTCTATATAGAATTAATAAAATAAACGTTCGCGAAAGAATGTTCCTGGACCGGTGAATCTGACAAAGTCAGAGCTCTGAAAAGAATTTTCTTGGCTCGGATTAAGAGCGGAGAATAAAGCCGGGGCGTGTTTTTCGATAAAAGGAGTATTCCTCAAAGAATTTTCTTGGAGCAGATTGCAAGGAGGATTACTAAAAGTTGAAGAGTTGTCAAAGCGTTTCAGTAACGTTTCAAAGAAATATTATCTCATTTCTAGCACGTTTTACGAGCGCCGGGCAGATTTCCCTTCGCTGCACTCTCACTTTTGAAATGCAACCGTTGCAAGAATATCGGTCACTTTTGGACATCGACTTCTCTCGGACGCGGGTTACCGTGCTAAGAGAACCATTTCGGTCGGAAACGGTAAAACGGAATAATTGGTTGAGAAGAAAACGAGATGCCGGTATTTCTACTGTTTTCTTTGAAACCCGGCGTTGTTTAATCGCGCAGCGGTTGGCCAAATTATCGCCAATAAAATATTTCTCGTGGCGCGTTCGCGAGGCAATAGAAGTCGAAGAATGTTTAATTGAACACGCTCGCTCGGAGATAATTCTTCGGTCGTTCGAAGACCGCTCCGTCTACTGTTCATTAGCCCCACGGTATTATTAGCAATAAGAACGCGAGCTCGGAACGGAGGAGCGGTCGTAATCGTACGGGGTCGACTATAATTTTTCAAAATGACCACGATAGTTTCGCGAATGGGAATTCGGACGGCGAGCTTCTTCCTCGACGCGGTACTCGCTTCCTTCGCGTCTCTTTTGTCCCAGAAACTGGCGAAGTGTCACCCGATTGCAACGAACCGTGGATCTTTAAACGAATTCTCGTCGTCGCAAAAATTTAATCGACTGTAAACTTCTTTGTACAAACAAGAACGATACTTTTAACTTGAATGAGTACTATTTGAATCGCACTGTAATTTTTTATACTTTATCTTTCTTCATTTGAAGTATATTAACCCTTAACGCTCCAACTGTGCCTCCCAGGCACCACCGATTCCACACAATACTCAATTATAATTAATATAAATATTATATTACTTCTAAGACGAATAAAAATTGTTTGGAATATTATTATTTACACGTCATTGTAGTATTTAAAATCTGACACTTAAAATGTTGCAATTCGAAGTATGATGAGAATAAGTTGCCGGTCGATAACCACAATTAAAAGTCGGAGCGTTAAGGGTTCAAAATTCGAGTAATGTTTAATGACCGAGTAACAGAAATTGTGTATCCGCGCGAATTCCGTATTCTGCTGTCCACGGGAGACGAAATCGTGACAATTCGATATCAAGTTGTATCCTCGTCGCGATCGACGGTTAATCGTTGCGTAGATTCTGATCGTCGCGAATCGAATCGCACTTCGCCGAGCTCTGTCCACGAAAGTGGAGCGAAAAGGCATGGAGTAGAGATCGCGAGGGAATGTACGGGGTTTGAGAAGTATGGAGAGAAAGGATGTGTCCAGGGAAGGAAGGAAAATAAGGAAGGAGTGGACGACTTCATATGGTCCAGCGAACTGGCCAATTGCTTGACCATTGAAGGGCGTATTTCGCGGCGGATCAGAGCGATAGGAAGAATCGCAGACTCAGCGATCGCTTCTCTATCCCGGTCCCCGCGAACATCCACTCTATTTCCTTCGATCTCCGTGTTTGTGTGTCTCCTACATACATATATACACACATACGTACACGCATACACACGCACACATACCGGGCGATGTCACACATTGAATGGTACGCGTGGTCACGCGTATCTCACACGGTCATCCACATCCTGCGAGATCCCTCGACCCAATCCAACGAAATGTCCTGCGGATTCCTGATTCTATTCTCTTTTTTTTTTTATCTCGTGTATTTGTTTGGTCTTCGTTGTCCAACGAATCGCTGCGGTATCGGTGGACCAGTCGATTGGTCGGAGTTCGAGGGAGATGCGATATAAAGACAAAGAGAGAAAGAGAAAAAGAAAGAGAGAGAGAGAGAACGTAGCGCGTTAAGACTCGGTTCGTAGCTGCCGCCAGGCATGGGCACAATTTTTACAAAATATATGATAAAAGTTTTCTAAAATAATATGCCACTTTCGTGTTAACTTTATAAAATCAACAATGAAATATTTCAATTCTGATCATCGACTGTTATAATTATTGCACATCGTTCGAAGGCCGATTGTGCCAGTTTGATTCAATTAAACCGTACAACTCGACGTATTGTGGTTTCGTTTTATCGCAAACTCTTTGCACAGGCAATACGAGGTCAGAGTAATTACGCGACAATGAGATTGTACATTTATTTATCCGACGAATAAAATTGGCTAGTATCTAATCGTTTGCCCCAGCCTGAAAGGATATCGAAGCGGTTGCGAAGTCGATCTAGGCGATCGCAAAAAGGCGAAGAGTTGAAACGACTGCAGTGACGAATCGGAATCGCGTCCGGTGAGGTATATCGTCGCGGCTCGACGGACAAGAAACGAGCTACGGCTCTCTCATCGATTATATCACTGGGACTCGCAACGTAACCGTTCTCTGCGAGAGCCGCCAAGGTCGCGCTAAGATCAAATTGCGGCTGCTTACCGGCTCGAGCACCTTTTCAAGAAAAACGCGTTTCAAGCTGGAGCACCGTCTAAGGACCCAGCCGGGGTAATAACTTTCCGATTAACTTTAACCGGCGAAGTCCCGTCGCGTCGACGAATACTCGCGTAGACTCGCGCAGACGTTCGCATACTCGCGCGAGCGCGCGCGCGTTTCGCAAGACGAGTCGGAGGAGTTCGACGTCAATTTAACTCCTTCCCGCGGAATCGATCGGGGAGATCGCTGATCGCAATCTATCCCTGACGTACGCTCGTGCTCTCTGTCTCTCTCTCCGTCTCTCATTAGTCTCTTTTTCTCTTTATCGTGTCGCAAAAGTACGTTCCGTGGGACCAAGAAGTTTCGCAAAACAGGATTCGCCGATATCCGACGCATTCGAAAGAGAATATCGAAGTATTTAACCCTGCTACGGTCCTCGGTGGAGTCGTACGTTTCGAAAAGCGTCGAACGGAGAAGAAAAGTTGGTTAAAAAGATAGAAATCGAAGAATATCGCGCCGAAGAACGTAGCAGGGTTGAAGGACCAGGGAAGGCGGTTCTCAGCGGAAACTCGATCGATTTTCTTCGTTCTACTTTGCGAGAGAACGATTTTAATCGAGTTTCGCGAACCTGCCTTTAACAGTAAGGAAGCAGACAGTGAAATAAATGATTATCGCCGCTGTTATCTTTGACGCTTGCTTCGCTGGAACCGTCGGATCTGGTAGACTTATGGCGAAACGAGAATCAACGGCGCCACGCAATGTTTGACCGCGCGATAGACACAGTTGAGAAAGGATCAATCGATCGCTCTCGGAGCCTATAAATCACAGAATCCTTTTCGCGTTTCCGCTTCGGAACGATAAAAATTGGAAGCTCCAGAGGGATTCGTTGATTTTGTCTCAACTACGCCGATAAAAGGATTTCAAAAATCCAAGAGGTTCTTCTCGTAAGAGTCACACCCTTCGCTACACTTTCAGCTGCTTTACTTTTTTCTGTTTTCTACCCCCTCTCATTCTCTCTGCTGATCCATCGTAACCGTCTAACCATCTTTCCGTCCTTTAACCCAGGGTGTGGTTTCACGCAAAGTGCATCGACCATCATGGAAATTCACACGCACGTACAAACTCGCTTGTAACACTTAACGGCAAGATGTTTCTGGGTGCCTCGTTGTGTTTCGCTCATCCGAAAGATTCCTTTGTCGCGCGGAGCTCCTTCGAACAACTACAAAGATCCCACTATTGCTGAATGCCGCGCGACGTTGCCGCAGACTCGCTTATTGAAACGCTGAAATCTGTTCACCTCGGACTGCGAATTTTGAGTCGATTCGAATGGAAATCCTCGCGCGGCAACCAGCGTTATCAGCCCTAACACTCCTCCTTAACACGGTGCCTCTGGGGCCCTACCGGGAAGGTAAGCAAAATGGAGCAAGCGTATCCTAAGTGCCAGGGGACAAGTAGTTCGCAGTGATTCTCCCGGCGACGGTAACTACTCGCTATCCCGCTCTCTTTTCTCGCAAACTAGCAGTAGTCAACTCCTGTTAACGTTAAGGGATCCTCTCTCTGCTTTGACGGTTTCTCTACTTTTTCCATATTTTTCGGATATTATCGTTCTACAAACAATATTAGCGTCCTACCGTATTTTTGAAAGGTGAAGTATACTGCGTTTTCAGAATGCAATCACAAAATTGTTTGAAAGTGCTGATAAGTATACTGTGTACTATTTAGACTCGAATAAATAGTTCCAAGTAACTGAGTCAATAGTTATTTCATTCTGTTCAATCAAAAATGCAATGCTTCTTGCTGCCTTCTTTTCAACCGCGTGCAGTACACCGTTACGTAGATTATTGCAGATTATAATCACGAAAAATCATGAAAATAATAATGGCTGACGCGTTCGGTACATCACCTTCCAATAATACGAAAATTCGCATTACTCGCGAGTCGATCAGATAGTTACGCATTCAGGTCTCGTTATGATTGTTATAACCTTAACAAAATTCGCTGTAACTGCCTGAAGAAAATTGTGTACGTCTTTGGGGTGTTGACGAATAACTGTGCAAAGATTGGGATTGTGATACGCGTGAATTGTATTCTTTTTTTTTAATTTCCCCAAGTTGCCTTATGGTCAGAACGTTGAAGTAGGGGGACCCTTTAGCTTGTGCGTAGCCATGCCGGGGTGCTGTCTCTTTTCTTCTTGGTACAGTTTCTGCGTTGATTCGCTAATCTTCCTCGCTCGGAACACAAGGGGCGGGGAGGGACAGGGACCTGAAAGACCGCCAACGGGATCGTCTAACGCCAGGGAGCCAGAGACTGGCCAGAAATTTCGTTCGGGAATTCGGTTTAATCGACGCTGAAAGGACCGATCGCGGATTAACGCGCCGTAGAACAAAGCCTGTTTCTGAACATGCGTCGAAACGGCGGATTGACGCGCGTTTAGAGACTGGTTGGTTAGTAGCAGATTTATCAGCGGGGGTTGGGGGCCCGGAGCCACGTCCGAGATTACGATTTAAGTGAAACCGGGACGGGGTCGAGAGGACGGCTCTCGCCTGGAACGATTAATGAAATTGAATGGCCGGGGGTCGGCTGCGAAATTCCGTCTACGGAATTAATGACGGCCCGTTGCGTAACCGTGGAAATGTTCATTACGCCGTTGAGAAATGACGCGCGCGTTAGTGGATTTTCCACTCTTAATCTGCCAACGCCCGGGAACCGGAGCAATTAGATCGGAAAAGAACGGCCAATTCGCGGAGCCAATGGCTTTAAACGCGGAAATTAGTTCCATTACGTGTCGCGTTTTCGCCCTCGATCGATGGCCCTGTCACTATGTTCGACGCCGAACCTGCATCAGATCATTTCGTTTTCTATTTATCATCTCGGCCGAACTTTCAAGTAGAATTTACCTGCGCTTACAATTTGCGCCAGACAAGCGCGTTCTTCGGAATATCGACGCTTTACCGACTGGCGAGTATTTCAGAATTTGTCAAGGTCCGTTATTCATGATTGAAAACTTTTCCATGGATCTCTCAACGCTTCCCGAATTGTCAATTCTTTTTAACGTATATGATAGATTTTTTAACAACAATAGCAAGTTCATTCGTGAATATCTATAAAAAGATTTCAACAGCTCCTCTTTGATATGGTATTAGTAGCATTAACGTAATTAAAACAATTTGTACTGATTGAAACTATATTTAAGATTGTTAGTTCAAAATTATCGTACATAAAATCTTTGAGACGTAATCTTAAGGTAATAGTTTAATTTGACTTTCGGTAGACCAAGAGTTAAAAATAATTTATATTATTCATAATTATTTCAAACGGGCTCTGCCCAAGGTTGTTTTATATACAGTGAATCACTTTAATATTCGGACACTATACAATTTTCACTTTGCTGCATTGTAATTTTGTTCACGATGAAGAAAACAAAAAAGAGAATTTATTGGATGAACTTGACCGACGAATTAGAACAACTGCAATAACATCTAAAGAAATGTTAAAAGAACGACCGAAAGAGGAATGGAATAATATTAGTACAGAATATTTGAAAAAAATAATTTGCAATATGCCTGAACTATTAAAAGAGGTCATTCGTTAAGATGGATATCCTACACGGTAATGAATTACTTCCAGTTTGTAAAAATTAGTACAAAAATTATCAGTTTTTAAAAGTGTCCAACTATTATTGTGACGTTAAAACCAGATATTGTTTTGTTTAAAATAGAATATTTAATAAAGGCTAGTAATTGTATAAATAAAATTTATACTTTTATTAAGTAGACATTATGTAGGAATGTAATTTAGAATTAATTTCTTTAATGCGACAAAGTAAAAATTATAATGCGACAAAGTAAAAATTTTAGTGTCCGAATATTAAAGTTACTCACTGTAAAAGTAACTTTTAACCCAATGTCTGAGAGTCTTGAATTATCAAGTTTCTAGCGATTAAATGAAACAAGCAACCGTTACGTTAAAGCCGAAAGAAAGGTACTCGAGCATCTTCGGGAAGTACATTTAAAAATACGTTAAAAAGAAATTGACAAACAATGCGGTAAGCGATGTTGAGCATTATCAATTACATAATTGTGAGAACAGCCTGCCGTCGGAAGGTTAATCGTTAGCACATCGATCGAGGGTTTGCTTAAATCGTTTACGCGAAGACAATTTCGTACCGCGTTTCTGATGGTTCATTAACGGAACAGAAATTCTGTGCATCGAGAGAAATATAAAACCACAATTGGATAATTATCGGCGTGGAAGTCATTGTTTTATGGAATCATTTCGCGTGTTGCCGTGTCGAGAAACCTGCCAAGAAGGTTGTTGCCATTTCGAATTCTTTCCCAGACGTTGTGCAATCGCGGTGTAATTACATTGCGCTAATAGCCACTCGATGATACGACTCTCGTCGTTAACTCTGACCGACCGGGGAACCAGTTCGAAAACTTCGGGATCTCCTCGAGAGTGGTCTTCGCTATTGGCTTTCTTTTTTTCTCTTTTTTGGTTCGCCGTGGAATACAGCGGCGCCGAAAATCATTACCAACGAGACGTGCCTTTCTGGATACTTTCTTCGTTGGAATCCAATTTGAACGGCACAGAACGCGCGGGACAGTTCTTTGGTAGACCGTCGCGCGGTACATTATACAACCATAAACCGTTTTACTCAACCAATTCCGATCTCGTCCGACCGACAAAGTAAAAGCATTAGTAGTCACGATCGCGACAAAAATAACAGCATCGCGAATTTTACGCGTTTATCGCAAAAATAAATAAATCGAAACGTTGGAAATACTCAAGGAATTTAAAAAATAAAGTTACATCACTTCCAACCTATCAAAACGATTAAAACCGAAGAAGAGAAACGAAAGGTAGCTCGTGTATTTCGTAACGTTTACATTGCACAAAAATCCGCGGTACAGTTATCAAAAAGAGCGAACCGATCATTGTTCCCGCGTCGCGCAAATGGCGGCGAACCTGTTGAACCACTGATCCATAAAACATTTTGTAAACGACCGTGACCGCGAGCTATTATTTCCATTAATATTTGAGAAACCACGCCTGGATTCTCAATTAAACAGAGAAATAAAAAGCACCGAGCTTTCGGGACCGGCACTCTTGCTATTGATATTTCCCCTAATGCTTCCGTGCAGACCTACGGATAATCGATCGGCGCGACCGGAAGCGCGTAACGCTGCTCGTTACTTTCGGAAGTGAAATTCAATGTTCCACCGGCGTTTGTTTGTCCGCTAATTAATAACGATCGATCGGCCGAGGGGTGTAACGAAATCAAACCGGGATAAAAGAAAAGAAAATAGTTAGGGTGCACGTCGGAGAAACCAGGGGGTTGAGGGGTCAACGGGAAAAGTGATTCCTTCGCGGTGCAGGCGAGGACGCGATGCGGCGTAATCGATCCGTCGCAGATATATTAAACAATTCCACGATTCGTCATGGTGACCGGTCGAGGATAATTAACTGTGGCAGGGAAACGCGAGAAGAACGTAATTTCGCGCGGTACGATCGAACAACCTTCTGGCAGAGTCTCCGACCCGATGGCAAACAATTAGAGGAACGTCTTCCTCGAAACACCATCCTGTCTCGGCGGATATTTATCAAAACACGGTGGCCAACCCCCGTGATCGACGAGGGTCGAAGAGAAGGGTGGCGGTCTCTGCGGGCCTCCACCTGTGTCGCGCGTCGATAAACAAGTCCCCGCAATCGGTACCGGACCGGTCAGCTACTAATGAAACGATCACGGGTCGCCTTTCGTCGTTTTCGCGTTCGAGGAAACTCGCAGTCGGCTCTCGTGTTTGTCCTTCATTTCCGGCGGGACGGTTTCTTTTCCTAACGGGTGGCTCGCGTGATCTCGAACGACGACAACGGGGGAGAGAACCGACGTAATTTTTCCGTCGCAAGTCTCGCGACCGTGTATTTCGCTCGCGGATTAAGCCGATCCCGCTCGGCGATCGGCGTTTACGGTTTCCGGCAGACCCCCGTCGAGTAGACACAGAAAATCGGCGTGTTCGATGCCCTCGGAATTTTCGAAAACACCGGCCCGTCGAATAATAAGTTCGTGAACGGTAATTTCCGATATTACACGCTCGAGGCTTTACGAGCGTAACGTACCTACAAGACCGCGCGCGAAGATTCGTCTCGAGGCTTATAATTTTCATTTGCGCCGTTCGATTCCCTTTAATTCGATTCTTCACCGCGGTTTCGGTTCGGTTTCCGGCGTTTAACCGAGGATGATAAAGGCCCCGCGAATGTTCGGTAAGCTCGTTAGGCGAAATTAGCTGTTCGTAATTAGAAAAACGCCGCGATTGGGTCAGCGTTTGTCGTCGTTTTTTCGTTTGCAATGATTTCCGATCGATTTCGGCCATGGACGAACGGGTACGGGCTCTTTTAGGATTTTCGTTAGTCGTATTGATGGTTAAAACGCTAATAGATGCCGACTGTAACTGGAGATTAAGCGCTAAAGCGATGATAAACTATTAACACGTTGCGGGCCCGGCGTCGAGGCTACGCTTAAGCTGCTTAGCCGATCCAACCGATAATGGTCCGCAACATCTTCCTTGATGCTATTTAAAAGTACCAAGGAATCAGTATCCTTCCATCTTTGACAATCGATTCGATCCTCGAGCCTGCAGCCGCTCGCGTTTTATAAACACGTTGACTGCCGCGCTGTAATACAATGTTTGTTTAAAAATATTCAAAAGAACGCATTCACTATAATTTTAAATAGATTTTCAATTAAATATTAAGCAGTCGTAGGCGACACAGGGTAGCAAGGATCGCAAGCACGATTAACTTTGAAAACTTTTCAAAAGTGTGAACACGAGTTACTTAACGCTTCACTTTCTGAAAATGGCGCTTGGAAGTAGCAATCTGTGAACCAAAAAGATAACTTCTTTTGAGAGTCTTTGAGAAAATCTGACAGCCAGTTTATTGGCTTTGAACGATACTATTTTAAATATTCTTTGGACGTACAAAGTACAAATAACTTATCTATACGTAAATTTACGTTACCATTGGCTCTTGGACTAATTTATTGCCATTTTCTGGCCCTTTAAAAATAAATATTTAAAAGAAAATTTGAAGTTCATATATTATAAAAAAACCTGCAGAATTATTAAAACAAAGATTACTTATTTATACTTTTTAGCATTAGATCTACCAAAGAGGTAAAAATGACTTGATTCTTTCGTTCACAGTTATTAAAATTATAAGAATGCTTTCACGCAAAACATTTTAAACAAACTTTTGTAAAAGTCGTCTGAAATTTGAACAAACGCAACCGTGTTATAATTAGAAAACATTGAGCTCGTAACCGTTCGTCAGAACCGAGCAGTAGTTTTCGAACGGATCGAAAATACCGCATCGATTTTGCAGAATTATTTCGGCAGTCGTCGGGTTGATAACGCTCTGGCGACCGGGTTTGGCTGCAGGTTCGACTAAAAAATGCAGGATCCTGTCGCAGGTTCGGCCGACACGGAAATAGATGGATCGATGGCTAGTCTAAATTAACACGACGAGGCGAGATTGTTCGAGGGCCTAGAATTAAGTTGGAAAATCTTGGTGGTCGCATTCTCGGCCGACCGGGGCGCTGTTACGGAATGCAAACACGCGGGCCAACTATTTCACATTTGCCATATCTCGTCCGCGGAATAAATTCCTAGCAAGTAACCGCGTAATATCTCGTTGTATTCGAGTCGGGAGATTGTACCGGCGCGTGCGTGTACCGGGGTGTACCCTCTCTCAAGTTCCGTCGACAAAACTCGTTTAATCCTCCGGCAGATTAAGAGGAAGAGGCTCTTCGCGGAGAAAGAGAGACGGAAGGCCGCTCCCAGTTAGGTACTTAAAAGTATTCCAATCACGGGAACGTGGGGAGGAAAGTCCGACGAATATTTCTAGTTACCCCTGGTGTCCGGGTGTCTGAGGTGGTTCGGGGGACGAGTCGGCGGGGATACAGGTGAGGATGAGAAGGGGGGGTTGTACGAAATCGGCGAGAAGCTCCGAGGGAAGCCTTTGCACACGAACCCTGCCACGCCAGGAGAAACCGTCACTGTGTATACGTATGTACGATGCACAAATATCGCACTCTCCGTGATATCCTTGCTCCATCTTGACACACAAGCGACCAACTGCATGCCTCGGTTATTGTCTAATGTACTCGCAGTGAGAATTGCTGGATACGTGTAAGCTCGGTGCGACCGCGATCGTGTCCGATTCGATCCTCGATCATTGCAACGTATCTCGCTGGCCAGTCGGCGGATCCGCTGCAATGATCCCTCGAAATTATTTTTCGTTACACGATCCTTGTCACGTTATCGTTTGCTTGACATCTCACGATCGCGGTGGCAATCCGAGCACTCGCAAAGGGAGATCTTGAAGAAGTCTAGGTCCATCGACGTGTACAAAAGCGATCAGAAATCGTCGCTTTTCAAGCCTCCCTCTGCGAAAATATCATTCCAGGTGTAATTATTAATCTTTATATATAAATATATAAATATATATATATATATACATATATACATAAATGAACGCCACGTGTGCTGCCATGGATCTTTCCCTTTTCTCTTGTCACCGTCCGCAATGCCACGAAGAGCTCCTGTGCTGTGTTCTCTCGTTTTACCACTTTGTCATGTGTCTGCGAGGGAAATTACATATCCTGGGGGAAATTCTTGGTGGAAAAGAGGCTTTTTCGTCGGCGTTCGTCACGCTCGCTCGTCTTCACCATTTTATATATATTCTATACATATACATATATATATACATACACTTTGTAACCATCGGACGCATCGGTTCACACATGGAATTCTGCACGAATCATTTCCTATCGATTCTATGCTTGATTAAACGCAACTATACGAGCAACAGGAGCAAAATGAATATTGACCGGAGAGAGAAACGCGCGTTCGATTATTTACAGCGACCAGTTGATCCGCTCTTTTTTTTCTTTCACGATCGACCGAGAATATGCGAGAGCATATCGGGGAACGTTGTATATACGGAGTGCGTAACACGCGGGCTGTTCTAAGAATTTCTCGGATGCTAAAAAGGACTATGACGGTAAAATATCTTGCGGATGGACCTGTCGAACCGTGGATAAACGTATCCATGGATTACTCGCGACGTTCCGCTGGTTCAACACGAGGATCGAGAGCGATCGGGGCCCGTGGGTAACGCGAAGTCGTTTCTCGATCGCGGATTTTTCCTACGGTTTGATATTTTTTTCTCGGGAAATTTGAGAAATTAATAAGTTGCAAAGTAACGGAAATATTTCTCCTCCGGGTCCGGGCTCAATCAACCCGCGAAACTCAATGGAATTCAATTTTCTATTCCACCTCTGAACAAACGTGCAGCGTCGTGTTCGTTCCACCGTGTTCTCATTCACAATCTATGATCGAATCTCTTTTAATTCGTTACCGGAAACGTTTCTATCAATTCGGCTCGGCTCTGGGAAAGTCTGATAAAACAAAAAAAAGTGCAAAGTTTAAAGTTTTTCTAGATTGCTACATATCAAATGCCCGATTTTATGTTTTGTACGCTACAGGGCGTTCAAATCGCGGAACGATACGAATCAACGGTTCTGCTCATTGATGGGAAATTGTTGTGCTTTTGTTCGTACGGCTATCTTACTTTTAAATAGAATCAATTTAGAGTCAATGCGATATATTCGTGCACTATTTTTGTATCGGTGAAAAAGTCAACCAAATACCTGAAACAGTAACTCTTCGTCCAAAAATCCAATAAATGAACGCGATATTATTCGTCGGTTCTGCGGGAAAATCAAAAACGCAAAATAACAATATTGTAAACGAAAAATGATTAAAACATTTAATTTCTGTCGTAATGGAAAACGTTGTTCGCAGAATATGTTCGCTACGGCATATCGCTTCCTATTTATTTAATGTACTTTGTTTGGAGAAAGGAATTATGTTTGTTTTTAGTAATTACAGCAGAAAAAATCGAACATTTCATGTACAGCGATTTAATAATTTCCAAATTAAGATAGATCGGTGCTTCTTGTGTTTTTTTTGTAAAAGTAAAGTTTTGACAAATTCTCGTTTTATCTTTTGTTGCTCCGTGTAAAAAAATATTAAAATATTCTGCTGAAGTCTCGCGTCGATAACCAACATTTCCTATAATAATTAAACGCCATTTTCAAGCCTCAAGCGTAAATTAATCTGTGATCAACGGTACACATAATCGGTCAACAATCGATGAAATCATTACAGAATTTTTAAAAAGAAATTCGCACTCGAGTCTCAAATTAAAGGATCAATTTTCTATTTTCACTCCAGTGAACTCGTGTTTAAAGTATCTTCTTCGTTACAAAACCGGAAAAGGCATTAAAGTTACTCTTCTTTTATTCTTCTTACTTTCGAGCGGGTACAAGGAAAGGTTGTAATATATTATTGTTTCTTAAACAATTAATTAAAACATATGTGTTTTGTTTTTATTCGTAACGACTCAAGTGGCTTTTGTGTTCATGTTCTGTAAAAAGATTCCATCGTAATAGATGGATTACATATTTCCTTTGTGTGTGATTAACAGGAATTCAAAGGTGGACAATTTTTATTACAATTCAGCATTCGTTAATTTTGCAAAATTAAAAGTAGGTCGTTCAAGTAATTATGGAGATTCGTAACAGATTTGTGTATCTCGTCCAATTTTATTAATTGATTACATAACTCCGGCTGTCTTCGACCGTTTTGCAAGCACATTCGTTAATTTCGCAGGCTTTCCCTTCAAGAAACCGCGTTTCTTATCAGCTAACCCAAAATCTCTTTTTTAAACCGTTTATGCAACGTCCGCATCGTAAGCCGCTTCAATCGTTTGTTAACACGTTGAATGCGGAACCATTTTGCTTAGCTTTCGCGTCACATTTTATTTACCTTTAAACGGAAATAATGTAACTGTGCATAAGCAAAAGACTCGCTTAGCCCATTTGTGCTTTTCTGTTTCAATCGAATCTATTTAAATAGTGCGAATATATCTTAATATTATATGAATTATCTATAACATATTAATTTGTAAATTTGATACCGTCAGTCCCCAGGGACTGACATAGCATTCAACGTGTTAATCGAACTAAAGCCTATTCACCGTCGTACGTCCATTTTCATTGAAATCTATCGAATACTCGACACCGATTCATTCGCGAATACCTAATTTCTACAAACTAAAACGATAGTAACCATAGAACGTTAATAGAAGGAAAGCCAGAAAAATCTATAAGCCGTCTAGAGAAAATTTCCGAACGATCTAATATCCTGCGAAAGAAAAGCCGTCGTTGGCCGGGTGAAATGTCTGATTCGGAATAATATTCGGATCGCGCGAATGTTGTTTTCTTCATTATTAATTAATTACACAACTGCGACTGTCTTCGACCGTTTTGCAAGTACATTCGTTAATTTCGCAGGGTTTCCCTTTCAAGAAACCGCGTTTCTTATCAGCTAACCCAAAATTTCTTTTTCTAAACGATTTATGCAACGTCCGCATCGTAAGCCGCTTCAATCGTTTGTCGCGGTGTGAATCGTGCTAAAGCCTATTCACGGTTGAGCCACGGTCGTACGTCCATTTTCATTGAAATCTAACGAATACTCGACACCGATTCATTCGCGAATACCTAATTTGTACAAACGAAAACGATAGTAACCATAGAATGTTAATAGAAGGAAAGCCAGAAAAATCTATAAACCGTCCAGAGAAAATTTCCGGACGATCTAATATCCTGCGAGAGAAAAGCCGTCGTTGGCCGGGTGAAATGTCTGATTCGGAATAATATTCGGATCGCGCGAATGTTGTTTTCTTTAGGGACGCCTGGTATATGCGTAGCAGGTCGTCGGACGAGTCGATCATTCGGGGCGGGTCGGGTGACACGGAACCGCCATTCGCGGCTGGAAATTGGGGCGCGAAATGAGGTCCGCGCGGGTACACGGATTCAGTTTTAGCCGAAAACACGCCGGTCATCGGGAGCGACGGGAGATCGCGACGAAACCATAACAGCGTATATACGTGGATATCGAGCGCTGGAGCGCTCGCGCGCGCGCGCGTACACCAACGACCGATACCCGGGGTGAAATTAATCGAGGAGGCTCCCTGCGAGTCGATGTATCGGCGAAAAATCAATTAACCGGCCTCCCCCCTGCACCCAGGCAGATTATGAAAAATCATTCGGCTGGGTTCTCGTATCTGGAATCGCGAGGCTGTAACGCGAGTCGAGTCACGCCTACGGTTCCGACAAGGAAACCGAACCTGGTGTATATACGTACGTGCGAAAGGTTCGATTGAAACAGAGGAAGGCCAGAGGAAGGCTCTCCGCTCGAGAAAGCCGAGCGGATAAGAGAGCGAGAGATAGAGAAACCGATTCGTTTCCCGTTTCACCGTGTCGAGATTCCCGTGACTTTTTAATCGTTGCTAGAATTTCTTTGTGCAAGCGAAACCCGTCGGATTGTTCGCGAGAATTCGCGACGCCCACGGACCACCGCCGAAAATCACCGGGAAAACCAGGTCCTCCCTTTGACACTCGGCGCCGGATCCGCTTCGCTCCGCGTCTAGTCGCGTCGCGCCACACCGCCTGACCGACGAATAAAACCAGGGGAAGATACGCGCGCGGCTGTCCAGGGGAGAATTGAAAATCGGTCGCTTTGAGAAACTCGAACGGTCGTTCATTCAATTCGCCGTCCCGTGTTCATGAAATAGGATTACCGCGTTACGAGCTCTCCCGCGAATCGATCGAGGCGAGTTCTTCGTGCGACGCGACGGGGCCGAGCTTTCGACGCGTTCTCCTCCGTGCCGAAAGCTCCGAGAAAATTCCCCGCAGAGCCTACTCGCGCTACAGGTTACTCTGGAACTGTCGTTCCTCGACCGGACACGAATTTTTTGTATCACAATTTCGATGGTACTTTTGCCGCAGACAATGTCGATCGAAATATGCATCGCGCGATCGCTCGTTCAACCCCTTCCGCACAGGGACTTCCAGGTATCGGTAAAATGAC
>CM052093.1:17933831-17979620 GCA_028453745.1 Agapostemon virescens | reverse complement strand
ACATCTTTGGAATACGCGTGCGAACATTTTAGGACAGAGCTTGCATTGCACGCCGTACCACGATCTGTCACCGGCCGTGTTGAATCACTTCGTCGGCTTGTTATCTTTATTACGGCGATAATAAAATAACTCTTTTTTTTTTCTTGTCCGGCAAGTTCGTAATTCGAGTGAAAACTCGAATAAACTGAGAAAATCGCATTTCCGCAGTTGCCGTGGCTAACAGAGCGTCGGGTGAAATAAGGTGATTGAAGCAACTATTTCTTTTTCGAGAACTGTACGCAGCCGATTAAAAGGACTTTTTCGCTTTACGGTTCCGTGAAAGACGAAGGAACAAAGGGGGAGGATGCGCGAGGATGGAAACATCATATTTATTTCTCGTGAAAATTAATTTTCCCTCGGAAGGAACGGGGATTAAAAGGGATTCGTTCCGCGAGCATAAAGTTAGAGACGCGCGGGAGCTGCGGCTGTATAAAAGAAATAAAATGTAGGAAATGTAAAGCATAAAATTCAACAATTAAGAGAGACTATAAATAGTAAAACATTCCCCGACGGTTCGTGCAAGAGCCTTTTTACACGAGAGATGTACTTTGCAGCCCTTAGGTGTCGCGTGACACGGAGGCGTCGCAACCCGTTCCCTTTTGCGTTATTAAACGCTAGGCGCATAAATAAGGATATCGTAAATCATCGGCCAGAGCTTTAGATAGAAGAAAAACGCCGGGTTTCAGGGGTATCATTTGAATAAACTTTTCTCGAGGGCTTTTAAGGCGCGAGCTTTATTTAAAAGGCATATCGGCGATTTTCAATGCTGCTCCTTCGCGAAACAGAATATTCCCCCGAACGTTGCCCTCCGTGGCCCCGTTAAAAATTAAAGTCCGCAATTTAATATACGCGATCCAATAAGAATCGTTATAATATCCGCCGCGCGAAGATTGTTCAGACTTTCGAGAGAAGCTCGATTCCTATGAAATATTTAAGTCGTCTCGAAATAGACCGAACCCGGCGACGATAACAATAAATTCCCTGCGACCCGGAATGTAAATATCGTCGTGTTTGACAGCGTCGAATCGCCAAGATGAACGACGGGTTCGCGTGAATCGTGCCTGAGCATACTCGGCCGTGAACGCGTCGATACACTCTTTCTCCGGAGCGCCGATTATACACCCTAAACATCCTCGCGTGCTCGAACTGCCGTAAATTCGCCGAACGATTTCTCGAATCGCCTGATTCCCTTTCATTTTCATCGTAACGCCGTAGCTCGTCGTAATCGAATCACCGATGCATCGATCACTCGCTGGCTACGGGATACAAAGCTCCTGTAAATAGCGCTCGAAACGTCCGCGCTTCGAAGTAACAAATTTCTTTCTCTTCCATTCCCTAATCCCTGAGGTATTTATAATCGATAAATCGCCAACTCGTATTTAAATTGAAATCTCGCGCGCTTTGATCTTTTAATTGCCACTATACAGGGTGAGGCACTTAAATCCATCGAATAACTAGGCTGCTATTGATAATAAGGAAAAATGCAGCAGGCCAAAATTATTTGGTATCGAAATCTGAATATCTGGTACTAGTTTTTTGATAGGTGCAGGCGTCAAGGAGATACGAAGGTTATCTCTGTTTTTTTTTATTTATATTCTGATAGAGTATTTTATGAATACAGTGACCTATTGGAAAGGTAATTCGTGGTGTGGGTTTAGCCAAATGCTCTACTCATTTTGCATATTTACTCAATTCCTCAACGTGACATTCGAAGATCGTTAGATTGGTCGTGCAGAAAATCCTAAATGGCCCTTCTCCAGATTTAACACCTCTGGACTTCTATTTGTATAATAAAGTATCAACAACCAAAGAAGATATGGAAAAGCGTATAAGAAGAGGTTGCGTCTCGATAAACGCAATTAAAATTCAATATGCCGTGTTATCCGTCGGGCAACGCTTCAGAGCATGCATAAATGTTCAAAGTCGCCATTTTGAACACTCGTATTACTCGCGTATTAATGTTAGATAAATAATTCAACTGTGCTTGGTCATTTTCCATCGCAACTAGCTAAACCCAGACCACGAACGACCTTTCCAATAGGTCGTTGCATTCCTCTTGAAATACTCTATCAAACTGTAAATAAAAAAAACAGAGATGACCTTTCGTATCTCCTTGACGCCTCAACCTATAAAAAACTAGTAACATCGGATAATCAACTTCTCGATATCAAATAATTTTGCCTTTTTGTATTTTTTCCCTATCACCAATAGCAGTCAAGTCAGTTGGCCGGTTTCAAGTGCCTAATGACCTATAAATAATGTTGAAATAGTTATGAACAATGGATTCTTCGATTACGATCATTGCGCGTCATTTGGAATGCCCGTTAACGAGCCGTTTGCAACGAAACCGGTAAAGTCGCAGTTGGAGGCGATAAAAAGGAATTGGAACACTTGTAAAAGAAATAATTTTTCACCGTGTTATCAGCAGCCGTTATTTACCGGCTCAGGATTTTTATTAAGCGAATGTTACACGGCGCGGAATCGCGTGAAAACGAAAAGAAAGGAGAAATTTGTTTCTGGTTCCGCGAAAGGTAGCAGGGGCTTGTACGAATAAATGACAGGGGGAGCTGTGAACCGGTCGAGGCATATTAAATCCGAGGTAGCCCACGCGAAACGGAAGGCTACCGAATCATCGTGAAATCGATGATTAAGCAGCCAACGAACGACTCCGCGATACGTGTACGCGCAATCGCAGCCCGGGTCAGGACTCGAAGCGAGGGAGGTTAAAGGAAACCGAAGCCCTTAATAACGAGTAGCACAACATCCGCGAAATGGCGATTTTTCGTGTTCGCTCATAATTTATCCGTCTGAAATTACGTTGAACCCTTGCCTCTGTTCGACGGGGCGGGCGAAATGCGAGGGTGGGAGTAATTCGACGGAAAGGGGCGATGCCGTATCGAGAATAGCACGATCACGAGGAATATTAATAATAAATGGAACAATAATATCACTCGGCGAGTCCTAAAGTATCGATTGCTCTTCCACCGTGAACAGAGGACTAATAACTCGTCGCGCGTACACTTCGCCATTGTTTCATATTTTTCATATACGTTTCGTTTAAAGGCTTTGGCTATGTAAAAGGCAACTAGGAAATAATTTATTTGCGCCCGTTGAAAACGATAGAAAATTTTTTAGAAAATTACCGATTCAAATATCAAATATCTTGCGTGGTTGATAAGTAATTTTAAAGTTAGGGATTGCTATCCATCGCGAGGAAGAATAAATAGGAAATGTTCTGTAAATGTAACTATTTGAATTATTTTGAAAAACGATTACAAAGGTAAAAGTTGTACCCAAAGTCTCTTCCGTAAGAGACCGTGGAGCAGAACAGCTATCGTGTAAATACAAATAATAGATGCAGCGTCGAAGTAGATGGTCTTTGCAGCAAAGCCTGAAACTTTATCGATACCGCAAAGTTCCAGCAACTTGTCCGAAAACACGTAACAAATATTCTCCGCAACGTAATCGCGCAGGTACGCTACGCGTCCAATATTCGTTTGCAGTATTTTCCCAGACAAAATGATTCGCCCGAGCCAACTAATTTTTGCCTCCGAATGACAGACTATCCGCGCTGTTAAGGGCATGTAATATTTAAACAAGGCTATCCATTATTCGCGCGAAACAATGGCGTCCGATAGCGTTTCCGAGCGATGAAAAATATTCGTTTCGCGTTACGTTTTCTAGGATACAGCGCGGCTGACGGAATCCACGCTTGTTAACACGGAACGTATATCGTCGAAACGGAGTCGTGTTCCCATGAAATTTCGGATCAAAGGATCGTAACTTAAACCGGCTGATTATATTTCCTGTCTATCGCAATCGACGGTTTCGTCCCTGCTAGTCATAAATCGGGAACGGTCGCCGATAATGGAGAGAACGGTACGTCGCTTTTCTTCCCCCGTAACATAGTAATCTACGAGCCGGGCCAATTACGCGGAGTAACCGGAACTTCCCATGGGCTGTCGATACACGCCACTCGAATCACGACGAACCGACGACCCCCGCAAAGTCAACGAGAATTCCGCCCTTTCGTTTCATTGTTCGTCCTCGCCCTGAATCGATCCGCAGCGCGAATTAATCCTTTCCGCTCTCGAAGAAACGGTTTCGCTCTTTTCCTCTCGTTTAATTCTCCCCGGAAGTTGTGCCGAAACTAGGCGCCCGTTGCGCGTAGTACACCGGCGACAAAAAAGATTCCCGAAACCGGAGAACGTAAGCCACACCGAAATTCGGCCAGCAAAATTTTCCCGTTCGTTCGATTGTTCACCCTCGCCCTGAACCGATACGTAGCGAGAATTAATTCTCTCTGCATTCGAAGAAACGGGTTCGGTTGTTTTCTCTGATTTAATTCTCCTGAAAAGTAGCTTTTAGGCGGGGACATGTTCATTATGCTTGCAAAATGGGCAAATAAAAAAGATTCCGGAAATTGAAGAACGTAAGCCACACAGAAATTCGAATCGCAAAATTTTATTTTTCGCTTAACCCCTTGCCCTACAACAACGAGTCAGACTCGTGATCAAGATTTCGAACAGAATCATTTAAACATATGTTTCCTTAATTTTCTTTAAAGCAAAATAACAATCTATTTAATCTCTGATCGCATACAATCGGTGGAAAATAGCTACGTACACAGTAACTACAAATTTCACTTTTCTTTTTGTCGTTTCGCGAAGGATAAAGAAAATCTAGTCATTGTTATCAGAAAATAAATCGTAGGCCAAGGGGTTAATTGTTCACCGTCGCCCTGGATCAATGCGTAACGCGAATTAATCCTTTTCGCATTCGAAGAAACGGGTTCGGTCGTTTTCTTTAGTTAAATTCTCCTCGAAAATAGCATTTCTACCGGGATCGTGTTTGTACCAACGGGGTGAATAAAAAAGATTCCCGAAACCGAAGAACGTAAGCCACCCCAATATTATCACTCTGGATTTATCTTTTTTCGATTATCGTGCGATCTCTCGAAGGAACGGTGTCGCTCTCTTTTCCTGCCGTTTAATTCCGTTCGGAAGTTGTATTTCAACCGGGCACGCGTTCGTTGCGCGTAGGAAATGGATGGAACAAAAAATATTCCCGAAACTGGAGAACGTAAGCCACACAGAAATTCGATCCGCAAAATTTTGTTTTTCGCTTAATTGTTCACCGTCGCCCTGGATCAATGCGTAATGCGAATTTGAAGAAACCGATTCGGTCGTTTTCTCTAGTTCATTTCTCCTCGAAAGTAGCATTTCTACCGGGCTCGTGTTTGTACCAACGGGGTGAATAAAAAAGATTCCCGAAACCGAAGAACGTAAGCCATCCCAATATTATCACCCTGGATCGATCCGCATCGCGAATTACCGTGCGATCTTTCGAAGGAACGATGCCACTCTCTTTTCCTGCCGTTTAATTCCGTTCGGAAGTTGTATTTTATTCGGGCACGCGTTCGTTGCGCGTAGGAAATGGATGGAACAAAAAATATTCCCGAAACTGGAGAACGTAAGCCAGACCGAGATTCAGCCCGCAAAATTTCCACGTGCAAAACCGACGACCGACGAGGCCGCTTAATCCTCCGAAATAGTGGCTGCCACGCGGACCGATAACAGGCCGTGTGTGGGCTTTACACCTGCAGTTCGCCCCGCACTGGCCAACAATAGCCTGTGTACCCACTTTAATAGCTACCCCACCTCGGTGCAGATTAAGCTCTACACACCTTGCCGATTCTAAGATCGCCGTAGGAAACGCCGGTGCAACCTAGTTTCATAATAAATTGCACGAAGGTACGTGTCTTGCGGGGTTTTCCAGAGAAACGCATTTTTATCGCGCTGGCAGAGTCTCTCGAAATTCAATTTTTAATTATCTCGGTTGCATACGATGCTTATCCTAAACCAGATCGATAAAACCGAATAAGAACTGGCATCGTTAAGCTTTAACGTGACTAAATTTTTTAACGTGACCGGAAAGAATTTATGCTGCAGAGAAAAACATTTAAATTCGCGAGGTTAGAGGGTGTGCGTGCAAAAGCAGAAGACGATCGTGGATCGGAACGAGTAGGAGAGCGACATTGGCTTTCGAGTTCGGATAATCAGAGACACGTTCGTTATTGAAAGTTGCGCAGAAAAGACGGGTAAATCCGGTTTCCGTTCAAGTACTCGAAAACACGGTTCGGCCAAGGCTGCAGAAACTGCAATCGAGCACCGGCGACGCACGTTCCAATTGTATTTCTTCATTAAGTCGCGTGCTGGTCCGCATCGATCGGTTCGTTACCGGCGACTCCTCCGTTTCCGGTGTGACCGCGTCGACGATATTTTCGTAATGGCATTAAAGCAACGAAGCAGCTTCCTTTATGCGTCCCCGTAGCCGCCTGCGATTTCATTCAATTTATCGATTCAGTTTGCCGCGGGACGATTTCGTTTCGAAGAGAGGAGGTTACCGGGGGAAAGGACCGTCACCCGATGGCGATAAGGCGATTAGAGTACGTTTTAAATCGAACAATCGGCGGGAACGAGACGCTGCGTCGTCGTCCGATTACCGGTGCAAAATGAAAACGTGTAGCTAGTAACCGGAGATCGGGACATCTCTCGAACAGAAGGGAAGGAACGTTGACTTCTCTTTCCCATTGTGCTCCGCGAGAGACTGAGCTTTAAGAGTTAAGAGTTCTCTACTTCGCGATTCCCAAGAACGAGATGCCTTTTAACGAACAAGGGTCCCGGTAAAGTACCAACGAAGAAGTGGGTGGCGGGGAGGGGAGAGAGTAGGAGGACCGTGACGCAGAAATTCCTCTCGAAAGTTTACCATTTCGTGCCACCGATACTTTCTCATTCAGCCATTAAGCTCTCCCTCTCTCTTTCTTGAGAACAGAAAGAGAGAAGTCGCGACGCGATGCCCGTAAGAACGCCAAAGATTTCACTTGAAACTTCGATTATTGTCGACTCGGCCGCAGACCGTTCAAAAGGTTTTTCTTTTTCTAAGGCAACGTTAACCCCCTTCCCCTATCTCTTTCTCTGCATGATTTTCTGTACATAGCCGTGGAAAAACATTAACACCGGACGAAATTCGGCACACGACACACGTACGGGCTCGTCCGGTCCGCCTTCGACCGCCTATTGTTGCTTCTAAAACTCTTGCAAACCCTTGTCTCTACTAACCCATTGTCCTGGAAACGACATCAGACGTCTATTGTCACTAACACTTTCGCTGAAGCTACCGCGACTCATTCTCGCTTTTCCGGTGTGATCACGTACGTCCGACGGGCATGGGCATTGTTCAAAATGCTCTGCAACTGTTCGCTTCAGCGACACCTTCGAAATCTTATTTCATCGAAAGTATCTGGGAAATCTTTCTCTTCGTTTTCATCTGTTTTACTTCGTACCACGCGTGTTCAATGTAACGGACAATTACAGAAAGAGAATAAATTTAACACTTCGAATTTTCCATGCTTCGAACAAGTTTCATTTGTTCCATTTATAGAAATGATCAGCGTTATTGAACAAAATTGTTCACCTCGTACTATAATCTGGTTAATTTTGACAGTACCGCGTTAATGTTCAATGCTGTTAATTTATTGATAACCGTTCTTAACATTTTGACTGCCATGTCACCCATATATGGTTGACAGAATTATTTGTCCTTGTTTAAAAATAAATTTGTACCTTAATATATTCGTTGCATTCAATTTAGTTGATATCTGAAGAATACAAGAAGGTTGCTAGATAACTATATGCCATATATTTAAAGTTTTAAGTCGCTGCTTCATTATTATTAATTAATTTAATTTTATGGAATTTTTGAGGTCGTCAGTTGGGCAGTTAACGTGTTAAACGATGTAACGAATAATGTAACATAAATGCATTCGAAAGGAATTTGTAGAACGATCAATTTTCCACGTATTTTTGGAACGCGGCTCTACAGAGATTGCATAAATGCAGCGATTCGATGAAAATCAAAGGGTCAGAGTTCTCGGCTTTTCTTTTGATTTTAAATAAAACATATGCCCAAGCCTGTCTCGCGGAAACGTTCAAATTCATTCGTCCACGAGTCTTGCGATGTATGAATTCCGAGTGTTCGTTCCTCGAGCGAATTTTCAAGAGAGGTTTCGGATCGGATGGAGGGTTTCAAGGTCGATTTCGATCCCCCTCAGGCGCCATAGCCTTTGATTCTCGGTTCGTGATTCCGTCGAAGGACGCTGAATCTCCCGCAATCATTGTCCTCTGGGGTAACGTTCTCTTGCTCACGTGACGATTGCAGGTGTAATTATCGTAATTCCTGTATGGTGGACGTGCGCAGCGACATTTTCGAGGATGACCCGTGTCCCGGAACCGGGAAGTACATCGAGGCGCAGTACTATTGTCTAGGTTGGTGCATTATTTTTCTTTTCGGTTGTCCAAGCCTTTTCTTTTGAGGTCGAAAGGTCGATATTTCAGTGTAAACAGAGAGCAAGGTAAATATTTGGAACGGGAACTCAATGACCTTGAAACACGATGTCAAGATCATCGTTCCGAACAACTGTTCCCTTTTCCCTACGTTACCGCCACTCGATTTTAGTTTTCTAGATATTTCTAGAAAACTGTAACAAAATCTTCCCGACTACCCAATTTATCCTTTGTGGTCGGAGAGGGGCTCCACCCCTCTTCAGGTACCTTCTCCTCGAGTAATCTTACCCAAACCTAATCAAAACTCATTTAACAGCTATGCAAACCTTAACCTCTGCGGAATAACGATCTGGAAACTGCGTTCCTTACCGATTCCTTATGCGATTCTGAACAATTTGTTCCAATACGCGTTACCGATGCGCGATCATGGTTTCCAAGTTATTTGCAAATAAAACGGTTCACCTGAGCGAACGGCGCCATTTTAAACGAATTTTAGATAGATGCGGGATAGGTTTCTCGAGGAGGGGCGGAGTGTTTGCTGAATTAGAAATGGCAGAAACTCGCTGCAGTGGATGTCCATAGTGTTTTTTTTGTAAATATCGAAATCATCGATCGAACGACGGTGACGTATATATAGAAACATATTGTTCAGAAGAATAGGTCGGCGAGGAATCTCCTTTCTTAGGTATTTACCATGAAAGAAAATCGATAGTAGCTATTCTGAAGATCCGATAGCGACGCAAAGAGGATAAAATGAATCGAGTCGAAGGTCGGAATAATCGCGAGGAAAATGCCTCCGATCTTCGATGCGATCTTCCTTTTTGTACGATCGATCGATCCGATGGAGAAAGCTTGGATTTCGGAGCGAATGCGAGTTGCGAATGGCGATCTACGTCGAAAAAGTCTCTCGATCCAACCCCCAATGACGGTCAAAGAAAAGGGACATGTTATCCATGGTACAGTGCACTTGGTAAGGGTGCACTTTTGATTAACCGCGTCTCGAAACCCTCGATATCCAGGTGCAACAACCAGCATAACTGCAGCATCGTTGCGTCCACTCTGCAATTCGACGATCCTTGTCCCAACACGCACAAGTATCTCGAAGCACACTATCAATGCATGTCTGGTAAGTAAAACATTCATTTTTTAATACTCCCACTTGTATGGGAATCTCTTTCTCTCTCGTCAGTGTTCGTTTCGATTTCTTTCTCTCGTCAGAAACGATCTTTCGCTTTCCGCCGTGCACGGCGTTCATTTTTGTTGTTAAACCGTCTTTGTTAGAGTCGGTCCTATCGTATTTACGGTTTCAATGGTAACACCGTTCGATTTCCTTTTTGACAGCATAACTCGGCATAAAATCGTTTTCTTCATTTAACGTTTCATTTTAAGCCGAACAGAACGTTGAAATTATTGTTCGTTCTCAAAAGCATGCGAGATTATTCTGCAAGAAGCATCGTCTTCTTTCTCCGCCGAAGAAGTATAGAAATTACACATTTTCGAGCAAAATGGCCATTTTACTGCGAGCTATGCCGCGGAATAAAAGCGCGATCAGAACGCTACAGTTTTTACGAGCGCGTTCCATTGAAATTATGCGCGGTCTTTCTGGCTTTTGATTTTTCCCCGGAAAGACGATGGAAATTGGTTGCATTTTTGTCCACGCGGAGGCAAAGAGGCAAAAAGCTCTCGGCGCAGACCGCGAGAATCGATTAGAGTTTCCCGAAGTCGCTTATGATTCACGTTGCCTGCGTTGCTGCAAGCCCTGTGTGTCCCGATAAAGATCTCTCTCCGCAGCTTGCATCGGCTATGCGCTCTCGAGACAGACGAAGTATAAAGGGAAAAAACGTGCAAGAGAAGGGAAAGAGAAAGAGAGACAAGGAACGAGAGAAAGAAAGAGAGAGAGAGAACGAGAGAAAGAGAAAAGGAGAAGGTGGAAGAGTTCGCGAGAGACGTGATCTTTGCAATCGAGAAATCGATCGTAGGGGATCGGTAACGCGAGATACACGCGTCGAACGTTTCTGACGTGTTTCGTACCGTAATGAAACTCTTCCGCGAGCCAATAAGAGCAGAGAGTCCCGGGAGATTGCTGTAAGCATCGATCGTTACCTTCGATGATACTGCGATTCGACTGTGGCGAAACGACGCTCGGCACGTTATTGTGAATTTGCATCGAGTCGCTCGCCTCCATAAACAGCTCCCCGATTAATTCTCCCGCGATCGATGCATCCGGTTTTATTGTTGTCACTGTTAATCCTTTATTTATCGAGTTGTTAAGCGTCCGAAAAAAGGTAATAGCCAATCTTGACCGAAATATTCGATCGTCGTCGCCGTCGTCTCTCCGCACGTCCGGTATCGCGATTTATCTCTATTTTTGCATTTCAAGTACTGGATATTAAACTCGTTTTACAAATCATCGTGCGCGCGTTGCAAATTGTTATCTACAGTCACTTTCAAACTATTCGGACAGTTTAACCCCTTGCCATTTTCTTTGTAACTAAAGTTATTGTAATATCGTCATCACTGAAAATGTTACAGAAGAGAAAAGACAATTTATGCGTTTTATACTGCTGTATCTACTTGAATGCTTAACCGTTTGAGTGCGGAGAATCGCTATCGCGCTCCTTTCATGTTTTGCCAAAATTATGAAAAGCGCTCCTTTTTTGTTATGCCAAGAATACATAAAGCACAATAATGCTGCTCTGAATCAGTAACAGTTGTGCGGCCAGTAAAGCTCATAAATGATATTTTAAAAAATTTTTGTTGTTGCAATGCAATACAAGTGAGTTTATTGTATGAAAAGTGAAAAAATCCGTCCGCAGCCAAACGGTTAAATAATGATTGCAAGTGAACAATATTTGATTTCGTCTAAAAAGAAAGGCATGATATGGCAACGGGTTTAACCGTTTCGTATCTTGATTAATTGCGAAATGATTAATTCGGCGCTTCGTGTAAAACATCATTTACCATCGCGTAATGAATATGAAGATTTTGAAATCGGAGATGGGCTTGATCGACAGAATTGGTGAACCTAGTGAATCCGCGTTGAACAAAAGACAGAACGGAAAGATTAAAACGCATAGTTTACGACGATGCTTAACATTTTCAAGAAGCTATCTCTTTAAAAAAAATTTTATATTGCTTCTATGTTGTAAGACTTGAGAATACTTGACTGCGGATTTTATGGCAGAGAAAAATCTTTGGAAAAGTTTAATGAGATTTTCATCTTCTTGGGAACACGATCAAACTCTTGATAGGGTAAAGCAATCTTTTACCCGTGGTCTAGTAACGGCACCTAATTTCGATTAAATCGCATTAAAGACATGTAGCCGCGTAACGAACGAACAACGGAGTATCGCTTCGCATAGAAAAAACTTTGAACGAACCGTTTCGCAATTAACCAAATCGAAATACTTCTTCGAGATAGTTTGAACGGTCGCACGGGCGATGTAATAATGGTAACAGCAAGCCGGAGAGCGATCTATACGGGCGAAGACGATCGTACGATGTTCACCCCCACGATCCACTAAAACCGGCGGGCGACATAATCACTTATTGGACCATAAACTGTCAACTCCCTCGTCTCTCTGTTTGCCTTTCACGGCTCCCGACACATCGGTCGTGTCGTGATCGATACTCAAGAGGCTCGATAGATCGGTCTCGAAGCACTGACGTACATTCAGGAGGAGTCGGATCTGGTTGGTAGCCCCGATACCACGAGCGAGACAGAGTTTCTCCCTTTCTCGTCGTCTCTCTCTCTCTCTCTCTCTCTCTCTCTCTCTCTCTCTCTCTCTCCGTGTTACCGGTCGCGCGTATCTCTCTCTCTCTCTCTCTCTTTCTCTTGCACGGCTGACTATCGTAACGGATATCGGCGAGGTCCGGTATTTTACCTTATCGCCAACCCCTTCGGCCAATAAAGATGACCCCTATAGAGATAGTACCGCGAAATACGCGGACCATCCCACTCGGGGATTAACTGCCGTCGCCATCTTGGGTTAAAGATCGTTTTCTCCTCTTAGGCCAGATATAGTCGCGATATCAGCCGCGAGGCAAGCTAATCTCGTCCCTTTGGCTCGCCTTATGGCCGAGGCATTCGTTTTCGGGTATATTTCTGTCGTGATCCGCCATCGAAACATCGGGGACTACGTATCGGAATCTATTGCTTATTATTTATTTCGACGAGGATCAAATCGGCGACGTAAGCACCCGATGCCATCCCCTCTTCGTATCGTCTCGTCGAATAAATCGACGGAGAGCGTTAAAGAAAGGGTCTCGTTTCATTCTCATTCATTCGATTTCTTGGAGAAACCAATATGTCGAAGTGCTCGATCCCCTTCGACGAGTTCTCGCGACAATCGGCGCCGCGCACGGGTTTTGCCCGATTAATATCTATCAATGTAACCTCCGATCAATTTCGATCTCGGTTAAAAGAAATCTCGATCGACGAGATTAAAGACGTTCGTGCCGCAACGTTGCAATTCCACGAGAAACAAACGGACGGTTGGCGGGCCTAGGTAGGGTAGCGAAAGAGAGAGAAAGATAGACAGAGAGAAAGAGAGAGAGAGAGAGAGAGAGAGAGAAGAAAGGAAAATCGACGGGAGATTGATCCCCGCCCACCCTTCAAAAAAGGTTTAAAATATCCCCGTCGTTTGAGCCGGCTGAGAAGCTCGTCTACCCCCGAACGAGCCCCTCAAATCACTTTCCTTCTTAATTATACCCGGCGTTCGAATCCGATAAGCTCGTAGACAAGCTCTCAGGATCCTCGGCCACCCTCCGAGAGACTGGCGTCTCTGCTTTCCCGCGTGTTCGTCGACGCCACCTCGGTTACAAAACCCGCCCCGAACCCCCGCCCACCGTAGCCATAGCCCTTCCAACGTTAAAGCGAGCTCGACGAAACACTTGCAGCAGCGACAACCACGACAACGTCCCGTCCGAGTCCGCCGTGGTTCATGACTTCGCAGCCGAGCGTTTGGAGCACGGCTAAGCCGACTGTCAGGCCTCCCTCTAGGATTACGACACCCCCGGCTCAGCAGCCGCCGCAGCCGCCGCCAGCACCGTCCACCCCGGCACTGCCAATAACCACCACATCAAGGTCAGTACACTTTGCTTTCAAATACACGCACGGCTATCCGCGCGTTTCAGTCAAACGGACAGCCGATCGGTCCCAACACTTCATTACTTTCCGTAATTGTTTACCTCGGGGGAGTCCGGCGACCTTGACGCCTATTGTCAAGGACACTCCCCCGGAACTACTTTCGACAGATTTTATACCGTGCAATTTATGTCTCGATACGTCGCGGGAACAATTTGGCAACGAAACGTTGCGCTTATACCAGGTGTTCGCGAAGTTCGAAGGAATTTGAAACCGCGATATTCCTAAGGCGGTCCTAAGCGCCATTTTTGTTTGCCAATTCGCGATTTGACGACTCGTTTCCGAGTTGTTAGCGATGAATACGGACCAATCGGCGACAAATCTTTTCAAGAGCGGCGTTGCCGTTGCCACTTTCCGATTGGTTCGCATTTCTCGTTAACAATTTGAAAACGAAACGTCGTATCGTGAACGGACAATTGAAAATGATGCTTTGAAATACGTCGAGAATCTCTGGTTTCCAAGTTTTGTGAACATTATGGGACACTCATGCGGATGCTGCGCCTTGGTCTCACGTTGCTAGTTTATCGAAGAAAAACTGCTTTTAATTATTTTTGTAAAACTGTCCTTTCTTTCAAATGAAATTATTTAAAATGACTGTGTACGTATTTCTTGCGTGGCAATCTATGTAAAATCTTTTAAACAGTGTTTTGTATATCTATTGTACACTTACTGCCACAGAAAATACGTATGCAACTGTACTCGAAGAGATTATTGTATAAAGTTTAGAATACTGTTCATATTTTTTTAGAACGAGGGAATAGAAACAGTAAAATATTTTCTGAATATAAATTCTAGAGTTTTGAAGAAATCGACAAAGTGAGACTAATCCGCAGTTACCATTTGTTTTTGTAGATTGTTTAAACAACGTATCTATGTATTGATCAACATAATTCTAAACCTAAATGTTGCTACTCGCGTCTTGCTAGCTAAAATAAAATATTTTCTGAATATAAATTCTAGAGTTTTGAAGAAATCCACGAAGTGAGACTAATCCGCAGTTACTATTTGCTTTCTAGATTGTTTAAACAACGTATCTAGTTATCGACCGACATGATTCTAAACCTAAATGTTGCTACTCGCGTCTTGCTAGCCAAGCCAGTGCAAAACAAAGTGTTATTTTATCCATACCGGTGCCGTACAACTTTCAAACACAGCTGGCATCTAATTCGTTGGAGAAGCTAGCCCAGTTCTCGAGAAAGTAATTACAGAGTTAGAGCAAAGGACCGATTGCTTTCTCCTCGAAACCGTAAACTTCGATTCGGCCAGTAAGATCTAAAAGTTCTCGGTTTCTGAGGAGGTGTTACGCGTTTTACGGGGCCATCGTTGCATTAATATTTGTCCGAGTAATTGAAGGTAAGTCGAAACCGGTGGTCACGTAACTTTTCAAAGGCCGAAAAGAAATTCTGCTGCGTCCGTTAGCGAAAGCGGACCGAACGGTTCCTTGAAATCGAGTTACAAGCTGCTCTCTCTTCTAAGGAGAAATATTTTCGTTACTCGATAGCTCGGAACTCGTACGCTAGCTAGCTAAAAATTACGAACTCCTTCCGTCTCTGTGTAGTCCCATATCGACGAAGTCTGCGGTCGATACGGAGGACCTCGAGGTGGACCAGGACTTAATACTTCCGGCGAATGTTCCGTCTGCGAACGCGCCAGCGGTGCCTGCGATCCCTGAGACTACTCCGACCACCACAACGGCGTCGACCTCTTCTTGGAGAACCAGTCGAAGGACCACTGGTGAGTTGTTCGACCGTTTAAATACCTTTCCTCGACGGAAAGCGCGTCAAGGGCCGGGTCTCGTTTGCAAAAATGTACGTTATTTGTGTCCGTGCTTCAATCTTCGTGCGCAACCCTATTTCATATTCCCCCCCGGTTCCCCCCTCGCAAGCGAAACCGACATCGGCATTCCGAATTCTTTTCCGCGTCGTTCATTCTCTTTAACTCCGGCGGTTATTAATTTCCGCGCGCGTCGCGTCGTCGCAACGTAACACAGTGATCAGCGCCAAATGAGCCTCGATGGTTTCAACAAAGCAAGATTTATCGAGTGCATGTCCATAACTGGTTGGAGCTATCCGCCGTCGATTATGGTCGACGCGTCGGCTCGGCCGAGGGCTTGTCGGCTGTCAATTACAGTCGACGATCGTGCCGAAAGGGTTAATGCTCAAAGGGCAGGTGTCGGAGCTTCCGAATTTCAGCTGTCTCTCAATCAAACGGTGGAAGACATGCAAAAATCCACACAGGCTACGATAGAAATGTCTTCGAACGATTTTGCTTTTATCCGTGAATTTTATTCTTTTCCATCTGTCGTCGTCGTCGTTCCGACGCGCGAGTCCGCAGCGGTCGGCGCGCGATTACACGCGGAAACGGTGACAAGACAACGCCGCGTAAATCGCAGTGGGTCCCGGGACTTCGTATATAGCTCGCGAACTCGTAACAATCACCGCGAAAGATTAAGACACCCCTGGGCATCGAAAATTCCATTTCGCCGGGCACCCGATACGATGTCGCGCGTTAAGCCCGGCCCACCGGGGACCGGACACTAGAATCGCATTAAAGCCGGCGCCATTAACTAAAGCCAAGTAACGGGCCAACTAACGCTCGTAACTAACTCAAATATTCCAGTGCCGAGCACGCTGTACCCGGAGTCCAGCTCGAATGGCCAATGGTACGAGTACGGTAGACAAGTGTGTCCCCCGAGGAAGGAAAGGAACCTCTCGTGGAACACGACCAGGGCTGGTGACGTCGCTGTGCAGAGCTGTCCGGGCGGTGCCAACGGATTGGCAAGATGGAGGTGTCTGGGCAAGGGCGAATCCGCGATCTGGCACAGGGACAGCCCGGATCTCAGCGAGTGCCGATCGGTTTGGCTGACCACCCTCGAGAACAGAGTGACCGAGGGCGACGTGATCCTCGGCATCAGCCGGGAGCTCTCGCAGGTGACCAACAACAGCCAAGGACTCTATGGAGGCGACATGATGATCACCACCAAGATCATGAAGAACATGGCCGAGAAGATGGCGCAGGACATCCGGACGTACCAGGACTCGAACCAGAGGGAAGTCAGCGTGACCGAGCTGCTGCAAGGCGTTGTCCGGACCGGTAGCAATCTCCTCGAGGAGACGCAAAGAGAGTCCTGGAAAGATCTCAGCCATCAGGAGCAGATGAGAGTCGCGACCTCTCTATTGACCGGTCTCGAAGAGAACGCGTTCCTCCTCGCCGACACGCTGATGCACGAGAAAACGATCACTCATGCCGGCAAGAACATACGTAAGTCTTCTCTTCGTTCGCACGATGATACACACCGCTGCCGGAGAACATACCGTCAAACTAATTAAACGTCTAGCATTTTAATCGTTCGCGTATTTGCCGCGGAAAATCTTTCCGTCGACGACCAGAGTAAAGGCTGCGTGGAAAGTTATTATACGCGTAGAAAACATCCGCGACGTGGATATTCGAATTATTTTTTCTCGCTTAACCCTTTGCACTCCAAGCAATTTTAATTTCAAAATTGATACATTCTTTATCGTAGAATAATTCCATTGATTTGTTACTATTAATCGGATGTGCAACACTTCAATTTTTACCAATTTCTGAAATACAAACTTTGTAATGTAAAAATCACAATAATTTTTAGTGTCGCCTCGAGGGAGCGATTGGAGTGCTAAGGGTTAACGGTTGACTCGCATCCAATCAGTTCTTAATTTAAGATAACCACAAGTAGTATTTTAATGTACAGTCTGTGCTACAAAAGCGTGTCGATGATATTTTTGTAAATATGTATATATTATGTATATGCATTTCTAACAAACTTTATTATTATTTAACAGTTAATCGAATTTCTTCTATCATCGATTATAGTTGGTCAACGTTTTACAGTGATTTTTATCAATTTTTCGCACGGCAGCGTCGTCTATATTTCCCAAATACGGTCAATCGAAATTCTGTACTTTAACATACGTTTCTCTTTATGTTTCGACTTTGCAACGTATGAATTTTTTCGCGGAATTTGTTCGAAGAAGAATACGTTCTCTGTCGTGTAATTTGGTCATATGAATTTCATTGATTCAGTGTCACAGCGTACCGCTACTCGAATCGTACTTTCGATTCATGTTACATTCTGCCGAATGCATTAATTTTTGCAGAAATATCGTGAACATGTTCTTATGGGTACAGACAATATATATATTTAACACGTTAAGCGCCACGCCGAATTTCTGTGCCGTTCCGTTCAAGCCACGGTTAGCCGTCAGGCGGGCCTTGCCGGGCCGCTCGCCGATAGACGAATCAGAGTATAAACAGTCGAGTCACGTAATGCGCTTAACGTGTTAAGCAGAACTCTCAAAATCTAGGCTAGCATATCAGGGGACTTCAGGAAGCTATCTTTTATCAACCCCACTTTTTCCCATTTTCGCCATTGATCGCCTCGACATTTCAAAGTCGCACCACGGCTGCAATTCGATTCCGATCGAGCTAAAATTTGGCATACACTCTGACCGCGCGTCTAGAAACGTGTAAGCAAAATTACAAAAGAATCGGAGACCTAAAGATTTTTCGCGATTTTAAGAAGGGGGTTACCTTCAATATTTAGCGATTTTGTGGCAATATTTGGCAAATCTTTGAAGTCGTGCCCCGGCCAAACTATTAGAGCTATCGACATGATTCAAACGCGAAAATCTTCCTCAAACCTTCCTCTTTAAGAAAAGCTCTCAATATCTAGGCTGGCATATCAGGGAACTTCAGGAAGCTATCTTTTATCAACCCCAATTTTTCCCATTTTCGCCATTGATCATCGCCCCGACATTTCAAAGTCGCGCCACGGCTGCAATTCGATTCCGATCGACCTGAAAATTGCCATACACTCTGACCGCGCGTCTAGAAACGTGTAAGCAAAATCACAAAAGAATCGGAGACCTAAAGATTTTTCGCGATTTTAAGAAGGGGGTTACCTTCAATATTTAGCAATATTTGGCAATATTTGGCAAATCTTTGACGTCGTGCCCCGGCCAAACTATTAGAGCTATCGACATGGTTCAAACGCTAAAATCTTCCCCAAACCTTCCTCTTGAACACGTTAAGCGCCACGCCGAATTTCTGTGCAGTTTCGTTCAAGCCACGGTTAGCCGTCAGGCGAGCCTTGCCGGGCCGCTCGCCGATAGACGAATCAGAGTATAAACAGTCGGGTAACGTAACGCGCGCCGCGATAGCAGAACGAAAAATCTGTCGCCGGTCCGTAGGAACCGACGAGGCGCTTAACGTGTTAACATGTTATCCACCGACGGCTGCTTTGTAATCTTTGAAAGTCCACATAGATCCGTTATTAAGGATTTTTTAATAGCTCCTTCGATGCCAATAGCAATTTCATTCGCAAACGGACAATCTACTCCTAGCAACGTAATAATTTTAAAGCATGTTTTAAACTTTCTAATAATTTCCACACACTTTTGAACAGCGTAACATTCTGCATTAGGTGAACAAAAAAGACGTCCAAGAGCGTCTGAAATATCGTTAATTTCTCTCGACGAACGATTGCATAAACGATTCTTTCAACGACCGCATTCCCGATTTCGATCGAACGCTTCCTGCCAATGATATTAGCGATCGCATTGTGCGCGAGAGTCGGCTTCGCGTCTCGATTGACGCCGATGATTAAAGATTTCTGAGAGAGCGGGAAAACGTTCATTCTCTATTAACCCGACGCAATTATTCATCGGAACTAATACCGTGGCGCTGCTCGTCACGAGAAGAGGCTATCTTCTCGGTGTCCAGTTTATCATCCGTGTTAGATCACCTGTTAAAAGAGAAGTACGTAGCGGTGTTGCGAGTTTGCGTCGGACTCGCCCCGGCACAATGGACATGCGAGTACCGTAGGTCCGACTTCAGCATTGGGTCGCATAAATCTAGATCTCTTATCTGGGGAATGCGACGCTAGTAATATCCGGCGTAGATAAAACAAAGATCCAAACCCCGCCGTAATTCTCTGGTACCTTCCTGGATAATGTTGTAACCCGAGCTTTACCTCTCTCGCGTCCAGTATTATCACAACAAAACCCCGGAGGAAAATTACGAGCAATTTGATTTACTTACCGGAAGTAAGGTAGCGTGGCGTCGCGATCGAGCACGGCCCATGGTGGGGATTTATAACGCGCGGTCGAATCGAGTGGCAGCAGCATTAGATCCGCGCGTGATAAATAACGTAACAGTAAAGGGCAAAAAAAGAGAAGATGGGTTTGATGAGCGACAGCCGGCCGGATGCCGTGTAACATAATATTCCCTCCGCCATGGCCGTTCTGCTCTTTCTTCCGCGCCGCGTTGCATCGCGCAGAAAACTCGTTGCCATCATCGCGTGCCTCGAATTTTTCTCGTCACTGGCGCCGTCACGTTTATGACTGATCGAACGGAACACACGACGCCTACGGAGAAGAAAAAAAAAAGAAGACGCTTCCACACGTGCGGTTAGTTTTATTGTTCGGGGCGAAAGAGGAAGCGAGAGAGAGAGAGAGAGAGAGAGAGAGAGAGAGAGAGAGAGAGAGAGAGACGAGTCCATCGCGCCCGGGACTTTATAGACGTCGTCATGGCGAACGTTGCGGAAGAATGGCGACGGGAATTCACGGACGCTGTTCTTCCTTCCGTCACGGAACGCCCTGACGACTGTATTAAACTATACTTTGTCCGATTCGTAAATCAGAATCACAAGACGGTTCGCATTCCGTCGTTCAACTGCAAAAACCGAATCACACAGCTATCTCTCGAAACGACTGTTTCCAATCCTTTTTCACTGGACGAAGAACGCTTCATCCGGGAAGTATACAAGAATAATTAACGTCAAAATGTGTACTTACGTTTAAGAAAGCGTCCGTTCTTCCGTTAGACGAAGAACGCCGCAACCGGAAAGTACACGGAATAACTGGGTTTAAAATGTCCACTTACGTCTAGGAAAACGTGTTTCTTGCGGCTCGATACACGGTCGTTAGAATCAATCGAAAACCAAAAACTCCGCCAAGCCGTATCCTATTACGACGAAAACATAATGAAAATTATATTTAACTTGCCGGACGCAACCGATGGTAGTCGTTTTAACGAATCTGTCGTGTCCAGAAGAAAACCTAATCGTTTCCTTCAATGTAACAGGTAGTTGCAGAAATTGTCAGGCTATCGCGGAGGACATTTAACACGTTAAACAAGATTCATTTGTGTCATTTAAAAACTAAAGTTTCCACCTCGTACTATAATCTGGTTAATTTTTGCAGTACTGGGTCAATGTTCAATGCTGTTAATTTATTGATAACCGTTCTTAACACTTTGACTGCCATGTCACCGATATATGGGTGACAGAATTATTTGTCCTTGTTTAAAAATAAATTTGTACGTTAATATATTCGTTGCATTCAATTTAATACAAGTCGAGAGTCACATATCAATGTTCTTCGACTCCTTCAATTTTACTGCTGTTCTAACCCTCGGTCTCTTAATTAATCACAGGGAAAAATAACTCTGAATCTTGCGTTATCAAATATTCCCCGAAATTCTCCAAATATAACTGCATCCCTTCGTCCCGATTCTTCAGGAAGTATTTCTAAAACTATTTCGGACAACAGTTTAATTATTTAGGATTAAATGACATCATTTCATTTCAATCATGGATGCATCAAATCCGTCCAATCGTCATTATTGTTACTTACTTTTCAACCCCTTGCCCTGCAACAACGAGTCAGACTCGTGATCATGATTTCGAACTAAATCTTCTAACCATGTATTTCCTTAATTTTTTTTAAACGGAAATAACATTTTATTTAATTATAACTAACTAATAATTTGTCTAATAATGTAACTATAAATTTGTCTTTTCTTTTTGTCGTTCTACGGAGGACGAAAAAAAGTCTAGTCACTGTTATTGTAAAATAAGTCGTAGGCCAACAACTTCGAATAAGTTTCATTTATAAAAATGATCAGCGTTATTGAACAAAATTGTTACTTACTAAAAACTAAAGTTTCCACCTCGTACTATAATCTGGTTAACTTTGGCAGTGCTGGGTCAATGTTCAATGCTGTTAATTTATCGATAACCGTTCTTAAACGATGTAACGGTGCCGGTCACCGGTGACCCCCGTGGCATTCAACGCGTTAATCGTTGCAACGAATGTAATTGCTATTGATATTGAGAGTCTTTCGCGGAGGTGATTTAAACGAGAGCGAAGATACGGAAGTACAGGCGGGAAATCACGGATTGATGTTATTGTTGAGCAGTGATGGAGGTGCGCGTGCTAGACGCCAGGAACATCGGCGACAAATTGGAAGTGTTCCCGACGGGGGCAGTCCAGCAGAGGTGGACAGCGTCAAACGATCGAGTGGAGCTGACCAGAGGCGCTTTGCTGGAGAACAGCGCGGGTGGCATTGTCCGGTTAGTCTTCATGGCCTTTGACAGACTCGAGGAGATCCTGCAGCCGCAAGCCGAGGTATCGTCGCTGGTAATGAACGAGGACCAGCAACCGCTGCCGAAAAGGAACACGACCAGGGTTCTCAACAGCAAAGTTATCTCCGCGTCTTTGGGCAAAGGGAGGCACATACAGCTCAACGAGCCTGTTAGGGTCTATTTCAAGCATTTGCTCATTAAGAACCACACCAATGAGGTGACCTGCGTCTTCTGGGACTACATTCTCAGGTAATTCCTCCCAACCTATCAAAATCCCCAGACGATCCCCCCGGAACTACTCCCGAATCATTCGCAGATGTCCGTGGCTAGGCATCCCTGGCAGACGTCCGTTCGACAATCTAGTATACCGATTTGTTCATGGTTTTTCAGCGCTTGGTCGGAGGAGGGTTGCCAAATACGCAAGACCAACAAGACGCACACGGTCTGCGAGTGCAACCACCTGACGAACTTCGCCGTTCTCATGGACGTTCACGCGATAAGACTCGACATCGATCATCAGGTCGCCCTGCAGATCATCACGTACGTCGGCTGCATCATCTCCGTTGTCTGTCTGGTGCTCGCCATCCTGACTTTCCAATTATTTCGCGGACTGAAGGTAAGTAACCATTGCCAAACAATCGTTGACTCCTATTGCGTCCAACGCACCGATAAACGGTATCGTACTGTTATGCCGTGAAGATGGAAAGGATTATTCTCGAGAAATATATCCTTTTTCTTCGTCTTAACTTGAAGTTTATTAGACAGTCCACGAAACGACAGAATTTTCACTAGAAATCCTGTGCACAAGAATTATGCGTCCCTGCTCGGTTACTGTTAATCCATCAAGATTTCGAACAGAATATTTTAAACATTTGTTTCCTCAATTTTTTTGAAACCGAAATAACATTCTATTTAATCTTTGATCGCATACAATAGCCACGTACGCGGTAACTACAAATTTGAAATTTCTTTTTGTCGTTTCGCGGAGATTAAAAGAAATCTAGTCACTGTTATCAGAAAATAAATCGTAGGCCAAGGGGTTAACTCGGAAGCGAACCCCGTTCAACCAGAGGGTTTCCTTTTATAGGTTCTTTGCACGAAATCTGTCACCGAAGTAGTCATTCTGCCATCCCCAGTGCAGCAAAAGACTGAGTCAGCTTTTGGGCAAAAGGGCGAACATGGTTTTATCGGATGACGCGCGGTGTTAAATTGTGTCTTTTATGAGACGCGAGTCAGTTGTTAACTGTTGGCCTACGAGGCAAAAAGTACGCAATAAATTCCATCAAATGCATCAATTTTCGTAATCCTTAACCCCTTGCCATATTATAACGAGTCAGACTCGTGACGAAGATTTTAAGAAAATTCTAACAAATATAAATATTGTGTCTTCCTTTTCCGACGAAATTCTATTTTATTCTCTTTTAATCATTATTTAAGCATTGAAGTACACGTAGCAACATAACAGATATAAATTGTCTGTTCTGTTCTGTAACATTTTTAACGATGAATATGTTGCAATAACTTTTGTCGCAAAGAAAATGGAAGGGCAAGGGATTAATATTAATAATCCCAGTATTTAGTGGTTCTATTTGAACACGCGGCATAACAGTACCGCCGGAGCGAACGTAGCTCCGAATGACAATTAATCAACGGTATCGTTTCGTTTTCAGTCCGACCGAACAACCATTCACAAGAACCTCTGCGTGTGTCTGCTGATCGCGGAAATTTTATTCGTTTGCGGAATCGGTCAAACGAATCAGAGAATTGTCTGCGGCATCGTCGCCGGACTGCTGCACTTCTTCTTCCTGTGCGCGTTCGCTTGGATGTTCCTCGAAGGTACTTAAGATCCATCAAATCTCCAAGCCTGTCTCCAGCTTCGAATCATTTTCCCCGGTAACGGGGAAAGACGAATGATTGACACGTATCGTACTTTCTCCAGGATTCCAATTATACGTGATGCTGATCGAGGTCTTCGAGGCGGAAAAATCGAGACTCCGATGGTACTATCTGGTTGCCTACGGTGCTCCGTTGCTCGTCGTGGCTATTTCTTGTATAATCGATCCTCTCAGCTACGGGACCGATAACTACTGCTGGCTGCGAGCGGATAACTACTTCATCTTCAGCTTCGTTGGTCCTGTGATAATCGTTATATTGGTAAGTTTCTCTACGAACAATTATCCGAGACGCTTTCGCTTGCGCGACGTGTCTTTAAATACATATTGCTCGAAATAAATCCAACTTCCCTACGGGGATTATAAATAGTCGCGCGGAGTTGCTTATCGGTGTCATTCTCGATTTAAACGTCGTTCGAACATCTTTAAACATTCGCGATGTTGTTAAAATATCTACCGTCTAGAAGAGTCTACGCTTCGTACGAGATAAGATCGGACAGGGTGATCCGTAAAGTTCAAACAAAATTCGAATCAAAGTAGGACATAACGACGGAAACTGTTGAAACGTATAAAATTCGTTGAAGCTGTATGTTTAAATTAAAACTAGAATTCGAACGAGATATTCGGTGTTTGTTTTACTCGAGTATCGTCTCATTCTATCTCGAGAGCTCAGCTTAACATTTTATAGTTCTATCGTCTCCGTTTCATTCCGACCGGACGAGTAAGATGGAGGTCATTGTCGGTTTTTGACATCCAACGCTGTGTAACTCGACTCGAACATTACCCAATATCTAAAGTAAAAACTATTAGCAAGTAAAACAGCTAGAACGTTAACTCGTACAGAAACCGCGACATCGTCTTCCTACGAACCCGATGAATTTCTTGAAAACCGTAGATGGCAGAAAACTTTTACTGGTCGGAATTTAATATCGCGAGTGACATCGATTAGCGACAAATAGGAGCATGTGGCGCCTCAATTATTCCAAGCAATATGACAGCGCGTTATAGCTGGAAGCAGCCGGCTCGCTAGGCGGCTGGAATAGTTGTTAATATTCCGACGTTGTCTTATCAGGCGAACTTGGTATTCCTGTCGATGGCGATTTACATGATGTGCCGGCACGCGAACACGACGGTAGCGATGAAGAGCAAGGAGCACTCTCGACTGGCCAGTGCAAGGTAAGCCGAGCGACACCGAGCGGCTCGTCGTAAATCTGAAACAGCGAATCTGTATATGTATATACGCATATCTATATATATACCTACATGTATATGTATATGTATATATATATATACGTGTATATATACATATATATATATATCTCCATATAAAGTGATCGATCAGAGTCCGTCCGTAAACACGTTCGAGATACGATATCCTCACGTCGAGTAGATAAACGAAGTGTTTGTTTGGTGCTTTCGGTTCACGTTCGCAAGCTTTACTTGCTTAAAGAGATCTTCCCCGAAAAGTGGATCTTACTGTCACGCATCATTTTTGGCGGCCATGCTAAGTTTTTTCGTTTCCTTTTTGTCTCTGTTGAGTACCTGTGTTGGAATGACCGCAGATTTCGTTCGTTCGACACACCACTTGTATTTTGCTGTTGAATTCTCTTAGGTATCTTACTCGCGATACGTATGCACGCATCCACCCACGCGCTGTTTTGTATGTGTGTGTGCGTGTGCGTGTGTGCATATATATCGATGATTATCGACGACACCCGTTGACCCGCGATCAATCGATCAAAACGTCGCGACATAACGAACAAGCAAACGTTGATTCGCACATTCGGGCGAACAGAGAGATCTACAGTAATGTCGCGTTAAATGCCTCTGCCTCGGATTCGAAACGTTTTGCGCCTTGGTTTCTCGGTCACTCGAAGGGGTATGTCCTCGCGGTGGCGGGGATAATACCGTGACAGTTATCCTGTCGTTGTTCGAGCAGCTAAAACGACTTTACCGTGCAATTGTTTCGGACCCGAGGTAGGAGAGCGTTCAACGCGACTTTATTGTACACCGAATCGAGGAGATACAGTAATTACGACACGGTATTAACTTGGTCAATCTTCCGTATTGAAAATATCGGTGATGGTAGTTGAATTTTCCTGCACGCTCGACTCGAATTATTAACGAGGCCGCACTTCGCCCTCCGCGGCATCGTCGACGCGTTTGCAATAGAATTTCCGTCGAGACGGCGATGCGTCGAAAACTGCACGCTGCCGGTACTAATACGAATCGAGCGTCGCACCCTATGGAACAGATAAGTCTCATTTGTTTTGTAAGATTATAGAAAAGCGAAAAGAAAACAAAAAGAAAAGAAAGAACATAATGAAAAAGAAAAATAAGAAAAATAATCAATTAATTAATGGTGCCGGAACAATCACCTAACGTTGCTGTCTTGTTTCATTTTTGTATTAAATCTTCTACCCACTTCTGTCTACACTGTTCTACATTCTTCTGCATGGCGTGGTTGGTTGGTAGTGGAAAGGAAGAGAATGCTCTTCCCAACAAATTGCAAGCGCACTTGTAAGATATTTACCATTATTTATTATTACTCACCTCTCATTCATTATTAATCGTCATTAACATTTAACACACTCTACACTACAAGCGTGATGCGCGCGATTTTTCTCGTCCTCGTTTCTTTTGTTCGTACGCAAAACAGACACACACAAACGACTATCCACTCCCAACGCACACACACAAAAACACATACACATATACACATACACGTATTATGCCCATATTGTCACTGTGTATATTTTTATTTATTTTTGTGTTGTGGTCATTCGATCGAAACGATCGTTTTCTCGATTTGTACACTGTGAATGTAGAATGTAGATAGTAGCCCAGTCTCGTCGTGACGAACACACGCAGAATCGTTGAACGATTACCGGATCGATCGTGCTACTCACTGGAATCGCAATTATCGTTTCCCACCTGTGCTCTGTCCACCCCCGCGGAGTGTGCGTGCGCGTGTGTTTGTGTGTGTGCGTATGAGAACGTGCCTGAGCCGAGTAACATTGCAATTACCGTTGCTTTGCTAGGTGCGGAGGTGTCTTCGTGGTAACGCTTGACGGAGAGAGGACACACACGCCGGCACCGGGTCCGATCGATAGATTATTCGCTCGCTCCTAGGTTACGCGTCACGCCGTTTGCCTTTCCTCTGAGTACACACGACGATTCGATCGCATGCCGTAATTTATCCTTAGTTTCGGGTGTAACACGCCTGATTTCAGAATAGCTTAGAGTACGCGAGACTTAGTAAACCGTAAGAACCAATCCCTCCCCCCCGTTTTTGCGCCTCTACCCGATCTCTCCCCGCCGTGGCTCTCCTAGATCGCGATCATTCGCGAAAGACTCGACGCGCGCGCGTCGAAACAAGAAAACAAACGAACAAAAATGAATGAAAATTACAAAATAAAAAAAAAAGAACCACGAACGAAAGCTACAAAAAAGTAAAAGAAAACGGAACGATCCACGAGACGATGAAAACCGGTGAAACGAAAAAGAAGAACGTGTGTGTGCGATGCTTACAGGACTCCGACCGCTTCCAGTGTCACACCGTGCTAGACATTAACGATGCTAATGCCTCCCGTTGGAAAAACCGTGTACCCGACGACGCCGGCACACGTGTAAAAAGCGAGCGACATTAGTACACGTTAGCGTCTCGCGGCTCGCTCGAAGCGTTGCGTGCACTTCGGTGCATAACACCGTTCTGATAATCTTCCGTGTTCTCGCCGCTCCATTTCGATAAGGAACGTGACAAATGTAGCATTGGAATTATTAGAATTAAAGTCACACCGTCATCGATCATTCGGCACGTTAGCCTCGGGCGCCCCACGTGACTCGCGGATTCCATTCCTGCGACCCTCACAACCCCATTTTTCGTTCAACTCGACCGCCCCTCGCGGAAATATGCTCGATCGAAGCCGCGAAAGTGGAAAGCAACATCGTACAGACTTTTGTCGGGACCAATGTTTTCACCACGATTACGTAACTCGGTAATTAACGATATTACCTATTAACCTGTTATTAACGATACGTAACGTTTCGAACGACGACGATGATTCGCCTTGCTTTTGCTTTTGTTACTAATATACACCATGCGTTTTCCGTACGATGAGAACACGAAGAATCCGGTGCGGTCGTTGGAACAGTTTGATCGGATAGTTTTCGCCAGGGGCGGCGTCTCATTGATCCACGGAGTTTTCACGATTCATTCACGCTCCTTTAAGCATCGCCGCGAATAAGAAAAAACAAGTACGCGGGAGCATGATTTCGGTGCGACTAATTGATGTTTATTCTCGAACCAGGGCATGGCTGAGGGGCGCGATCGTCCTGGTCTTTCTGCTGGGACTCACCTGGACGTTCGGACTGCTCTACTTGAACCAAGCATCCGTCGTGATGGCGTACATCTTCACCATATTGAATAGTCTGCAGGGGCTGTTTATCTTTGTGTTCCATTGCGTTCAGAACGAGAAGGTAAGGGAATACGTCGGGGTCCAAACGTCTACCTTACTTTAAATTGAGACCGCGGAATCATCATCATCATCATCTCTATCTCTCTCTCTCTCTTTCTCCCACTCATCACGTCTCGCGCGTATACATTCGAGTCGAGCAAACCGTGCAATCATTCTCTTGAAAGTACTGTGAACAGTTGTTAATTACACGCAAAACACATCACCGAAGATATAATTATTATTACTTACTCGCATGTAAATCCCGCGGAAAATCTTGTAACTATGTTCTCCGTGAAGAAAGTTCGATTCACAACAACGGTCGGAACGGCTTTTTATATAAAAGATTGTAAAACTGTTTCTATCGTAAGCATTATGGTACGTTACTAATTCACGCGTCAGAAGCATCTTGTAACATAAGAATTCGATGCACTGTGTATCAAAAATGAAAACAACAAAAAAAGAAAAAAAACACCAAAAAAAAATAAGCGGATTCTTCATATTACTTATAAGTAGCAGGATAATTCATAGGGCAAGAGGATCGGTCGAGCAGTGATCATATGTTACCATCTCGTATGATCGATATCTCGCAGACGGAAAAACAAATAAAAACCGAATACCTGATGACAACAGAATGATGTCTCGAATAAAGTGCTGTGGCAATCCAACGTATCACCCACAATTTATTCGAACGAAATCATCCGTGATCCTACACGAATTTCATTTGCAGTTCCGTCGGCTCTGTTCCGTTGCATTTTATCGTTATCACGAGAACCGTTTTTTGTTTATCATTTTTGGTTGCCACCGCCAGTATGCACCGCTCTCTTTTCCTGATTTCTCTGTAAACTTCGCACAGACGCTTCGTACGAACCGCTTATGGTTCTTTCCTTTGAGTTCTAAGAAAGAAAGAAAAAAAAAAAAAGACAGTGTACTTTTTGGTTGTTGATTTCTCATCAGTATCAGAGTTTAAACGAAGAAAAAGAACAACGAAAAAAAAAAAAAGAAAAAAGAAAAGAAAATCAGAGCACAGTTCGTCGCACTTGCCTTGGTTCTTTGCGCACCGTTAAATAGTTTCGTTCGGGGGGTGGGTCTGCTTCGCAATTTCAGGTGAGAAAGGAGTACAGGAAGTTCGTGCGTCGGCATTCGTGGCTACCGAAGTGCCTGAGGTGCTCGAAGACGGTCACGGGAAGCTCTGGCGGCTCTTCAGGGACCAGCGGCGGCGCAGGAGGAGCGAACGGCGGCAAGGACTTCGTCTCGCACAACACCTCGTCCAACCCGTCGGCACCAACGACCGACAGCTCCGGATTGTCGCCGCACACCGCCTCCAATGTGGGTACAACACCGACCACGTCACCGCCGAACAATCACAACAACCTGACCACCGCCTGTAACAATACGAATCTTTCGATAAACGTGAACCTGAACAATTTGTCGCTGAGGTCGCCGGTCGGGGCACACCAGATGCACATGATGGCACCTAGCAACCACAATAGGCATCCCGCCCAGCAAGGTATCCGATAGCCGCTTCTACACCAAACCGAGAAACGAGTTTTTCTTCTATGAACTGTCCGTCGACAGCGCACAGTCTTCTTCTTCTACGCGCGTACATGGGGACGAATATACACCGAAAAAATTACCGAATTACCGAAACAGGTCTCCCTCGCTCTCTGTCTCTCTCTCTTCTTTTCTCTCTGACAGTTTCTCTCTCTCTCTCTCTCTCTCTCTTTCACAGACACACAAATACACAGACACGTATACACCTACGGCTGGCCTAGCTCTCTCCTACCTCTCGCAAAAGCTCTCTGCGTATTAATCTTTTCTCCCTCCATCGGAACCTCTCGTTCTCTACTATCGCTTCTTTTCTGCCGGTAACGCAACTATGATTAATGGTACTGGAATTAATAACGCACGCCCTTTCTCGCCGCTCTGTCTCGCTAGTTCCGAGAACCCAGACCTGCCTCTCGAGTTGATATCTCGCCGGGTTAGGTTTTCTTGCCACCTTTATCGGGCGAATTCCTGCCGTGTTTTCTTATTCGACGCGCGATCATCGTCCTCGAGATCCAGAGGAGCACGGTTCCCTTCCTCTTTCGCTGCGGCCTAGAACGTAACACCGCTCGAATTCAAACCCCTCTTTCCGCTGCCGTTCGAACTCCTCGCGGCGATCCGCAGCAGTCGTCGCCCTTTGAAATAGCTCCGTGCACGGGCGAACGAGTTTTCTGAATCCGAAAGGAATCCGCCGTGGAAACCGCAGCGGGGGTTCCGTGAAACCACCCCCGCGAGCGCGTTTAGTTAACCGGTTCTAACCACCCTCTTTTTCGCCGGTCTATGCTAATTCGAGCGAGTCGCCCTCCGCTGTCGTCTTCCGCGGGGCGGCTGCTCTTCTTTCATCTTCCTGTTCTTCGTCTTTTTTGTTAATGTGTTACCCCAAGTCTGTTGCAGGATAAATTGCGATGTGTGGGTGTCTTCGACCCTTCTAGTCGAGGCAGGTTCGTTTCTCGAATCGCCGTGCGTAACGCTCGAAAAAGTGGCGCGTGCCAGAAACACTCTTTTAACGTCACCGGGAATCGCTTCGCCGCCTCGAAGTGCGCTGCCTCTGGAGCGGGACGAGCTAAAAAGGCATTTAACGAACCGTTCCACTCTTTCGACCCTATACGCGCGTTCGCTGCGAAGAAAATTTAAAAAGACGTAGAGAGCGAGACAGAGATAGAGGGAGAGCCCGGGTAATATAGGGGAGCGAGAGAAGGAGAAAGAAAGGGAGAGAGAGAGGGGGGGAGAAGGAGAAAGGAAAGAGAGAGAGAGAGAGAAGGAGAAAGAAACAGACAGAGAAAGAGTTAGAGAGAAATGGAGAGAGAAAACGGCTGTCCGCTGTATGGAGTTGGACGAACGGAAACGGGGGAAAAAAGAGAGGAGAAATTATCGAACGTGCTTGTACCGCGGTTTTGTACACGTATATGATAAAACATCGATGCAACTGTTGCAGATGAAACGATAAGTACGCGCCGCGTGCGTGCCGCGTTGTGTTTCCCCGTGGAAATTTATTGCCAATTGTTGGCCGACTCTATCGGATTTAGAGATTACTAGACTCCGGGACGCGTTCAACGAGTGAAAATGACGAATCACGACGAACGACAATTATATAGTCCGATCATTTCTCTCTCGTGGATTCAGTGAAACGCTAAATTCGCCGATTTTTCGTCCGATCCGCAAAATCTAGCTGACAGTTAACGTTCTATCTCTCTTTCTCTCTGTTCGCTGTTATGTTTTTTATTTTTTTTATATATATATTTTTTCGAGAATCGTTTAAGCGTCGTTCTCCAACGACGATAACGAAAACGATTCGTCGTGGTAAGCATTTAGTACAACGAGCACCGGACGAAATCTACAAAGCACGTTCTCTCGCTCGGCTCTGCACACCTGTACACACGCGAACGTACTATTTGCAAGACCTCCTACTAACAAATGGTGATTTTCGTGCTTCTTATCTGGCTCTGGGTTTGGTGTAACGCGGTTGCTGGCTACTTTGTACCCTCTACCCCCACTTCCCTACGAAATACTTTGATATTCCAGTGTCCGTGGCGGGCTGCGCGCCCTCTCCCTCGACCCCTCACCCTCGCGCTCGCCATTTATTTCAGATGTTCCGGATCGTTAACGAACCGCTTCTCTACGCCGTGCTACGCGCACGAGAAACGTAACGAATCTGTAACATCGGTGATTTACAATCGGCTACGCAGCTGCGTCTCTGACGGCTTCTGCCCGCGACACTTTCACCCTTTCCGTACGCCGGCTGCACTTGCGAACTACGATCGCAAACACGAATTTCCACTAATCCGGCTGTGTTACTCTCCGAATTTACAACGCTGAAAAGCGTTCGTCGACGAGACAGCGAAACTTCAACTTGGATTTTGTGTATTTAAAGAGATTTAAAGCTTTTCGCTCTTATCGTGTAAATCACGCGAAACGATCGTTTCAGGAATGATGTGTTAATTACGCGTGGCAAATTATTCCGTGAAAAAGCGAAGACGGTAAATCTTTTCGATTCGGAGAGTAAACATCGTAGTGGCAGGTTCGTGCACGCGATCTTTCGCTTGCAATACTATTCAAATAAGCGAGCTAATATTTGAAGAATATTTTACTCGAAGAACAAGGTTCGAGGGAGATGATTTTCCAGTTTTTTCCTAATTAACGACTAATTTCAGCTCAATACACAGGACGCGTATCTAGTGGCAGAAAGAGTGATTCCACGCGAAAAGCTAACCATAGAGAACAGAGTAAAACATTTGAGAAGTAGAAGCGACGCGCAACGATCCACCGTTCAAAGTTATTTCTCATTTTCGATTCAGTTTCCTCTGTAGAATGCTACACGGTTTCGCGTATAGACGGTCGGAAATGTCGCGAATCGCAATGTTTTTCTGGATTTGTAATCGAGTCGATCCGTTTCCGCGTTAACGCAAAAATTCGGAAATATTCGCGAAAACATCCGCGTAAATTGCCGAGTCTCGCGCAATTCCCTCGGAAATTAACGTTCCGTATGAATCAGTTTTCGACAGTTCCGCCGTCGAGTTTTTCCTGTGTCCTCGGTATCCGTCGCGGATCGAGCAAGAAAAACGGTTTAATGAAACGGCAGGCGAGCAGTGCCTACTGCGAGACCTAAACAGGATAGTTCCTACATTCCAACCGACAACATCTGCTCCGGCGAGTTGGTCGTGGCTTCCTCGCAAACCTGTTCGTCGCTTATCGAGAGTCCTTTTTACTCGCAGCACCGATGCGCGGAGCCGACTGGCAACGCAATTACCCGGCGAATAAATTTCAACGAATTTCCATGCGCCGCTGAACAGAGCGCGCATACGTTCCGAAAGATTCGTAATGTACGGAGCGAGAATGATGTTCCATCCGACACGGTACGCGGGCAGAATTCGATGGGAGTTCTCGCATAACGCGAGAATCGTTTCCGTCAAACTCGCGAATAGGGAACGTCTTCCAGAGTTCTGCCCGCGTGACGATACTTTTAAGCCGCCGCGCACAGCCGAACAGTCGTTCGATCAAAGCCGACGATCGTTGGCTCCTTTTCGAGGTGTGCGAGAACCTGAAAACGTCGCCTCGGGTTCTCGAAACTTTCCGGAGTCCCGGAATCTATCGAGATTCTCGCGGAAATTAGGGTCTTCGAACACTCGGGAATCCCGACATTTTCGTGGACGCCTTTACCGATCATCGGATTCTCGCACAACTCGCTGTCGCTTTTCCATCGAACGGTTCCGGTTCGGCTCGCAGCCCGAAAAACGCAGGGCGTCCCTCGGACTACTCACCTGTACAAGACCGGTTACCTGGCCGCGAAAAGCCATGCGGAAAAATGTAGAGGCGAGAAAAATCCGCGCGGACCGATCCGTCACGTCTCTCTTCACACCTCCTCCGCAGCCGACACATACACGTGCGCGCACGCACGCACGCACGCACGGTTCCACGATCACAATTTGCTCTCCACACCGTATATACACCGTACACACTCGCACGCACACCCACACGCGTACACACGCGCGTCTTTCCCACCCACTCCCACATCACCCCCTCCAAAAGGCCAATCTTTTTTTTCCGAAATTTCTACCCCTCTCGCATCACACGTTCCGCTAATTAACACCTGGCGCGTTTTCGCGCGGCGGGAGGCGCGAAAGGTAGGGTAACACGGATCACCGAAGCCTCTAACGATCTCTTGCCTGTCCTCCGAGGACTCGCTCCTTTCCATCGATCGTTTATGCTCGCGCGTTAAAGTCCCCGGGGATTCTACGGGGTGTCCGGCGCGAATGCATCGCCGAGGGAAAGGTTTTCTTTTTAATTGAACGGCACTCGACGTTGAACCGTCCCGGTGGATACGAACTCTTTGTAGATCGTGTCGAAGCGGAAGATTTTTCGATTCGTTAATTTAACCCTTTGCGCTTCGAGTCATCGCAGACGTTACCTGCTAGCTACTCGGTGCCGCTTTGTTGCAAAAACGTGCACTTACGAATCCTTATATTGCATAGTATTGCTTTGGTACCGAGCAAGGTATTATAGTGATATTTGATTTCTATGAATTTGTAGACATCAATGAACGTATATTGGATAGTCGGAAAAGTATTGAGAGATTTTTCTCATCTTTTGATTAAATGTTTCTTTTATTCAAAATGAATTTTATTCAAGTATATATTGGCCATTTTGGTGGTGGAGCCATAATTCTATCGGAATAGAATTTCTGTGGTTTATCGGCTAAAAACTTGGCCAAGTGATCTTCACAGTCCTTTTTTGGATCCAACTTTTTACTATCAAGGTAGTTTTGCTGAGATCGAGACAAACGATAATAAATATAAACGATTAACGATTAGCGTTACCCGATATACGACACCAAACAACATCTAGTGACAAAAATCTCTCGATACTTTGCCGACTATTCAATATTTGCAAGAAGAATATAATCTTGTACTGTATGGGAAATTTTGAAGCATTCCCCAATATGCATTGCAGACTGATTAGTGCACATTTCACAGTAACAAGTAGTTTGATGTCTTCTACCCGGTGTTTTTTTGTCAGAACAAACAATACGATCCCGTTTTTTTCTTCCACATTGGGAATATGTATTGTTCGGTCTATTATCCGCCGAAGATCTGGTTGGACGTGTTCTCGGTTCCCGAAAATCTCCTCTCAACCCGTCTATAAAAAAATTCAGGGAAACATGCATTTTTCAAAAAGTTGCACTGGAATAAGTTGATTCCCCGTAATCATTAAACTTTAATGTCCCCTCTGAGGAGACATCCGAGTGAAATGCTAGAAATGCTAAATGTCCCCTCAGAGGGGACAACGGAGTGCAAAGGCTTAATAACTATCGGTGAGAACGTTCGTAGTACTTAAAAGTTGCAATTCGCTGCTAACGGATTTCAATCAAACTTCTGAACAGCAATAATGTAATTAAATCGTATCTTTTAAAATTATTCTTTGAACAGAAGATTTTCGTACTTGGTTCTTTTGTGGTACAGTAAAACGTAGCAAAGAATCGAACCGTATTAATTTTGGGTGCAATACAGGCAACGGAAAAGAGTAAGCATTAACACAATTAGTTTTGTGTCAAAAGTTTTGAGTACTTCAAAATATTCTGCAAGAATAGAAGAATAGAAAATTGAAATCGGCTTCTGATTTTAAATACATTTTGAGCCGTTTGCAGTGTACAGATTTACGAAGAAACCCAAAGAATCCCGCACGAAGCAGAGGTACTCTAATGGAGTTTTCTTATTGTTTTGTAAGTTTTCGAAATCGATCGCATATTTCGCGACGTTCCAAACGCAGTGTTCGGCCAGTTTAAAAAGAAAGTAAGCAGCTTCGGTGAAAAGAACGAAAGCTGGTTCTCGTACCTGCGGCAGCCATCTTGCTTAAACAGTGAAAGTGAAGAGAGCAAGCGCGGTAACGATGACACCGCTTCATCATCGACGGTGTATTAACTTTATTTAGGTCCCACGCTCCCAGAACGATGATCAACATCACGGTATTTCCCGTGAAAACGGTCTTCCGTGTCGGCAAACGAGCAGTCGGCTCTCAGGCTTGGCAAGTGTCGCCTTAAAACCAAGACAGAAACTACCGGATAACAAATACGGAACCTCCTGAATCATTTTTCATCCGAGTATACATCGTTTCGTTCGCAAAAATTATCGTCTCGATATTAAACATTTGCAAAGTCATGTACAGGTGAAGTTATTCTCAGACATTTCTGAAGACGTTCCTGTCGGAAACTGTTAAAGGCATTATTTATGGGAACATTTGCTCGGTCGCGGCGTCCGAGACTCAATAAGAATTCCTTTCGCATACAAAATATTTCGGCGCGACTGCCAAGCAAAATAATATGTCGACAAATTATAAAAATAATTACATACTCGAATAATGCCCACGCCTGGTCGAACCTTGTTAAAAGGGAGATCAGAAGAAGAGAAAAAGAAACGAAAAGAAAAGAAACAAAGATTACTCGTTCCCTCGCGCTCCGTGTCGCAACACACCTTGCCCGACCGTCTCATTACTCGGACAAGCGGTAAGAAAAATGGCTAATCACAACCTGCAGGCTGTATCCGGATCAGCAGGACGTCGCGGAACGTCTCATTTTATAATCCGATCGTATCAAACGCACCGAGAATCCCGAGGGGCCGGGGACCGAGAGGTTCTCTCTCTTTCCAGAGCTTGACGCGCCGCTTTGCGATGACGCTCGTTAAACTATATGTGTTTTAATAATCGGTTGCCAGGAAACCGCACGATGCGCGTCCGTCCAGATGAGGAAAAAGGACAGCGACGGGGACGAAGAAATCGTGGCCGACGACCGGAAGTCCCGATCGTGGACCTCGCGTGACTCGTACGCGTTCCCGGAGACGAGAAAACGGTCGCGATTCTCTCGTCGACGGTGTGCGTGTCGACGTCGCGTATCTCAGCTCCGTTCCGTCGTAGATTCGCCAAACTCGTGCACCAGTTAAATCCGTTGCGTTTCCGGCGAGCGTCGCCGCGGCTCCGCGAGATACCGTCAGGATGTTCGCCCAAGTCCCTGAATCCGACGTTTCCGAATCGGTCTGGAACTTCCCGTTCGAGAAACTGTGCCGCACGAGAGATTCAAATGTTTCCTTCCGCAGGTTCAGTTCCGACGAAAAACGTGTTTAACGATGGGGCAAGGTGTTTTGCCGGTTTCGAGAGATCCGAGCAACCCTTTGTTTACTGGTCGACAGCCCCGGGAACTTTCGATGGACCGAATTACCGTGATTTAAGGGCTCGGAGAATTCCGGTAAACAGTCGCTTGATCCGCCGTTCTAATCACGTAGTGGGACTGATGCATTTCTGTAACGCAAACTTCGCTAACCAGACACACAAACCCGCCGCAGCTTCGTCACTCGCTTCAATACTGATAATCGTTGGACACATCCTCGCGAGTATCCATCGGAAAAGGAGCGAACCGTCGTTTTTTGGTATTCGAATACGATTAACACTCCGCGTCTTCGATGGAACCGATTTATCGTCAACGTCTGACTTATTCGCGTCTATTTCCCTGTTATTTTAGAAAACCTTCCGGTTTTTCTATCGGTTTTGGTAACAAAATTTAAGACGCTCTTTCAAATTATTTACGTGGTTCTTCACGTTCGGAGAAGTCAGAGTTTAAGGGGTTAATCGTCGGGATTGTTCGAATAACTTTTCGTTTCAACAAAGTCTTTCCTGGTTTTTACATATTCTTAACACTTTACCTATGATATGTCCAAGGTATACTTCCGAAGCAGCGCGTTATGTTAACGATGAGAGTTACAAAGTTCTCTCTAAATTCTAAACTTTTACAAGCCAGCTCGTGTCATGAGTTATTTCATGTTTTAAAAAATATTCATTAAAAAATTCACGTCTAAAGATTTCGATGCATCAGCCATGACTGCCATGAACGTTGAAAAGATTAATTATTAAATTCCTAGACTATGGATTTTATTTGTTCATGACAAAAACGAGGCGGTGCAATTTACGATGGCAGGCAAATTAAAAGAATTTGAGAACTTCGATATATTATCTTCAATTTATTAGGATCACCGATGAAAAGAGAAATTTAGTCTTCTGGTTTTCATAATCGATGCAAACAATTTTGCACAAAAATCCGCAGTCAAATGTATAACTTTAATCGTTGCAAAACCAAAAAATCTGAAACAAGACATGTTGCTTCCTCGGGCAGTTCTAATGCCGAATAAAAATGCCAGAAGACAAAATCTGTTGTCAGTTACGTACAGCTACGTTCACACCGAGCAACATAGGATAATTGTTCGCCACCTCTCGTTACCTTCTTCTTCCTAAATTTCGTCTTCTGGGGAAAAGAAGGAAGGCAACAAGAAGGGGAAACAATTGCAGGATATCGCTTCGGTGTGGACACAGCTTTACAGATTTCTGACCAGCGTCGGACGGTCGCTGGTAGGTAAAGTGTTAATTTTTTGGGATAATTTGGGGCGAAATTGTAATGGAGACGCGGAGCTGGAGTTTCTCAGTGCGCTCGCGCGGACGTAGCTCGATTCTTCCATGGAACACGCCGCGAGCGTTCGATCGACACGTACACACCGATTCGCTCTCCCCATTCCTCTTTCCACACGACGAGTCAGTAAACGAAGGGTTAAGAGGGAACGGCGAATGGTTCGATTTTTACAGTACTTGGCGTCCGGTCGAAGCTGGGCGATAGTCGATAGGCAACCGGCAGTTACAGTGCCAGGTGAATCCTCTCCAACAGAGGCTCACATCGTGGCCACCCTGCCGTACGCCCGTCACGCCTTCTTACCCTCAGCTCCCAATATCCCCAAATCTGCCACCGCCACTTGGGGCCACCTTAACAAAAACCTCATGTGGAAGGTAACTAACTCACCGCAGCTAAAGCTCGCCTCACACACGCTCGCCAGTGTTGTTTTGTCACGATCGAAACTTTACATATTATATATATATATATATATTTTTTTTTTTGGTACTCTATTCTCTTTATTCTAACTCTAACGTTATCTAACTGCGTTCACCACACAAGTATATTTTTTATTATTTTTTTTCGTTTCTGTTTTCCGTTCACTGCATGGTGTGCCGTTTAGTTCGTTTACCGTTCGTTCACTCGTTCTCGTACTTTGGACCAGCACCTATAGCAACACATTTTGCACACTTAGAGAGAAAACCACCTCGACGATTCCGTTAGAGCCCAACCGCTTCGGGAAAGCATGGAGGTGTGGGGAAAATTGTTCCCGAAATTAAACGATCGTCCAACAATTCCCTGTCTCTCGTATGTTGCCGCGAACGTCTCTTCGAACGTCGTCGTTGAAACGTGCGAGAACCAACATCTATCACATCATCACCGTGTCCGTGTCGATCATTCTCACCGATGAAATTCGAGAAAGACGTTCGACGGCCGCGCGATGCTAGACACTCCTGCCGCGACTACACAACGAGTATATACGATAAAACAACAAGTGTTTCGTTTTATTTTTTGTTTCCATCGACCGCGTAGTTCTGTGTGTGCGTGTGCGTTTGCGTGCGCGCGTGTGTCTCTGTGTGTGCGTGTGTATTTCGTTTACGTTCAGTAGAGGAAGAATGGATCCGGATCATGAGACGAGTCGACGATCCGAGTATTTGTACATATCATACAGCACGTACGGAATTTTCTCACTCATCCCTTTCGCCATGCATGCGAGCCCGTTGGATCGGCATGGAACAAGCTCCCGGGGTGTCATCCTCTCGGGGACTCGCTCCACCGTTCGATCTACCGATGCCGCGGAAACGAGGCCTTGCGCTTCGAAGCATCCCCCGGGACGCTGGAATCGCAAGGATCAGCGTGTTCACGTCATCACGACGCAACCCCCGACCATACACACACGAGTTATTTTCTGTTCGACCGACGACTCTTTTCTTCTTTTTCTTTGTTTTTCACTGGACCCAGATCGCTTAACAGTCTCTATCTTTCCCACAGAACATTTCTTTTAAATCGTACTCCCGCGACTCTGGACACGGCGGCTCCGAGCAGGAGGACTCACCGAGGACGCACAACACCCTGACGCTGGGTCACTCGGGACGAAACCGGGGCGGGCGAGGCATCAACGAGAACAACGAGATCAGCGGCACGAGGACCACGGGCGGAGGCAGGAGAGCGGCGATGCCGTACAATCACACGTACACGGAGGTCATCGACGGGAGAGCGAACGGGCCGGGTCATCATCAGTTGCACGGCTATCACGGCCAGCACGTGCATCTGCCGCGGGGCCTGGCGAACGAGGACGATCCGGTCTACGAAGAGATCGAGCGGGCCGGCGTCGGCGGCGGCGGCGAGATACAAGTCTCGGACATGTCCGACGAGGATGGCAGGAGGCAGAGCGACATGAGCAGACAGTCGTCGAGGAGTTACGGCGATCACAGGCCGTTGATACCCTACTCGCCCGCCACGGACAGGAATCTGGTGCACTACGGGCAAACGTTGACAGACCGCGGCGGCGGGGGCAACATGCACTACGACCCGTCCGAGTGCAGCCCGGCGATGGAGAAGACCCTGAACGCCTGCTGGGAGAAGCTGCGAAAGCAGCAGACGAGGTACGACCGAGGAGAGCTGCCTCGTCTTCCCGTTAACTACGGGATCCCGCCTCAGCAGGATCACACGAGGACGGTGGCCGTCCTCGATGGACACACGGTCGTCTGTCACCTACAACCGCAGACGGACATGTACACCGGCCGCGGGATGCCGCCGCCTTCCTACAGCGAGTGTTAGAATCAGGGACTTATACCGAAACGTATAATACCCGTATTACACCGGCATTCTTCGGCTGTACCTTCATAACCTCGTGGATACCCGAAATACCGGTAACATCTCGCTCGAGACTTGTAAAATTTTAAACGTACCACCGTTCGTTGGCTCAATCCGCTCGCCATCGTTGTTAACCGAGTCAAACTCGTACCGAAGATTTCGGATAGAATCTACATTGCCCCAACTTATTCCAAGAGCGTCCGAATAATTGTTATGTTGTATCTTAAATGTCCGATTTTGAATTGTATTTGGTCGATGTGGTAAAAAATCATTAAGCAATACTGCACAAGGGAGATCTAACCGGTACAGGGGTACGATCGGTCGCAAACGATAACTCGTTCTTTGCGTCGCAAGATCACGGATCGTTTGATCGATCCTCTACGATAGAAGAACCGAAGAATATCGGTATTTCGGTGGTACGTTGGTTTCGGTACAGCCACGTTGGCCTAACACCGGTATGACCAAGACGATACCGGTTTTAAAGTCAGACGGTGCAATACCGGTGGAGAAATTATACGTGTACCGGTATAAAAGAATATTGTGTCCCTGGTTAGAATACCACGGTGGCAGGATTCTGTCGTCCTCATGGTCTTCCTGCGCAAGGACGACGGACAACCAGCTCCCCGCCGTCCAGACACCTTGGTCTCGGTGACTGGATGCTAAGCGTCGACGGATCCAGATGCTGCGTCCTTCCCACGAACGAGGGTCTGACGGCCCTCCGACGACGACGGTGGTTCGTTCCTGAAAAAGAAGCCCACGGATTCCGGAGCAACCGGTGTGTCTCAGGCCGCGTTCCCGGTACAAGGGACAACAACCGTTTTTAGCTCAAACGCGAACGACGGCTAACCGTTAGGCGACCACGCCGCCGTTTCTAGCCATAACGATCGCCCCATGGCCGTCTGAGATCGGCCTCTCATTACGTTTGTTTCCGTTTCTGTTATAAACCGCGTGGCTGCCGGCGCGTGTGACCCGTTCTTTCGGCAAATTGGATTCTAAAGCGACACAGAAGTCGCGACGGACCTCTGCCTAGGCTAAGTCGTCGTTGTAACGTCGAAACGTGCGTTCGGGATTGGTTTCACAGTGACGAGTGTCGTGCGTAGAACGATAAAACGTGACGAGTCCTCTTTTGATTCTATCGGGACAGGCTTCGAGGAAACACAGGCTCCGCCGTGAGCCTCGTATACAAAAGCCTTCCGCGGAGGCTTTCTTCCTTCGATCAGAGAGCCTCGAAGCTCGTCCTCGTCGCGGTCGGGGAATCGTTCAGCGACGAGATCGTCGATGCTGGCCCGCTTCGTTAACGAGAAGGCGCGTCGCGGTTCTCCGTGGATCGAGCGGGAAGATCAGTCTAGACATATCGTCGTCGGGATCAGAGACGTTTTCAACGCGTGTAAGTCGTTTCCTCGTTAACGGTACCGGCGCTGATTCGATCGCGATCCCCCCTCCCGTCTCCCAGGGGATCGGCGACGACTCGATAAAGGGGCTAGGCTTTTGTCTACTTTCGAGTGTCTCGCAAACGTTAGTGACATATCGTGGATTGCTGTCCCCGAGACGTAGAGAAAGGAATCGTGTAATTACTTAACCGCAATATCGCATTATATTAGTGATCGCATCGTAGATAGTTACTCCTTGACGCGTCGATCTTAATCGCGGCGCTGGCGAGCTCTCGCTCGATCGCCGAACAGGATCGATCGCCGGGATCAATCCTCAAATTCCGTTGGAACAGATCGGGAACACGATCGTTTCCATGTATCCCGGCCAGCGTGACAAGGAACCTCCCTCGCTGGAGGATGAAAATTGATAAAACCGCAGGGCTAAGGTACCTTTATCGATCGTCTCAGCCAGCTCCTCATTGTACATTGCTTTGGAACGTTACGTTTTAGTCCCAGAATGTTATTTTTATAAATAAAAAATTATATATATATATAAATATATATAATAATATTATATATATATATATATATATATATATATATATATATATATAAATGTATATGTATGTATACAGTAACGATATTATACGTATGTGTATATATTATAAGTTTATTATTAAAAAGAGAAAAAAGAAACAAAGACAACAAAGTGGAACACGATCAAGCGAGGAAACGACGTGCGCGAAACAGCGGTAAACGTACGAATATACACACATACGTATATTATACATAGTGATACAAAGCGATTTTCCGAGCGACGTGGAAAAAGCGAAAAAACTTAGTCACTGTTTTTTACTATTTTTTAAAAAACAAAAAGGTATATGTCGTAATACCGCGTAATCTAATGTGTAACTAAGGGAACCCGCGCGCTATTTATTTTTTATCATCCGTGAGTGTTATCTAATGTATAATTAGCGATCGTGAATCGTTGGATCGGCGATCGAGGGGTCGCGAGGAAATCCTCACGGCGTGCCGTGAGACCGATCGGATCCCGTGGATCTTCGGGGCTCGATCGCCGAATCCTGGTGGCGACGTTCTATGCTTGCAAGAAGATCTTTCGTCGACGAATGGAAAAAGAGGTGTACTCGGCGGACGAATATCGAGCGATCGAAAAGGGACCGACCGCAGCTCGGTATTCCTCCCTGACCGATACAGCTCGAAAAAAGCACACACTCAACAACACATAAGCACACACACACACACACATACATGCCACACACGGGCGCGCGCGCTCATACACGCGACATACCATTCAGTTAATTAGCCAAGATCATGGACAAAATTCGTTTCTTAGCCGCGTTCAACGTTCCGTCGGATTAACCAATCCCACGAGCGAACAAACCTGCCAAATTCATTTTAGATCAAGCATTCTTTCGCGAAACAAAGATTCGACGACGCGCGAGTCAGCACAGGGATGCTTCAAGAACGAACTACGATGGGCATCTATCTGTAGCGACTACAATCGTGCTCGGTTAAATTTACGACGGATTCGACAACCGGATTCTCGCGAGCAGAACATCCTTTTGCCTCGTTGCTTTGCATTGTACTCTTTCTCCGTTGTTTTTCTTTTCTACCGATGTAGAGCCGAAGGTATCGCGAATCGTAAAAGAGAATTGATTTCGACTCGTGTAAATTTAACCGAGCACTAGTTGTAATTATAATTACCGAGCTTTTAAACATTACCCAAAAAGGTTTCGAGTAGTATACAGATCCAGGGAGAGTCTAAATTCTAGAGGGTACACTTCGTTGGTAGCGTTTGAAATTACGATGAACAAGTATCTCGGACTAGGCTGACGATTTCGGAAGCTTCGCTGTGCTCCCGACTGTCTTAATTTATTCCCTTGCTCAGCCGGACCGGCCGTGATCTTTCTCTCCGGCAGATCGTACGTTAAGGCGATTAACTCTATAGGCGAATTATAAAAAACTAGCGATAATCAGCGTTGGGGGTGGTACCAGCTGTAGTAAGCGTACGCGGCCGTTTCCGCGGATCGTTAAGCGCGGAACGCGATTTCCTCATTCTGGCGTAGGCGAGAAAAGATGAGAAAACCCGATCGCGATGTATCCTGGTTTTGCGCAGACCGTTCGCACAAGCGTTTCAGACACGATCGAACAGAGCGACCGAGAGCCGTGTTGTCCGTTCACGGTGAAGCGAGCATACGATACGTCAGTTTCGAGCCACGTAAATTTCTTGCCGTCTTGTTTCGCATCCGTAGATCGTGCCACCGATTGAATGTCTCCGATCCGAGATCGTCACGTGCCGTCACCGTGGTCAGCCGAATCGCGAAACGCTTTCGGACAACTTATTCGTACTATTTCCTTCCTTCCACTTGTACATTCCTTCGTTGTCGTTCAAAGTCATACTCGCGGCGCGTACGTTTTTCAGTCAATTAAATGCAACTCGCGAGCGCGTGAGGCGGCGTCGAATGGTGCTCGAGAGAAAACGAATCCACTGAACACGGGTCTCTTTGTCTTCGCAGAGACCCGTCGCGGTGCGTGACGACGACGTTCCGTTTTTAACTTTTTAAGATTTCCGATTATTCGACGCGCGCGTCGGTGATAGTCGAATTACCGGGCGCAAGTTTCAGCGACCGTTCGGCAGCGTTTAGGGTCGCGACGACGACGACGATGACGACGATGTTCGCGAGCCAGAGCCCAGTCGTAGGATTTTTGTACGAGCGAAAGATCTTGCCCGCGAAACGATTACTGCCAGATATATAATCGTAAATGCAGCCACATTCCATCCGTTCGACTTATCGTAAACGATAGTGACAAGGAGATTGAGCGTACGAGAGCCAGACGGGGGCTACGTCCGGAAGTTCGCCGTTGCCTGGCGAACAGAGGCGACCGATTTACGATTTGTATATCCGATTCTTTTCGTTACTTCGCGTTCTTTTCCTCTGTACCGATCACGGTGTAACCGACGGGCCATCGACGATGAAGAGAACACATACATGCATGTACATGCACGGGGGCCGTGTCGCGTTCGTTCGTCTCTCGACAGAGAAAATCAAACAGCTAGATTCGCGTTTTCTTGCGAACTCGGGATTTCTAGATTTTTCCGTACCCCTGGCATACATCGAACAAATCAAACGTGTCCTGTTACAATTTTTCGAAAGTGTCTAGTAATTAATCCTCATACACAGAAATTATTTAACGAGTAATTGAATGTTTCTGATTTTTTTTATTTGTAAAATAACAAAAGAGATAGTTTGACAATTTGAGCGTTGAAAATAGATTTTTGACGATCTCGATCGTCGTTTGTATCGGCTAGAGGTACTAAAACGTATTTGATTAAAAGACAGAAGCATTTGTCATTTCATTGATATTTTCGTTGGATACCTTAACAACTGCGTCGCGTTCGATTTATTATCAGTGAAGCGTTATTCTTCGTTTTCGATAACGCTTTCAGCAACCATGCTTGCGATTTAGATGAAATATTTTCTGCCAGGGGTGGTGTGTTCGACTCCAGCGTCCATTACCTGATTGAACGAAACATCGGATGTTTCGTGCCTCGTGTCCTACTGTAATTTTCGTTTTGGGGTCACAAGAATTACGAGAGTACAGCCTTCTTCGTCTATAGCTTTTGATTTTTCCGAAGCGAAGTAAGAGAACATGTGAGGAAACACGTCTAGAACGTGTTAGTAGAACTACCCCGTGGCATCGCGATTTGTTGCGTGAGAAAAGGGAAAGAGAGATAGCGTTTATCGTCGGGAAATCTCAAAGCAAGGTGTATATAATGTAAATAGGGCTTTGTACATGTTCAACACTTGTAATGTAAATGGAAAAGTGTGTGGAAAAC
>CM052093.1:17887024-17933821 GCA_028453745.1 Agapostemon virescens | reverse complement strand
GAGAGAGAGAGAGAGAGAGAGAGAGAGAGAGAGAGAGAGAGAGAGAGAGAGAGAGAGAGAGAGAGACAAAGTGAGAAAGAGAGTGAAAGTGTCGAGTGCGATGAAACGAGTAATCGAGGAAAACAAACGGATTGATGTGAACACAGAAGAAAATACGCTAGATAAGACAAGTTACTAGTAAGTAGTGAATATTACAGTGACTATTATCGTGATGGCGGATGCGTGAGGCGGTTAACTTAAGTCCCCCCAAACTGCGTAATTAGTTAATGTGTAAATAAATTAAGCGAGGAAGTAAAACATTAAATGAAAGCCCAAGTAATCATTGGATATTTATAATGAGTCTCCATCGAAAGTGAGAACGGGAAACGAAAGCGAGAAGAAAGAGAACGAAGGAAATGGGAAGCAGATCCGACCCACAGAGAGAGAAGGAGGGGAAGCGAACAGGACTCCGTGCGGTTAGGTTAACTGTTGCGAGGGAGAAATGGCACAGGGGAAACGAAGAATACAGACGAAGGGAAACAAAAAAGAAAACATGCGAGATTGTAGGAGAAAAGACAAACGACCAGAACGGGAACTTTTAAGATTGTGCAACAATTAATCAGATGGACAGATATACAGTGCATGTTTTATCCTTAGCTGTTTTATAAATATTAAATCTATCCTTCCTTCATCCATTACATCCATCTTTCAATTCTCTCTCTCTCTCTCTCTCTCTCTCTCCTTCTCTTGCTGCTCTCTCTCTCTCTCTCTCTCTTTTCTAAGATACAGACATACACACATCTACCTTTTTGTCCTGTCTCCTTTTTCACGCGACAAAATGAACGCAAACCCTGATCCGGTGCACAGCAGTGTACCGTTCAATTTTCAAGATATGTTCCTTTCAATTGTGCGCACTGTCTGTTCGTTACCTTTCGTCGCCTGTGTGCAGTCAACGATTAATGACTCGAGAATGTACTTTGCGTCTAACAACGTTTCGTTTCGAATAAGATAAAGGATTAGCTAAAGGATGACACGCGCGTACACGTCGCCAGCGTCCCCCCGTCTCTCAGTCTCAACCTTCTCTATTTTCCAAAATGTCCAGTCCCATTTCCTGATCCTCGTCGACTCGTTGGAAAAGTATTCGGGATAGTTTTCCTTGTTTCGAACCGTTTCGCCTGGGTACGAACGAGCCATAGATTGTCGACGCCATCGAAGAGGTCGCGCGATATTAATCGCGCATCAAATTCGCGACGATTCTGTGATCTTACCGGTTATGTTTTCTCGTTGTAAGCGATAGTCGAAGGTAACCGAACACGCGGACAATTCTTTTTCTGTGTAAATCCCATCGCCTGCCTGCACACGCTGATAAAAGACAGAGGGGGGTCACACCCCGAAGAACAAACCGAAGAAGACGACGAGGACGATCGAAGATTTCAAGAGAAATACGAACAAGAAGAATGTAAAATTTAGGTATCTCCGATTTACTAAGAGCCTCCGTTTCTTCATTTTTGTATGCTTCTTTAAGACTGTCTGATACAGGAAAAAAGGATAAATAAATGTGTACCAATCTCTGAATAAAATACAAGTTATTCTACTAACCCTGGCTGAAAATATTCGATCGAAACCGTGAGTAAACCTAACCGTTGAAAGAATCTTTTAAATGTCCGCTAAATATAAAATACAGAGTATTATTCAGAATTTTTCGCATTGTCTATGTCAAAAGTGACAAAGTTAGAAAAATCAAAATTCAATCTTCAGAGTATTATGAATCGTAAGATATTTTACTTATTTTTTTATATTTTATAGAATCCAAGCAGTAGTCAAAAACCGATACAAAACTGCAATGTTTCTCCAATGTTTAAGAATAATTAACGTTTTCTCAAATTGCGGTCAAAATTGTTTTATTCTGCAGTTTCTAAAATGATAAAAATACACATTTGCGTATGCACAGCAAGTTTCGTCACTGTCTCGGACTTCAGTGTTAACGAGAAATATATGGTTGGAAGACAGATGATCGGTTTGTTCGATCGAATACTTTTCACCAGGGGCGTATACTGTCTTCGGAATTAAAGAGAAACATTGGATGATTTGGAATGAAAGTCTTTTTACAGAGTGGAACGAATTCTGAAGTCCTGTTGCTGCATCTTCATTTGTACAAACGAATACCATGATATACAATACTTCGATGTAAACAACAAATTCATTAAAAGATCCTATTTTACAGCCCCGAATTGTATTAAACATTTTATTGTGTCTACTTGATTGCTCCTACGCGCCGCGTCTAATGGCGTCACGTCGAACAACGTTTTCGCGTGTACGTCGATTAAATTTCCTTCTAATATATATCGAACGGCTGCGGTGTTTCCGGTTAACGCAGCCACGTGTAAAATAGTCTGACCAACGTTGTCAACGGCTAGAATGTCAGCTCCTAATTCAACGATTCGTTTTATCACGTTTAAATTACCTCCCTTTATTGCTTCGTGAAGGGGTGTCGATCCTGAGGAATCTTTCGCAATCAGAAGGTCTCTACTCAGACCTACGAGTCGCTCGATTAACGACTCGTGACCATGAAAGGCTAGAGATAATCAAAGTTAAGTCACATCAAATTGTACATTCTCACGAACGATAGAGTTTTTACCCGCTTATCAAATCGATTAACTCCGCGTACAAAATTTACAGAAAATTAATGAAATAATCTACTGTGGGAAACAAAAACGTACTGTCGACATTTCGATAAAAATTAATGTATCTGTAAAAATGAAATATAAATAAAAAATATTAACACGCTTTAACCAGTTAACTGTGGCGACCTCTTTTTAAAGCGCGCACCTACGTGTGCGGCGAAAATCAAGAGTTCTAGCCAGAGCATACGGAGATGCATGAACCTGTCTGAAATTATTTATATTTTTTATTTGTTTTAAATAAATATATAAATATTCTAGACATATTGAGATTTACGAATACATTTTAGTTTTCGCTAAAATTACAATTTAAACAGCTCCATGACGAGTATACTCGTCAAACACTGCTAACTGGTTACTAAAATTTATAGCAAATGGACTTTATAAGGGCATGACCACCCGAGTAATGGTGCTCAAGAGTTAATCGTTTTGGCTTGCGATTGGCTCGTTTGTCGGTAAGTATAGAATAATTACCAGCAATATGCAGAGCGCAGCGGCCATTGTTACTTCTATCGTAAATGCACGTAGGCGAGTGTTTAAATAACAAATCGAAAGCGTTTGGATCGCCAGAGCGACAAACGACATGCAAAGGTGTCCAGCCGTCTTTGTTTCGGAGCAATGGATTCGCCTTTGCGTTTAAAAGCGCGACTATGCAGTTGCAGGCGTCACTTCCGGTTTTGGTGCAAGCCAACATGAGCGGGGTCCAATCAGCGCGCTTAAGGGAATCTACGGTGGCACCTTCAAAAGTTGAATGTTTTCAGAATCATACCCAACGTCGAATGGAACATACTTCCACGAGACTTTTGTTAGACACCTTTTTCAAGCAAATACTTCAAGACCTCGCTGCGCGCATGTTGAGCTGCCTCGTGCAAAGGCCTTTTCATGTCTTTGTTAGCAACGTCGACTCTGTATTCTGGCTTCGTAAAAGATTCGGACAGGTATCGAACTATACTCAAATTTCCTTGGCGTGCCGCAATATGGAGAGCAGTGTCGCCGGAAGCGGAATGACGGAAAACTGTCCAATCATCGATGTTATATTTCGATACGAGAGTTTCCACACTTGGTAAACACCCGTTCTGACAGGAACGTAGAAACTCCCGAGATAGGTTAGAACACTCCATAACGTTCAATTTTTAAGTGATCGAGAGTTGGAAATACGTAAGAGATATAAAATACAATAAATGAACTTAACTGGTTGACTTATTGTAAAACAATCGTTCTATCAAAACAGTATGGACAGTGGTTATGTTTCAGTTAGTGATGGGCATTATCGACTAAATTCAACTATCGAATATTTAGTCGACTGAAATTTCGTTTTAGTGGTTACGTCTAGATTGCAGGCTATAGTCTATGCCTACGTATAGATCTCATTTCTCACTCACTCTTACAGCACTGTACTGCAGTGCTCACTCAGTATTATAGGCACAGTAAGAGTAAATTGGAGTAAATATACCAGACTGTGGTGAAGGAATCTGAATTCACCATTATTTTTATAAATTTCTTACTCCATAATTTAAATTCCAAAAATACAAGGTGTAAACAAGTTTTTTATTTTAACAATTACTAACATTTCCACTTACCGTAAGCTATTTATTATTGGCATTTAAAAAATTTTTGTGTCAAAATCAATTATAGGTTATATGCGAGGTATAATTTGCTTCGTTTTTGAAATATTCTTTTTATTCTCTCTTTATTCTCCAATAAGTGTTGTTGCTACAGTATAACATTGTTTAACTTTTTATACATCAAAATATAAATCGTTAATGAATAGGAATGCTACCGGCCATAAAAAGAAACTCTGTTTACAAGTCCAACTAAAGTCAATTCTTGGTCAAAAGAATAGATCAATAGGAATGAAAGTATTGAAGTATCTATTACATATTTCATTACTTGCATATTTGCACGTCCTGTCATAATCTTTTCGTTTCATCGTGCGACACTGACATTTGAAATTTCAAGATGGCGACGTGTAAAACAGTCGACTGAAAATAGTAACCCAACCACTACTAAATTCAGTCGATAGTTTAAAAAATCAGTCGACTGAAAATAGTAGTTGGCTACTATCGATTTAGTCAATAGTTTTTAGCCGATGGTGCCCATCACTAGTTTCAGTGTTCCCACTTTTTCTCACATCAACTTTAGCATGGACCAGAATCAACGCGATCGGATTTTATCCCCAAGGTAAAGTACCCACGTATGGAGTTCATCACACACCATGCGACGGATTGTAGTACTTGTTCGACGATATCGTTACATGTAATGACGCTGTTATCTTCTTAACGGTAACTGCACGATGCTGAAATGTAAGATAGTCGACCGAAAGAGGGCGCAGATGTAACTTTCTGCAACATGGCGAACAGTGTTCCGAAACGATAATATCATGGAAAAATCGTTAGTACCTTCATGGACTTAATTAGAAATCGATATTTCAGTGGGGACATCAATTTAGAATTTGAACTAAAAATATTGTAATGACAAAGTAGAGAACTTAAAATGCCGAATATGTGTACTGCCAAATTTCAGGTCGATCGCGATCGAATTGCGGCTATGGCGCGACTTTGAAATTTCGGGGCGTTGAAACTGAAAAAATAGAGTTGATGAAATGATTGTTTCTGAAGACACCTGAAAAGGTTTGGAGCAGGTCCAGGAATTTTATCAAGCCCTCATTTTTCTTTATCCATATTGTATCACCACACCACGTGCAGTTCTTGGTGGGAATGATGCAGTGGCGTCAGCAGTGAAAGATGTCAGAAGTTCGTGGCGCTATGTGATGTATACGTGTATGATGTAGACGATGTACACATTAATTAAACAACTAAAAATACCTATTATTGTTTTTTTACGTGTTTTTCTAGGGCCTTGCTAGGGTTTGTTTTTCGACATGATCGCTAAATCTTCTTATATATAAAAAAACCTGTCAGTGGCGGCCATCTTGTGACGTCGCACTTGTTTCGAATCGTCGTGACAGTCAATATGCTGGCAATAATTACAAATTCCTACAAAATATACAAATTACAATTTTGTATGTAGGATTGTCTTATATTTGACTTTTGGGAAACTAAATTTATCATTTTTGAATGGGTACGTTCGGAGAGCTGCCCCAACGTAACCTCAAAAAGTTTAGATCACCGATTCTTTTTTAACTCCTCAGATATATTTCTGCCTGTGTGCTCCAGATGCTGAGACGTTTTCAAGTGGGTAGCATTTGAATTACGGTCATGGTGCAGCAGTAAAATAAGAATTTTTTAAAATAGGCCCTCTACGTCATTGGACTACTTTACCGATGGGATAGTATTTCTGGCTCTTACTCTAGCTGCAATGTAGGGTACAGGGCGCTCGAATAGCATAAAGTTTTTAAGTGGTTATGGTCTACTGTAAGGCTGACAGAGTTTACAATGTCTCGTCGGTGACGGAGTTCCATGTATTTCACTTGAAAATGTTTTATTTAGGTATAGAGCGCTACACTTTTAGTGTTGTTGGTATTTCAGATCAATGGTAGTTCCATGTTATTAGTTCCACGAATCACATTTACCGATCATTCCGTGGTCTACGTGGGCCCACTTTGGTCGCTACTGAATAGTACGAGGGCTGGCAATCTTTAACAGTATCTCGTTGGTGACGTAACTAATCTGTAGGGAAGCTAATCAATACTCATTGTACCATGTGGTCTAGTTTTCCTGTATATTTCGCAAACATCGTGCGTCCTACATTGTGAATTAGAATTCTACGATATCTTTTACGATATTCATTGCAAATGCAGGGATCTTTAAAATATTATTTTTGTGTTTTGTTAGATCTGGATTAGGTAAACAGAGCAATACAGATTATATAGTTTAAAGAATTTGCTTATAGGCACAGACATAGTCGTATTTGCCGGTTGTATTCCATTGGTTCGACGTCAGATGGCTATCCCTGTTGCATACGTCAGTGATGGTCAGTGAACATATGCAGGATGTTGAAAGAAGTTAGTGACTGTGTAATGACTCCTATATTTGCATTCGTCTGTTGATTTTTTAAGACGATGCTGCAAAAGAAGTGATTCGATCGAATAAGGAAGGGTAGTTTGAATGAAATTTAACGAAGACAAGAGCGTCTAATGCCCGTGACGTTCAAACATGATGTTTCTACAGCATGACATTGCCTGTTGCATTTCTGTTTTATTTATTTGCAATTTTGTGAGAGCTGACTACCGAAATTATCTGAGCCAGCAGGTATGCTATTATTTTATGGCTATAAAATTTAGTATGTTGATTGTAATTCAGAATAAAAGATTATTAATCGTTCATTCTCTTCACAGCACAGGGCACTGCACTTACCTGACAGACGGTTCGGTTCCAGCGAATACGCTGAATATGTTGACACAAATGACAGAGACAAGGGATCATTGACAACCCAAACAGTTTTAATATCTGAAGGGGGACATGCCTATAAAAGTGGTATGGAGTCTGTTGCAGACTACCCGGATGCATTGGATAAAAGTAAATATAATGTTATGTTCTGCATAATAATGTGCAGATATCACATATTGCTAGAGGAGTTAAAAAATTAAGAACTGTGTACATATATATAAATAGAATGGCAAGGGATTAACATGTTGAATGTTTGAATGTTGAATGTTGAATTATTGTTATCCAATTAATGGCACTAAAAAACAATTTATTACTACTAAAATTGAGTAAAATATAGTGTGAGGCAAGATCTTCATGATTTAGTAACTATCATTTATCTTTAATAATGCTAATCACTTCCAGGAACGAAATAAATGTAACTTGTATGAAGGATATATAATTCACAAAGTATTCAACATGTTAAACAGTGCTCTGCATGTATGAATATATTTGAATTTTCTTGATCTACAGATATAGTATGGGATTACAATTGGGCAAAAAATTTAAAATTGGGGGAAGTATCTGCAGTATCCATAGATCCAACCGGCAACATAGGGGTGTTCCATAGAGGTTCACATACCTGGGATACTGATACATTTGATATGAGCAATAGGTATATTAGGTGGAAAGATGGTCCAATTCCAGTAAATACTATAGTCCTTCTGGATAAGTCTGGGAAAAAGTTACTAGAATGGGGTAGAGATATGTTTTATTTGCCACACGGCTTAACAATCGATTTATATGGAAACTATTGGGTTACTGATGTCGCTTTACATCAGATATTTAAATTTGATGCTGAAGACATATTGATGATGAAGAATGTGGCAAAGTTGAGAAAAAGGCAGTACAGCTTGGAAAAAAAGTTTCTTAATACGCACAATGTGTTGCAAAATCATGATCCAAAACCATCATTGGTTCTTGGGGAAATGTTACGTCCGGGTAATGATGACAAACATTTTTGCAAACCAACAGCAGTTGCTGTGCAAAGTAATGGTGACTTTTTTGTTAGCGATGGTTACTGCAACTATAGAATTATTAAGTTCAATGCGAAAGGAGAGAAAATTCTGCAGTGGGGTCGATCTTGGGGAGATGAAGGTATGTTTCCACTTGCAATATGCAAGACTGATATGTAAGAGCTATTATTTAACATTGCATCACTGATTTCTTGAAGTTTTCTTTCTAAATTTTTTTTTAACCAAATCCTCATAATACGTTCATTTTGAAAAATTCAAAACCTTACTATTTGAGAAAATTTATAAAAGAATTTTACTGTATCTATCCACCGAGTTCAATAAGAAATGAATTATTTTAGATAGATAGTTCTTGTCAACTTACCCTATTTGATTGGTAGATAATACAGGTTAGGATAATATATCAAAGAAATGTTTTAATTTGTAGGAAGTATGAATACGCTAACTCCTTCACCCAATGCATTCCTTGTGCCACATGCTTTGGCTCTTGCCAGCGAGCACGATTTAATATTTGTCGCTGACAGAGAGAATGGTAGAGTTTTATCATTCTCTGCGTTTAATGGAACGTTCCACAAAGAATACAGACATCCCTTAATTGGTACAAAGATTTACAGTGTAGCATATGCTAAAGACAAACTTTATTTAATCAACGGCCCGGATCTAAATAAAGAAGTACATTTAAGAGGATTTGTTGTTGATATGCATACTGGAGATCTCCTGTCTCAGTTTGCTCCGGGTCATGATATGAATATGACGCATGACATAGCTGTTACCAAAGATGGGTCTGAAATATACGTAGTGGAATTGAAAATACGGACAATCTATAGATTTTTGCAAGGTAAATATGCTGGAGTACTGCAATATTTTTCAGTGGTATAAAAATCATTCATAGAAAACAGCATAGTCTCGGGGAAATTCGGTCGAATTTAAGCAGAGTCAAACATTGATTTTGTTGAAAAATTTCGCATTTCAGTTTTTAAATCATTTTTTTCTATTTATATTTAGGTTTCATTTCTTATAAATAGTTTTGGCTTCTAAGAGCATCGAGGACTGAGAATACATCTTTATGTAAGCACTAAAATGAACATTTGCAGCTTTTATATTTTTTTTTCTGAACTTTAAATAAGTTATTCAAAAATTGTGTTTTGTCCCTTAAAATGTGCCTTTCCTCACGAACTTCTAAGGCTATCTTCAAAAACTTTTTTTTTATTTGATTCCTTATTTTTTAATATTTTTAATTTTCTTAGGATCAAACTAAGGGACAAAAATAAAAATTTTTGAAGATACCGCTTGTACATAGTCCGACCATCCCTGTGTTTTGGAGCTGAAAATTATGAGCTGAAAATTATGAATGCGCTTCTTCCTCAGATATAAATGCAACCTTGAATACTGGAAAGTCATTGATAACGACGAATCCTCGTCACGAACTGGCACCTTCAACGGACAGTATCACTAACAATCCTTCCATTGGAGGTACTACAACAGCAACATTAGTCTTATCCCTTGTTACAGCAGCAGTCATTTTTATTGCCCTCTGTGTAGCAATTGCTGCAGTTGTAGCAAGATGTCAGAAACGAGGTAGATTGTTTCAGTATGATGAATCTGCTGTCGAATTCTCAAAACTAGTCGAATAAGAGTATTGATTTGACTAATTTTGGGTTGTTAACTAATAGTTGTGCACGCATGTCGATTAGTTTAGCCAGAATCAAACGTTTTTTCGGTAGTGACCTCAGACCTTATTTAATTTTCATGGTCTATCGTGTGTTATTTAGCAAAGCATAATTTTCCTCTCGATGGCTGCTAAAAAACGGAAGAACAAGCGACGTTCACAGGCCGGTTTATAGTCTCCTACGATGCCGTCGAGCTTTACGCTGTAAAATAATTGATAAGCTTTTATACTGGCTTTGCATGTGTTTCATACACCCCCAGTGCTACTTTTATCGCTTTAGTACGTAATTATTTATTTTCCAACCGTGTGATTTTTAAGAATGTTTATGCAAAGGCTATTTTTAGAACATTGCCAGTACAAGAGAATTTAGATCTTTGTTTTTATTGTATTTATGATTTCTTGATACACTGATATTACAAAACTTGTTACTTCGAGTTTATCACGATGGTAACTGTTACGACTGCATATCATAAGTCTAAGATCTATCTACTTCGCTTGACGTCCATTCGGACAAGTAGAATAGTTGATAATCTGTATGTGCTTATTGTGTAAATATTCTTTACAATTCCCTGTGATCGCACAAGCGTAAACGTATACTTTATTTATAATATTATTACCGTACGTGTATATCAAATGACAGTAGTATCGCAGATCGCGTCTTCCTCGAGATTTCTTACAGTATTTCGGGGCAATATTCGGTTCGCAGAACGTTGAATTTTTTCCGTTCTACCTCTTGTACATCACCACTTAATTATTCTACATGTGAATCTCTTGTAAAAGCAAATATATACGTGTTCTCATTTCAACGATGTATACGGTTATTGTCCTGCGTATTATCCTGTTCACATAGTTATCGACTAGTCATGTAAGTATTCAATAGTGAAAGATACATACAATACATTGCACAAATACATATAATAAAGCTATATAATTGCGTTGCCGCAATCGCTATTTCGTTGCGAGTATACAAAACATAAGAATACCCGAGTTGTGATGTCGCACGTATTTTCTAATTACTTTTGTTTTCGCAAACAGGATGTCTGTTGGTTATGCGGAAAGGAATGCACTGGGAAGCGGAGAGGCGAGAAATCTTTAAACTGTCGAGCCTCTTGGAAGGCAGAAGAGGCAAGGGTTTTAAGATATTCGAGAAACGACCGAATCCGCGAGACTTTAGTAAATTGAACACGGAACCGGAAACCTCGGAGGACGAGCACCCGGAGAACAGCCTCATGAGGGTCATTTAATAAGAGCACACGGTCACTTGTTAAAAATTTCAAACGTTACACGTTCAGTTCACTTACCGTTTCACTTGTCTCTTGTGCATGCAGATCCAAATTTGGGATGCCGATACGCTGCACAACCATACGTTTCGTCAGGTTCACTTGCGCAGGATGCGCAAAAATTATGTGTTAAAGCTAACAAAAAATTCTACGTTCGAAACGACAATTCTCTGTCGTATCGTTTAAGAGAACCGTTTTCATTGCTGCACATCGTTGTTTGCACTTTTCAACTTCGCGGTAAGTAAAATGTAATAGAACGAAAACGTTTATACATGTTCATCGATCTAACGGTCTTTACACATCATTTTTATGTACCCTGTGCATTAAACACCTCGCAACTTGTTGCCTTCTAACGCTTATGCGTCGCTTGTTCAGTTAACACTGGTTCGTACAACTTGATTCACTCCGATTTTACAAACAAAAAAAAAAAGAAAAAATATATTCCTAACGTACGTTTAAAAGTATTTCAATCTGAAGAAGTATTAACATGTTTTCCTCGCTGTTGCGAAGATAGATGTATGGATTACGATAAATATATATATATATATATATATACATATATGTGTATTTTAAAATAATATTCGAGGCTGAGATGCACTTGCGAATAGTATTTTTGAGAAACTGCCGCTATTTTCGTGTTGTCGTAGTTTTTTTTCCAACGAAAGCAACACGGTTTTAGTGAAAAAGAATGTTTTATTCTTGACTAGATTTGAATACTTGGAATTCGAATGTTTTTTGGAATTGTAAGAGATTATTTTCATTCCAGCGACGAAAGACAAGGTAGACCATCGTATTTGTTGTATCATAGGTAAGACTGTAAGATCAATGTAACGATTGTACGCTCGAAACTTAACGAGATTTAACTAAAAAAAGATAATATTTCGCTCGAAATACTATAACTTACCTGATAATAATGGCCTTGCAAAAGAATATTTGGAAAGTGACCAAACTCGTGCTATACATATTATCTGTCAATATCTGACTATACATTCTATTATTCGATTATATATTGTAACAACCATGACATATCCCTTTAAAGATATAAGACGAGAACCTATATTGACTCTACGTTTTAACCCGAAAAAGAAAAAAAAAACGAAACAATGTAATTATCCGTTATATATATTCGTTACCGTTCTAAAGCTTTAACGACTGACATACTTCGAATGTGTTCTACGAAGACAGTATTTTAAATAGTACCTGAAGAGAGACTTCCGCGTCAACTCGTTTCGGTTCTTCCGTTAACGGTTTCGTTCTTTGATTCTGCATTTCGATGGCGTAATTCTAGTCAGTACATGAAAGTACTTATGTTTAGTCGTTCTCGAATACGTTCTTCCTGTATGTTGCTACGAACATAATACATGTACCCGTGAACATGGAAATGTATATATTCAAATAAAAATTTTGTGTGTTTGTACACCACCGTCGTCGGCGTTCAGACGAATCGAACAACTGTCGGCGAAGATGTTTGGCTTTTTGATAATGATTTATTTTACACACTTAGTTGTCCTCTATACACAACTATACAACGATAAAAATTAAAATTCTTCTATTTATCACTAATTAAAGTTGTCGACGATAATAATCTTGTGTTAGAGATGCGATAAAAGTCAGTTCATTCTTTCGCGACGCATTCTGCCAAGTACATTCATCGGACATTGCAAACGCACAGGCTTAAACGGAACGTAAACGCGGGAAAACGCGTTTAGATCGTGTACGGAGAATTTCGTTTGCCAACAACGGCGACAATACGACAGAGGTTCGGTCTTGAGTGTCGGTGTTCATCCACGCACGCGTATGATAAATAAATATTATTATCCTTTCGCACATTCATCCGGAAATATGGTGCAATTTTCGTGCGACACCTTGCTCGCAGTGTCCAATCTCGTGACAAACATTCTGACGCGACATCGTTTAGAAATGTTGTAAATAGCTTGGTGAAAGTAAACCGACGGAAGTACGCGTGGAGGAATTTCCGATCATCTGTGCTACGATCGAATGCGTTACCATTTTTACCATTTTCACATTAGTGTGGAAGGGTTTAACCCTTTGCACTCGAATGGCGCCTCTAAGGCGACACTAAAACTTGCCATACCATTATTTAAACAATTTTTACATCGATAGGTTTGCAGTTGAGAAATTGATAAAAATGTTAAAATTCTAAGTACGAGTCATACTAATTAATTTCGTATGAACGAAAGGAAATTAACTATCTACAGTGGAGCTTTTATAGATAAAAATATTATTTCGATTTTGGAGTGGAATTGCTTCGAGTGCAAAGGGTTAATATAAAAGTATTTCGACAATTGAAGACAGTATCTAAACGACTTCGAGCATTTAACGATGCAATTGCAATCAAAGCTGTGCTGAAAACCCATAATTCTTTTAACACTTTATCGACCGGAAGCCACTTAACAAAATGAAACTTAAAAAGCTACTTTTACACTGTAGTTTGTCACGAAATTATGATTCTGAATAAAAATTCCTGTCACCGTTGAGAGATCGGTTAAAAAGTTTTCAATTGTGGACTGTGGACCTTAAAAAATGCCGAAACAATCGCCGATCGGTAAAGTGTTAACAGACACTCGATCAAATCTCTCAAGAACCGTATTTACAAATTTGAATAGTTTCTGTCGGGTGTAGCATCGAAAGATTCATTTTATAACGGAGATTGTCGATCGCAACGCATCGAAGTCCACGATATTTTTGACAAATGGATAATTTCTCCGTTTTTATCACAATAGATTTCTATATCATTGGTTGCGTCACTAATTCGCACAAGTGAAAATGATATTTCAAACGAGGAGCAATTACGCTTCTACGCTTCTCTAATTCGTTGATTGCAATCGAAACCGAAAAGTTAAGAGGCGTGTCACCTTACTCTTTTTAGATCCTTCGAATCGTAATGAAACCCAATACGCTCAACTATAGAAAAATGAATGTTAGATATCGGCAGGCTCCTCCTCGCATACTTCGTTTGCAGCGGCAGTAAAAATGCGTAGTCTGTCGGGAAATTGTAGAACGCGCGAAAGAAACGGGCAGAGAAGTACGCGATAAGAACGGTAAACGAGTAGAATGAAGTTCGAGTCAGTCCAAGTACAAATCGTTTTATCCTGAACACAAATCGCACCGGCAGGATAAAGTTCTGTGTAACTTATCGTCTTCTCACACAGCGTTTACACCATACTTTCCGCTTGTACATTAAAAATCGTATACGTTTCGTAATAATACATTGACAATTGCATATCGTTAATCCGATAGTTTTATCACTAACTTTTACCTAAGACTATCGTAAATTCGTAACTAGAATAATCAATCGTCGCGGATCACTGCTACCGGTTACCGCTTATGGTTCCCTTGCGATATCGTACGCGCAGCTCGTCGCTGTTCATTCGCACAGAAAAACTGTGCGCACATGCATCAGCGGGGCTCAAAATATCACAATGTCCAAGTATACTTCGCGTTAGTTCGTTCATTCGTCCGTCATTTTCGGGGATGAATGGGGCTGGGAGGGGACTGGATAGTCTTGCTTACGATATACAATTTCTTCGTTACTGTTAGACGTGTATCTCTATTTACAAAACTTACGCCTCGGTGTACAACAACGGAACAATCTATATTTATAGCGTCCTATACGGGGGGTTACTTGGGAATGCAATATACGGAGGTGCTAACTTGCGCTTTAATTACACAAAGTACTGGTTTTCTTCTTCCATGCAAGACTCGATGGCGCACGCACTGCTTTTCCTCGAGGCGAGCGAAAAACTTCTTCAACACTAGAATTACCAGCGAGGTCGGAACGATCTGTTTCAGACTTTTCGTTCTACGCAAAGTCGACGACGTAAACCTTCTGTAGAAATTTAGATGCGATTAATCGAGGTTAAATTTATTAACACAAAATTTTTGGGAAGAATGCTGTGTTCAATTTTTCGAAAGTAGCCTTTTCGCAATTGGCATTTTAGCATACTCGCAAATAATACACTGTACAATGGAGATTAATCGAAATTTTATAGAAATCGGTCACTTCGATCGCCCGGTATTTCTAGTGTTAATTTTTAACACCGGGTCAGTCTCGACCCATTGCATACGTTTCGCGATACAAAATATTATCTAACGACGTCCGTGGTACGCAGAAGAAAGGAACGTTTTAAAAAATAAATTGTTCAAAGTCGACCCTCTTTGCTACGCTGGAAACATGGGTCGCAATTGACCCGGAATCGGTTGGACGAGATTTCGTTACGTTTCGCGAGAGTCGAGCCAGTCCGCGCTCGAAGTACAAAGCCGAACAAAGAAAGACTAGCTTTTTTTCCTTGCAAGAGATTGTGCCGAATCGACATTCGCAGATTTTGATAAAACTCCGATAAAAGAAAAAACGGTCCCTAAAAAATATATACGATCGAAGGGCTGTCGAGCAGCCCTCAAAATTAGGACTAGTTGCAACCACATTAAATTTGGAAACATTTAGAGCAGCAAGGAGCGTGTATACATATTTTAAAAAGGAATCGAACTAATCGGATCTTACCTTCTACCGTTTACCATTGAAATATAAATAAATAAATAATAGTTACATTAGCTCTAACCGTCTCCAAGGTTTGGGTTAGGTGTTTCACGTGTCGAACAATTCTCCAAGAGCTTTTTCTCGCTTCTCCGCGAAGCTCCAGAGAAGTTTGCGAACGTCATTTCGGCGTGTTCCCTCGTTATCGGTTAAACTTATACGATTCGTCGTTTATAGTTATTAAAGCTTAATGTGATCGTTGAACAGTGATTAGTCCGTCTGAACGTGGATCGAATACAGTTAAGTACGACGCGCAGGAAATCGTCGGAGCGCGGTTTCCTTTGGCTCTCGTATTAATAGAGTCGTCGAAGAAAATGGATGTGAAACTGAATCGTGGTTCTTCGAAAAGCGAGCGATTACGGATCGTGTACCCTTTCGCACACGTCACCGAATGGCCTAGACAAAAAGCAATCGGCCCTTTTCGTCTTATGCAAAACTTAATAATATTAATCGTATTCTATAATATATCTGTATACGCCAATTTTCCCTATATTTGCATACGTAATACTATAATAACTTGTCGTATACTTTTCGTTACACCGTGAATAAGATATGCATGAATCTTACTCGAGTAAAGTCGTCGACCGTCGCGTCTCCTTATGGTTGCGGCGACAAATGAAACAATCGTAAGAAATCCCAAAACTATCTTCAAAATTTAAATAATCGTTCCGATGTGTGTGTACATATATATATATATGTGTGTGTATGTGTCTGTGTGTGTGGGAAAAAAAGCAATGTTAATCCTACGAATGAAAATCTTCGGTTAAAATGTCGCGAGTACACGAGTGACGGGAAACTGTTCGATCGGTGTCGATGTTAGGATGTGATGCGTGAGCGTGTGAAGCAACCAATTTACACCCTTTCAACGTTGCACAGCTACTGGCGAGCAGAATCGTTCGCGCTCCCCGATACATTCGTCCTCTCCGATCGAAACCGTAGGCTGCATAGCAGCGTGTCGTCGTCGTCGTCAGAACCGTTCCCTTCGCTACTAAATTCGAAGAAGAAGTTGCAACGTTTCCGTTAGAATCGCAAAAGAAACGAGAAAAAGTTTCGTTGTTACCGGTCTCGATCCTGCACTACCAACGACATGCTACAATTTCTGCGAGTTACCGGGGGACCGTTTATCCTCCGAATAGACACCGGACTATCTTCCGTAAAGCACGATCGTTTGGCGTAACGGCGAAGAAGTCCTCTTCTTCTTCTTCTTCTTTCAACCCGGTATCGGCGGTACCGATGGCCAGACCAACGATAATCTGCGTCGCGATGCTGTTCATGATTGAAATCGGCTGTGCTACTGGTCACCGGTGACTGAACGAGGGCGCCAACCCCTTGGTCGCTCGCATCCTGCACGTTGACCACTCAGAGCCCCTGTCCATGGGAGGGGCAGCGTTCTCTCTCCCGGCGTGCGTCACGACGAAACTTATCGCAAAGTTAATTTACCGGCGTAAAATCGAAGCACCTCAGTAAACGGAACCGTACCCTAAGTCGTGGGAGTATTGCGATGGTCCTGCGGGCGGCGGCGGCAGCGACTGCGGACTGTACTGTTGTGACGCGTCCGAGGCGCGACGCCTCAGCTCGGCGATACTATGGGCGCCTCTCCAATCCGGCACCTCCGTCGCGTTCACGTCGGCGGCCACACAGGAAACACCGCCGCCGCCGCTGCCGCCTCCGCTGCCGGAAGTCGTCCCGGGCGAACCCTGGCCGCAGTTCAAGGACGAGCCTAGCCCGCCGCCCACGCTCGAACTATCCGGGGAGCCTCGGGACGATGACACGTGAACACCCCCTGCAAACAGAAACGTAGGCGATCAGCATTTCGTGACGTCGGATTCTCCTTGCGTTGTCGTCGAATGCTACTGGTCTCCACTCCGCCCTTATCTCCTCGCCATATATTAGGTCAATCGGAAAGTTCTGTTCATCTAGCGTCGAGTAGCCATAGCTCGAACTGTGAGTAACTATAACCTCTAAAGTAAGGCTAACTTTTTAGTTTGAACATCTGTTAATAAAACTCAGTACACAACAATTTACGCTTGCATCAATAACTTCGTTTTTTTCTACATTGAAGATGTCGGAATTTCAGCCGAATAAGCGTCATTTGCGCGAAGTGTTAGTCTTTTGTTTCAATTGGAAGAAAACGGCAGCTGAAGCTCATCGAATGATTGTAGACGTTTATGGCGATAATGCTGTTTCCGATAAAACATGTATAGAGTGGTTTCGACGTTTTAAAAATGGTGATTTTTCTTTGGAGGACAAAGAGCGTTCTGGACGGCCACGAGTATTCGAAGACGAAGAATTGCAGACATTGGTGGATGAAGATCCATGTCAAACGCAAAAACAAATTGCAGAAGCGTTAAATTGTGCTCAATCTATCATTTCCGACCGTTTAAAAGCCTTAGGGAAGGTCTACAAGGAAGGAAAGTGGGTCCCATATGAACTGAAGCCAAGAGACATTGAAAGGCGGAAAACTATCTGCGAAATTTTGCTTGCTAGGCAACAAAGAAAGGGGTTTCTCCATCGTCTCATCACTGGGGATGAAAAATGGATTTATTTTGACAATCCTAAACGTCGAAAAACCATTTGTGATCCTGGCCAACCCTCAACATCGACGCCAAAGCGGAATATCCACGGAAAAAAGGCTTTACTCTGCATTTGGTGGGATCAGGAAGGTGTGGTATACTATAAACTGCTAAAAACTGGTCAAACAGTCACAGGAGATCTCTACCGACAACAAATTATCCGTTTGAGTCGAGCATTGCACGAAAAACGACCACAATATGAAACGAGACAGCGTAAGGTGATTTTGCTGCATGACAATGCTCGGCCTCGCGTCTCAAAAATTGTCAAGGAAACGATAGAAGCACTTCGCTGGGAAGTGCTACCACATGCGGCTTATTCACCAGACTGTGCCCCATCTGACTACCACTTGTTTCAGTCGATGGCACACGCACTTGCTGAAGAACGATTTAATTCGTACGAAGATCTCGAAAAATGGATCTCCGCCTGGATAACCTCCAAAGATGAATCATTCTTTCGACGCGGAATTCGCTTGCTGCCCGAAAGATGGGAAAAAGTCATCGCAAACGATGGACAATATTTTGATTAACGTACTTTTTCATTTTCTTTCATGAATAAAGCTTTACTTTTAGTAAAAAAACGGACGGAACTTTCCGATTTACCTAATAGATTTAACACGTTGAATGCGGAGCCATTTTGCTTAGCTTTCGCATCACATTTGATTTACCTTTAACACGTTCGCGACGGGATGTACCACCGATGGTACATGGCCTGATAAGAGAAAATACGAAAAAACATCACCCCGCCCGACGGCGGGGACACTGAATTCAGGCCCCGTCGCGAACGTGTTAAACAGCAATAATGCAACTGTGCATAAGCAAAAGACTAGCTTACCCCATTCGCGCTTTTCTGTTTCTATCGAATCCATTGAAATAGTGCGAATATTTCTTAACCGTTTGAGTGTCAAGGAGCGATTTTGCGCTTCTTCTGTGTCGCTCGAATAGCGCCAGCGCTTTAGGCTGCGAAACCGATAACCGCGACACGCTCGGTTTTCGTCGATGCGCGACTTTACGGTTACCATTCCATTTTAGGTAAAAATAAAAGAATGAGAGCTGGTAAAAGAACGAATTTGAATTTCAGTCGAACATTTGGATGCAAATCTCATTAAAATGTACAAATATGCTTGTCAAAGCATAATGCATGCAAACTTTTGGAGAGGGAATAAGACAAGCGAAAAAGCGCTCCTTAGCACTTTTGGACGGGAATACAGCAAAGACACGTAGCACTCAAATGGTTAATATTATATGAATTATCTATAACATATTAATTTCTAAATTTGATACCATCAGTCCCCAGAGTCCGACATAGCAATCAACGTGTTAACCTCTTAGGTACGATGCACCACTATAGTGGCTTTCGAAGATGTCATCTTATATTACGATGCGCCATTATAGTGATTTCAGCACACCCGATTTTATTGCTAATTATTAAATTAAATTATTAACTGTTTGAGTCCCATGGGGTATTGAAAAAACACTGTTGAAGAATCCCAAACAACGCAACCCCGCTTTCTCTAAATGAGTGCGAAAAGACCCAAGCAGCGCGATGGCGCTTGTTTTATTTTGTGTCGAGAAATACCAAGCGGCGCGACAGCGCTTTTTTATAATGTATTGTTGCATTATTATAGTACTATTCTACCTATTGTAAAATGTACCATTTACATTAAAAGGAGCTGTGCGATGTACTTGCGTCAGTAAATATGAACGCGCGACTTCGAAAATCGACCGTCGGTTGTCCACAATGCTCAAAATGTGCTGGATTTTCTCGACATAAAATCTCAACAACGTGATCGTGCTGTTTGGGACTCAAACGGTTAATGCCGAAGCATATGCATCATATCTTTAAGAAAAATAATAATTTGGTTATCAGAAACTTCATTTCAACGTGCTCTGCCGTACAGAAAAACAACCCTGCGCAAAATTCAGCTGTACCTAAGAGGTTAAACTTAATCATGTGGTACTTCCAGTTTGAATTGAACACTCTACCGTTATCTCTTCGCCATGCCATTTTCTTCGCGGTTACAGTTGTTACAACATTTTCGTTGCCAAAACTATTACAGAAGAAGAAAATAAATGTATATACTTTTTCTTGTACGATTAGTTTGACTCGAATGTTTAAACAGTGACCGCGAAAGAGTACTTCTTGTTGTTTAACGCGAAGAACGTAACATTCGAAATTGCTAGGTCTTCGTTTGAGATCTTCAACTTGAGTCGAACTTGTTATAACGCGGCAAGGGGTTGAAGGGGTGGTGAGGGGGCTTCTTGAACTTCATTTCACATATTTGTCGTGAAAAAGATTGCAAATGTAGTTAAATATATCATATACATATAAGTATATCGTAGCTAATTCCACATTCGGATTAGTGTCGATACTTAGATGTTACCGTACAAAAATATGTGTACATATAACTCTGAACTATGTAGCGTCATAAACTTTGCAGATTACGTCGAGCACAGATTAAGCTAGAGAAAAAATATCGGCCTATTGCACAACACGAAATAAAAAAATTTCTATGATTACAAAATTTCCGAAAGTTTGCAAAACGATCCGGAAGAACGTTGGAGCTAATTCAGTTGAATACGAGGACGCAGGGAACGAAGTTTACCGAACGGAAACTATTTGGAAGTCATCTGCTGCGCGAAAGAAATGGTTCCGGAAGAATGGGAACAATGGTTGAATGCCGAACCACCAGCTAAGACTAGAGGGTTGTTTATTTGCGAACAATTCGCAGCGCAAACACCGGCTGCACAGGTCCCGGGAATAGTGAGTTCCGAAGACGTTCCGCGCTATCGTTGATCCAACATTGTTCGTACTGTGCGTCGAATAGTCAGGCACGGAATCCCTTCGACGGGACAGGTAGCGAAAGGGCAATTTACAGCTGTGATACCGCAGGTGCGCCTCGGACCGTTTCCTTTCTTCGCAGGAGATATTAATACGGTAGGCTCACAAAGTGCGTGGGGTGCGCGCTGCTACCGGGTGTCGTAAAGTCGTTTCCGCTTCTCCGTGCGCCACGTTGGTGGCCCCGCCGTGAAACAACGGGGAAAAGGGATCTTTTTATGGCGGCATCGCGGCGAAAGCATAAGTTTGCGGAGGACTATGACCGCCCCTTTTAGCGAGCTACACGGAACAATGGAATAGATAATGGCGTCGACTAGCCCGATCCCGCGGCGCTTTCTTGCCTGTCAATTTCGCCCAAAAATCTCCACGATTTACAGTCTGTTTACCAAATCCTTCCACTACTAGCCGTAAAAATTTTGAAAAAGCTTGCGCATCCACGGATAATATTCACTGCCGCGCACATTTTTCGGGACAGAACGAAACTCTCGGAAAATAAAATTCTGCCCATTATTTTATGCGGCAGAATCGAATGTTCCTTAGCTACTTTATTTCGTAGAGATAGTTTGGACTTAAAGGGGTGTGAAAACGCAAAGAAATAGGTAAGTGGAGAGGTCGAGAGATCGTCTTCCGTAGCGTCTCGTAAATCAGGAGGACAGTGTACAAAATGAATCTAGTTGCCGAGACCAGCTGTATCCCCGTCGCGAGGGCGTCTCGTCGCGCGCGTCCCGAAAATCGAGCATTTTTCGGGCCTCGGTTAATTCACACCTCATAGAGGTCTTGTTTGCACGGCGTTGGTGGACAAGGATAAACTAAATAGAATTCCGTAATCGACTTGAAGACCGGCAGACCACGGTCGCGCTACCGTTCGATGCTAATCATTATCGAAAACCGAAAAATAAGGCGCTGTTCTAAAAGGTGTTTGTCGTAGGCATTACCGGACAAGTAAAAGCGGATAACCGAGTACGGTGTCAGCCTGGTTTGGGTATATTGGCGTCCATCTTAAACCGAGTCCACACGAACACCGTGCGGACGGTAAATCGCAGCTGTGGAACGGCGATTTTTTTCTTTTCGGCTGACGCTACCTGCCCTGCGGCGATAATACGTGATAATTGACACCTTGTACGTGTTACGTGTGTAAACATGTAAGTGTTCGCGTTTCAGACACGTCCGTGTTCGCGCGGACATTGTGAAACTGTGCTACACCCAAAGGCAGTTTCGCCATTGGTCCGAACCCCTGACCGTTCGCACGAACATCGAATCGACCCGGTTATCAACGATTGTTCCAACAACGGTCGAACATGTAGCCGAAGCGATTGGAGAACAGGGAAATATCGTTGCGGGCAGACAGAGATATATAAATGGCAAGAAACAAATATCGCAGCTTGCTGACGTTAATGGAACGTTAAGAAACCTCTACGAAGTTTGGTTGTCGAAACGAATGGAAAGAAACACGACATACGCGACAACGCTAAAACACTAACCGCAAAGAATAGCGTGTGGCCATGTTTGATGTATTTTAGATATCGCGAACCTTGAAACTCTTTTTAGCACGACGGCTCATTCAGTTTCTCTATCAGACTACTATCAAATGGACACGTACAAACGAAAAGCATCAAAATAGATCATTTTCGCTTAGCTTTCCGCGCAAACGGAAAATTCAAAGTTGGTCCAGATTTCGAAAAATATTTCGAATCGTCTTTCCGTTTAGCTGGATACGAACCAGACTTCGTTTCCTTTCATCACCGATATCGCTTTTTCATTATCCGTCGGATGAAAAAACAAAAAACTTCTATTATAAATAAAGCGTCCGGACAAACCAGCGAATCGGCGAAAATTTGAGAGGAAATGGGGAAAAAAGGATAGATCTTACGAGTTGTTGACCTCGGGAAGGCGACGATGCCGGGTTAATCCGTCTCTATGTGTCAATATGCATTTATCGGTAGCAGGATTCGATATGACGTATTTAGGTCGCGCATAATACCGGTCTCATCGAAACTCGCGATTTTGACCGCTCGAAATGGATATTTCTCTAATCAATTATCGAAGGTTCGATTACGCGTTTCCTTCGAGACACGGTTTTTCTTTTTGCCGCTGCTCGGATCAACGAACTCTCCGGGCTGTCTCCGAAACGTGTCCGTTTTCTTTTTCTTCATCTTCTTTGTCTTTTTTCTTCTTTTTTTTTGTACGGTTTCACCTCTTCGGGTAATTTCACGCTAATACACGAAAAGCTGATGGACGGTCTTTCGTGTTTCTTATTCTCCGCTGACGCGACGGGTTCGCGACTGTGTTTCTCGGAGAAGGTTTCCAACTGTAGCCATTCATGGCTCTTTGAGGCCGGGAGGAGCAAGACACCTCAGCGAAGCGAACAGAATTTCGTGAGACAAAGAATTTCACACACGCCTCATCGTCGGACACCGTTGAAGGTACAAGGTCCCCCGGATAAGGTGAAGCGTAACTCAACCAAGACAGGTTGCATCGGGATGTTATGGTAAACATACAGCGAAAGATCTCGCACCTAGGTGCGAGACCAGCCACGGTGTTTGCCTGCGTAAACAGACGAGAGGACGGAGTTTATGTTTCTGTCTCAAATTCCTTGCATGCAGGCGCATAACCCCTTCGAGCGATAATGCACCGTAACGTTTAACGACTTCGTCAAAGAGGCACCGGGTTTCACGATACTGTTTGCACGCTGTCTTCTTCAGGGGGGCCACGGTCCAAAAGTTTGGCAAGACGATTATCGAACCGTCTATAAGCGTTTGCGTTTCTGCGCCGCGTTAATACTTCGTCTCCGACGGGAATAGAAAATCTTCCTCTCACCAAGATTCGTTTCGCTGCCGACTCGATCCGAATCGCGGCTTAACCCTGCATAATTTTACAGCCATGGTTGCGCTGTTCGATACAGCGCACCGGGAAAACATTTTTTCGAAGTCGACAACCTCGACGTTTCTCTTGTAGAAGATTTTCCAATTTCATATGAAAATGTTTTTCCGATTACTTCAACCCTTACGTCGATAACCAACATTTTCAACGTCGAACGTTCCGTTTCGTGATTTAACACGTTGCCGAAAACGACGGCTATAGCCATCCGATCTTTGGCGATATGTAGGCAAACGACGGCTATAGCCATCGTGCACATTTTAATCAATAAAAAAAAAAGAGCAGCGTTAGTACGAAGTGTACTAACGCATACACTTGTTAATTATTGAGTAATACATTGAAAAAGAAAGGTATAGCATGCCAGACAGGATATTAATTGTTCTTTTATGCGTTTTCTCATGCTTTACCGCTTCGGAACATTTTGGCATCTAGAGACAAATGTGTTTCTGAGCACGATCGTCAAATTAAAAGTGTGCGGCAACGTGTTAAGTTGCATCGATGATTCGTTCTCCGCAGATACATCCTAGTATACATTACAGTAGACGATATAAGCAGCGCAGTTCCCTAAAATTACATTGTTACTAACTATTTCTTCAACAGTTGGTTTACGAAGCACTAACAGTGACTATTTTACCATAGGTACTAAAATTGCCTATCCAATTTCTCAGCAATATTTTCTATTACAATATATGCCCAACGGAATAAATATTGTTACGGCGAAGAATTACTCCACGGTGAACAATCCCCAAGAAAATAATAGAAGATAGGGGTTGTCAATCGAGAGTAGTTGAATTTAATCCAGAAAATTAATCCAGACGGTATTTTACCATAAATAGTTATTAATTTGTGAATAAGCAGTACCACATAAGCGCACCACACGAAGTGCACAGAACGCGCAACAATATGTACATGCCTTCCCAAAGGATGCACCGTTACAATTTCAATAATCGGAGATACAAAGTATAGAGACGCGTCCGGTAAACCTAGCGTTAAACTTTCATCGCACCTATGTTTAATTAATTATCGATTACTTCGTCGCGTTACACGAGTTCCGCACGTGATCGAGCAAAGGTTCAATTAATTCGACCGCTAAATTAGGTCCGCATATTTCTATGAATGTTCCGATAAAAATATCGTGCTCGATACAGCCGATATGAATAATCGAAAGCTCGGATATTCTGCCGGCGGTTGGTGTGTCCAGCAACATTAATTTACGTGCAGGATAAACTTACCAACGGAATTTAGTCCATAACTAGCTTGATAGACGGTCTGCGACGGACTGCTGATCGGAAGGCCAGAATTACCGAGTCCCAAGTTAGGGCCGAAGCCCCCCGTGCTTTGCTGACCAAGTTGCCCTAAACTTTGCCCGAAACTACTCATACCCATGCCTCCCTGCCCCAGTTGTCCAAGACCTGTAAAACAAGCGGTTTCGATTAAACGTGTCGTGGTCACCGCGTCGATAAACCTGGACGACCGGTTCCGGAGGAAAAGAGGGCAAGGCAGGACACGCGGAAACGATGATACCGGTACGGTTAATTGAAACTACCCCGATCGCCGTCGTTGTCGGTGTCGTTGTTACGCCGGATTAAATTAGATTCGGACCGGTGTCGAAACTTTGTCTACGATACATTTAAAGACACCGGCGTTTGTTACGTTTCCGGCGCAGCGGCCGCGAAACCGTGTCCGTTCCGGAGCCCCGCGATGACGGATGGAATTGAATCTAATTAAAGTTAAAATCGCGGCAATTTATTGGTTTCAAATGATTCTGATGCTCCGCGGAGAGCGTGCCGGGGAAACGCGACTCTGAATTTTATGAGGGCCGATTAATAGTAACGTCTCGCGGGACGCAACGAAAGTGATTGAAGTTCCGCCGCCAGGTGATATCCCTGGCGGTGCCGTGCCGTTTTGGGATGATCATTGACATATGGAAATCACGAGAATCGTCGACGCCTGCCTGCCTGCTTGCCTCTCCTTGCCTGACTGTCTGCCTGACCTGCTCCCATTCCCCATCTATCAGCAGGTCCGTGGAACATCCCGGCGCCGCATAGATCCGAGCCCATCGTGCCGAATGGCGGCAGACCGTGCGAGGGCAGCAACGTACCCGTTGTCCGAAACACCGTGGGCGTCTTCTTCTTCTTCTTCCACTTCGCCCGTCGATTTTGAAACCACACCTGCAACGTTCCAATTCGCTCGTTTAGAATCCGTCGAACCGGCTACCTCGCGGTGCAATGTTATTCGAACAATGTGGTATATCGTAGAAGTAGTAAACTTCGTAAGCATGTAGTAGCTCTTGCTACTGTTACAATACTGATTTTAATTTTTGTTTTTCGGTCTTGTGAGGATTAGAAAGAAAGACCAGCATCGTAGCGCCGGTACAAGTACATGGGAGTGTCGTTTCATGGAATGCAATCAACACACGCTGTATCATTTTAATTTATCGAGTACTGTCCAGCGTTCGCTTCTATCGATCGAGTAAAAGCCATTAAAGACTGTAGGGTTTGGTAGACGATCGAAGCTTAATGTATCTTGTTACGATGTCCGGTAGTGTTTGTTTGTATCATCGTAGAAACCTATGTCGTTGCAATGGCGTCTAGTGTGAGTTTTAAGCGAAAGAACGACGACAATTAAAGGCTGTTGACTGTATTTTGTTGCAATGTCCGAAACTGCCTGTTCGTATCATCCGAAACGACCGAATACCATTGAACACGGTAGAACTTACTGTCGTTGCAATGGCGTTCTAGTATAGCGTTCAGCGTGAACTTTCAGCGAAAGGACGACGACAATTAATCGGTGTAGTGGTTGGTGAGACGTCCGAAGCTTACGCTATTTCGTAGCAATGGCGGTCATATTAACCAATCCGGTAATGTCTAGTTAATGTCTACCGAAAGGACGACCACCATGAAATACCGTAGGGGTTGGTGAACGGTCAATGCTTACCGTATATCTCGTAACAATCACGCGATTTTACGGGAACAGAGAATGATGCATCGCGTGGTCGTCGAACAAGGGCGAATCCAATAAGTCGAACCAGCCGGACTTTTCCGCGACTCGAAATTCGGTGCTCGGATGTTAAGATGTCCCTGGGTGTTACGACAATATCTTCGACCCCACGGCGAGTAGCTATTAGCCGACGTTATGAGCTGTTGATTCTGGCCACGTAGTGGCCCCCTAAGCTGCCGGGGTCCCGGGGACTTGATTTATTGATATCGCATGCAAAGCCCACCCCTGTGTTCTCCGATATACCCTCGCCCTACAATCCCCACCATTTCCCTGCCGCCCTGTTCCACACACCAGCTACAGTCCCTTTCCTACTGCGGTAAAGCACGCTATAGCCATCTCATATGTGCCCATAAATTAGTACTTTAGCATTAGAGCGCGATGCGCGCTTGCGCCTCCGACGCACACGTAGCAACGCGTTACCTGCGAGAGAAACGGCTGGCGGAAGCGAGACAGCCGGCCACCGTGGAGCACGGGGGTGGAGACACCCTCTGCTAACATGCAGGGATTATACGAATCTAATTGGATATATGGGATTTACAGGCTCCAGTGTACTCCAGGTATTGCCAGAAAACGATCGTCGGATTTCTACAGCGAAAGGCGGTTTGTTACCGGCCACCAACTTCCCAGCCTATGGAAAATCGCTGCGTGGAGTGTCTTTTGTTATTGTTTTTCCGAACGATCGATGACCAGTCGCCGTTCCAATGTCTCTCTCCGACGAGAACATTCCGGCCACGACGGCTGTGCAGAGACTCGTAATTCGAATCATTGTTAGGTGAATTTTCATTCCTGAGTAGACCTTTAAACGTACTTTAAAAATGCGTAATTTGAAATTATTGTTAACCCTTTGTTCTACGACTTATTTTACAAGGACTAGATTATCTTTGTCCTCCGCAGAACGACAAACCAACCGCGTGCCTAGCTATTCTTCGATGACCGTATACGATCAACAATTACGTAAAATGTTACTTCCGTTTAAAGAAAATTAAGGAAATACATGTTTAGAATATTCAGTTCGAAATCTTGATCACGAGTCTGACTCGTTGTTGCAGGGCAAGGGGTTAACACCTTTGCCTACGAATTATTTGACAATAATGGTGACTAGATTTTTTTTCGTCCTCCGTAGAATGACAAGAAGAAAAGATAAATTTGTAGTTACTGCGTGCCTAGCTATTCTCCAATGATTGTATACGATCGACGATTAAATAAAATATTATTTTCGTTTAAAGAAAATGAAGGAAATACATGTTTAGAATATTCAGTTCGAAGTCTTGATCACGAGTCTGACTCGTTGTTGCAGAGCAAGGGGTTAACCCCTTATCCTACGACTTATTTTACAAGAAAAGTGACTAGATTTTCTTTGTCCTCCGCAGAACGACAAAAAGAAATGACAAATTTGTAGTTACCGCGTACCTAGCTATTCTCCGATGACCGTATACGATCAACGATTAAATATAATATTATTTCCGTTTAAGGAAATAGATGTTTAGAATATTCAGGTCGAAATCTTGATCACGACTCGTTGTTGCAGGGTAAGAGGTTAATGTAAATTTAAGCTGGGCTGCATCGGCATCGATAGCTCCCTCAAAAATGATGGAAAAATATCCAAAAAGTTTACCAACGAATCGCAATAACGTCCATGGAACTATGCAAAGCAAGTCGTGCACGAAGAATCTGATAAACGGACGTTGTCCTCGAAAGGCTTGGTTAATCCGTTATTGCTGGCGTTTACGGAAAATTAGAATCGCCTTACTCGATAGCGATTCGAAAGAATAAGCTATCGGAAATAACAATTCGCTTCTACGTTTCGAACGAGGTTATTGGAACGCGTAGGAAATTTAAGGTAACACAAGCTGTCGCGTAAAGTTGAAATTTCTCGGGTGATTCTAGGCGCCATTTTCCTTTGCCCGATTCGGGATTCAAAGCTTCGAGTTATTAACGTAAAAAGTACGGTCCAATCACGGTGCGGTTACAGCGAACGTATTTCGGCTCGACCAATGGCAACGGTACGAGGTATCGTCGAGTCAGAATCCGTTCGCGACAGCTGCGTTGTAATTGGTCCGCGATTTTCGCGAATAACTCGAAAACGAAGCGTCAATTCGCAGATTGGCAAAGGGAAATGTTGCTTAGAATCGTCCGAGGAATCTCGCGTGTTCTTTCTATCTGAAAGAAAGTTAGGGAAAAATTGGTTTCTCGTTTTGTTCACATCGCAATGCCGTCGGCGGAAAGATTCCTCGTCGATAAACGAACAATCTCGAAAAGCGTAGCGTTCGAAGTCATTAACTCGAGTCGAAGACGAACGATCGTAGCCGGCGATATCGGGGCCGGTCGACGAAAGCTCTCGTTTTACGTGCAGTTATTTCATAACAGGAGTCATTAGCATTCACCTGCGTTAATTAACGGAAGTTCTGCGGTACGTGTATCGCGAGCTGCATCGGCCGCGGGCGCGAGGGAGAGGGTGGGCACGTGATAATGCGCGATATATGCCTCGACAGAGTCCCTTGTGCTTTTTCCCTCTTCTGGCTTGCATCGTCGATGCTCACGCGGCGTGTAACAGCAAATTATCCACGGGCTTTTAGCCGTAGTTCTGCCGTAGTTGTACCGTGAAATCGACGCAACCACACCCACGAATGCCGCAAGGAACATTGATACCGGCGGGTCGGATGACAGAGGGGTGCAAGAGGGATGTCCCCGGCCGCACAGTCGAAAGATCACCGTTGCCGTCGCGAGGCTTTGCGAAACGCTATCTTTTTTCCCCGAGGTTTCCGCGCAAGAAGAAACTCCGATTCCATTTCGCGTGGGAGTGTTGGCCAACGTCACCGACGCGCCGGCTGCTGCTGCGCAAATGGGTGCTGCACGCACACCGATTCGATCGCGGTGCACTTAACACCACCCAGCTCTAATGCCATTCTCTCGTCACGACCGTCCATCCTTGAGAGACAACGGACGTGCCAGATGTGCCGAAGCCTCGTCCGATCAAACCGAAATCCTGCCGGAGACCCTGCACGCTGCTGCTTCGATAGCTCATCGACTCGAGACACTCGTTTCCAAACTTTAACGCTGCCTCGCGAATACCTAATCATCGTACAAATTAACCCTTTGCGCTCGAAGCTGTTTTAATTAGAAAACCAGAGCATTTTTTCTGACTTAGAGTATTTTCATTCTACATAAATTATTTCACCTTGTATAACACTTAAATTATTATCAATTTCTTAAAAGTAAAGATAGCGATGTTCAAATTATTTTAAATAACAGTGTGTCAATTTTTCGTGGCGCCTCAGAACCGCCACTCGAGTGCAAAGAGTTAATCGATTCAGCTGCAACCTCGTGTTAGATTCGTGATAAACATTTTTAGCAGAGTCTAGCTGATGCTAGCTTAAAGTTTCGAGATTTCGTCTGGTCTAGGAAATTTTCTTTAGATATATAGTCTCTCCTACCAGAACTGAACGCTTAGTAATTTGTTAACACATTAACTGCCGAACTGACGACTTCAAAAATCCCATAAAATCTAATTAATTTATTTAACGAAGCAGCGATTGAAAACTTTAAATGTATGGCATATAATTTTATCTATCTGCCTTCTTGTATTCTTTAGATATCAACCAAATTGAATGCAACGAATATATTAACGTACAAATTTATTTTTAAACATGGACTAATAATTCTGTCACCCATATATGGGTGACATGGCAGTCAAAGAAACAGTCATGGAAATTTGTGGTAATATTTTGAACACGTTACATTTTACGTAGTTCTTATTCAAGTACATCAATTATATAAGTTTACAATTATATATGAACAATAAGTATTAAAAAAGGAAAACAGTCCTCATTGTGAAACGAGTCCAACAAAAGTTTATTCCTCGGTTAATAGGTTTAGTGGAAAGAAATTTGACAGAGGAGACGGTCTAATGCAAAGAAATTATAAACGATCCGAGAAAGTTCTAATCATTGCAATCGACGAAAGAAAATTGTAGTGCAAGGGGCCATTGCTAGACACGCAGCGAATCAAGTTCATTTGGTATTTGATTCGTTGTTACATTTCGTTTTGTTTCGGTTCTGCAGATGCTTTCATCTTTAGCACTGCAATGGTGGCTCTAAGATGACTGTAAAAATTCGCATGCCTTTATTCAAAACAATTTTCACATCGTTTGCAGTTAACACTAGAACCACCAAACCAGTCATTTTGACTGGTCCCTAGATTTTTCTTCTGCAATTATTGAAGTTATAAAAATGTTTTTATCAGAAATTTTCGGATGTACTTTTTTAATGACGTGCACGTTACAATAAGAATTGTATGAAGTTGTAATAGGTGCAGTCTCGTTATTATTACAAAGCAATGTATATTGTTGCATTTGTTGTTCGGTAGTTCTAGTGTTAAGGAGTTATGAAAACTTGAAGTGTTGCGCGAACGAGTAAGAATAATAAATTTCGAAACTAGTTTAAGCGAAAAAATGTCTCGATTTTGTAATTAAAATTGCTTGGAGCGTAAAGGGTTTAGGGCTTAAAGCGCAGCGCTTCGTTAAATATTTTTCTTAGAATTCTGGTGGATTGGTTCTCTCTTGACGCTCGGAACCTCTTTTTCACGAAATATAATAGTATCAAGCGTCCGATAATACCGCTGGAATCGCTCCTCGTTTATGCAAAACGTGTTCGCGTCGATGACTATCGAGCACAGATATCTATGAAATTGTGTTAATTACAAATATCACTATACGCTCCCTGCTATGACGGGAATGAAACTATCATACCCTATGATGTCACGCGGACAAAGCTGATTCGTACGAACTGTTCCCGTGTTAATTGCATACCTGGCATGATCGATAGATTCTCGTCCATTAAATTCATATATAGTTTAAAAATCGCGCACTATCGTCACCGAAAGGTTCCAAATTGATGACTCTGTTATTGGCATATCTATCAAATATTATCGTCTCTGAAAGCTCGAAATGGATTAAAATTTCGAAAGAAATGCATTAATTTCTCAAACCTGTCTGTCAATTACGGTGTTCGATCTTTTCGAGACTCGAACTACCATAGGTGTCCATTTTTCGATCGTGAATCGAGCAGTATACATCTTATTTGGCAACAAACGTTTCTGGCACAATAGTAAAAATTTTTCCTAAAAAGAGAAACGTGTAAGAATGTTCATACTTACCTAAAATATTCGTAAAAGAACAAGAACCGTCTCAGAGGATTTATTCTTGAAGAGATTAATACTAGAATCACCAAGCACAAAAAATCAGGTGTCCAGATTGTTTTATAAAAATTAAAATATTCCAAACGCAGAGGATTCTGCTGATTTTGCTGAATCGATTCGATGATTTTCCTCAAACATTTCGGTACGGATCCTTGTATCCGGATTGCAACACGAATTTGTTCGGTTTAATTATGCCTATACCGCGGACCTTTTCGCAAATTATCAGTTTTACGCATAATTTAACGAAAACCAAGACAAAGAAGAAATTTCCTTCGGACAAAACCGAAGTAGCTTTGAATTCAGACACATTTGAAATTAGCGTATTCGATAAATGCATAAAGCCGCAAAGAAGAAATTCTTCGTTGCATTAATAATTCCGTTAAGTGAAAAATGATACGTTGCTGTTCGTTAATTCGCGCAACTTCCTCGTTATTTTAAATTCCACCCACCGATTGTTATGACTCATTGCGAATGTGCATGACTGTAATCGGAAAGAAGTCAGTTGCAGTCAAGGGCTACACAATTGATTAAATTGTGCAATGTATAAATAAACGAAATGACCTACGATTTTACGACCTACTGCAACAACACGATAACCATAGCCGTGAAAAATTCAGAACGTGTTACTCGTAGTACGCCTACAGTATTTAGAAGCGGATCGACTCGTGGAAGGGGTTCGATTTCTCGAAGAGGAACGTGTTCTAATGACAGCCGTCTGGATCGAACCGTCGAACACACCTTTCGATGACTAAGGCGGACTGACTGATGCCTTTCGTGAAAATAATACGTGTGTTAGAGACGGGTCGGCCGTTCAATTAGGAACATTGCTTTTTAAAAATTGATCAATCACGGTATCGTTGCTGGAGGCCCGTGCGCCACAGGCAGCTGTTCGCAAGAACCACCTGGAAACTCCTGCGAGGGTGGAAACGAAGGCGAACGTTCTCGGGTAATCATCATCGGTCGCGTCGATGACTCGAACCTGATACCGGATCGGGAACGCCATCGAAAAATTGAATTCGCTACGCTATTCTGCTGTTCTGAAAAAGATCTCCAAAATCTCCAAAAGCGTTCTACTAGTTTCTAGAGTAAATTCGACCGCGGCGAATTCCATCGGTAAAAGTAATATTCCGTGTTTCTAATGCGATCGTGTATTTCTGGTAACGACAGTTTGTTTTAAATAGAAAGCTTTGTCGGTTAGCAGATCCAGACGCGGTATTTGCGCTTGAATGCAACGGCCCCAGCCAATACTGGCCATAATTAGGAACTAATTCGAGTGATTTGGTATCTGTTTTATGCACTGCTCAGTCTGCTGGTCTATTAACAGGTACGATCAACTTTGGCTGCAAAAAATACCCATTATCGTCCACCAATGACTTGCATATGTCGGTCGGTATCGCTACACAAAAAATGGCAGACTTCTAATGATTGGCAAAGGCGTATAAATTTCTTCTAAGCTATCGATATGAGTAAGCTCATTATGAAATTTTCACTTTGGCGCATTGTAATTTTTTTCACGATGTAGGAAAAAAAATTGATTCTAAATTACGTTCCTACATACTGTCCAGTTAATAAAAGTATAAGTTTTATTTATATAATTCCTAGCGTTTATTAAGTGTTCTATTTTAAACAAAACAATGTCTGGTTTTAACGTTACAATAATATTCGGACACTTTTAAAGACTGATAGTTTTTGTACTAATTTTTACAAACGAAAAGTAATTCAATATCGTGTAGGATACCCTTCTTGACGAATGACCTCTTTTAATAGTTCAGGCATATTGCAAATTATTTTTTTCAAATATTCTGTACTGATATTATTCCATTCCTCTTTCAGTCGTTCTTTTAACATTTCTTTAGTTGTTATTGCAGTTGTTCTGATTCGTCGGTCTACTTCATTCCATAAATTCACTATACGATTCAGATCTGGGGACTGAGGTGGCGGTTGTAATAATTTTGGACAATTATACAGCAAATATCTTGATAATACTTAAATGTATTCTGAATCTCCATTTTTAATGCACTTTTTCGTAAATTATTTTTTAAAATGTTCAAGTATACATTTTCGTCCATTATGTTATCAATAAAAATTAATTCACCAGTTCCAACTGTTGAAATACATCTCCAAACAAGTACATTTCCACCTCCGTGCTTTATAGTCGGCTTCGTATTTTTAATTTTGAATTCTTCATTTTTCTTTCGCCACACCATTCTTTGCCCACCCGATCCAAAAACGTTGAATTTACTCTCATCACTAAAAATAACGTCATTCCACCACGTGTCTTCTTTTAAAACAAATTCTCTCGCAAAGTCTAATCTTTTCTTTCTATTAGTTTCATTCGCATACGTTTTTTTCCGAGCAACTCCTCCATTATAACTACATTCTTTTAATGCTCTGCGTATTGTTTGGGAGTGCACATTCTTTCCAGTCTCTTCTAATAATTCGGCAGCTAATTTTGGTGCACTTAATGTAGGATATTTCTTTATTTTTCTTATAATTTTTCTTTTATCTCGCGTGTCCAAAATTTTTGGTTGGCCTCTTTGCAGAATAGATTGTATTCGGTTTTCATACTTAAATCTTTTAATAATATCTAACACTGTACTTTTACTAATTTTAAGCATTGCTGCAATTTTCCTTTACGATTCACCTTTTCAATTGCGAAAAATGACAAGTTGGCTAATGTTGTATGAGTGTTTCTTTTACGTCCGATTATTACCAGTGAACTTAGTGAATATCTAAACACAACTGATTTTCTGAGGCTCGAGATAATTTACACAGACTGTAATGATTGCAAACGTACCTCACAATCGCATTAAATATCACACTAGCTCACCCAAATTGTTACATTCCGAGGTGTCCGAATATTATTGTCACATTAAAACTAAATATTGTTTCGTTTAAAATAGAATACTTAGTAAACGTTAGTAATTATATAAATAAAAATTATGCTTTTATTAATTAGACCCTATACAGTAATGTAATTCAGAATTAATTTTCTTTTTCTTCATCGTGAACAAAATTACAATGCGGCAAAATGAAAATTGTATAGCGTCCGAATATTAAAGTGATTCACTGTAAATCCGCCCGATGTGTATTGCTTTGTAATCATGACGAAATTGTATTCATTCAGATCCCGTAAAATTTTTATTGTAATGTCTGCTGCAACGAAGAAATTCATTCAAAACTTTTTTGGTGAAAATGTCTTTATAACTTCAATAATTGTAAACGAAAAAATCAGGAACCATTCGTTTTGACTGGTTTGGTAGATCTAGTGTTAAAAGCAAACTGCAGAAAGTAAGTTGACACGGAACAAGTCTTATCAAATTGGAAGAAATACGCTTATTCGTATGTCGCATTTCAAAATGAGTCGGTATAATATTCCTGAAACGAGTTGTTACAACTATTGAGTATATACAGAATCGCGGATGAGTCATTAAAAAGTTCGAGAGGAAAAGTGAAATTTCTGCGTGCGTGAGAGGGGTTATTTCCGTGGAAAACGTGAACCGGTTCTTTTCATTTTATTTTCATGTGTGAATCGAGCAGGCTTAGTTTAACGCGGGCAAAGAGTTTCTCGAGCCGAGAAAGAAGGGCCCGAAGAGGGCAAGAGGCAAGGCTCGCCGAGGTTGGGGGTGGCCTGAAGGTTAGGGCGAGGTTTAGGCGATGGAGGAGGCGGCGAGACCTCGTAAAGGGGGTTTCAACGGGCGCTGATATAAATTGAGCTTGCCATCAAGGCAAGCGGCGGGATCTGGCCAAGACCCCAAGATATATAGAAGTAGCTTTCAGCCCGCCATTGAAGAATAGTTCGACTCACTTCGCGGAAAAATGCCCGGAATCGCCGCAAAGCGGGATAACGTTTTTCTTCGGCGAGAGTTTCCCCACGCGAGCCGAGGGGCCGGGAACTTTTCACCGGATGAAAACTTAATTCATCGCTCATGGTTCCTCTGTCCCTCAAGGGCGTATTCCCAGCTCGATCGCCCGCGGAACTGCATGGATCTTCGTAGATCTTTCCCGGTCGCGATCGCCCAACGATTCGAGTGGAACGAACCGGCGGCAGGTCAGGCAACTTCCGAGCGCGAAATAATCGCGGAACGATCGAGCTTTCGAAACGATAGCGTAATTAATAAACAATCGACCCTTCGGTATTTTAAACGGTGTTGTAATTAATCGAATTCGTGCGAGCCGGAATGGTAACGATTATAAAATGGTTCATTACAAAGTAATGAATCACGTCAAACTAATAACTGTAAATTCTCAATTTGCTCGACTTTGTCGTAATTTATTGTAAAATTTCAACTTCGACATTACGGTGGAATATTGCGGTTATCGTAATTCGAGTACGTAGCGTTATGTTCCATCGTTTTTAAGCGAATTCTTTAAAAAACAGAAGGATGATGATTTTTTTGTTTTCCGTATCGCGAGGGGGAGAAATCTGGTTCGACGGGCAGGGAGAGAGAGAGAGAGAGGCTAATATTTAATGAAAATAAATACTACATAAGTTTAGGTGATGCGACCTTGATTGATGACGGTGGTTGGACTGCTGTCCGAGGGTGGCAAGACGCATTACCCGGACCGCCCACTGTTTCATGCTGCGTTACGTCGTCAGGAGGGACATTTTCGTCGGGCCATTAATGGGTCGTCGTGATCTAACCGTCACGCAGAATTAAAAATCGAGGATCGAGTCCAAAATCTTTTCTTCGCACTCGTTACGATTTCGCAATTTTTGTTATACAATGTTTGCGAAATCTATCGGCAAATGTTTCTACAATTCTTTCTAGAGTGACCTGTACAGCGAACGAACTTTAAATTTGTTTAATTTCTGGGTCAAGCGATCAATGAGCGATGATTTCATTCGGTTGTAAGAAATATATTGTTAAGAGACGAATAACGTCTTTAGACGTTTTAGATGAATAAAGAGGTTTGTGGTGCGGATGGCAGAGTTCTGATATTGTTTAGAAAATGTTCATCTAAATTGCCAGATGTCTTAATTAGCATTTTAACCAGATCTTGGTACAAATACTCACTTCGGATGCGTGAGATATTGCTGGAGCAATTGTGAAATAAATTATTGTAGCGTCGAAAAGAAAGATCTCTTTAGCGCGACGATTGTGAATTTATTATAGAATTACTGTATAAGTAAATGTCAACATTCTAAATGTTATTTTTCGTTCAATAAGAAGTATATTGATTCACAGGACAGGTTACCGTAGGTTCATTGCTCGCAAACATCTAAAAATTGATCTTTCGTTAATATTCGACGAAGTAAATAATTTATAAAGATGACGGAACGTTGCCAACCAAAATGGCTAATGTTCAGCTTCGGATTAATTTGATAAAGGTGGAAGCGTTCAGATTTTCGTAAACGCCGGGAGAAAAGTTCGAGTAATGAAATAATTGCCAATTGAAAGGAGTGAATTATTTCAGTTCGTTGCTGGAAGGAATCATTCAGAAGTTTAGTACATTTCGGTTGAACTTCTATCAAAGCGTTTACTATCAACAGCGTTACTACAAATTGCACGTTTCGCTCTGTAGCTCTGGAAACTTCATAAAGGGCGCGGAACAGCCGATAAAATGCATACTTGCAGCTCTGGCATGCACGACGGACCGTAAACTTGATCCATTTATACTTTATTATTATTTCACGGACGCAATATCGTTGGCTTCGGATGCTCGTCGTCAAATTAGCCGCAATTGCCAATGGAACTGGATTTATTCCCACAGTAAGAGCGATCGCAAAAATCTCTGCGCTCCTGTTTTTTTGCGGACGAACGATCTATTATTATAATTCTTGTGGCAAAGAAATTCATTCAATTCCATCGATCTTTTAACAACGTTTTTATTATTTGTCGAAATTCACCGATTCTGAGCTTCGTCCTAACGAAGCTAATTATTTTCAAAAATCATGCTGAACTTTGCTAAGTTACGACCAAATTGCTTTACATAATTTTTCTCTTTGCTACTTATTAAACGTCTCTTTCAAATGCCATTAAAAGTCGCAATTACCACTCAATCTTCGGACCTTCGTGCAGACATCTTACTCTGATTTTCCCGCGATAAACAAATTTGCAAATGCAGGTAAGTGCATAACCATTCAAGATCAGTTGTGCTCTATACTTACCAGATCTGCAAATATGAAACCGGATTTTGCCTAAACCACATCATTGACGCCAACTTCTTGTTTCGAAAACCGATAAAGATTTTCAATTCACAAGCATACCGAACGCAACAACGACACGCGAATCAATTAAACGTGATCATCCGATTATTACTTATTTGCATCGATGGGACACGCACTTGCCCAGCAGAAAAATGTACGAAAATGGTTCGATGGCTGGTTTGCCTCAAAAGGGGAACAGCTTTTCCGGCGGGGTAACCATAAACTGTCAGAGAGTTGGGAAAAATTGTACAGCTACCGATAGGCAATACCTCGCATAAAATACTTCGCATCGTTTTCACACAATAAACGTATACTTTCTATAAAAATATTCCGGTTTCATATTTACACATCTAGTAGTCCAATTATCTGCTAAAATTGAACCTGTAATTAAAACGTGTGTGTTAACCCTTAGCGCTCAAACGGCTTCTCTGAGGCGACACTAGAAATCTGCAGACGAAACAATTTTTACATTACAGTGTTTGTATTTAAGAAGCTGGTAACAGTTGAAGCGTTGCGCGTACAATTAATGGTAACAAAATGTGATATGCACGAAATTAAATGAATCATAAATAACGGAATAATTGTAGGACAAAGAATGTAGCGATTTTTTAATTAAAATTGCTTGGAGTGCAAAGGGTTAAAATTGTGTGACGAGGACAGCAAAGAATTTTGCAATGGAGCAGAAAGTCTCAGGACGTTTCGAGTTTGCCGAATCTCTTCTTTTGAGAGGCGGTTCTGGTGCTGTCACGGTCGAGAATCATCGGCGAGTATCGAAACCCCGTCGCGCGCTCGCGTTCGTCGCGGCTGTGAAATTATTCAGAGCCGGTAGTCGTCATAACAAAATGGGCGTTAGATGATGCTCCCTGGGGTGATCGTGGCGACATAGTTTATCCATTGAGGGCCCCGCATTCTCCTCCACGCCTATCCCTGACCCGTGTACACGGGGATGCTTTTCTCCCGGCGTGTTACGCGCGCGTTCCTGCGGGCTTGTGTGCGCGCGGCGGCTCGTACGTGTACGAGCGGAGCCCAGCGTGATATTTTTCGGCTGGCGACACGTAAGAGCTAATATCGCGGTCTATGCATATTTATACGGCATTAAAAATCACCCCTCCCTTAAAATGCATAGGCTGTTGCATAGCAGACGCGCTGAATCTTCGTCGGTCGGTGTAGGCTAAAGCGTTTGTCACGCCGAGACTGTGCCCGCTGGCTCGTTCCCTTTCAACTTTTACCATTTCATTGAGACTTTACCATCCCGTCTGTGACTCTCGGTAGTAGGCCGATGCCTACTTCTATGCGACTATAAAAAAATTTAGAGAAGCCTGCTTTCATCCCTTGCATTGAGAAATCAAAACAGGAAACCGCTTAATATACTCTATCGGGTTATCGGTGACCGGCACCGTTACATCGTTTAAGAACGGTTATCAATAAATTAACAGCATTGAACATTAACGCAGTACTGCCAAAATTAAGCAGATTATAGTACGAGGTGAAAACTTTAGTCTTTAGTGACTAGCAATTTTATTCAAAAACGCTGATCACTTCTATAAATGAAACAAATGAAACTTGTTCGAAGCATGCAAAATTCGAATGGCATTCAACGTGTTAACCCCTTGGGCTACGACTTATTTTACAGTAACAGTGACTAGACATTTTTTCGTCCTCCGTAGAACGACAAAAAGAAAAGACAAATTTATAGTTACATTATTAGACAAATTATTAGTTAGTTATAATTAAATAAAATGTTATTTCTGACTCGTTGTTGCAGGGCAAGGGGTTGGAAAGTAGGTAGCAATAATGACGATTGGACGGATTTGATGCATCCATGACTGAAATGAACTGGTGTCATTTAATCCTAAATAATTAAACTAGTAAACTGAAATAGTTTTAGAAATGCTTCCTGAAGAATCGGGACGAAGGGATACCGTTATATTTGGAAAATTTCGGAGAATATTTGATAACGCAAGAATCAGAGTTATTTTTGCCTGTGATTAATTAAGAGACCGAGGGTTAGAACAGCAGTAAAATTGAAGGAGTCGAAGAACATTGATATGTGACTCTCGACTTATAAACGACTTCTGTTTATTGCAATTGATGCAGAACATTTTTATTTTGTATAAAAATCCGCAGTCTGGTGATAAAATACTGTTGTTCGTGTACGGCATGTTTCACGTCGTTTGAAACGGTCGTTCATGCTGTACGCTATATTAATCGTCGAACGAGGAAAATATGAATTAATTGATAGATTTAGATGTGCGCTTTGAACACTGCCAAAGACGCGGCATTAAATAGACTCGAACTATAATATTAATGATAAACCTACGACAGCTGGTAAAACGATTACTTTCGGACTCTTTATCTACGCAATTATCAAAGTCACAAGATTCAATAGGATTATTTGTGTAATTCCAATGGAATTGTCATTTTTACGAGAAAATCAGCTAATTTTAATGCCGGATAAGTTTACCGTTCAAGAAGATCGCTAATTTCTGTGTGAAACCGTTTCTGCTAGGCAAAGGGAGCTTCGCAAGCGAAGAATTCATACTAATTTTAAACCCAATTAATCCTAATGAAAAGAACACAAAGCTGTGGTATCATGATGAAACTACTAACAAGCAATTAGGTAGTGGAATTAATGCTCCCCAAAGAAAATGACAAGCAGATCAGAGGAAACCTTTGCACAGTCCATTGACACCCTCACACTGAACTTCTGATTATGTAATTGCACATCGATTCTTCTAAATCAAGCTACAATTCTTTCTATTCCATTTCGTCTGTTCTAAACTTCACTTATTTTATATAACTAAATCTGCGAATTTCAACAGCAAACTTTAAATTTTTCAAAGCAAACTTTAAATTCCACAGCTCATTTTATAAAAACTATAATAACCGAACAAGTTAAATTTGTCAACCAAACGATTCTTTGCGACAAACATAAAGTGCAAAAATCGTTAACGTTTATTGCCACACATGTTTTATGCATTCTACAAAAGCGTACAAACTACGAATGCATAAAGATCCGCGGTGCAGCGATTAGGTAACGGAGTTAATACAAAGTTTATCTACTTTTCGAGAAGCTGTAGAAAAATGTGTCGAACGAAGTTGGTTTAGCAACCGACGCAAGCAATTTTATTTAAGAGTCCTCTTCTTATTTCGCAGATGATGGAACGATTAAATATTTTCTTTCGCCGACTGAAAAATTTCTTACGTCAGTGACAAATTAGAAATGTCATTGATATTCGTTAGGATAAATGTTTCTTCGTGTCTGGGAGCGTATGCAAAGAGCACGGACGATGCATCAAGCCACATTTCACGCGTAATATCAGGCCACTGTCTGCGCAGACCGTGCATTCTTATTCTCGTCCCAGTTAGACGTTGATTTATTTTTTTTTTACGCCAGTTCGATACCGGTCCGATGACATCCGCGCATGTAACCGGCTAGAAACAATGCGGCAGTGATTTAACAGGGGGACAGAGACCATGATCGAGAGTGATTCGCGTTCCGACGAAGCTTGACGCGCGCATGTTTGATGCGCCGTCGTAAAACACTCGATTGCCGCGTACACGTGTCTGGTTATACGGTGGACGCATCCGCGTAAATGATCAGTGATAGTTTACGGGATGGGCAGACATTTTGTGGATGGAAATTTCATATCGATCATAGAGACGGTTTTCGATGCCCGATTCAATGCGTCGTCGTATTTTTCAAACCTTTTGCCTTTTTTTTTTGGAATTTGCTCGCGTTCGAAGTTAAATTAACCCTTTCGTTCTCGTCGATTTTCCGACCGACAAGCAATTTTTATGCGAGCCCATGCTGTCACGGATTACCGGACTGAATTGTCCTGAAACTTCGTTTCGAACAATTGGTTAGATAAGCAAGAGTTTGGGAAATAACGAAACGCTGTGGGACAGTCGATTATCCGCGATACGCTAATGATCAAATTATAATGTTGAAGATCGAAGAGTTATCGAAGATTCGATTGCGACTTCTGTCGATGAAGTTTGCACGATGTTGCTTAACTTACATAAATTGTGACATTTTTTTAACGCTAAATCCAACTTTGTATATTCTATTTTCCAATTGTCGAGAGTACAAAAATTTGTAATTTTTTAATTGGAATTTTCCTACGGAAAACGAGGTATTGTTATATAAGATAAATCTAGTGATTTTTCTTTTAACAATAAAGAAAAAGTATTTGCCAGCTTGCACAACCCTAAAAGACGATAATTGAGTGATAAAAGCAACATATATTAATCGCTTTCGGTGTTCCCCAGGTTCGGCAAGTTGAACGCAGTCTGCGCGTTTGCCGTGCGCAAACTTGAAAACTGAGAGCAAAGAAGGTCTTCGAACGTTGTTGCGAGAAAACAACTTTCCGAGCGAACGCTGAAACCATTTCCCCCATTTCTCAGGACAAGACAATAACGAACTACATTTACCCTCGGTGCAGTCACTTGTTTGTCCCCAAGGATGGCCGAATGACACCGCCATTCGTCCAGGTCCCATGAGATACTTTGAAAGTAATACCCAACATCCGCCACCACGGACCTTCGTCTCCTAGGACGGCATATGTGACTTTTAGCAGTCGAAACGTGCTGCTGCGAGCACGAACACAGATTTCGACTTCGCTTCTGATCCCCGGAATTAATCGAGGCAGGTCAATCATAGAAAAATCACGCACGCAATATACCTCGACTATACTTATCAGTAGAATCTGGATCTTATGCGTTCCCCTCCTCGCTGAATCGTATTTAAGTTATTCGACACTTAATTTGCCGAACGTTAACACTAGAACTACCGAATCAGTCAGTTTGATTTGTCTATCAGTCATTCGCAATTATTAAAGTTATAAAAATGTGTTCGTCGGTAGTTTTCGAATGTACTTCTTTAACGACGTACATGTTACAATAAGAATTGTATGAAGTTTTAGTAGGTGCAGTCTCGTTATTATTACAAAGCAATGTATATAGTTGGATTTATTGTTCGGTAGTTCTAACGTTAAACAAAAGAAAAATAGTATTTTTGTGTAAACCGTAACGATTAGATAGTGTTTTGTAAGATACGTGAAATAATCTTTTGTTTTAATTATTATTTTTGTATTTGATTTTTAAATATTTCAAATCAGTTCGTTAACAAAGCAATAATCATTTTCACAACTCCAATTGATTAATATTATCCTAATAACTAATATTATCCTGCAAGAATAACGAGATTCGACTTCATGAAATTTTCTTAGAAGTATAAATAAGTCTCCGCCGTTTTTCATCTTAAATTTATTGCGAAAGAACGAAAATTTATGTTTTATTCAGAGCATTGTCCATGACTGGCCACCACTTTTTCTCATCTTTCTGGCAGTATCCGGATACCGCTTCGGAAGAACGTTTTCTTCTTTTGACGCTTTTCATGAATTGACCCTATTTTTGGTATCTTCGTATGATGCGAAGTGCTGCTCGGACAGGCCGTCATCGATCGAAAGAAATAGTAATCAAAAGGAGCAATGTCTGATGAATATGGCGGGTTTCCCAGTAGATTTTGACCGGTGCCTGGCAAAGTGCAAGTTCTTCTTACGTTTCACACGAATCTTCAATCAATAATGCTTCCAATTCCGCGTCTTCGTACGCATTCGGCCTTCCACTACGTTCTTTGTTTTCGACATCAAATTCACCGTTCTTAAACTTTTGAAACCAGTCGCGACAACATCTCTCGCTTAACGCAGCCTTGAAATATGCATCTACAAGCAATCGATGCGCCTCGGCTGCAAATTTCTTCAAATTAAAGAAGTAAATCAGAACATCCCTCAAATGACGTTTATTCGGCTCGAAATTCGACATTTTCGCACGAAAAAAATATACTTCGAGGTTCTGTTGTTGATAGATGTGCAACCTTACGATATAGCTTCTTATTTTTTACACTAATCGCCATAACTTATTGGTTGTGCTATTCTATTTCAAACGGCGGAGACTTATTTGTACTGCCGTAATTGAATGAACTTCATCAAACTACTTCCTATAAAGATATTTTTATCTTCAGCAATTTTATAATAAACAATTTAAGAGTAGTCGATTTATTTATCTTTAAATGGAAAGAATACGACTATGCATAAGCAAAAGACTCGCTCACCCCATTTGTGCTTTGTTTCAATCGAATCTATTAACCCTTAGCGCTCCAATGGCGCCTCTGAGGGGACACTAAAAATTCCCTTACTATTATTCAAAATAGCTTTTATATTACTCCGTTTGCATTTATAGTAATAAACTTAATAGTAATAGCATTAAACTTTATATTCACGAAAGGAAGCGAACCATCTACAATGGAAATATTTTACGTCAACAAAATTTTTCGTTTTTGGAATTAAAATTGCTTGGAGTGCTAAGGCTTAAACTAATATGAATATAACATATTAATTTGTAAATTTTATACCAACAGTCCCCAGGGACTGATACAGCGTTCAACCAACATTGGTAGGTGTAGTGATAAATTATTGTAAAAATTGACTCGTTTACTTTTTTTTATATATTGTAACATTATTTACTACAATACAATTTGTAGATTGGAAATTTAAAACAAAAATGAGTGAAATATTACTTCTGCGATACATATGTGGGTTAAAGAAAAAAAAACCTTATTTTTCCCTTCCTGTATTTCGCAATTGACGCGCGACACTTTAAAATTTAATAAAACAGATTTAATAATGAAACTATACCGAATTTTACCTTGAATTTTCTATTCGAGAGCATCCAGAGCTTCAAGAGTTTCCGATTGCACTAGGAAAACCGATTTATGTCCACAGACATCTTGCCGAAGTAAAATTTTTCATTTTTGACAACGCAACTGCCATTACTCACAGAAAAATGCTTTTGCAAAAGGGCTTTTCGGGAATGGAGACTGCCGCGTGCAGTTCGCATTACTTTGTTCCGAAATGAAATAGCTCGTGTCCGTTGATTAAATACTTTACAAGGACCAATTTCAACAAGTAATTTTCGAAAAAACATTTACGATGTTCGATTCAACGTTTGCCTCGTTCGATTCGGTAATTACAAGTATTTGAATATTTCGTGGTCGCGCAGAACGCCCGCGACTGTTTCCTTCCGTTCCAATCTGCATTATCAATTTATGTTTCAGAACAGATAACGAGTCCGGGAGCACGCGAGACGAGCGCTCGCCGCTGCAATTGGCTAATTCGGAGACAAAATTTCCGTGTTGCAACCGCCGCGCGCCGTCCCCTCGATTTTTTTTGGCCCGCGAATCGTTCGATGGAGGCGGCGGCTATCGACGGAAGGTCGTATCCCATAAAATTTCCGGGCAGCAGTAATCGGAAGGACCCTTCAGCCTAGAAACGACCAGTTACCTGGAGGCAGTTAAGTTAAATGCCTGTTAGCAGACGTTAACTGCCCGCCGCTATGGGTTCTATTCCGTGGACGATTGCAATTTTAATCGCCTCTTCATTATGATTAAATTTAAATCGGCTGTGTGCAGGTCTAATAAAGCTCGTTCCGCGGCGGTCGCGGCGGCTGGCCACCCCCGGAAACAGAAAATGTCTCCTGGGCGGATTAAAATACGCGTAATTAAAACCGTAAAGCGCCGATACGTGTCCCCGAAAATAGACTGTCCGCTTTAGAATAAATGCCCGACTGAAAAAAGCTTTTGTCTGCGGTCGGTAGCGAACGCGAGCACGCGCGAACGCTCGCGCTGGCCCGACCCCAGACGGATGATTGAGCTTCATTTGAAGGATCGAGAGCCGTTGATTAATATTCTAGAAATGATTGACGGTAAGGAACGATCCCGTTTCTAAAATCGTGGACGGCGCAACGTGTGGCTCGACAGAACACAACCAAGCTCGGCTGAGTGGCCGAGCGCTCGCGCGCGCAAAAATGCCATTGACCCCCCGGTCGCCATCAGGCTTTCGAAAAGGGGTGGGAAAAAAGACCACGGACACACGCGCGCGCCCTCAGCCCGATACCATTTTTCCGCGCACATTCGCGGCAACGCGAAATTATTTATGGCCGTCGAATCACCGTTTTGCGACGAATAATTCCCGAATATCGCCGGATTTTCCAGCCGATGCCGCATTTTTATGCCGTCCTTCGCTGCCGCGCTAACCACCCCCGATTTTATTATTTCGAATAATACGCGACGCCGAGAGAGTTTACGCGACGCCACTGAAATACTTAGTCCCGATTTGCTAACGCTTTTCATCGCTAATGCCGATCATTTTTTTCGCGCTTTGGTGTTGAAACGATGGATTAATTCCCGAGAGCACATTGTTTCGATAGGCTGGAAACGCATAAATCTTTTTTTTTTCTTAGGATCTGCCGAGGCTGTCAATTTCAATCTCTTGAGATATCGCCTTACTAGGCCTAACAAATTTTAAAATAACAGCGTAAAGGATTTTTCCACGCGTGGACATCTTGGATATTTTTGGTCCCTTACCTCATTCACAAACGATGTTTCGAATCCTATTGCCAACTGAATTTCAGAATATTTTCGCATTAATGTAAATTAATAAAAGAAATCAGGCTAAATAAATTCACTAACTTCTTCGCCACTCTCTTTTCGGGATAAAATGTTTCATCCACCGAAGTTTCGCTTTAACCTCTTAAGCACGATGCGCCACAATAGTGGCTTTCGCTGATGCCATCTTATATT
>CM052093.1:17870390-17882024 GCA_028453745.1 Agapostemon virescens | reverse complement strand
AAATTTGGAAATCACCGTTTACGACGATCAGGAAGTTCTCGCCAAGTACCAGGCGCAAAGAGTCTTTCTAAAATAAAATTAAAACCCGATTAGTAACCGATGGTACAACCGAAAGGAAAGGATGCCGCGCAAAAGTATAAGTTGAGTATGATGGAATAAACTTCTTTCATAAAAGGAGTTGTTTTCGAGAAAATCCACTTTGAAAATCTAGCGTACCGCCATTTGTGAACGGCGATGACCACATACGTTAAATGGTTTCCATTCTACAGGATGTCTCTTAAAGTTATATGAAATAAATACGAGGCAATTCTATGGAACATTTTGCTTCGTCAATTTGACGCTTTGGTTTCGGTACGGACTAACGAAAATCTGGCACTCGACTGACCGAAGAGAGGTTTCTTCCATGGGTTCATCCATCAAACGGTGATCAGGTGGAAAACGCAGAAGGCTGATTTACTTTGCTGTGTTCGCTAATTGAAGATAAGTAAAATTGGTCTCCGAATTGAATAGACTGAACTGTGTCAGATTCCTCCTGCGGTAGAATACATCTGGTATGTACCTTCCAAGGATATATTTGAATGAAAATTATACGTCGCACACACGTCACTTCCAGGAAAAAAGAAATGGATATGTCAGATTAACGAATGCGGACCACTGATTCCTTTCATAATTGTTTGAATGGACGGTATATACCCGTGGTCTTCGAATAAGTGCCGTCCGTGAGGTGGACGGCACGTATGTGTTGACGCGGGAAAGAAGACGAGCGAAACTGTTTGATATGCAGCACAACGCCTGGCTTGACTGACGCTTCCCACTTGCGAATAAAATTTTCATGAATTTCTATTAGCTCACGGTTTTCTAGACGTGTTCCGGAGACTTAAAAAAGCTCTGGCCCGATGGCTGCTGCCAGGGAACGTGGAAGCTGCTCCCCCGGTGGTCAACGATATCGGTTTTATTAATTTCGAGGTTGAAAATCGTTGTTCCCCTGGCGAATTTTTCAGAATAGCCGTCATACAATTTTTATACACATTCCGATTTGACATCATCTATCATCCGTTAACCCGTTTGTGTCTATTCAGCAGAAATTCGCTTTTAACAATCAAGATAATACATTTAGAAACATAGAATTATAGGACAACGCTAAGCTAACCACGGTAAAATAATAAATAATATCGTATAATCGTTAAAATTATACAAAGCTTGCACAAGAAATGAAATAAATAAATATTTTCATTTTTATTAAGCAATACTTGCCGGTAATTAGGTGTACATATTCACAGTCGTATTACATTCTACTCCAGAAAGTAGTTTACGTCGCTTTCCGCATTTTCTGCATTTATTTTAGCCAACGAACAATGTTAATAATGAATTTATAATAAAGTTACAATTAATCGAGTGCGGGCAACACGAATTTCTACACCTAATACTTTCCGTGATCGATTTAGCAATAAAAACTATTTGCGCACGGAATTTTTGCAATTACACACTTTTGCCGGACGGTTTTCGTTGTAATTTTGGAATTTCGACTTCTGTGTCTTAGTTAATGGGGAAGTTGACAACATTCCGGAACCTTGCGGTGGTTGTCTTTGAATTTTGCGCGCTCGCTGGGGGTGGGGAAAGATTCCAGAAAGTTTTGCGGTAGCCCCGTGTCAAACTGTAGTCCGCCAAAATTCGAGGCTACGTAGGGTGAACGCTTAATGCTACTCCAAGTTTCACTTTAATCCGAAAAGCCACGGTAGGCCGGTGAAATTGATTTCGAGATACTCGTGGTTTCATCTGGTTACGCTTATTAAAGCGATCCCTTGTCCACGGAGCAACTCAGAACGAAATACAAATACACTGTCGGTATAGAGACATCGGACGGTGTCTCTAAATCTGTTAATTTCCGAAAAAAAAAAACAAATCGTCGTGTTACTTGTAACGATTCGAACGAGTCGCAATTATGCGAACGACCGCGTTGCTCCGGGAACAATTTGTAAATTAAAGGACCACGATGGTCGACGATAGAACTGCAACAACCGACCCTGAAGAATACGACTCTCTCAATATTCAGTTACATCGCAACTGTACACGAATTAAAACTCTGTTCCAACGCGACTTTCAACCTTCGTTGCTTCTACAATATTCACAGGACCAACGAAATTTCGTTAATTCCAACCTGCTCTTTCCAACCCTTTTGTCCCACATGCAACACATTACATTCCTCGAAGCTAGAAAACACCCTGAAGATAACAGAAAATTTTACCACGCATCTTTTTTTTATGGCAGACGGTTTAATCTGTTAATTAGGTATGACGAAATATTTCGTCATACACGAACTACTGCTAGAATGGTCATGACGACATTTTTCGTCATGGAAATTTCTTATTCAAGTAAATCAATTATATATAAACAATAAGTATTAAAAAAAGGAAAAAAATTCCCATTGTGAAACGAGTCGAACAAAAGTTTATTCCCCGGTTAACAGGTTAAGTACTAATCAGCTGTCGGCACGCGTGTTCCTGATTGGATCAGCGCAGTTAAATATCAAAACGATTTGATTTTATTTAACCCCTTGGCCTACGGATTTATTTTACAATAACAGTGTCTAGATTTTAAAAGAAATTTTATAGTTACTGCGTGCCTAGCTATTCTCCAATGACCGTATACGATCAACAATTGAGTAAACTGTTATTTCCGTTTAACACTTTGACTGCCCACGTCACCCATATATGGGTGACAGAAATATTTGCCTATATATAAAAATAAATTTGTACGTTAATATATTCGTAGCACTAAATTTAGTTGTGGTCTGGAAAATAGGTGAAGCTTGAACGATAACTATGTGTCGTACAGTTTAAGTTATCTATCGTTGCTTTATTAAATAAATCACTTTGATTTTAGGGAATTTTCGAGGTCGTTGGTTGGGCAGTTAAAGTGTTAAAGAAAATTAAGGAAGTACATGTTCCTGACTTATTGTAGTGCAAAGGGGTTAAAAGAATCGTCTTGCTTCTGTCATTGAAAAGCTTCGATTTCCCCTGAAAGAAAACATTTCTCCTGGCCCTTCCGTTGATTTAGAGAAAATACATAATTACGGACGAGAAGGGTTGAGAGGGGTGTGTTGCGTACGAATTTCAATGATTATATCCGCGAGTGGTGGTAATCGCGTTACCGGTTGGAGCGAGAGAGTCATTCGTTTAAATGCACTCTAGAATTCTGTCATTTAGCACAGTTTGTAAACCCCTCGTGGGACAAATAAGAAACTGATAGCTCTGAAACGGTGCAATTTCTAGTCGACTGCCGTACATCGGAGAGAATGTCTTGTCGATAATACTCACTTGAACTCTACTCTCCGTGAGACCAATCTTCACGGCGATCTCCTCTCTCAGAAAGATGTCCGGATAGTGCGTTTTATTGAAACACCTTTCCAGATGGTCCAGCTGGGCTGGCGTGAACCTCGTCCGATGCCGTTTAGGTTTTCCCAGCTTGTCGTTGCTCTGTCCGATTCCTGTCGAGTTTCCTGCAACATTTTTAAACATCTTCACTCCCACGTATCATTAAATCATTAAATCCTACGTCTCAGAAGCTGAGCGCTTTTCTTTCGGGAACTTCACAGACAATTTAGCTCTACTGAAATCCTGCAAACGTTTTCTAGATACGTCGCATTATTCGCGAGATACTTTCTTCGTTTCCGTCTGAGTGTATCGACGCCATTGTACAGAACGGACAAATTAACAGTTTGACTGCCAAACTAAAAGCCAGAAATATTCTATACAACCGAAATGAGATATTGAATATAATAAAAATTTAAAAAATGAAATGTATAATGTACAGCACTCCTCCTACGTTCTTGCACTTTCGGGACCACCATCGACTTTGGTACAATGAATATATTAACGAGAAAATTCGTTTCGAAACCGTAGAAATAATTCTGTCACCCATATATGGGTGACGTGGCAGTCAAAGTGTTAAAACAGCGATTCGCATGTTTGTTTGTAACATTTTACAAGTTAAAATTGTTTTCTCACGAGAAACGCAAGATTCATCCATTGCATCTTTCTGTTCGTCTTTATTTTAGCGTAACAATAGTTTAGACAATGACGAAACATTTTTCTAGGGAGCAGACAGCATTTATGTGTTGCCAGAACGTTTTCGAAACCTAATATTTCTGTCTCGCGATGCAACACTGAAGAGAGACAGAAGCCAGACGAAACCTTCAACGCGTTAAGTGGCGCATGAGTTTTGAACGTTTCGTATTAGTTACAATTATTTCGCTTGTACCAGAGGCGAGCGGTATTAACGAGGTTTGTTAATTATCTAGCAACGCAACGTTCGCGTTATACTACAATCCGTTTCGTTGCGATATCAATACCAAGCAGAGTTTCTCAAGATGATTGCAGAATTTTAAGGCAATCAGTTGTTAATTATTTTATTTTAAAATCAAAAGAAGCTCTACTTAGAATCCAACCGTTCCAAGAAATTGTTGCATCTTAAATCTACGAGTTTCTGCGTAGATGCGACGCGATAGAAACTATTGGAAACGGCAAAGTTCAGGTGACAAAGAGATATATACCGCGCGAAACTCTCGCATTGTTTTAATCGTTCCGGCTATTTAAAGCGAGAATATAAACGGTGTGAAATAGCAACTGTCATTGCGACAGCTACATTATCGGCCGGAAGTTCGATACGTATCGTGTCAAAAATATATTATGTGAAACAGTGTCGGTTAGTCTGGGCGTATTGCGTTCGAACCTTTACACTTTCAAATCGTACAGCCGGCTCTGCGAAACTGTTATTCTCTCAGGCAGTGATAATTTTTAGCCAATATAAATCTTCTTGGCGAAAACGATTTAACCCGACGGTAAACAAAACGTTCCACATCAAAGTTGCTAATATATTGCTTAATCTTCAGCTCTTCGAAAGATTCAACCAACTCTTTAGCTTCGGATCTCAAGCGTACAGGTGAACATTTGATAAACGTGGACGAGCTGTTTGCCTCGCTTACAGCGGCGGCTAATAGATTCCTAATTGGCTATAATAATTGCAAACAAGCAAATTATAGCGGAACAAGAGGAAGGAAATGGTGTGAAAGAATCTGTGCGACGTCCTCTACGGAGTCGTAGAAAACGCCCTTCTTCCACCATTCGGAGGAACATTTAATAACAAAATCATAGCGATTCAATCTCCTTCAGTTCTGCTAATTAACACTAGAACTACCAAACCAATCATTTTGACTGGTCCCTACTTTTTTTCTTTCGCAATTATTGAAGTTCTAAAAATGTTTTCATCAATTCTACATCTAAAAATGTTTCAAAATAAATTTGTACGTTGATATATTCGTTGCATTCAATTTAGTTGATATCTGAAGAATACAAGAAGGTTGATAGGTGACCATATGCCATACATTTAAAGTTTTCAATCGCTGCTTCGTTCAATAAATTAATTTGATTTTATGGAATTTTTGTGGTCGTCAGTTGGGCAGTTAATTTGTTAATGACGTAAACCTTGCAATAAGAATTGTATGAAGTTTTTGTAGGTTGCAGTGTCGTTATTATTACAAAGAAATGTATTTCGTTGGATATTCATTGTTCGGTAGTTCTAATGTTAAATGTCTCTCCCAACCTGATATCCAAGAAAACACTGAACTTTGGAAAATCCTAGGGAAAATGAAGAGATTAAATCTTTAAGCTCTGCAAGGATCGCGTAGGATGGAGGAAACGCTTACCCAAAGACGATTCTTTGCTAACAAGTCTAGAACCACGTTTAGTATCAATTACGGTGTAAATTTGCCTAGAAATTGAATCTTGCAAAAATTTCAAAGCAAAAAGCAGACCGGTGCCCAGGTCTGCAGACGAGCATCAGCGGCCATCGTGGCAAAAGCTGTTCGGGCGAAAGTGCAGAAAGCGTGATCATTGGGAAAATGGTGGCCGTCGGAAACGATAAAGGGGTGGGCAGCAGGGTGAAAAGAAAAGGACGATGAAAAGAAGGAGGGAACGGAGGGGGCGATAGCTTACCCGTCCGAGCCATGATCAATCCCTCATGAAGCGTGAGGCCACCGCTGGCGGACAGGCCGGTGCCCAAATTCACTCCTATCACTTGATTGTCCAACTTCTCGTGCCTTTTCAGGTCCTGTGCAAGAACATCCTTCACTCCTGCGAACACGAAACGCGAAAAAATCGTGGCATTACACACAAGAGAGACCGTTTCCTCTTCCTTTTTCTGGTTCCCCTTCAGCCCCGCTGTCTTTCGCTGTTCTATGTAGTTTAAATTTGTGTAGGAGCAGAAGCTGACCGGGCCGATGGTGAGGGGAACACGGACCACTTAGCACGAAGGTGCGAGAATCGTCACCGGCCTCCGGCTTCTAGGCGAGCAAACACGCAGACTCTGGGCCCGTCTTCATGTACGCACCCACACCTGCACAGGGTCACGCTGGTCGTTGAACAGTCTTCCATCGTGCAAGAGAGCTGCCTGGAACCGTGACGATCCTCGTACCCCTGCCCGTGCCCGTGATCGAACGGCGGCCATCGCGCCTCGTTCTGCTTTGTCGAAGATGCTTACGCAATCGGCTAAACTAGTTCCCCCAGAACTCCCGTCTAGGGACATTTCGAGCCCGGATCTCTTTGCTACCCTCGCGCGCCGGAAGTCGACGAATCGCGACGCCATTAATACCTCCGGGCAGATTACACGCGGAGCTCGTTACACAGTGTCGAATACGGAAGACGATCTGCTAATTGATTTCTTGTTTAGATGTTCGTTGATACCCCGAAGAATCGATTCTTTCATCTATTCAATCCCTTGCTGTACTCGTTTGGTATTTGATCAACGTCTGGGCACACATTCGCTGAAATGTTTCGAGTTGTCGATAAAATAGAAGGCAATCTGTTAATTAATTTCTTACTTAGACCCGTTAATACCAGAAAGAACTGTTTTCCGTTTGTTCAAAGTTTTTGCGCTACTGTTACTCTTTCGTTTGAATTTTTAATAAAATAGAAGGCAATCTGTTAATTAATTTCTTACTTAGACCCGCTGATATCGGAAAGTACACTCTCTTCTCGCTTTGTTCATAGTTTCTTGCGCAACTGTTACACTTTGATTCGAATTGTCAATAAAATAGAAGGCAATCTGCTAATTAATTTCTTACTTAGACCCGTTGATACCAGAAAGAACTGTCTCCCGCTTGTTCATAATTTTTGCACTACTGTTACTTTTTCATTTGAATTGTCAATAAAATAGAAGGCAATGTTAATTAATTTGTTACTTGAACTTGTTCGTACCAGAAAGTACTCTCTTCTTGTTCGTTCATAGTTCTTGCGCTACTGTTACCCTTTCATTTGAATTGTCAATAAAATAGAAGGAAATCTGTTAATCAATTTGTTACTTGAACTTGTTCGTACCAGAAAGTACTCTCTTCTCGTTCGTTCATAGTTCTCGCGCTATTATTGCTCTTCGATTTGAACTACCGATAAGATAGAAAATAATTAGCTGATTGATTCGTCGCGCAGGCACGTCGACGCCGAAAAGAACTGCTTTCGCAAACGGTTAATTAAGTATGAAACGGCTTGCCGGACCGGTTACGAAGTTACACGCGATTTGGAACGATAATGTAGTATCGCGCGAGAAATTTTATTGGTTACATAAATACCAGAGTCCCGGCAGTTTTGCATCGATATTTTATAATCCACGTTGTTAATAGTGATTCATTTACAGCCGAGCAGCCCGTCCCGGCTACATTCAAAATGTTTAATACAGCCCCGGCCAGATGCACAATATCCGTTACCGGTCTAGAATTTCAATGGGTGTCGCGGTGTCACGTAAATAGTTACATAATTTCGGGTTACACGCTTCCGGCGAGGCGGTTTTCGCTAAGTTATGCAAATGCCAGTACGAAAATCCGTTTCCGTTTTTATCGGCGGCTGATATTCCGGCTCGCGTGTGCGCGTTAATGCAATTTGTGCATCCGATGAATAACGAGCGGGTACACGACGTGCAAAACTATTCGTTTCACAAGATCTTTCGCGGATTATTGCGAACGATTACGGTCGACTTTCGTTTTCGCGCGACCGTCTGCCCGGACCATCGACGCGCACCGACGATTTCCCGAACATTGTAGTCATAAATTCGCAAAATTTCCATCAAACTCTGTTTCGCGTCGAACTCATAAGCATTTTGTGCGTAGCAGAAACTGGCACGTTTTACTTATTACATTCATCCTGTAACGGCCAACCTTCCGACGGCGAAACCCGGGTCTACGTCGATCCGGAGTATCGCAATATCGTCATTCGATTGCGCTCAGTTCTTTGGATTAACGGTTTCTGCTTCCGAAACGGCAGAAAGAAACGTCTGCAAGAAGTATCTTTCAAAATATACTTATACTGCGATTTTCAGTGAAGACTTTAGAGGTTTCGAATCTCGAAAGAAATTTTGATAACTCTTGTTTTCTAGAATTTAGAATTTTATCGAAGAAAAAGGCGGCGTCGCATCTACGATTAGACGATTCGTCGGAAATAGTTGAGGAATTTGTATCGTCGCATTTTTCCCGCAACAATCGTCGATTATTTACACTTTTTCCTGGCACCGTACGTCGCGTCAATCGACATCAAACATTCAAACAATCGTTTTTCGATAATTAATAGCTGCTATCGGAACGGCACTATTTCGAGCTAGACGGACGGTGCCCTCCGAAATAAGTAGGAAAATCGTCTGAAAATTTCGTACGGACGTGGAAGCCATAGACGGCCGATAAAAACAGTCGGCGATCAATCGTCGAAGGGTAGACGTGGTTATTCACGATGCGAAATTATTAATTCGAACGATAGTTATGAGTCGCGATAGTTTTTCGTCGATCGAGACGGACCGTTAGGTGTCTCGACCACCACGCGAGCAAGTTTACTCAATGGATACTCCGTATGAATGAACTTTATGACTGGTCTTTATTCCCGTTTCAGTTTTATGACTCCTGATGATTTTATTTCGATTTCGCTGGCAGACCCGGTATTTACGAGCACCCTCGCCTCTCGAAATTCGGTGGGCCCCTTTGATCTTCTCGTCTTTCTCTTTCTCTTTCTTTCCGTCTTCGAGAAAGAAAACGGCACGACCGGTACCAGATTTCTTCCATCGATTCTACAATTATTATTTTCTTCTAAAATACGAATTTCACGCGCAAGACAGGAAATCATCGATAAAAAATATCTCGTTCCAACTGCTACGTAAATTTTATAAGTTTCCGTATGCACGATATTCTAGACTTCGGTATACCTCGGGTAAATAAAAATCAATTCAACGAGTGATCAAATAAAGAAAGTTACATATGTCAATGGTCGACGTCCTTCTTCGTTATTTTAGATTGTGTTACGCTATTCTCATCCTCGGCGTCAAAGTAGAGTATAGAATCAACGTTTAAAGTGTGTACAAAGATCCGCCGTTCGTTAGAGTTTTCTATTAGAAATTGATTATTCGCAGTGTAAACGAGGACTCTTGAAAGTACAAAATACGTTCACCTCGGGTATCGCGCGTGAAAGTTTTAAGATGTTTTTCTTTAATGAATTACACGATTGCATAGCAACGATCGTTCTCAAAGATTCAATTCGGGGGTATGTTCGCACGGTAGAGTAACAAATTGCGATTTTTCGTAGAACTGTTTGATCATTATTCCGAAGCTATTAGTCGCGGTTTAGGAAGCGGAGGACAGCGATCGTGTGTATCAGCGACTCTTTTGTTTGCTCGTCGGTGCTTTACCCTTTATTAGCTCCTAGAAAGATTATTTAATCCTATTGCACCTGATCGGATTATCGGATTTTTTAATCGAATTAAAATGATATTACCTAAGGCTGCACAGAGGGTATGTCGGGCTCGATTATTTCCCTTGCGTCGTCTTTTTTTCCCCCCCGTTTTCGTTTCGTCGTGCCGACGCGAGATCGTAAAAACTGGTTGCCGGAGGACTGATTCAATATCCCGTCGACGAAAATCATTTCAATAACGACACACCAAAAAACGCTCGGCATCGACGTCCGCTTAAAAATCGCCTGATTGACAGCCGTTCATTCGAAAGCGTCTGATTAATAAATTCATAAATCACATTACCAAGCCGAAAACGACGTGACGGACACGCTGCTGATGCCGAACGTCGCGATCCCGATCGACGACTCGCGTTGTCTCAGTCCCATCGACGATCGCACCAAATGCAATTAATCCGATCCGTGATATTACTTCGTCACCGTCACCGTCCTCCCACGGGAGTTCTCAAATTTCCAACAACTTTTGCCCAAATCTTCCAACCGATCCGACGGTTTTACAAGCGCAACAAATTAAAATCCAAAAGGACAAATCATTCCGAACACATTTCGATCCTCGTCGAAATTCTGGACCAGCAATATATTGCTTTCATATAAATAATAAAACGTTTTATCGTTTATTAGATGTCCGAAGATGGCCGAATCCAAGGAAGAAATTAAGTTTCAAATTCGCCTGGCCCACGCTGACCCAACGATGATGGCTCATCGTTTATACTTAACGACTTCCTCGACTTCTCGTAGGAAAAAAATACTATCTGCCGCTTTCGGTGCAATTTTTCAAACAGATTTGTTTCTTCCAGGTTGAATAAACCGCAGATCATTCCTCGAGGAGAAAACTGAGGAGAAAAGTGCCGACGCGTTGGGCCCGAGTTGAACGCGTCGCGCGTACCTCGGTTTCTATCGGTAGCAGTATCCCAACTCTAAATCGTTCCTTAACTTTCCGCCTAATGTAATCAGTGTTGAGGTAATTAAGGTCATCAAACTCGAGAAGCGGTTTCCTTGAGCGGGAGAGAAGCGAGCGGGTACCGTCCACGTGTTATCGACGACGAGTCTTTTCATTTTTATTTTTATGCGCGACCAAACTTTTTTCTTTTTCTTCGTGGAGCGTCCCGTTCTTTTCGCCTTCCGGATATCTGGACTCGGTAAATCTCAAAGAATTTTAATAAAAATAGGTAGCCAGCTCCGTCGAACTTTCGCAGCGTTTCAACAATCGAACGCTTCTGCTCTCGTTTTCAAAGTTACAGTCCCTTTAAACTTGTTACGGCGCCGATCTGGGCGAACCTGTTTTTACAAGACTGCCTTTCAATTTATTAAAGAATAAAAAATCCTCGCGAGACCTCTTAAACTTTCTTCGTCGTCTTATTCGGGGGACGTGTGCCATTCAATTACGACAGACTGTTTCCAAGGTTCGAAATTCTGAAGATAGCACAACGAAGTTAAGTTCTAGATCTTTGTGTACGTGCAGTTTTGTTGAGAGGTTGTAGATAAAACATGAAATAGTCATGATTGTAAAATTTTAAATCCGCACGATGAATATTTTATCAAGGAAGACAGTGTTCACCCTTAGCACTCCAATGGCGCCTTTGAGGCGACGCTAATAATTGCCATTCTATTATTCAAAACCCATATCGCTACGTTTTGCATTTAAGAAATTAGTAAGAATTGTAGTTTTACGCCTATGAGTGATACTAATAAATATTAAATTGCTTGGAGTGCAAAGGGTTAATATTAAGTTGCTCATGAGCCTTGGAAGCCAATGCATTTATGAATCATTCGTGAAAATCATAGAAAAGTTATAATGCAGAGCAAGTATTAATCTAATAATTGCAATACTATTATTCAAAACCCACATCGCTACGTTTTG
>CM052093.1:17851512-17869990 GCA_028453745.1 Agapostemon virescens | reverse complement strand
GAAGCCAATGCATTTATGAATCATTCGTGAAAATCATAGAAAAGTCATAATGCAGAGCAAGTATTAATAAGTAACAATTTCAGAAGATAAACGGAAAGTTTTCTAACATAAACAATCGCCGGTGATGGATGCTAGAAATCTATCTGTAGTGCAACTATTTTTAATTGTTAACGGATAAAAGTTGGAGCAACGTTAAGCAGCAGCGTTAAAATAATTTAATCAAAGTTACGGCGAGACACGCCGAATTTTTTGACCGTATCAAATGGCACCGCGAATGATTCATTTCGAGAGTAAAATGATGCAAAAGTGAGCTTAAAATATGTATCGTGTAATAGCGGGTAATAAATGAAATCGTGCGAATTATGCGCATTTGTTATCTGTGTGAACAGCGATTTGTAGGATCTGGTTCATTTTACTGTTGTATATTTTACGAGGGGCATAAGCGATGCGCATGCTAACGATTAGTGTTAAAATAGAATGTGGAAGAGTGTTTCGAGCAGTTTCCGACACTCTACCGCCATCTACGTTTCGCGCGATTATCGTGAATCGTTTTTAAAAATAACCAGAAAATTAAACGAAATATAAATATCGTTTTGAACGATGTCCTTTCTCCGCAAAATAATAATTAAACGCTGAAGCCAACTATCGGCGAATCCATGAGAAAACGATGCGAAAGCACGGCTGCCGCCAGTGCCGACGGCCAAAGGCTAGCTTCACCTACCATTGTAAATTTTTACAATAAATTAAAATAAACAATGAAATCGATAATTCACTGTTGTTTAAAGTCTATCAACGATCAACTTCACATTACACTACGCCACAAATTAATACTGTACCGAAAGTGTAACTATTCGATTATAAATTATAAATAGAAGTAAAGATCTGACAAATAAAGTTACAAAACTTTCGTATTGCTCCAGCTTAAATTGTAACAAAATAATTAATAAGTTTCAAGTGTCCATTTGCGGTCGCTTAAAGTGTTGTCACCGCGAGCATCTCATTACCGTTAACTTTTGCGTACAACGAGGACGCGAACGCGATTAATAAATTGTAAAATAACGAGAATGTATTTTTTAAATCGTGACCGTATCTTTATTTGTGATCATTTCAGAGTGTTAATGTACTCGGGAAGTTTGAAGTTAATTTGAACTACAGATTCTAAGCCCCAAATAGTTATAAACGTAATTTTATCGTATTGCCAGTTAGGTGAATCATCGAGAAAGCCTTTTGCTTTGTTAATTAATTAAAGGAGACACGAGTTATCTTAATTGTAGACCTACATTCTTCGGTTTACTATTCGGACGGTGGTGATCATGGTTCTCCGTCGCTAAAAACCACCCACTCTTCCGGCCATTCGACAACCTTCGGCAATAAAGATCAAACCAGCATACATTCTTCGACAACGTCATAAATTGAATAGTTATCGGCGAAGTTTCTCTCGCTTTCGGTTTCGTCGAAACGTAGCGTGCAGCGATTGTTCTTTTTCAGGTAGGTAAACACTTACGCCAGAAAAATGAACAGTCTGTTCAATGGTCGGCAGCTAAATATGGCACAAAAATACCGTGGAAAGAATAATGACACGCGAAAACTGCACAAATCTCGCATCAATCTTTTGCATCCAACTCTATGGGTCAGCAATAAAAAACCATCTATCGTTCTTCACTCTCCGCGGTTCATATCCGATTCAAAATTGTTTCGCAAAAAAAAAAAAGAATAAAAGAATCAACAATTGTTAAGAGCCGGAAACAAAATAAGATAGAAAGATGGAAACAGAAATACAAGATGGTAATGTCATATGACAGCTTCCCTGTGTTGCCATTATCTTAGTCAACGAATACGATTCTAATTAACACCAAAACAGTGCTGTGGAGTAATTGATACTTCGGCGTAAATACGAAATTAGTCTTTTGCGTTTGCTAGTTTAATTACTTTATCAATTTAGGAACTTATTCTATATTCTTTTATGCGAAAAAGAATGTCTGTAGAAATTTGATATCAATTTTTAGTGTCCTGTCCTTTTCAATTGCTCCCAATGGTAATGTTAACTGTTAATAAACAATTTTCGACGGCTACTGAAAATTAATACCGCTCTGAACAACCCTGCAGAAAGATTCGTCGTTTGTTTTCAAGTTTTTAGAAGAGAAGGAACTTTCATGTGTACACAAGATTGTTCAATTAACAGTTTGCCTTCTTTGCTCAACAGGAGCTCAATGTTTCTTAGAAATCATGACTGATAATCTAATGGCTTTGCGTCACAAGATGATTGGAACATCAGAGAAAAAGGATACTCGTGTTATACGAGTCTCGAATCGATTTGCTCATGCAAACGCGACGAAAGAAATTTCTCTGTGCGACCGATTCGAGACCACTGCCAAATCTATTGAACCGCCAAAAGATACACAAAAGATACAACGATACACGAATGATACAAGCACACGAAGATTTAAGAGGTTTCTGGTACTGTTTCTTCGTTTAAACAACTTTAAACTTTTAGAAATGCAACACAAAATATTCAGGTCCTTAGTACAGGCGATATTGACTCTCCAAACTTTGTTTTGACTTTTAGAAGGGTTCCTTCTTTCAAAGAACATCTTTCAAAATGGCGCGGTAGATCTCTCGAGTTCTACGCATCTAATCGCTTTAAAAATTGGTTGGTATCTGCTTTATAAAATTATTTCAGCATCGACGGTTTCAATCGTTACCTCGAGACAAGTACATGTAATTTACGTTAACTTTAACGTTAACAATACATATTTTTAGTTTAAAGTAAGCTATCTCAAGGATATCGCGTAAGAAAAGTTTCTTAAGATTCTCTTAACGCAGCACGATTACCACAGAGCCAACCAACCCCTTGCCATATTATTTTAATTTCAAACAAAGTCTAACAAATATAAATACTATACTTTCCCATTAAGATGAAATCAAGTTTTACTCTTTTCCAAACAATATTCAAGCATCGAAGTAATCCTCACAATTTTAGTGCCGAAAACGTTACAACAGCTTCAGATTCGAAGAAAATGGCAGGAGGTTAACGAAGCGTCGCTGGTCAAGACGTCAAGACATTCACAAAATCTCGAATCTTCCCGTAAAACAGACAACGCCGTCGTCAACACTTAGGTATAATACAATCAAATCTACAAACACATAAATTCTTTTGCAATCGTACACACCAACAACCGACCAAAAGCTGTTACGACAACAACACATTTTTCCGAATACACAAACCCTCTCTCTCTCTCCGCAGTGTATACGACCACTGGAACTAGCACGAGTACTAAACGCAACATAAACATATCACTTTGAATTCATTCAGATTTTCTGTGGCTTCTATCACGGACACGAGCTTGAATAAAAAAATGAAAAGATTGCTAGACGATTTCGCACGAGAACATTTGCGGAACTTCAATAACAGTAGGATAAACTAGAGGACCCGTGGTTCTGCCGTTACAGCTCGCTAAAATATAAAAACCAGGAACGCCACAGGACGTACAAAGTTCCCGTAATTTTCCTAAGGAAACAGCATACTTGTCGGACGTTTCACAGTGTCCTAACCCTTTGGTACTTACCAGTCGTACCGTGTGCGAAGCCGCCGGCGGAGATGTTGTTGAGCATACCGTTCCCGGGGAGCGTAATCCCGCCACAAAGGTACGCGGTACCGGAAACCCGCGTGTCACCGCGAAACGTCACCTTCGGGAACGAAGCTTCAACGAAGCGTGCGTATCACAAAAGAGGGATGAAAGTGCGATTTAGCCCGCGACAGTGGCAGTATATACTTCAAGTCGCAAAACCGAGGAACGGCCCGTGCCCCAGCAAGGCAAACAGCGGACTGCCTGGCTGCCATATCCGAGCTCCCCCACCTTTGTCGAATCGGCGCCGGTGTCCCTCACTCTCTCTGTTCACAGCGAGCCATCCTCCTACGCTCTTCTTCTTCCATCCCATGGCTCCAGCTAGGAGACCTCGCTCCTGCCATCGGCTTGTGGGCGTGATATTAAATCGCAGCTACGCTTCGGACTCGCCGCCGAACCCAGGACCGTAGCTAGCCCCGAGCGGGCGCGACACGCGGACCAGTATCGCGATAGAATCATCAAAAATTTTCCTCCGTAAGGTCGGCTGCCCTTGAACCGGAGTCGCTTGAAAGGTTAGAGAGCAGCTCTACCTCGAAGAGGTAGAGGTACCATCGCGCGTTAAACGGAGAGAACATGTTTGGAAATTGTAGATGATCTTGATCGGTCAGAAGATCGTAGGTTTTGCTAGACATTCTTTGATATCGTTGTGTCGAATGTTTGTAATATTGTCTTCGGGTAGCGTTTAGGCAGATTATGAGAGGAGATGTAGCCGAAGGTGGTTGAACAGAGGAGGAAGAAGAAAAAGATGAAGAAGAAGAAGAAGAAGAAGAAGAGGAGGAAAAGTAAGAAACGCGTGGCTCGGCAAGTCGGCCGCGAGGCTAGGGATGAAAGGGAAAGAGAGACAGGCGTCGTGGAAAGAAATCGAGAAGCGGTAGTGGAAGCGGAGTCTCTGCTGGCAGACTACGGTGGTTGGCGGGGCTGTCCATATCCCGAGGTAAACTCTATCCAGGTTACTGTAGTTTAGCTGTCTCTGTTTTGCGGTAGGCGGTAACCGCCGCTGGCGCAGCTCCAATGAGCGAGTAGCCCGCCCTCTGGATGCCCCACTAGCTTACCCCCTGCCGGAAATTTATTGAAATTTTATTTTTATGGCCGGTGAGCACGGCGTCCGGTTGATGCAGGGGGCGGCTGGGGTGGTAAAGGGGGCGAAGAACAGGAGAGGCTTCCTTCTCCTTTCTGCCAAGCTTTTTTCGCCGCATTTTCCAGCGTCCTCGTTTCGCTGCCGTCGCTAGCCACCCTCTGCTACCGGTCGCCTCGCGCCCTTGTTGCTCCGCGAGGCAAACCGTGCCCGCGCGCGTAGCCTGCCATCCGTTTTATTTGCCGTGTCCTTTTAATTCAATAGCCTACCCCTTTTTATAAAGTGCCAGCCCCGCCGAAGACGGATGTCGGCCGCGACAAGATGAGCCCGCAAACATTTCGACACCCGGGTGTATCGACAAGCGTTATTGTACACTACGTTCCCGTCCTATCCGAGGCAACGCTCGGGGGTAGTATAATGCGCCCGTTCTGCCGGGATATTTATCGCGACGATTGGGAATTACGGTCCCGCCGGACCACGGAACTGGGTGAAACGCGTCACGTTCCACAGAATTTCGGAAATCTCCTAGTCCGCCCTTTCAGAGTCTAGGCCCGATGCTATTCGTATCTTTTCGATTGGATCCGGCGAATTTAAATACAACTCTCCGAGTCACATTTTCTATTGGGAAATTACTCGAACCATTTATATTAGTATATTTGTTTAATCTTCGGGGAACGGACGATTTCGACAACTGCATAATTAGCAATAACATTTAACTCATGGCTAATTATGAATAATCTTATGACTAAGATCGAGTCAAAGGCGCGGTGAAGGTATTTGGTAAGAACGTTGTAACAAGAATAATTTTAAATACGAAACACTAGAATATGCTAACAAGTAAAGGCTTTCGCAGTTAGCAGGAATTAATCCGAACGAAGAAGTATGAGGAACCGAGTCAGGTAATGCATCTGAAAGTTTCATGTTATAATTGGTCAAAGTTGGACGTTATAACGACGACGTTAATCGAACAATGATTGTGTTATATCGCTTGAGAAATAAACCCGTAGGTTTAAGAAGGTCAAGTTTTTGGAAAATCAAGCTCTGTTCCCTGCTCGGGAGAGTGGAGACCTCGGGGACGCGACACGCACACGTGCCAAGAAGCCATATTGCTCGGGGAAGCGGATGTCAAAGAAATTTAATAAACACGGCAGAAACGCTTCGTCAGTTCGACATTCCTGCATTAATGTGAAAATAATTTATAACGCAGAGTTAATATCGGAGACCTTGCGCTTTGAAGAACGTCTTCGATGCTTTGCTCGTCGGACGAAACGAAAATCAAGGAACTGGCTATTAGAATTCATCTTACGGTTTGGTTCTTCGAACACATTCGCAAAGACGAATTTAATTTTCTATTTCATCGGCCATATTCGCAGAGGCATCTTTCGCTAAAATATTACATTGCCGTAACACGTTGTAAACAATCTAGGTCATCCGAAGATTGCAAATCATTCGTGTTAAAAAATATCTTTTTTATCATAATAAACAATATTTCAATTAAAAATCAAATTCCTATATTCACATGATGAGTAAAAATTATAACAATTTTATTTCTATCGCTGCCCGTCCTAGCTGGAGCTATCACAATACTACTAACTGGTCGAAACTTAAATACTTCATTTTTTGACCCGTCTGGAAGAAGAGACCCAATTTTATAATAACGTTTATTTTGATTTTTCAGAAGTATACATTTGAATAAACCTGGGTTTAGCCTAATCTCTCATATTATTTTTAATGAATGAGGGAAAAAAAAGATTTTTGGAAACTTAGGAATAATTTATGCCATATTAGGACTTGGAATTTTAGAATTAGATGTAGACACTTGTGCTTTATTCACAATAAGAGGTTTAACTGACATTATGCTCTCTAATTCTTCAATTAACATCATACTCCATGGAACAAAAATATAAAAATACGAAAATTCTAAAAATTTGTATCTGTCGAGCTGCTCCTCTTTTCGAGATTTTCAAATTACGATTTTTAATTAATCCTACGATTGCAGAAAATATGAAGTTTTTAGAAAAAAAAGTATACCTTCGACCAAAAATATTCGATAAAAAAAATAATACATTTGTTCTTTTTGAATAATGACGAAGGAAGGTGCTATAACAAAACTCGTTATGGATAAAGAAAATATTCATATAAAATGAGTATTCATATATTTTATGGGACATACAATTAATAAATTTAACATTCACTTATTGTAAGGTTAAACTATCTTTGATCATTGAGAAACTTGTTTAACAATCTCCGTGTTTTAAAAATTATAAAAACGTTATATGTATTGTGACTATTTGTCTAATATACATATACGTAATAATTTTTATTTTTGTTACACACCTTAATAATCCCACCAGTAATAACAATCACGACTTGCTGGCATTTCTGAAAAATTTGAAGTTATTGGTTTACAACTATTCGAAAGTATTGGAATGCGTTTGGAATCGTCTAGCGCGATTCGAGTCAGTTTGCCCTATAATTCATCCTATTGTTAGTTATTAACAGGTGCTCATTTCAAGCGTCGCCATTCCTCGGAACAGTCGTGAAACGATAATTGAACGGTAATAAAGTTTTGCCTGCGCAGAAACAACATTCACTGGTGCGTTCAGCGATGGTAAAAATTGCGAGCGCCTCGCCGGATGGATATTTGAAATACGGACGAATTGCTACGGACGAATCGCGCAGCAAATTCCTCGGTTTTGTCTGTTTCATTAAACCATAGGATTCCGAGCTATTTTTCGAAACGTCGCGCGTTCAGAGCCGAGCGAAATCACTGGTTACACCATTTCCAATGGACCGTTGCGCTCATTGCTCGAATATTGCCGTGTCGCGGTACGAAATTTTGCTGTGTGATCGAATATTACTCGACGGTGACTTTAATTGTCTTTAATATGATTAGTGATGTACTTGCATACACGCGAACCTCGATCGTTTTCACTGCGTATCGTTCCTATGCCTTTATTCGTATATGGGAGAATGGAAAGTGACAGAGACCCCTGGATTTTAATAATAGAATAACGATTGTCTACCGGAAATCGTACGAAAAAGAGATAAAACTATAACCAACATAAAAATAAAGCAATACTAACGTCTCTATTTTTTATTGCAATCTAAAATCGTCAAAAGTGCAATTCCAGTGAGAAGTAATTTTCGAACGCGACAAAAATGTTTGTAAATACAATCCCTATTAAATTTTGATTCACTGAAAGAAATAAATGAAAAGCTAAAATATTTATTAAATATATAAAAATATCGAAAGGTCTATGTTTGTAATTCGGTTCTTCCATGATACTAAGGTGTTCTAATAATTCTAAGGGATTTTACCGATTTTTTCAGGTGCGCTTAGAATTTTCGATTCGGGTAAAGAGTCAAAGGGCACGAAAGTACAGGGGCGAATGTTAATTCGTTCGCGGGTCTGCGTTTTATCTTCGTATCAGAAATGTATTTGCAGGCGGGGGCATATGTGCCTGTACGCGATCGATTTTAAACAGGCGAGACGAACAGCAGCAAATTGACAATGTGTCGAATGCAGACAACCGATGCCGCTGGCTAAAACTACCCTTCCGCGTCGCGAATCTGTAGTCCGTTTTTGGTATAGCGGAAGCCTCCACGCTGACGATTCTCCATGTTGTGTATCTCTGCAACGGACATATTTTTTTTTTTTTGTTTTTTGGTAACGACACGCTGCAACACACAATACCGTCCGCAAGAATTTCGACTCTTGGGGGGAATCTGATGAAAAGCTTTTTATTTCTATTTATTCATTGTACATATTCCGGCAGATCTCCGAACGTATATTTTTCGTTAATTAACTGGGTCTATCATAAATACGTTTAGCCACTCGCGGTATCTCTTTTGACTCATTAACGAACCACAGAATCGTATTCAATCAATTGCGCAATTCTTGAAAGTAAATTACTACTTTTCGGTTGCTGTTAGGTGTATTTACAGAGAGTTATAACCGAATCGTTGAAATTAGAACGTATTTATATCGGCAACCGAACGAATCTACATTTGAACTCGATTAATCTTTGCCGGTGATAAAATGAATCGGCAAATTATTAGTCTAATTTTAAAAATTAACGGATACCCTAATGTATTAACGTGGATTTAATGCAGATACACGTGAACTACTATAACTAATTTTTAATTTCCACCTTTGTTTTTGTTGTATCGCTTCCAATTCATACTGCAAACGCGTAGAACAGCGGAGTTAACACTTTAAATATTAACCATACGATAATTTTAACATTTCACTTAATGGAAATTTAATAGGATCAGATGATTAAAGCGGAGTATACGTAAAATAGTTAAAATCCTTGTAACAATTGCAAAGTATTTCAGAACAATTTAGAAAACCATTCGTACTCGGTTTCATCGTGAAGAGACACTCGTTTTCGACGAGACGCGATAAAAATGCTAACCCAAGAAGATGGCCTAACAGCTAGGCTATGAAAAAATCGCGTGTACGCGTTGTTTAACACTAGAACTACCGAACAATAAATCCAACGATTAAATCGAACTATTAAAACTTCATACAATAGTTATTGTAAGGAATCCGTCATGAAAGAAGTACATCTGAAAATTTCTGATGAAAACATTTTTATAACCAGGGACCAGTAAAAATGACTGATTTAGTAGTTCCAGTGTTAAACGCGAGCAAACCCGTAAACGGAAAATTTTAGAAAAGCCACGAAATATCTCTGCGCGATTCGTCAAGTCCGAAAGCATTTATCGAGCTTCAAGGGCAGATGAAGCTCGGTTGAAGCGCGTCCGCACAAAGACCAAGATGAAAAACGGGGACCAGCGGATTCGCGTTCGCTGCGCAGCGGATTCGTTTGACGAAAAACAAATTCGCGGGTCCTCCTCGTCTAGTTAATTTTTGTCGTAGAACTCGCATAGTTTCGCCCTCCGAATATTGGACGTATCAGAGAGAGGCCAGATACTCAAGTTCACCCTCCTGGGCCTCTAACCCGGCAGAAGTAATACCACTTTCGCGAGGCTGTGCACCGTGTGCCCCGCCTGTCCGAATTGGAACAACGTGCACGGGCAACAGGCGACACACAGGTAGACAGGAATTTCTGATATTACATACCAGAAGCCGGAATGCCCCCATAACAATCCCGAGGGAGTGTACGAGGTTCTCTACATACGCCAGACATATTCCGCGTCTAGCACGCATCCCCGGTTCTCGTCAGTGTCTCCTGCTTGCTACAAATAGGGGAACCTATCTCCCTGCCTCTTTCCCACCCACTCTTTCACCTTCGTCCTCGACCACCCTCTCTCCCTTCTCCCGTTCTCCCCTGTCCCCTCTATCTCGTATTCCGATTTCAATCCTCCCCGCACCCACCGTCCGATATCTCCCTCGATTTCGATCCTCCACGGTTGTTCAGGAAGCGCGGAGGCTCCTTTAACGAAGAAGCCACTCCAATAAAAGGCTTCTTTTCGAACCGGGGGTGGAAACTTTCTATCTCGGCTTCGAGCCATTCCCCGTTGCCTGAGAGATTCCCAGCGATTGTTACTTCGATTCGTTCCGCGATCACTGGGACGCCCTGCCGATCGCTTTACAGCCTCGGACCGCCATTTTGTCGTGCTCGTCCTCGCATCGACTAGATTAACCCCTTGGCCTACGACTTGTTCTACAACAACAGTGACTGGACTTCCTTTTTCCAAAAAGGAAAGACAAATTTTTAGTTACCGCGTGTCTAGCTATTCTCCAATCACCGTACGCAATCAACAATTAAATAAAATGTTATTTATTAAAGTTGTTGCAATGGCAAGGGGTTAACACATTGAGCGCCGGCGATATGCGAGACATTTAATTAATTATCAGCCCATTTGCTTGTTTCTGAACAATGAGTGGCTAAAGAAAATATTTAAACCTTTATGCATTTATGCTTTATGCATATCTTTATTGAATATTCGTTATGTACATTTTAACAGAAACGCAACATAGAAACAAAATCGTTCAAGCTTTCGGATTCAATTCAAATGACAGACTCAAAGTCTCAAAATCAATTCTAATCACTGGAGTTTGAGAAATCAAAAGGAAACTGCGTTCCGTCGAAATGATCGAAGATCTGACTAAATATAAATTATTTTGCTTTTCGAACCGATGGGAATTGATTTGAAACTTTACTTGAGTTTCTTGTACTTACAAAAACAGATTGTACACTGACCATCCTCTTCGAAGATAGTCTCGCTTCAACAAATACTGTAAACTCCACCCATTAAATGCCATTATTCTTACGTGTTTTAAACGAACTCTTTAAATTTTCAACGAACACGCACGGTTCAAATGGACGCTAATGTTTCGATCACCGCTGGAACTTAAAACGTACAAGTTTATTCTCGTCAGCAAGCAGCGGATGTCTTTGAATTTGAATTGAATCTTTCGGACAGTAATTCGTAAAAAACAATATAACTTCGCTCTCTGCATCGAAGGTTTTTAGAACGCATATTTTTAAAAATACGTAAACGTATAGTGCTCAGCTGTTTCGGCTGCTCAATGATTTTTTTTTCAAATAATGAAAACACTTGGTTTTTGAATAAACCGGTCAGAAAAATTCTATCAATTACACAGGCGCTGTAGAAACATCGTGAAATCGTGTTTCATTCTATATTCTGAACGAAACGAATCCTGGAACGGAAAATAGTGGAATTTTCGTTGGTATCGCTCACAGTTCGTTGCGATGTCTGCCAGAGGGACAGTAGGAGAGATTTTAAAAATCTTGAGTCGGGAACCGTGTATCGCACGGTAGAACGGTCTGGTTTAGGCGAACGGTTCGAATCGTGTTAATTGCGCTTTGTCAATGGAATGTTTTAAACGCACGACATCTCCTCACTTATCACGAAAATGGGCTGCATGTTGAGGTAGGTCGTTCCACAAGGATTTAGTACCTTCGTTAAGCTGTAAGCTTCATTCAATTTTCTCCAATTTGTGGCAATTTGTGCTTACAGCGCCCACATGCTCTCGTGCCCCCACCCTTTAACACCGTGCCTCTGGCCGAGAGTGCGAACGCGCGCGCGCGCGCGTACGAGCGCATTTCTCTCTCACTTTCTCTCTCTTATTCTCTCTCTCTCTCCCTCTCGTTCTCTCTTTTTGTCTCGCTTTGACTTTCTGTATATCTCTCTCTCTCTCTCCCTCGCTTTCACGTACACAGAATCACGGCCGAATACGACCCTCCAACTGAAATTCATTCTACGCGCGCACTTCTAGCTGCAACTCTTGAAAACTCTTTTCAACGCCGAGCTTCCGAAACGCCTGTATCCGATTACCGTTGATCGCTGAAAGCTCAAGCCCGATAGATTTTCGTGGAACCAACGCGCAACCCGATTGTATTATCGTTCCCTACAATTAGAATCACTTCCCGGCACGCTGTTTTTCCCGATACACGGTTTCGAATTCGCTCGGGATTTCGTTGCGCGAACGGAAAATGTAAGCGGCCGTTACCGGGAATATTCGATCTGCTTTGCGAGGACAGGCGCGATATGTTAAACGAGCTTCCGGTTGGAACGAGAAGAAAATGGCTAACTTCGACGGTGGATCTTTCTCTAACACGCAGAGCTTCTTAAACCTACGTATTAGGTTTTAATATTAGGTTTTCCTTATTATTTTTAAAGTTTCTGTAAAAAAAGCTGTTCTTGATACTTGGATGACACGTGGACATTGTGTTACATTATTTTAAATCGATATTTATCTTCATGGCGGATTATTTGAATAAACACAAATGACGAACGAATGGGAATTACGCTTTTCATGTTACGCGTTTTATACTCGATCGAGGAAATAGTTATTCGTACGGCGACTTAAGAAAGCAAATTTTGTGTTCTTCGCAAGGAACGATCTCATCCTCTGAAATTTTCAGAATGTCCGCGTTCCCCCAAATTCTCGTGCGAAATAACGCGCCGGAAGAATTCCTTCCGCGGAACAGAATATTTAAAAATTTCGTAGACCATCGAAATGAACCCCGGCGAGTTTCGTTCGGATCGTCGTTCAATTTCACCGGCACAAACTCGCCTACGCGAAGAACAAAGAACCGAACGTTGCAGGATCGCGCAATTACCGACCGAGCGTGGTTGAAGTGCAAGTTTTGATTTTTTTTTTATTGGTCTTCGCCCTTCACCGCGTCGGCTGGCGGCTAACGAAATCAACGCCGGGGGTTTGGCGAAACTCTCCGACGCGTATTATTGAATGAACTTTTTAATAAATCGCCTGTATCTGCTACTTTTACAGCGCAGCGCGGCGCCGGTCGTTGTGCCGGCCCAGGGGGTGGTTGGTCGTGGCGCTCGACGTGGGTAGGTGGGTAACAGGGGTTTAGAGGGTGCGGGGGGTTGGGTGGGAAATGCTGGAGGTGGAGGAGGATGACTTCGCAACGCGCGATTCCGAATAGCTGCACGCGTGCTTAAACCTTTGTTGCAGAAGTACGGGCACTCTCTGAAGTACCATTCCGAAATTATTACATTCTAGTGGGGTGGATATTAGCTCCGCGCGTATGCTTTCATTAGACGTTACCTTCGAGCGTTTCAATTTAACGCGACAACCGCCCCTCAGCCTCGTTCACAGGTCTATAATATCCGACCAGGCACTTGCCGACTCTCCGGGCGTGCTTCATTTGGACGTCGGTCGAGTTCCAGCCATATCTCACATTCCAGTTCCGGGGCAGGCAACGAGTTTGCGAACGGCGATGCCACGTTTCTGCAAATATTTTGCCACTCGACGAGCGGCCGGCTTTTGCTTAATTGCCCGATCGACCGGCCTACGCGCGTTTACGCGGCTTTTCGCCGAGGCAACTCGCGGCTTCTCGGGTCTACGCGATCCTCGCCGCCCCCCCTCGATTTCCGATCTCGGCGACTGGTTGTCTCGCTTTTCGTCCTCGTCAATTCCAGTTTCCGCCGTTTAATCGATCGGCCAATCGTCGTTCGACCCTTCCACGATTGGACAAATACGTAATGTTCCTGACACTCTGCAAGACAATATGCGACACATGGGCGCCACACTTTGTACCTACTGTTTTAGTTATACCGCTACACATCGAACATCATTTGTCACGGAACAAGATTCGAATCATTGGATCGTACGGGTAATTGCAGTAGGAGCCGATGTTCGTACGATCGAGTTTATACTGTCGCGTTTGAATACATAGTCGGTAGAATTGCCTTGTTTTTAAAGCATTAATCCTTTGCGCTCCGTGCAATTTTTATTCCAACATCGAGACATTCTTTAACCACTTGCACTGTCAAAAAACTCACCGACGCGTGTACCAGAACGGTTCAGTGTAACTCGCTGGGAGGCGTCACACAGTGTTCGATGCCTCAGAGAAATCAGAAAAAGATTTATATTTTCTAAACTAATTTATTTTTGACCTAGAACTTTTAATAGTTTTTTTAAGGGAATATAGAACATTAATTGATTATAAAATTGTATAAATATAATTTCGTCGTTTTTGTTTCTGTAACAAAAGCATTACGACGTGCGTGGCACGTCTTTCAGCGCAAGTGGTTAACCTCAAATAGCTTCAGTGTACACGGTTATTTTCCCTTCGTGCGTACGAAGTTCGTTACCTTTGCTCGTACGTAAATGCTTGTATTTTTTAAATGCAATTATAGTGATGCAAAAATTGATTTGAAAACTAGTATGACAATTTCTAGCGTCGCCTTAGAGGCGCCATTGGAGTGCAAAGGGTTGATAATTGTACTATTGCGATGCGACGTCTGTAATCTTACAGGTTACTCAAAGATAGATTAATTGTACACATTTTATGTTTTTAAGCTACAATACACAGTGTAGTGTTCGGTGATCGTGTGTCTTCGTTCTGCTAAATTGTTTCAATTTACCATGAAGAGGTTCGTTGCACTTATCCTTCGGACGCCATACTTTGTACCTACTGTTTTAGTCATACTGCTACACCTGGAACATCATTTGTCATGGAACAAGATTCGAACCATTGGATCGTACGGATAATTGCAGTAGGAGCCGATGTTCGTACGATCGAGTTTATACTGTCGCGTTTGAATATAGAGTCGGTAGGATTGTCTTGTTTTTAAAGCATTAATAATTGTACAATTTGCCACGAAGGGGTTCGTTACACTTATCTTTCGGACACCGGATCATCCTAACAACTTCATCATTGGTAATATGTCAGAGTATTCACTGCTTCGTTTACCAATTTTTCTAAGCATATTTCTAAAACTAGTTCTTGTAGATACGCTAGTTTTCAAACACTACTTTCGTATTGTCTTTAATGAAATTGGCGTTCCTTTAATTTAATCGTTGTACATTGAATAAGTAAATGAAAATTTTGATATTCTGGATTAAACTAGATTCAGGTTCCGTGGTCGGTGGATTTCAATAAAACATTTCAAACAATGAAGGTTAGCGACGAAACAAATATTGATAGTGAACAAATAAATCGAGTGTGACCGAGAAATCAATTGTCCAGATAAAATACCATTAAAAGTGTATTTTAAACAATTGAAGCTGCGATATCTTTCGCTAAAATATCATTAAAGTATATTTTTAAAGGTTAAAGGAAAAGATCGCAACGCGAATCCTGTGGAACTATGGAAAGAGTCCAGCTTCTGACAGTAAATGTAAATAATATTTCTCGCTAATGATCGTAAATGGTGCAATTCGATGGTAACGTGGACAATTCGTTCCGAGATGAATTCAACGTCATTTCCCACAGGACGGAAATCGCGTCGTTAATCGGATTATTTCCGTCCTGTGAATTACATTTGTTTTCCCCGTAGCCTTCAACTGCAAGCATTTTTGCGAGCAGAAACTCCTCCCGTTTAATCCACCCCTGAGAAACGTTCGACGAGAACTTGCGGTCGGGTCTCTCTTCTTGTGTATGTCCAAAGTTTAATTAGTTTTTCGAATGTGTTGAACAGAGACAGGTTAAGTTTAGTGCAAGTCGTACAGTGGCGAGACAATTTTACCGAGAAGTTTTTCAATTTTCCCGGCTCACAGACTGCCCCCGGAAAGTATTCGGGGACGCTCCGGCACTTCTCTCGTTATTTCAGATTTGTTTATCGGTAGTTCAAAGGACCTCGAGGAAGATCTTTCTCTCCCTCTCTTAAAACTAACTGCAAAACGCTTCGTTCCTCGAACCTCTATTATTTCTATTTGCGTTCCGATTAATTTCATCCCTTTCGTGTCGATTCTTCCGAAAAGATTCTTCTTTATTTCCTTCTTCTTTTGTACTTTCGCAGAAATTCAACTCTTTGCTCGTAAAGAGAATTTTTCCTACACGAATACACGCATAAATAAATGATCGAAGAAATTACAAGAATTTTCTAATTACAAAAATACAAGCAATAATTATTTCCTTCTTTGCTCGACCGATACGATTCGTATTGCACATTAATGATGTGGATTTTGGAAGCCTGGTCATTTTTAGGGAACATTTAAATATAATTTTCGATCATCGTTAAAGCTTAATAATGGGTACGTAATTCTCGAATGCATAAAAAGATGGCCGCCGACTTCTTTTGCGAGTAGCAGAGCGAAATTACGCGTTCACCTAATTTCTGTTTCTTATTCTGGATGGTTCATCGGGCGAGTGACAGATTAAAAGAATTAGGAATCATAATTAAAACATGTACACGATGCGCACAGGTGCCAGGCGCGCATTATAAAGTAAAAAAATAACAATTGAAAAGGGAAAGAGGATAAACGGATTCTGGTTATATTATTTTTAGTAAATCAGCAATTCCCAAACAGTTAAGTACGTTCGCAGAAAAATGTGAAAGACTCGAGGACACCATCTTTAGATTTATCTCCCGGCTCTCAGCTTTTCTTTATTTTCATTTCACCTTTCGTTTCCCTCGGCCTCGCCCTTCCTCCCCCACGCTCCTCTCTAACTGCGTCGAGACTTCGTTAATGGAAATTGATTACCGCAAGAAGGCGATATCTAAATCACGTTCTCCTCTCCTCCAACTCGCCGAAACTTTATCTCCTTCCATCCAGTTGTCGCTACTTCGCGATTCTTTATTCGATGATTTCTTTCCTCCCTTTCGCATAGTCATCGGATCCTCGTGCGGACAATCGGCGACCTCGTTGCGATTCCTGTTCTTATTCATTCAGTGCTTCATCTGCACTCGAAGCAATTTTAACTACAAAATCAAGACAATTGTTACGACCCACAATGATCTCGCTCCGTTGTAGTCTATTTTACACGATACGTGATTCGAGCTTTCAGCGATTCACATAATACAGACGAATTTAGTAATATAAATAATTAATTTATACGATGGTGTGACAATTTTTACCTCGACTGGCGCCTGAAAGTCATCGTTCAAGTGCAAACGGTTAATAACAACATGGAAGCGTAAGGCATACTTTACTTACTTTTCGAATAATGCCAAAATGAAAAAGAAATGGAATTGAAAAGAACAGAATTATATTACCTCTTTTGTTGGTCCACGCTTTTAAGTTAGGTTTCGGCGTCTTGTGTATTTTCTCCTTTACATTGCAAGTTCTAGAACATATTGTTACTCGGTAATCGACTACGCCATGCTTGGGTCATCGACCGATTCCCAGATAGTTCACAAGTCCTATAATCGCAGCCAACATAATTGCATATTATAAGCAACGTAAGACGCGATCGGCTACTGAGAATATCTGCCAGCCTCGAATATGTCAGCATGATCGAACTGATTTTTATAACGAATTATTAACAGAACCCAGTTTACAAGGTGTTTCATTTGACTTGTTCGTACAAGAATTGATGCACAGCTTTGAAACGAAATTGTTGCGAATTAATCCTTGTTTTCTGTATCCGCGCGCCTCGGATGTGGGATGTGCAATTCGTCGTGTTGGACACACTCTTTTGTTTTCCTCTTCCGTCCCTTTCGGTCGCTCTTCTTGTTGCGTGCGCTGGCGAGGCACGCGATAAAAGGTCGACGAGGCAAGTATCGCGTAATAAACGTATAATACAGTTACCGTGAACATTTTCTAACCTGCGATAAACATCCGCTAATCCTAACAAAAGTCCCCGAATCCGGCGACCATCGCCATTGAACAGTGTACCAGGTCTGTAAATAACAAACCGGAATTTGCCTATGTTGCCGGTATAGTCTAAAGGCAAGTTGCAGTTACAGTTACAGTTAAAGTTAAAGTTGAAGCGAAAGTTAAAGATAAAGTTAAAGTAACTGGACTCATAGGAAGCGTGTATTTCAATTCCCGGGTCCATTAGAAGCGAATTACGGCCGTGGCGCGACTTTGAAATTTTGGGACTGGTGAAAACCTTGAAAATGGGAAAAATGGGCTTGATAGAATGAAGCGTCCTGAAGTCCCCTGAAACTCTAGCCTAGAAAATGAGGGCTCTTCTTAAAGAGGAAGGTTTGGGGAAGATTTTCGCGTTTAAACCATGTCGATAGCTCAAATAGTTTGGTCGAGGGACGCCTTCAAAGATTTGTCAAATATTGCCACAAAATCGCTAAATATTGAAGGTAACCCCCTTCTTAAAATCGCGAAAAATCTTTAAGTCTCCGATTCTTTCGTAATTTTGGGAACACGTTTCTAGACGCTCGGTCAGAGTGTATGGCAATTTTTAGGACGATCGGAATCGAATTGCAGCCGTGGCGCGACTTTGAAATGTCGGGACGATCAATGGCGAAAATGGGAAAAATTGGGGTTGATAAAAGATAGCTTCCCGAAGTCCCCTGATATGATAGCCTAGATTTTGAGGGCTCTTCTTAAAGGGGAAGGTTTGAGGAAGATTTTCGCGTTTGAATCATGTCGATAGCTCTAATAGTTTGGCCGGGGCACGACTTC